>CM027582.2:14938973-15661912 GCA_015852605.2 Populus deltoides | reverse complement strand
TTTAGAATTGAATTGGATGCTTTGATACTCTCATCATGAAGTGCTACTTTGATCACTAACCCTTTTTTTTTTTGAAAAGAAAGGCAAAAGTAAAAAAAGAAGGCAAAGTCACCAATCTTTTAAAAAAGAAAGGCAAAATGAAGAAGAAAAGAAAAAATATAAAAAAATCCACCTGATTTAGTTTTTTTGGATTAATCAGTTTAATATAGTAATTTGTTTTATTATTTGTAATAAGTTTTGATTAAGAAAAATAGAGTTTATTAGATGACGGTTGTGAGTTAATTAAGCCCGATCATGAATTTATAATTAAAGTATACTCAAATTGATTTGTAATTACAATCATTAGTAAAAATTAAATTGTTTAATTTTCAATAAAATCTCATATACATAACAAGAAGAAAGGGAGGAAGATCTTGTTTTTTTAGTCCAAAAAGAGGAATTTATTTCTTTCAATCGCATGATAATTTATTTTGTCATCGATCTTTTCATACTATCGTCTTTATTTTTTTTACTTTTCTTTGTATTAAAATGAGAAAAACTAAATACAATTAAAAAATAACATACGAAAAGGACAAAAAAATAGTTAAGTTATAAAGAATTAAGAATACAGGGATAAAATTTATAGTGTTTTTTCAAACTATAAAACTAATTAATAAGTTTTATTAAACCACAGGGACTAAATTCTAATTAACTCCAAAAAATATTCCCACGTAGACAAGTACATCTCGCCAGACAGTCGGTAACTTCCTTAGATAACAGTAGAAATTGGTTAAAGTTGTGTTTAAAGTATATTTTATTTAAAAATATATTAAAATAATACTTTATTTTTTATTTTTTAAAATTTATTTTAATATCAGTGATTTACTAAAAATGCCTTTAATGGCAGAACACCCAATCCAATCCCTCCCCAGTTATCTAGGCATCAAAACCCAAAATCCGGATCTCCAGACCCCACACGCAACCCTTCAATCAATCGAAGCATAAAATATCTTAAAAACTAAGCTACACATCCATCAGCCAATAAAATTTCTTCCTCGCCATAAGAACCTCTCTCCCCTCTCCATCAAACACCCCCTCGTGTCCTCTTTCCTCTCATTTTCCCTCACTTTCCTTCATCTTCTCTCCATCCAAACAGCCTGTAAACTAAAATTCTCTCTAAAATCACTGCAAAATCTCGCAAATGAAGATGCTGTCAATGGAGGATTCACGCTCGCATGCAAATCTTCTTCTTTCAATGGCCCGCACCGTTTCGATTTCAATTGCTGTACGGACTCGACGGTCTCAAACGGTTTCTTTTCCTATACGTTTCACGCTCCCTCAACAACGAATACTGTACAGTTAGTGGTTACTTAAAACGGTATAGTTTTTCTGCCGTTATTTGCTCGTTTTTCTTTTCCAGTTCTTCTTTCTATTTTTTCTTTTCTAGTGATTTGAGGTTTGAATTGAAGATTTGTTAGGGGCTATTGTGCGAATTTGGCTAATTCTAGTGTCGATTTGGTTAAATCTCGATTCATTGAAATTTAGGGTTTCAAAAGGTTCTGTGTAAATTTGAAGTTTTCTGGGGTATTTCGGTCATTTAAATCCTCTCTGCGTTAAGGGACTGAATGAGAAATAGCAAAACTGAAGGTTCTTGTGGAAATTTGGAGTCTCGATAGGGGGTACTTTGGGCTTTTCGGAGTTTTCTGCTTCAAATAATTGGAGGAAGTACGTCAAGAACCGTGTGTGAGATTTGAAGCCTTTGTAAGGGGTATTTTGGCCTTTCGAAGTTCGCTGATTTGAATTTTGACTTTTGGCGGAAAATTGTGGGAATGGCTGGAAATCGTGAAGTTGGGTTCCCGAAGACAACTGCTAGTAGTTTAAGGAACAGTTAGCAAGAACTACGCTTAGTAGAGTGAGAGCACGGAGGACACCCTTATTTGGAGCTCAAGAGGATGGCAAGCGGTTCATATTCTTTTGTACTTTGTGTCTTTCCCCGTGCTATAGTGATACCATTTTTGCTTGATCACTTGAGGGGTAATCTTCATACTGAGAGGTTATCTGCTGCGAAAGCTACTCTTTTGAAACCGAACCCATGGCCCTTTAGTGATGGGATTCATTTTCTTTGATGCTTCGAGTGGGAATGAGGAACAGTTGGCAATCAAGGATGGTAAAAGAGAGTAGTAGGTTCTTGAAGTTCGAAGAGAACAGTGATAATCTTGCAATTGTTAAATATGTTGAAAATCTTAAACCTGGTTGTGATACGGTTGTTGATGAGAATTTAAGTGGTAGTGATGAGGGTTCTGATCTGGTGATTCCAAGTGTGCGCCTTAAAGAAGAAGTTTCTGATTTGAAAGCAACGCTTGTGGGTTCTGGACAGATTGCTGCCAGGATGTATGAGAAGAAGGATGGTTCAAATGAGATTAGTAGAATATGGTGTGAATGGCTGGGGAAAGAGTTCTAATGATGAGGATAAGGTCAAGGTTTTGGATCATGACTTTGGTGTTGTAACTTTTTCTTATGATTATGAATTGGGAAAGAGTGGATTGTTTGATGATGCGAAGCTATTGCTCTCTTCTAGTGCTCCAGCACTGACAGAAAATGATGAGAGGGGTAATTGGAAAAGGAAGAGATCTGTTTCTGAGCCAGAGGATGTTAGTAGATCTTTGACTAATCAGTATGGTTTATGTGAGAAGAATCTTCTAAGACAACTTGTGCCTCTTCTAATTTGGTGCTGGATCGATATGATGATCAGCTTATGCACACCAGATTTATATCAAGCAAGACAGTAAGGCGAGAGGTAAGAAAGCAACAGCGCATAGCAGCAGAAAAAATGTGTGATATCTGTCAGCAAAAGATGCTTCCTGAGAAAGATGTAGCAACGCTTTGGAACAGGAAGACTGGAAAACTTGCTTGCAGTAGCAGAAATGTGTATGGGGTAACATTCTCTTCCTCACCTGTCATTTCTCAAAGATCATGTTTTACCTAGTGCTTTAAATGCGTTGTGATACTTGTTGGGGCATATACTAATTTGTTTCTATTGATTTGGTTTGAGGTGAAACATTAAGAATTAGTTTAGTATCTTTTGAAAAAAATATTTTTTCTTGCAGGCATTTCATGTATTTCACACTTCTTGCCTTATACACTGGATACTCTACTGTGAGTTTGAAATTGTTCGAAATCAGACAGGCAGTACCAAAGGGGGGCGAACATCTAGGAAAAAGAATGGAACCAAATCAAATACAACAGGAAAGGATGGAACGGTGAATGTTTGCCAAACCCGATTGTTTCTGTGTTCTGTCCAGACTGCCAAGGCAATCGTGTGAACATTGAGGGAGATGAGTTTGAGAAGCCACTTACCCCTCTTTCAGAAGTATGGTTTCTGTCATTTGTCCATGCCATTGTGTTGTTTATTTTTTTTAATGTTTTTTCCTTGCACTTTGCCAGTAATAGCGAATTACAGAATTTTCTCTCCAGTTAAATAAACAATTCTATTGTCAAATGTTTGTTTAGTCTTTACGGAGTGAATTTGAAGGAAAGATTAACTGGCTTTTAACTTAAGGTTGTGATTGGTTTTCCCTCAATAAAAAAAGGTTTTCTTTTACTGGCAAAATCCTTTGGGAAATTAAAGCAGTGAGAAATTCTCAAGTGCTCTCAATTATAATATCATGATATTCTTCCCTGTTTCAGATGTTCAAGTACAAGATCAAAGTGAGTGAGGGACATAGAGGATGGATGAAAAATCCAGAGATCTTGGAGAATTGCTCAACAGGTTTTCATTTCCCTTCACAATCTGGAGAACCAGTTCAGGTATTCTATTCTATTCTGTGCTTGCAACTTTTATTGTGATGAATTAGAATTGTAATACTGAACCTTTTCTCCATGTTCTTTTTTTTTTTTTTTAGGAAAAGGTGTTGCCGCTGAAGTTGCTGCATTTCTATAGACCTGAAGAGTAGAGTTGGGCACAAGTTTGAGTAGCCGAACCTTTCAATTGACTTTAGTTTCAGTTGTAGGATGTAGATTTTACTCTTAACAAAGGTCTTTAACCTGTTGTAGAGGTAACTGCTATGATCCTTTCAAAACTACAAATAAACTCTTCAGGTAGCAGAAATAGGTTTTTAGTTCATTTACTTTTGTGCATAGCTGTCTCATAAAACAATGCATTGACCTGTTGTCTAACAGGATGAATACATACATGATTGTGCATGGCTGACATTTCTGCTTTGTGTGTGTAAATGAATTGGTATGGAAGCCAATCGTGAATTTAAATTTAAATTGCTGAATTTATTACGCTGTCGATCAATTTTAAGCATCTTATTTCTTTGTGCCAGTCTGTTCTTGAATGAAGAATTATATATCGCCATCACATCTTGAATTTTGATGGTTAGCCTCCATTTGTCTGGCTGGCTTGAGGCTAATAATTGACGGTTCTTCTATTAGCTGTTAGCACGTACTTGCTCTTGTGCGGAGGCTGGAGATGTCTGTTTGTTTGTCATTGCATGGAGTTTTGAAGTTTGGTGCCGCTTTATGGGCTTGATGACAAGGCTCTGAATCTTATGCTTGTTGGAAATCATATCGCTCTTGGATTGATGAACATAATTTGTATTTTTTTTGTTCTCTTTTGTTCCTGCTGGCTACGTATTTAAGTATCTGGACTACCATTAACAATAATAATCCACCTTAAGTTTGTCGTGTGATATGCTAATTATCCAGGCCATTTGTCACATGGAGTCCCGTCCTGGACCAGGAATTGTTTTTTTGGTGATGTCACCTTGTTATAAAGTCTGACCATTCCATCAAAATGAAAAGTCTTCGACCGTGTGCCTCAAGAAACTATGACCTCTACCTATTTATCATGAAGAGTTGAGGTCATGCAACTAGTTCAAAGTATCAGAGTCTGAGCAGCAGGTTAAATTAGTGCCCGTGGACGGTGGATGGGAATGTTTTGAGAGCCATGGTTATTGAAGTTGGCTTGGCTGATCGACCTGGTGACTTGGTGACCTTGCTGGAGTTTTTATTTATTTATTTACTTACCTATTTTGGACATTGATTTTGGATATAGATTTTGTTGAACCTGCTTTGGCTTAAGGGTGACTCGATTAAATTTAGCAAATTAATTTGTCATCTAGTTAGCTTGACCAAACCCAAATGAAACTCAATTGGGGTTAACTCTAAAGAATTTTTAAAAATTAAAATAATATTGTTTTTTTATAAAAAAATAATTATTTTGAGTTAAATTGAGATAACATTATTTTTAATAAAAATAATTGATTTGAGTTAAAATAAGTTTACTTAATATAATATAGTGATTTGAGCTGACAACTATATATTGAGCATCAAATGACTCATGAGTCATGATCCTAGTCTTATATAGCATTTTCAAGTGTAGAGAGATACCACTACCATAGACATGCTAGGAGATGGTGGTGCGTTAGAGGTTAAATTTGGTACATAAACCATTTTTTTATAGTTATTAAACTAGATTAGTGGTTAATGCTATATTGTGAGCTAGACTAAACATTTTGTAATGTAGAAAAAAGATGTTTAAGTGATGGTAATGTTTTTAAAAAAGTAAAAAAAATTTAAGAGTCGGTCATTGACTTGATTGGATTTAATATATATACTTATTTGATTTATTGATATGATAAAAAAGGCAATAGTAAAAGATAATCTAACGAAAAATTAGCATGGGTCAACACGAAGTTAACCCGTGGACCAAAGATAAACGTGACCTAGCATAAAAATTGAAATAACCTCATAAAAAGAAAAAAATTAATGAAGCCTAATCTCTAACAAACCTAATATTGAAGGATGGAAAAAAAAACTGTAAAAAATGACCTAAAAATTACTCAAGTCAACCAAAATAACTTTTAAACCCGTGACCTAGCTAGGTCTTGAAGTCGGATTACCCCACAGGAAGAAAAACTAAAAAAAATATTATAAAACCAAATTCTCAATTAACAAAAAGTTGAGAGAAAAAATTGAAGAAAGAAAGTTCCAATAAAAAAAAGGATTTAAAATAAAACAAATAGTAATAAAAAAATGATGATTAAATTTGATATAGAAATAAAATGAATCAAATGTTAAGAGTTGAAAAACAAATCCAATTAACAAAAGGATTTAAAACAAAACAATAAAAAAGAATGAGAACCAAATTTAACGGATAAAAAAAATTATTGAAGAGTTTCTTTGTTATAAATTATTTCAAATAAAACAAATAATAAAAAAAAGATATCAAATCTGAAGAAAAAACAAATTGAAAGGTTTCTTTGAAAATTTATAGATCCATGCATGTAAATCAAGGAGAAGATAAAAAATAAAAAAAAAAGTTATTAGTATCAAACCAGAAATATCTAAGCCATATGTGTCGTCCATGGATGAACGGACCACTAAGATAATTCGACACACCATTATGGAAGCCACCGTTTAACAGCCAACTACCTGCTCACATGTCAGTCAAATAGCGTGTGGGGACATTTCACATGTTAGTGTCTATAATGCATGTGCCAACAACTTTTTATTTTTAAATTATATTTTATATTTATTAAAATATCAAATTTCCTTAAGTTAATTTAATTATTACTAAAAAAATTAGAATGAAAATACAAAAAAAAAAAAACCCTCTCAATGTTAGTGGATAAAACCCTAGGCTCTTGTTAGATAATTCTTGTTTTTAAAGATGATTTAGTTAATTTAAAAAAAAAGAAACTGAATTATCCCCTCATCAATCTGTTCCTATTATTGTTAAAGAAATAAAAGAAGTTTTTTTTAGGATTCCTTGTGTTTGAATCCAAATGCAGCTTGACTTCTATCTTTCTTGTACCTTGAATTTGTATCTTGAAGCAATCGTGCAAGTTGATGAATAAAAACAAGTCAACTCAAAACTTATTATACGCACTTTATCCCAATATACAATTTAAAGTCAATGGTTTTACGTTTATGTAGATGTGACACTCTACCTGTACAAGTAAAATAAAATAATAATAATAATAATAAAAAAAATCTTAAGCATACATAAAATGACCAGCCGGCCCCATCGGAATCCACATTTTAGTGAAAGAAAGTCTTCTCGGATTACCATTCGGCGGAAAAGAATGTACAGCAAGACCATTTTGCCGGCAAGTTATTCAAAAAAACATTACCTGTACCAAATCCCAGTTGACAAGCCGGCCCACCTTTCCTGCGTAATAAAATTGGTCATTTTGCAGCATAATTTCTTTCCTATATATAACCCTTGTCTTGTCAAACATTAGGCACACAAGAAATGGCGTGCTCAAAGAGGTGCAAGAATTTCATATGCTTTCTAGTTGTTCTTGCGCTGGTTTTAACACTCCCCGGAAGTTCTCAGGCTAGGTCGCTGCTGCACATGAACGTCCCAGGATTCCAAGCTCAGAATTCATCACATGAGGCAACTCTTAGGAACCTTGCGGCGATGTTACCAAAAGGTGCACCCCTGCCACCTTCAGGACCTAGCCCTATCATCAATTGATTCAGTTTTAGACGTTTGATGATGGCATTTGCTAAAGTCTGCGGATTCTCATGCATGATGAATAGGATTTTTACTAAGAGAGGTTAAGTTATACTAGGTAGTGATGAACTAATTAAGAGAGGTTTGCTATATTCTTTGCTGTCTAGTTTATATATAGTTCCACTGTCTACTCTCATAGAGGATTTATGCAAACATACTATATATAGATTCGTTATTTTTATTTCTCATACCGCTTCTGCCTTTGGCCACACATTTCTTTTAATTCTAACTATCCAAGTGGGCTGCTATTATACTCCACTGCTTTACTGTTCTTCTTCATAGAAGCTAGAGATCAATTTTGGAGCTCAAATGGACAACCTTCGTCCTACTTGGTTACAGTGACAAAAGCATCAAAGGTATTAGGAGGGATGGGTTGTGTGTCAACATTAGATGGTGTGGTCTTCCTAAGACATGATGGTTAAGAAGTAATCAATAATTGTTGTGTGTCACATTTTATATCAGTTTAATTAGTCAAGTACAGCTAGCAGGGAATTAGCAATTAAGTAGGTAAGATTAGTTTTAGTTACAAAACTTCAGCCATACTGATCTCTCTCTCTCTCCCTCTGGGAAAAAAAAATCACTACAAAAAAGAAAGGAACAAGATTAGCACTGCTACAGGCAAACAGCATGGCACAAAAAAAATTACAGATAGGAGCTAGCAAAGTAGCAATAGACACAAGCAAAAAAACGGGACAAGCTACAGTGCAAAGGTAGATTGAAACTATCACAACAAAATGAAAGCAAACAACAGAAGGAAAAAAAAACCCAACATAACTTCAAGTTTCTCAATATGAAACTAGTCAAGCAAAGAGAATAGAGAAGCCACTGTGGAAGCTGCAAAACTCAGCTGCTAAAGATCAAATTAAGCTGAATGTTATATAGTTAATGGGAATAGTTCCTAGCAGAGTACCCGTTACTCGTTTAAAAAACAATATTTCTCCTAGTTGTTTTGAAAGAGAACATCATGGAGAAAAAGATTTTTATGTCTACTTTAATTGCGTTGTGTGATTCACATAAATTTTTTGAGAATAATATAAATTATATATTAATATTAAACTAATGATTTTTTAACATGACATCAACTTTAATTACTAAACCATTTTTATTTGAATTTTATTTTATTTTATTTTTTTAATTAAAATTCATTAATATCTTGCAAGACTAAATGATAGTGTACTCTCCATTTGTATCGGCTGTGGAGAGTTTATTTAAAATACCAAGAGAGGCCAACTTGAAAAGGCTAGGTCTTGCCACCATGATATGATGTGGAAGATTAAAAGACAAACTTTCTTTAATAAATTATAATTGATTTAAATTCATAAGTGACTTTTTCCCAATAGCGATATAAAATTAGGTTGACTTGTTAATATTAGATGGTAATGCTTCTTAGTTATGGACAGAAGAGAATGCTAGTTAGCATTAAAAACGAGGAGACACAGTTTTTTGCTTCAGAGAAGAACGTAAAGCTAGATATGACAAGGTGACCAGCATTTCCTGCGTGGAAAAACCTGGTCATTTGCTGCATTGCTGCTATAGATAACCTGTTTGTCAAACTGGAGGTATTCAAAAATGGGGTGCTTAAACAAGAATTTCATATGCTTCCTCTTTGTTATAGCTAGGGTTTGTGCTCTTATGCAAAGTTTTGAGGTTCGGCAGCTGCCTCAGAGGAAGATTTCAGGATTCCACACAGAAAACTGAAATGATGCGAGCTTTAGCCTCGGCGCAATGCTTACCAAAAGGTGCTCTATTACCACCATCTGGACCCAGCCCTCGCATCAACTGATCATATCTGTTAAGCAGTGCCGTTGCTTAATAGAGCCTTACAAATTGATTTAAGAACTCAATTCATGGACAGTCCTATTTGGACGTTGCAGTGTCATTAATTATAAGGATTAAGCGCGTTGTGACTTGTGTGCCTTTAAACTCATGTGAATTAGCAGACAGCTTGGTGTTCTTCCTGAAATATAATGATTAAGAAATAAGTAGTTGAGCTTTTGTATATATATGCAGGATTTTGTACTGAAAATCTGCTTCTGAATAAGTGCATCAAAGGATTAACATTTAAGTGGGCATGAATAATTTCAGGTACATAATACTTGAATTGCCTCAATGTTTTTTGATCCATTTATAAGGAATGAAATATTAATATCAGTAAGGAAGAAACAAGACCAGCGCTTCAACAAGCCAGCAGTTTCGGCACTCCAAAAGTTACAAAGAGGAATTAAGCAACAGACTAGAAGAAGATGAAAATCATGTCAAGAAGCTAGATTGAAGATATCATGAATAACATGAAAACCAAACAAAAACAAGCTAGAAAAGTGATGACAAGTCTTGTCTATTTTCAGAAACTGAAGAAAGAAAATTCTCAAACCTAATCCAAGCCAGCAAGAGACAGGTATAGTTTGAAAGTTTTCAACTTAATCAAGACAGAATGATGGTTTCCACCACATGAAGCCTCTAGAATTTTACCGAAGCTCGCTAGCACGAAGCAAGTGTAGTTTGACTTTGTTTACGAAAATATATTTCCTAGTAGTTGACATTCTTGAATGTGTTAACTATCAATCCAACGTGGTGCCACAAGCCTTTGAAGTTATGTTTGTCCACTATATATGATACGAAATATTTAACGATAGACTTTGTTTTATAGGTAATGGGAAATTGTTTACTTCTGAAGTGATTTTGTTCCATGGTGATATAAGATTAATAAAGGTTGACTTCTGCTTGATGTTAGTTGGTGTTGATGCTTCTGGGTCACGTATGGACAGAAGTTGAGAGCGTTTTGTCATGAAAAAAAGGGGATGCATGTGGGCACTTTTTGGATTTAGAAATGTCCGGACAGATACTTTATCGGCTAGTTCATTGAATAAATAAATAATTTCAGGCACCCAAATTCTTGTTGACAAGCCGCCCACATTTCATGCAAGCAAAACCTGGCCCATTTTCTGAAGGGCTATATATAACCTTGTCCTGTCAAACATTAGGCATTCATAAAATGAGGTGCTCAAACAGCAGCATGAATTTCATATGCTTCCTAGTTGCTCTATCTCTGGTTTGTGCACTCATGGGAAGTTCTCAGGCTCGGCCGCTGCCTCGGGGAAGCTTTCAGGATTCCAAAACGAGAACAGTTATGAGGCAGGCGTTAGAACCATTGGGGCAAAGCTTCCAAAAGGTGCACCACTGCCACCATCTGGACCCAGTCCTGCCATCAACTGAACCAATTTGTCTGCTCAACAATAGCATTGCTTATGTTGTGTTGTGTTGATATTTGTCTCTATAGAATACATTCTACGACGGAAACAGTCAAGTTATATTTGCCAGTTATGAACTCAGAGAGCCATTGTTGAATTCTTTTTCTTTTTTTGTATCTTCACCTAAGCAGTACTTAAGGTTGTCCGATTTCATGTTGAAAATCTGTCTGATTAAGTACATCGAGGAATATAACAACAAGGTTTTAGGTACATAACTTCTAACATTTTTTATCTTACTGAATGAAAAATTTAGACAATAACTAAGCAATTATAAGACTACAGAATGGAGGTAAGCAGCAGATTTAGCACAAACAGGAAATCTTATGCCACAAAGACATGAAACCATGATCAGGCTCTGTTGAGAATAAGATGAATGCTAACAAAAACTATTTAGATAAGTAAACAATCAAGTACTGAAGCAAATAAAGCAGCAATTCCTAACAGGAAAAGCAGCTGCAAATTAAAGAGTTGTATCATTGGATTGTCCAAGCTTCCTTTGCAAAACCTTTAAATTCATTCCTTTTGCGAAAACAATGACATATATTTGATCCAATTAAATACAGTAGACTTGTCCCAACATCTTTTTCTTTTATTTTTTTGATGATTGAAAGGTTTTCATTTTCAAAAGATAACAAAAACAGGAAATGTTTATGCTACGAAGAGTTGCATGTTAAATAATCCAAAGAAATAAAAAGAAATACAAAAAAAAAAAGCTAGGGTTTCATTGATACAGCATAATACAATCAAAATAATCAAAAGAAATAAGTTTAACCTAAATATAAAGAGACTATTTATAGGTTAAACAAAGGAAACCGAAAAGAAAATGTAAAGATTATTCTACCCTTAATAAACAATAAAACAAAATAACCATGTTTCTCTTAACATCTCCCCTCAAATTCATGATGCGGCAGCTACAAGTATCGAGAGTTTGCCAACTAGAAAACAAAAACAGGAAATAGAATGCGATTTGGTAAAGAAATCATAAAAGAAGAAGGAACAAAGGGCAAAATAGTGGTGTCATGCTTGAGATGATGACGAGTAAGATGACGATCGATCTCAATATGCTTAGTTCATTCATGAAAAAATAAGTTGTGAGCAATCTGAATAGAACTTTGATTGTTACAATACATAAGAATGAGATGAGAAAGAAAAACTCTTATATCTCTAAGTAACCAACGTAACCAAAAATCTATTTGGTAGTAGATGTCATAGCATGATATTCTCGCCCGATTGAAAATTGAGAAACAATAGTTTGTTTCTTGTTCTGCCAAGGAATAAGAGAATCTGCCAAAAAGATATAGAAACCAAGAATGCTTGACTTTGATCTATGAGATCGCTGTCATGATTAGCACCATAGTATGCACACAACTCTAAGGAAAAAGGTGGATAGAAGTAAAAGACTCGAAAGACTATATCCTAAAGATATCTCAAAATATAAAGAGCAGCTGCCTAATGAACAGTAGTAGGAGAAGTAACAAACTAACTAACAACATAAACAACATAGACAATATTTGGACGAGTAATAGTGAGATATACCAAGCTCCTAATAATAGTATGGTATAAAATAGGATCTGACAAAAGTAAACTATCAGAAGAAGAATACTTTATGCTAACTTCAATAAGAGTATTTACTGCTCTTATTATTAATATGTCTAGTTCGCTTAAGAATATCGACAATATTTTTGACTGAGAAAGAAGATAACCTCTAGGTGAGTAGACTACTTTAGTACCCAAGAAATATCGTAGAGAACTCAAATCTTTCATTTCAAACTTCTAGCTAACTTTGTCTTCAAAACTGAAATACCATTAATATCATCTCCAATAATATTCATGTCATCAACATATAAAAACATAATGATACGACCTGTATTAGTGCACTCAACAAAAAAACAAAATCATGACTACTAGAAACAAATCTAAATGAATAGATTACAATATAAAATTTCTCAAACAAAGCACAAGGTGCTTGTTTAAGATCATATAACGCTTTCTTGATCTTGCAAATATATCCAGAGTCATGTGAAACACTAGGAGGGGGACACTATATAAACTTATTCTTGAAGATCTCTATTTATGAAGGCATTTTTAACATCAAGTTGAGAGACATGCCACTGAAGAACCAAAGCTACTGCAATAAGAGTACAAATAATAGTTATTTTTGCAACAGGAGAAAATGTCTCCTCAAAATCCATACCATACTATTGAGAGTATCTTTTTGAACCAACCTAGCTTTGTATTGCTCAATATACCCATTATAATTAGTCTTGATCTTATACACCCATTGACAACCAACAACACTCTTACTAGGAGGTAGAGGAACTAAATCCTAAGTATCTATGCAAAGCTGAAAGTTCCTCATTCATAGCTTGCTGCCAAAGAGGATAAAGAATTTTCTTTTTATAGAAAGAAGGCTCAGAGAGACAATGAATAAAATCTTAAAAAAAAGTAAAAGATGAAGAATAACAAGAATAGAAAAAATCTGGTAACTTTGTGGACTTATGAATGCATATGGATTAACGTAGAGGTGGATCCAAAATCTCGCATGGAAACTTGAGGGACCATAGAAAAAAAATGAGCTTTAGGTCTACCAGAGAGTAAAGTGGCAGTACCTGCAGAAATATTGGTACGAATTGGTCGAGTAGAATGTAAAGGTAATGGGGCTAAGAACATGAGAATGGGGATTTGAATTACTAGGAACTCGAGATGATAAACTATCAGAATCCTTAGAAAAATGGATCTATATGAATAAGATCAGATCTAGTCAAGCTATGAGTAGTGGATGGAATAGAAAAGAAAGATATATGTTCAAGAAAGATAACATGACGAAACACATAAAATTTCTGAGTTATTGGATCAAAATAACAATACCTCTTTTTACCTTCACCATAACCAAGAAAGACACAAATAACAGATTGAGAGGACAAATTGCTGGGTTTTTTTTCATGAGGATGAAGAACGAAACAAGTACAACAAAAACTCTAAAGAAAAAATAATCGAGAGGCATACCCATAAAAATTTTTGAAAGGAGAAAAAACTGAAATATGAGAAGATGAAATTGTATTAATCAAACCTACAGTAAGAACAACTGCATCCCAAAACACACCGGGACGAAGCAAACAACAAGAGAGAACGAGTAGTTTCAACAATGTGCCTATGTTTTTTTCAAAGCAACGCTCATTTTGTTCATGAGTATCCAGATATGAAGTTTGGTGAATAGTTTCATCTAGGATAAGGAACTCATAAAATTTATTAGAGTTGTATTTTTCATCCAAATAACACCAAAAACATTTGATAACAACGGAATATTAAGTTTTAACATGAGTGTGAAAGACTATATATATTTTAAAGAATTTAGATTGATGTTTCATTAAATAAATCTAATAATAACAATAATAACAAGTATCATCATTGAAAGAAAAACATAATATCGAGATATTGAAAATCTCATCAGCCTGGCTGCTTGACAGCTTGTGTTGGGGACTTCGGACTAGCAAGGCTTCGTCCAGAAGTTTCCCATCAATTATCTTTGGGACGTCAGACCAGCTCCGTTGGTTTGAAAGGCACCATCGGCTATGCAGCACCAGGTGCGATTAGAAGTATTTTCATTAGTGTCTAGTTCTATTTTCTCAGTTTATGATCTAAGCTAAGGCCGTAAACAACTATATGCATCTGTTCATATGAATTTTACAGAGTATGGTGTGGGCAGCGATGTGTCAACTTACGGGGATGTGTACAGCTTTGGCATCTTGTTGTTGGAGATGTTTACAGGAAAAAGACCTACAGAAGGCATGTTTAAAGATGGGCTGAACCTTCACAATTATGCTGAAATGGCATTGCATGGCCGAGTTTCGGAGGTTGTGGAACCAATACTTCTTCGAGAAGATGTGGAAAGTAGAATCCATTCCTCTCATAGGATGAACCATATTGAAACTGGAAAAATCCTCGAATGTCTGATTTCAATTATCAAGATAGGAGTTGCTTGCTCTGTAGAGTTGCCACGAGAGAGGATGGATATGAGCATTGTTGTGGGCGAATTGCATCGAATTAGGGACATCCTTTCTGGAACCAGGATCCGTGGACAGCATGAAAACGTTTCATAATTACGCGAAGGTAAATTTCTATTATTATAGTGTACCTCCTCCCGAAGAAATTAAGATTATTAATGAATATTTCTAATTCTGTACTGCTGCATTCTGCAGGTGCTTGAGTCCATTACATTGGCAAATGAAGAGTACGGTTCAAGGAGGTGTAGAATAGCATTGACAATGAATAATATGGTTATCTCTTTGAAACATTTTCCTCGTTTATTTTCTATGCATATGTTTGCTCAAGAGCTGTACTAGTGTGTGATAGAAATGGGAACCTGTAATATATATTATGGTAATAAATATCAATATTTTTGATACCCAGATATCCACCAATGACATAGATGAATCCAATGATATATTAAACCCTTGATGGGTCAATTCAGTGATCCGGAGACTTTGTCCAACCAGATTTAATAACTTTATATTATAATGCTATTAAATTGAATTAATTTAACCCATGAATTATCAAGTTAATATTTTATCTCAAAAAATTTTGTTTCTAGGTTTTTCTTTTTTAATTCCTTGAAATTGATTTAGTAAGTTCTCATTTGAGCTTTATATGACTAGATCAATATTCAAAATAATTCAAAATAAAACTTTACCCGATTTAAACTACATGTCATCAAATTAATCACCGAACTAAGTGGGATTCAATAACTTCATATACAAATATACGTCAAAATAAAAGACAGGAATAGCTCAATTTAATATTAATATGTTTGGTACCGTGATACATAATATTTTTTAAAATAATTTTTATTCAAAAATATATTATAATAATTTTTTAAAATTTTTATTTTTAATATAAATACATCAAAATCATAAAAAAAACACTAAAGTAACATTAATTTGATGTTTTCTATACCAAATACATTTTAAAATGCACTCAATTATAGATAAAAACACAATGTTAAATATCTTCTTAGTCTTAACCTCCGCCTAATGACTCTTTCACCTAGAAAAACTTTATTATTATCATCAATTAATTGTCCCTTTTTTTAAAGAAAGTTTTGATATTTTTTTCTTCAAATTTCCATTTAATTCATTGTTAATAACATGTAAAAAAAAACCAGACATGTAACTAGATCCATAATGTCGGGCTAGTTGATAAGAATTAGCCGTAAAATACGCAGGAATTAGTTAGAGAGTACAATACACAGTAGAAATGTTTTTAAGTAAAGGGACCAACTAAATAAAACTAAAATAATACAGGGACCACATTAATAAAATGCCAAGAACACAACCCTCAGATATACGATTAATCCAGAGTTTTGATGGCATAAACCAAACCAAATTGGTTTTCTTCCTAGCCTTAAACCCTAACTTAAAACCCTGTCTCTATTTCCATTTATTCCCTTGCCCTTACACAAACATCAATTCTTTCAAACACATTCACTCAGAGAAATAATAATGAATCTTCATTTCTCTAGAAAATTATTTTCTTTACTTCCTCAAAACTATCAATTCTCCATCTCGTCCACAAGGGTTTTAGCTTCTTTACTCTTCTCTACTAGAACCCCAACCAAACCATTATCTTCTTCACACTCTACTACATTATGCGGAAGAATTGAAGCCATAAGAGACCCCAGGGTCTCCATCGTACCGGTGCTTGATCAATGGGTCAAAGAAGGCAACACTGTTGACAAACACCATCTTGTGTCCTTGGTTCGTCTCATGAAAGATTATAAACGGTTCAAACATGCTTTAGAGGTCTTTATTTCTCAATCCCCATCATTTTTTACTTCTTTTTGCTCATTATAGATTGTTTTATGTGTACCCTTTGAGTAAAATATAGAGATTGTTGTGGGAACTTGTTGAATTATTCATGGTGGAACTGAATTTGGGGTAAAGTTTCAGCTTTTGGACGACATGTCATTTATTGGATTTGTGTCAGTCTCAATATGATTCAAAAGTTTGAGAATTTTTCATATATCTAGTCTTAAGAGATAAGATAATTAAGATCTGATATATAATTAGCAAGTCAGCACGAGGCCAATTATTTTTGTCATGATGAAGCTTGGACCATATCATGATTCAAGATATGGTTATATGCACCTTTGTGTTGGGCAGTGTAGTTGTAATTTGATGAGTTTAATGTACATGCTTCCTGTAAAATTGGAACTTGATAGAGAGCATGATTAATTCAGGTATCAGAATGGATGACAGGCCGGCGGTTCTTTACATTTACAACGGAAGATGCAGCAGTCAGATTGGGATTAATTCATAGAGTTCGTGGACTAGAGGAGGCCGAGAACTACTTTAATAAACTTTCGGTTAAGTTAAAAACTAAGTACACATATGGTGCTATTCTTAATGGCTGTGTGCGAGAGAAATCTGTGCAGAAAGCAGAAGCAGTTATGCAGGAAATGAGAGAAGGGGGCATGACAACATCATCTTTTCCGTACAACATCTTGATCATCCTTTACTCTCAAACCGGAGACTTTGACAAAATCCCCCCATTGATGAAGGAAATGGGAAGGAATGGAATTGCTGAAGATAAATATACACTGAGAAATCTAATTGCTGCTTCAGTTGCTGCATCTGACATTTCCGGGGTGGAAAGAATCTTGAAATTGATGGAGGAGAATCCGGAGCTTGGTCTAGATTGGAAATTGTATGCAATGGCTGCTGATGCGTATCTGAAGATTGGGTCCATTGAAACAGCTTTGACAATGTTGGAGAAGCTGGAGAAATGGATGGCCTTCAGAAAGAAGAAAGCAGTATTTAATTTTCTTTTGAGTCTCTATGCAAAAACAGGGAATAAGGATGAGCTTTATCGAATTTGGAATTTGTACAAGCCCTCGAGTGAATCCATGGATACATCATATTGTTGCATGATTGACTCTCTTACGAAGCTGGATGATATCGAGGGAGCAGAAAAGATCTTTGAAGAGTGGGAGTCCCAGTGCACCACCACGTATGACTTCCGTGTATTGAATGGGCTTCTTGTTGCTTATTGCAATAGGGGACTTTTTGAGAAGGCTGAAGCAGCCATAGAAAAGGCAGTGCAAGGAAGAACACCTTATGCGAGCACATGGCATGTAATGGCAAAGGGGTATATGGAACATGATCAAATCCCCAAGACTGTTGAGATGTTGAAGAGAGCCGTCAATGTTGGAAGAGACTGGAAACCAGATCCCATCCTTGTGAATACCTGTTTGGAGTACTTGGAAGGTCAGGGAGATGCTGAAGAGATGAAAGAATTCACCCGGTTGATGAAAAACTAGTAACTTTATAGCAGCCGGAAAATCAGTTACCGATGTTCTTTATCAGATGAAAATGGATGGTTTTGCTGTTGACGAAGAAACACAAAAGGATAATTGGGGCTTTGATCACGAAAATCAGCTGCCAAGTTTATAGCATCCTACAACTCGCTGGACAGGTAAATTTTAAAGGTGTAACCGAAGGCCCTGGGGAGCTTTTGATAGACGATCTGACAGTATAATGCATCAGGATCACACCTTGAACGATTAACTTCTGGACAAGCAACTTGTTTTGGATTGCTAAGTTCATCTTTTTGTATGGGATTGGAATTGAGCTCCTGTACATGATGATCTTTTTATTTGTTTATACCCTGCTCTATTTCATATTGCTTAAAACTTCTGCCTTCCCAAAAAAAGAGACTAGAAGTGATGCAGAAAAAAAAAACTAAAAGCAAAGAAAGAAAGAAGTCAAGAATTAAAACAGTGAAAGGAAAAGCTAGGAAGAAGAGAGAATTTAAAGGAGGAATGGTATGTTATTTTAATTAAATCATAAAAATCGTCTAACATTAAAAAAAAATAGGATATAAATACTAAAATTCTAACTAGACAAATAATTGGATTTATAGTCTAATAAATACAATACCTAACAATAGTTTAATCAAGCCCAACAAATAAAAAGTTTGTTTGTTATTGTGGTAGTAGTTGTTTTTCAAAATGTTTTTTTACTTGGAAGTACATTAAAATAAATTTTTTATTTTAAAAAATTTATTTTAATATTAATACATCAAAACAATCTGAAAACATCAAAAAAAAATTATTTTTTTTCAAAAGCATTATTGAAACGCAAAAACAAACGGGTTCAAAATCTAATTAAGAAACCTTAAAAAAAATCAAATAAATTAAACAAAAAACATAAGTTAAAGCTAAATCTCTTAATAATTTGAGCTACTTTTTATCATTTATAATCATATGAGTGTGTAAACAATATTTTGGATCTGGTGTACCCACTAATTATTTCGAGGTTGGAGAAACTCGATCTCATCTGATATTGTTCAAGACGGCTTCAATAATACTCTAAAAAATCATGATCAAGTTGTTATGATATTTTTCTAATAATCTAAGTGAATCTAGTTATCTAGAATTGTTCTTACTTAGCCGAGTAATTACTTCCCAATATGAATTCTTCAAACCAGATTTCAGCCTTCCCTTCAAAGTAAATAGATGCTATTTCCATCCATTGTTGAACCGGAGTAAGATGCATCTTAAAAAACTTCAGACTCTTAATGACATACTCAAGACTATAATTGAAAGTGGAAACATGGACACCAGAGCGCTTGATCAGATGGAAGGTGATGGTCAGACTCTTAATGGAGAAATGCCTGAGAATATGGATGTCGAAGAGAAGGAAAGTGCTAAACTGTGATAGTCTGATAGCCGAAGAAGGGTGTGTTTTATCTTGCAACAGAAATTGACAGTACCAGCAGAGGAGGGACGTGCTAAATCATGGAGAAATGCCTGAAAATATGGGTGTGTTCTTATTGTGTTAGCAAAGTAATGTATCCGAGAAAGCCACAAATTGACAGAAGTTGATTTCGAACTTTTTAATGAAAATACAAAGATGATGAGCATCTACTGCTAGCAACAATCTTCGGCAATGTTTTCTCTACATCTTTAGCCACATTCTGCCGGATCATGGTGGTTGTATATTCCATAAAGGCAGTATATTGTATAGCTTTAACAATTTCTCTGGTACGATAATTAATTTAAGGTAGTGTTTGGTATGTTGAATACTATTAATTGAAATAGGTCGGACTGGATAAATACCAGACATGCCTTGTGCTTGGAGTGCATTGAATTGAATTGGATAATTTATCTGTGTTGTGTTTAGTAGGCATTGAAGAAGATTGTGTTTGGTGTATATTGGACTAAACTAAATAATTTATTTTATTTTATCATTGAGAGACAAATGATAATAATACACCTATTTTGTCTAATGTTTAAAGTTTAAATTATAATATATATTGTATTCTAAATCAAAACCTAAAAAGTATTTAAATATAAGGTTAAGGTAAAATAGAAAAAAATATATTTTACTCTTAATAAGTATTACTATCAAACTTATATATTTTAAAAAATAATTAGATATTATTATTTTCACTTTAGTTTATATTAAGTGTTAAAATTAATAATATTATAATAACTCTAGTTATAAAACCCGGACTGACCTAGTAGGTGGACTGACTTAGCGGGTCGACCATGGTCTTCACAAACCCATGACCCCGATTGGTCTAGGTTTAACAAAAATTAGAGGAATAATTGATCCGACTTGACCCAGTAAAAAACTCAGGTCGACCTGCGACTCGGTTGACTTGGGATAAAACATGGATCAAAATCCATTAATCTCTTTTTGATTTTTTTTCACTTGGAAATTGAGGTTGCTTTGATTTTTTTTTTTAAGAAAACATTGGGTCAACTCAGGGTTGACCCTCCCAACTTGTGATCTGGGTCGACTCCAGCGTCAAGTTTTAAAACTATAATAATAACCATTTTTATTCTTAACTTAACCCAAGTCAATCCGGGTTGACCCTCTCTACCCATGAATTAGGCCTTGTCCCATGTCAACCCACTGATCAGGTTTTAAAACTATTATAATAATCATTTTTATCCTTACATCGATCCATATTAACTTGGCTTAACTCTAGTTGACCCTCCTGACTCTTGACTCTTGACTCAAGCCTTGCCCAGAGAGCCAACCCTCGAATCGGGTTTTAAAACTATGATAACAACTACTTTTATCCTTATATTGACCCAGTTTATCAGTCAACATGACCCGTGACTTAGATCTTGTCCCAGGACAATTTTCAATTCGGGTTTTAAAGCAATGATAATAATCATTTTTATCATTAAGTTAATCTAGAAAAACCTATATTGACTCCCCAACCCATGACTCGGGCATTGTCCCTAATCGACTCTCGAGTTGAGTCACCACTTATATAGGTCAATAACAGAGCTTTAAGTTAAAAATAAATAAAGAAATATTTAACATGAATTGAACTAGAAAAACTTGAGTTGACATGCACTTTAGGTTAAACCCATCTAAAACCCATTGATTTTTTTTGGATTTTTTTTTCTTGATCTTTTTTTTTAAAAAAAATTGTTTTTATTTAAAGACCAATATAGTTATTTTATAAATAATAACTCATGAGTTGAGAAATGGAGAAGTTTATCTTTACTAGAACAACCTTAAGATATACTATCAAAAAACTTCACAAAAAATTTTTCACATCCAATTCATCTTTATTCAGCATACAAAACACTACCTAACAGAATTACCAGGCGTTTTTTTTTTCTTTATCAGGAATATAATGTTATACACAACGAATTGACTCTTCTCAGCATTTTCTGATGCCATGTGCTGCGATTTTCTGACTCTATACAACTAATTCTGTGGCAATAATTTGATCCTTCTTCACTAAGTAGCAGCAATGCTTCAGCCGTTTCCCTCACAATTCAATGAGCTTCTTGGCACTGATCATCTAGAGACTCTGAAGATAAAGGAAAGGCATCTGGATATTAGAATATTCATCTGAGTATTCTTACTCACCCGTTAACCAGAATGCTAAACAAATATTAACGCAAGGTTTATCCCATGAACTAGTTACTAAATATTTATCTTAGCTCGTATCAAACTTTTGCATTCCAAAAGAAAGAAGATAAATTGATAAACCTGCATATGTTAAATGAATCTAGCCCTGAAGCTGCAACCCTCTTCTTGAGAAAACAAGGAACTTTGACCCAACATGCCATCAACTGTCTCACATGTAGCCACTGGCTTTCGGTATTTTCTAGAGTGAGGGAACTCATCATTCTTAATTATGAACCTTTTTTCACCATTATTTTTCCCTTGTGAGGCATAATTAATAGTTTTGACAAATTTTCCAAGAGAAGCATGCATGTCGATGATCTAAAGAAGCAGATAGTGTCTTCTTGTCCTTGATCTTCTCTGTCTTGGTATATGCCTTGTTTTCCCATGAAAATATACAATAAGTTGAGCTAGGGTTGAGACAAAAGAAAATAACGTGATTTTAAGCTTGAAGAACCTTCGTTTTATGGTATTGGGCAGGAATTTCTTTTTCGAAACAACATTCCAAGTTTCTTGTGATGATGGCCAACATTGATTAAAGTGATGATGGCTATTCCTTTTCAAAAGAGCATTCTAATTTTCTTTTTCTTGATTAGAAATTACTGTAGTTTCATTTCTTTGTAGTTTGTACTTCCTATTTGAACAACTTCATTACTTCTTTACAGTTTCTGCCATCTCGACCTTCATATCTTGCACAGGATCTGGTAAGGCCACGGCCTATTACAAAGCTAAGAGCCCATCAGACACCAATTGCTGCAAAGATCAAATGATATCTGGGATTCTGAACAAAATTCTCAAGAATTTCAGTTTTGCAAAGTCTATAACTAACAGCTTGAGTGATGCACTTGAGAGTTAAGCCTATTCATTTTTAAAAAACTTACTAGTCGCTTCCTCTGCTCATCCAAAGTCTTCTTTAGAGCCACTAAACCCTCAATAATTCCCTGTACTCCACTCATGTTTAAACCAGTATGATCTCCCACTAAACCCTCCAAGTCACCTGACGACTTACTGAATTCTATGTCCAGCTTAGGAATAATGGTTTCACCTCTAAAACGAACCACTTTCACAACTTGATCATCTTCTGACTCATTATCGATTACTGGGTCAAGCACGAATCCATCCTCATTAAATTTCCAGCCACTGATCCTTTGTTCAACCGGAGCCGCTGAGGTAGTACCCTCTTCTTCTTCTTCAATATCAGTACCAGCAGTAATCTGGCTTGATGTCCCATAATGTAAATCTTTGGTTTCTTTGAATCTTTCTTCAGCATGAGGCAATCCATCGGAAACGTTCTTGAACAAAAAGCCTAATCCTTCACAGTTCGGGAAGAAAGAATGCTCTAAAAGTTGACCAGTAGGTCTTTTTGAAGGGTCTTGATCAAGACAAGAAGCAACCATGTCTTTAAAACCTATGGAGAAGTTCTTGTTCTTGAAATCTTTCTTTTGCTTCTCATCATCATAAATCAGCCTTGAAACATTTGACCTCGAACGTGGATATAATAATACTTGAACACTTCAATTATATTTAAAAAATGAAAGAAAAAGAAAAAAGAAAAAAACAGAGATAGACATGCACCTGTTCGAATATAAACTCATTATTTTGCATTATGCATGTCTGACAACACTTGATTGGTTCAAAAGGGAAGAACAGAGAAAATTCAATTGGCGTTTGGTAGTTTAAGGTGGCAGTGATTTTTGGTTGCTGGGTTCCAAGAAAACTGAGTTTTTTGTCTCCTTTTTTTTTCATAATCCTGAAATATCTGGGCTCATTCTGGTTTTGGATTTTTTTCTGCAGCCTTTCTTATGGATTGGTTGAATATGATGTACTTTGTTGGTCTTGATCATGATTCATGACTGCCCAGTGTTGTTCTTGTGGTTTTCCTAATATTTGAATAAAAAATATTACTATCGAGGAAAAATTACTAAAAATAATGAAAAAAAAGTTGAACATGTTGTTATATATCTCCTTTTTCTCATTATTGGAAATTATTAATGAATTATTTTTTAATGAACAAGATACTAAAATGTTTTATTACATTTATAGACGTATATGTTTTTTCTTTACATATATTTGATTATTAGTTTTCTTGTTATCATGCTATATATTTAATATTTTTTATTGATATTTTCATGGATTCTTTAAATATTTAATGGTTAGAAAAATATTTCTTGATAAATCATAATCTAAAAGTATTTCTTAATTCTTTTTATTTTGATTACTGATATTTAGTAATATAGTTGAAAATTCTTGATAAAAGTCTAAAAAATTAACAAAAATAAATATTAGTCCCTTATTTTATACTGTTCAACGGAATAACAAATTTTTTTTGAATATTTATTCATCTAAGAGAGTCAAAGATAATATTTAAGGCAATAACTAATGATTCCATATATATATATATATATATATATATATATATATATATATATATATATGTATATAAAGGCTATGATTTAATAATTTGATTAATTTTATTATTTTTTAGATTTTAATTATTGGACTTAATTGACTTGTTTTTAAGTATTTTTATAGTTTTGATTCCTTGGTCCCTGGATTGTCAATTCAATTACAATTCACTCCTTTTTTAAACCTATAAGGCTATATAAACATTTTTTTTTATAATTTTTTCTAAATCCTAAATGTACATTTTTATTATTTTAATTGATATATAAAAACCAAAATGGTAAGAGTTTATAAGAAAACCAAAATATTTTAATTTCGACAACAGTAAACAAGTGTCAATGAATTAAATTATAGAGTTTTCAAAACGGAGGACTAATTCATAATGTGTTCAAGAATAGGGACTAAAATGTAATTTACTCGAATAAACCCTTTCTAAAACCCACAAAACAAAAGCCTTCCACAACTCAAGAGCTCCAAGATTTCTCTGTTTTTGCTCCATGAAATGAACCTCTTTGTTCGATCAAACCCAAGTTTATGCCTTCACATTCATGGAGTTTTAAGGGCTCTTTGCTTTTCCACAGACACAACCGCTATATCCCACTCTCTTAACCGTAGGATCTCTATGGTGGAAGATCCGATGGTCCCTGTTATTCCAGTTATAGAAAAATGGGTTCAAGAAGGCCAAGTGGTTACAAATAGTGACCTCAAACACTTCATCAGAAAACTCCGTAAAATCCATCGTTTTAGCCACGCTCTTCAGGTCCCTCTCTCTTTTATCTTCTTATTTTAGTGTTTTTGCTTGTGCCCATTTAGTTATTGATTGTTAAATCTGCATTTGATGCTTTGTATAGATTCAATCTGTCTTTTATGGCTATTGAATTTCTGGGTTTCATTGCAAATTGGTAATTGTTTTAGTTTTTGTTGAAAAGATCGTTGAGTAGCCTTATAGCTTTAGTTGAAAGTTTTGTGCAGGCTATAGTAGTATTTTGAAACTGATTTTTCCACTTAATCAAGTAGCTAAATGTTTGATATTTAGTATAACATCCTAAAGTTTTTGGTTCCCTTGGAATTTGTTTAAGTATTTTGTTTTGTGTTAGATATCACAATGGATGAGTGACCAAAGGGGGCATAATTTATCACCCGGAGATGTTGCAGTTCGACTGGATTTAATCTCGAAAGTTCATGGCTTGGAACAAGCTGTGACATATTTTAATAGCGTTCCTGAGAGTTTGAGAGGCTTGGAGGTTTATGGTGCTCTTTTAAACTGCTATGCGCACTATAAGCATTTGGAGGAAGCGGAGGCCACAATGCGAAAAATGAGGGAGATGGGGTTTGTAAGAAATGTGCTGTCTTATAATGTAATGCTAAACCTCTATTATCAGATGGGGAAATATGAGAAAATACAGGTATTAATGCAAGAGATGGAAAAGTGGGGCATTTGTTTTAGCAATATCACATACAAGATTTTGTTGAATGCTTATGTAGCCACTTCCAACATTGAGGAAATCAAAAAAATTTTGATGAAGATGGAAGCAGATCCTCTTGTCAGCATTGACTGGTATGCTTATGTTGTTGCAGCGAATGGTTACTTGAAAGCTGGCCTAATTGATGAAACTTTGACAATGTTGTGGAGATCAGAACAACTAATCAGTGGTAAGTCAGCAAGGTTTGCTTGTGAAACTCTTCTCTCTTTATATACTGCTGTTGGGAATAAAGAACAAGTGTATCGTGTGTGGAATTTGTACAAGACTAAAGGGAGGTCCTTGAACTCGAGCTATCTTTGCATGATAAACTCATTACTGAAGTTGGATGATGTTGATGGTGCTAAGAGGATTTGGGAAGAGTGGGTTTCCATTGTGAAATTTTTTGATATTCGAATTCCAAATGTGATGGTCAGTACTTATTCCAAAAAGGGCCTATGGGAAAAGGCTGAGGCATTTGTAGGCAAGATGGTAGCGAGTGGGATCAAGATTGAAGCAAGCACATTGGATCGTCTAGCAACTGGATATCATGTAGGAGGTCGGATGCTGAAGGCATCGGAAACAATAAAGAAAGCAATTTCAATAAGTCAACCAGGTTGGAAGCCAAATGTGTATACTTTGGCTGCATGTCTTGAGTATTTGAAAGGTCGGGAAGATGTGAAAAAGATAGAAGACCTTCTGAAGATACTTAAGGAACATTGTCATCTATCATCAGTTTCTTATGACAGGTTAAACAGCAGTATCATTGACAAAGAAAACCTGTGTGCCAGAGCCCTTGATCATATGGAAGGTGAAGACCAGGCTCTTAATGGAGAAACACCTGCTGCCACAGAGTTCGAAGACAAAGATAGTGCTGAAATATGATGTTTTGAGAAGTAAACTGACTGCGAAAGAATGGTATGTCATTTGTGAAAGTGAAGTTTCATCTTGGTTTTTTTCATTTTTTGTTGTGGTCATTATGGCGTGCAAGCATAGAAGTAGGGATAATATTACCCATCTTCCCCGCACGATGTTAATGAAAGTAGAGCATATTGAGGCCAGCCCTTCCTTGGAATGACCATTTTTATATAAATTTATTCAACATATGTCATTTGACAAGCTTTTGTAGACCTGTACATAAACCAAATCCTCAATTCGAAGCTATGCCATCTGCTGGAATTGCTGGCTTCTGAATTTAGTTAAAACAACACTGACCGATCCATTCATGCTTCTTTATGCTGCACGCATTGTGTTCTCTCCACCTATTCTCTGGATTGTAAATTTTTAACACACTTCCTTTAAAACATGCAAAATACTAATTTCAGCTGTAGAAGATTAGCTTTATTTGGAATTATAGATTGAAGTGATGAGAATTGGATCATGTTATTTACCCCCAACATGAAATGGATTCCCATTTCAGAGTAATTTCTGAAAGCATTGTTGCTACGTATGTGTCCCAAAGAATTGGTTTAGAAGGTATGAAAGAAGATTCTTTTAGTTTGAGGTCATAAGTTTGAAATATAAATCAAGGATAAATCAAACTCTCTTGGGAGACTTGTTTAAGAATAAGAAAAAGGTAAATATCATGGAATAAAGTTTGATCTATATATAGGGATTCTGTAAATATTCCATTTTTTTAAAAAAAAAGAAAGAGAAGTCTTGAAATAACCGTTGGGATTTTTTTGGAGATTACAAGTAATTACTAATTCATGATTTGGCATGTACGGAATGAAAACTTCACGATAAATTTTATGAAGTTCCGTTAACTTTTTAGAGAGCTCAAAATTCTACATTTGATTTGTCTCGCATATGCATATACAGAGATAACTCAAATTTTAGACCCAACATAGTTATAGCGGGATTTTCTTAGATGTTTTTGGGTATGAAATACGCAATATTTTATGAGCATATTAAAATTAATTTAAATAAATAAATAAAAACTAAAGGGCTTGTCATTTTCTCATTAAATTTTTTCACAAAACACTATGAAGGACAATAATTTTTTTCTCTGGAATTTTATGTTTTTTAACTTAGTCCCTTAATTTTTTATCATTTTTTTTTGAAAAATTTATTGTTTTATCAAGTCTAAAAAATTATTTTGATTTGTTTTTAATACGTTTATTAAAGACTTTCTTGGCATTTGGGATCAGATTGGAGAATGAGGCAAAACAGGAGGAAAAAATTGAATTTTTTTTAATATTTTATTTGTCCAGCGTCCTATAGTTTTCCACTTCGTTGTTTTGGTTCAAAACTTTATTTGTTATTTTTTGATCCCTCTGTTTGATAAAGAAAAGAAAAAGTCATTGAATAATAGCAAAGATAAAGAAAATCATCAGTTGGCCATATTTCAACTACAAAAAAAGTTAGTCTTGTTGTCTAAAGATCTCATTCGAGGAGAGAAATTTTATTAAGTTGTTATTTGCCCTTCTCCTTGCCATAAAACATAGAGCGGGAGTGGAAGAAGATTCTTTTTCCGGTTTGATTTTGTGAAGATTTTTTTTCTAGTTTGAGTTTGTATTTTTTTTACAAGTTTAGGGGTGTTTCGATTTATAATTTAGTTTATTGGCATTATAAGGATGTTTATTAAGTGTTTTTAAGTAAAAATAGGTTTAAAACCAGTTTTTTTGGTAAAAAAAAAAAAAAAGCCTTTCTCATGCCCTTCAGGTATTTCATAAAGTTGGATTTTTGGGTTTGCTTGCAAATTGTATAAAGTTTGATTCTTTGTGTACTAGTCACGCATTTTTTCTTAAAGGGTATCTTTTTTCTTTCTCTTTTAGTTTGAATTGTTGGATTTTACAAATCTTTGGGCTTATAGCATTGAGGGTTCTTTGATATTTGTTGTGGTTGCACTTAATCACCATTTGTATTTTTAGATATGATATTCTTCATCAGTGAAATATGATTTTAAAATCGTAGTTATTTTTTCAAGAATCTTGCATTTCATTTTATGCTAGATATCACAATGGATGAGTGACGAAAGGGGCTATGACCAATCAACTGGAGTCTTTGCAGTCCGGCTGGACTTAATTTCAAAAGTTCATGGTATGGAACAAGTGCTTGGAAAACGATTCCAGATCGTTTTAGGGGTGTCCAGGTTTATGGTACACTTTTGGACACGCACACAAAAAGTGCTTGGAAAATGCAGAGGCCCTGATGCAGAAGATGAGGGAGTTGGGATTTGTACAGGCACGACCTTGTAATTTTATTGCTAAGCCTCTATTCTCAGATGGGGAAGCATGAGAAATTAGATGCTCTAGTGAAAGAGATGAAAGAAAAGAGAATCGATGGTGACATGTATAAACATTAGGCTGAATGCTTATGTAGCCTCTTCCAACATTGAGGAAATGGATAAACTTCTGAACAAGATAGAACAGATCCTCTCATCAGCATTGACTGGAATACTTGTTTTGTTGTGGCAAATGGTTACCTGAAAGCTGGACTAATTGAGAAAACTGTAGCATTGTTGAAGAGAGCTGAGCAATTAATCACCCAAACAAGGGGTAACTCAAAAAGGCTTGCTTATGAGGCTCTCCTTACAAGGATATGGTGCTGCTGGGAATAAAGTAGGAGTATATCGTTTATGGTAGTAGTACAAGGATACAGGAGGGTTTTTCAACTCGGGCTATCAACGTATGATAAACTCATTGATGAAGTTGGATGGCTTTGATTGTGCTGAGGAAATTTGGAAAGAGTGAGCATCGAGGAAGACGTCCTTTGACATTCAAATTCCAAATTTGATGATTACTGGTTTTTCCAAGAGGGGTCCTTGACGAAAGGCTAAGGCATTGGTAAAAACGATTGTGGTGGGATGGAGCTTCCTCCAAGCTCTTGGGATCATTTGGTAACTGGATATCTTTTTGGTGGTGAGATGGTGTAGGCAGCAGAAACATTAAAGAAAGCAATTTCAATAAGCAAACCAGGATAGAAGCCAAATTTTTATGCATTGACTGCATGCCTCAGGGTTAAAAAGGTCAGGGAGTTGTCGAAAGAGAAGAAGAGCTTTCGAAGTTAGTCAGGGAACATTTTCTCGTCTCTTCAGCTATGTATGATAAATTAAAGCCTTGTACTAAAAAAGGAAACTTCCATGCCAGAGCACTTGATCTGGAAGGTGATGGTCACTCTTAATGGAATACCTGCTTTCTCCGAGGTTAAAGATAATGACAGCGCTGAATTATGATGCATGATTTCTGGTAAAAGGTGAAAAATATTTTCTATTGCAGCAATTATCTGGTATTCAGCTGCCTATGAACTTCAGGATTGGGAGTTTTTTCTAACTTCTCTAGTGGGGCATTCTTTTTTATACATAATGCAGCAAGATTTGTGTCCGACTTGAAGCTGTGACATCAGTTTTAGTTTGTCGAGAAATATAATGGAAAATCTTAAACATTATAATGCATTTTGTACAGGCAGCCACCTTTGTGTTGCTGGCTGGATTCATCTTCCTATGTGAATGGAGCTTTGGTTGAAAACTTGAGATACGGTCATGTGCTGGGTGTCTTTCAAGTTCTGAATCCAGTTTTTGTTCAGCTCTGCTGCTAAATGAAGAAAGGGTTTTTTTTAACAAGTTTTCTACATTACCATGCAGAGATCAAGTCTAGAACAAAAAAAAAAAACTTCATTTTTTTGTGAATATATCAGTATAGATGCATGCTTGTTTAAAAAAAAATATCCGGATAAATTTGGATAAAATTATTTGACATTATTATTAATTTAATTTCTTAACTAGTTTAAGTTTAAAATTAAATTATGTATAAGTTCTTCTGAAGTAATTCAATTAACTTGATTGATTTAAAAATAACTCATTTAATAATGAAATTGAGAAAAAGAAAATGCAATTGATAATTAAAAAAAACCTCTTGACTAGATTTCTTGCGAAACACGAGTTTAAAATTAAATTATATATAAGTTGTTTTTATGTGATCTAATCAATTTGGTAAGTTTAAAGGCGTCAAATAATCAATTCAACTTAATAGCTTAAACTGTTAGGTGAGGTTCTAAGATGTTATTTATATTGTTCTCTAACACTCCCCATAAAGTGAAAGCCTTTCAGGCTTAAAACTTGCACAGATCCACATTACTTTATGTTTAATTTTTATCAAATAAATAAGGATAGTGAGATTTGAACTCGTGATCACTTGGTCATTAAGGCTCTGATACCATGTCAAAGAACCAATTCAACCCAATAACTTAAACTGTTAGGTGAGATCCTAAAATATGATTTATATTATTTTTTAATAAAATATAACTTCGGTGACTATTAAAAAATCTAAGAATTAAATTAAAAAAAAAAACTGTACCCATGGACCTCTTCATAATAAAAATAAAACATAAGAGAGATAGAGTAAATGGGCTTTTACCCAAACTTTACCGTGTACCAAAGCCTTTTAACAATATCCTAAAGTCCAATCCACTAACCCTAAAACTAAAATTAAAATGGCCTCTTAAACCCTAAAAGAACCCTGAAAGCCATCAATCATCTTCTCTCCCATTTCTCTCTTATGATTATGAATCTTCTCTCGAGATCAAACCCCAGGCCATGGCTGCAGCAGCAGCATCACCAAGGTTATTATTTCGTCTATAAAGTTTTAAGGGCTCTCTCTTTTTCTACAAGTACACAACGGAAAGACTCTTTGAAACTTAGGATTTCAAGGGCTGGAAATCCAAAGGTCTCCATAATTCCAGTTATAGAGCAATGGCTTAAGGAAGGCAATTCCATTAAACAATCTGATCTTCAAAACTTTATCAAGCTATTTCGCAGACATCGCCGCTTTAGCCATGCCCTTCAGGTCTTTCAATATTTAACAATCCATTTGCATTTTTCTTTTGTGTAGACCATAAAGATTGAAATTCTGGGTCTTAATGGAAATGGTAAATTTCTTCTTTTTTATTTTCTTTTTCTGTTTTGATTTAGTACTTGTCTAGGAGATTTTGTAAAAGGCTTTCTTTTTCTTTGCTGTTTTAAATTGAATTGTTGGATGTTATGATGTTTTGCTAATAATATTGATGGTTCTTGATATTTGTTGTAATTAAACAACTATGCTTATCTTGACTGTAATTTGAGGTAGTAGGAGCCAGGCTTGATAAATGAGCTTAGCTTGAGTTAGATGAAGCTCAACTCACTTAGGGACATGAGTTGGTTCCTTTGAAGCTCGTGGATATACCTGTATAAGGGCTCACTGATAGGCTAAAATGAGAGCTTGTGGAAGGTTTGGTATAGCTTCATGAATTACTTGTTTTAGGTATATATGAAGATTATAACTTCCAAATTTTTTGAGGTTACACTAATAATTTGGTATCTAAAAGTCACTCATTAGGGGTGCATAAAATAATGAGTTAATATGGTCGAATGTAAACACAATTATCAGTTGTGGGAAAAGTAGAATAAAGAGATGCGATTTTGTTGTAAATGAGGTTAATGATATCGATTTGCTTACCTTCGATTGCATGCTTTTCATGCATGTACATTATATTGAGTTCTGAACAATTTTATATGCTAAATGGGGCCAAAATAAAGTTTAGCAAGACTGATTATCGATTTAATTGGTTTTCGGTTTGTCTTTGATAAGTGAGATACGATTGTATAATCTTTATTTTTGAATCTTTATTCTATTTTGTGTTAGATTTCACAATGGATGAGTGATGAAAGGGGCTCTGAACAATCACCCGGAGACTTTGCGGTTCGGCTGGATTTGATTTCAAAAGTTCATGGCTTAGATCAAGCAGAGGAATATTATAACAGTATCCCTGACCATTTGAGAGGCACCCAAGTTTATGGTGCCCTTTTAAACTGCTATGCCCACAAAAGGCGCTTGGAAAAAGCAGAGGCCACGATGCAAAAGATGAGGGAGTTGGGGCTTGTACAAACTCTTTCTTACAATGTAATGCTAAGCCTCTATTCTCATATGGGAAGATATGAGAAACTAGAGGCCCTAGTGAAAGAGATGGAAGAAAAGGGGGTTAATAGTGACATTTACACATTCAACATCAGATTGCATGCATATGTAGCCACCTCCAACATTGAGGAAATGGAGAAACTTCTATTGAAGATGGAAACAGACTCTCTCATCAATATCGACTTCCATACTTTTTTTGCTGTGGCGAATGGTTACTTAAAAGCTGGCCTATTAGAAAAATCTATAGCAATGTTGAAGAGAGCAGAGGAATTAACTGTTCCAATGGTGGGCACCACAAAAGCACATGCTTATGAAATGCTCCTCACTTTATATGGTTCTGCTGGGAATAAAGATGGAGTATATCGCGTATGGAATTCATATAAGAATACAGGGAGAATTTTCAACTCAACATATATATGTATGATAAACTCATTGATGAGGTTGGGTGATATTGATGGGGCTGAGTGGATTTCGGAGGAGTGGGTATCACGTAAGACACTTTATGACATTCGAATACCAAATACAATGATTAGAGCTTATTCCAGAAAGGGCCTTTGGAAAAAGGCTGAGGAGTATGTAAACAAGATTGTTGAGAGTGGGATGCAGCTCGAAGCAAGCTCATGGGATCATTTGGCAACGGGGTATCACTTTGGTGGTCAGATGGCAAAGGCAGTAGAAACATTAAAGAAAGCGATTTCAATAAGCAAACCAGGATGGAAGCCAAATCCTTATACTTTGAAAACATGTCTTTGGTATTTGGAAAGTAAGGGAGACGAAGAGGCAGCTGAAGAACTTCTGAAGTTTGTCAGTGAACATCATCCTGTCTTGCCAGGTAAGAATGATATTTAAAAGACACTGTTGACAGATGAAACCTCATTGCCAGAGCCTTTTGTCAGATGGAAGTTGATATTCTAACCTTAAATGGAGAAACACCATTTATGGAGGTCAAGGAAGAGGACAGCGCTGACTTATGCTGTTTTGAGAGGAGAACTAGCTAAATTGCCTAAGATCATGTGATTGTTTCTATTATATTTTGGTAAGCTGAATATCTCATAGTGGACATCCTTTTACCCTTGCAGTTGAGGTATGTTAGCTAGTCTTTGGTAAAGCATAAAGTTTCCCTTTTTTCTTGTCATATGATATCTGACTATAGATGCTATATATGTGGGACAATTTCTCTTCTTGCTATACATATTAAATCAAGGGTTGGTTGAGGTTAACCTCACATATTATGCGTAAAGATTAAATCAAATTTCCTCTTGCGGCATTGTCCTCTTAAATATGATTCAGAAAGGAGTTAAATTTGAAGGGAAGTTATTTGATGTAATTGCTGGCTTGTGATTTTTGTTAAAATGCCATTATCCAGCTATGATTCTCTATGCTGGAATCCTTGAGCAATTCCCATCTGAAGAAATGAAGACAGTGAAGTTGTCGTTCAAAGTGGTCCTCTGAAGAAATGAAGACAGTGAAGTTGTTTAAAGTGGTCCTCTGAAGAAATGAAGACAGTGAAGTTGTCGTTCAAAGTGGTTAGGGTGGGTTGATTTTATTTCTTTCACTGTCTATTTCCATCCACTTGAAACTTATTGCACTTGAGATTTTATGAATTTTAATAAAGCAATGACATGTTATTGAGAAACTGATCACTTTTCATTTTACGAAAGCAATTGAAGGCCAAGCCCTGAAGGGACACCGGTAGCAACACCGAATAAGAACAACTATGCCCCCGATTCAATTTTCTAGTGAGAAACATACGATTGTTAATAACACAAGAACCACTGTTATGGCTCATTCTCATCTGAACTCGGCAGATCTTTCCTGTGCAATTTCATCAGTCATCTCTAATAAAGGAATGCAGCCATTTGGAACAATTAAGAGGTTTGTCCCTGTTGGTAGGAGCCAATAAAAGGAACCAGTTCCGTCTTCAGATTGTAAGTATAAGGTCGACCTTTCGAACTATCCAAATATTTGAGAACCAAAACTTGAGATTCTAAATAAATTACTGGCTTGAGACAGAAATTAGAGCTCCATTTCAAACGAACGTATCTGACATCGAAGAGTAAATAACCCCATTAACAGGTATCGATCGATGTTCGGAAAGAAATGCATGACAGGTCACATTCAGGTATACTTTACACCAAAATTTCTCCCTGACATGTCGACTCCCACGGTCAAAGCCAAAAGATCGTATGATTTATCAGTCTGAGTGGCAGGGATGACAACTTTAAACACCCTTGAGTCAAGCATGTGTATATTTTTACTTTGAACATGCGAAACTCTTGTGGTAAGATCAGAGAGTTTCCGCCCTTGCTCTGTAACAAGATTTGCAGCTTATAAGACACTGTCATCATTATGTCGATAGAACAATAAAATACCATCATTACTATCCATTACACGTCCAGGAGTGCGTTGCTGGTGTGAAATTCCACTCACTAAAACAAGCATAAACGAGAGCCTTGCTGGTGTGAAAAGATTTTGGATGACAAGGCCACAATCTGAAAGACGTAGGTGTGCGTTTATGAAACTTGGGAAATTGTAAAATGTCAGCCCATGCTTTGCAAACATACCTGCCCGAATCATACAAAAATTAATGGTTTTAAATTAAATTGGATGAGAGTTAATTAGGTCTAATCCAGTCAATGACCTGATTTATTCGCTTTATTTTCCCAAAAAAGTAAAAAACAAGAAAACAAGCGGTTCTATTGTGGGTCCTAAGTGATATTTAAGGACTAGGGTTTGTATGCTATAAAAGCCATCGTTAAAATTAAAAAAAAAAAAAAATTGAGTCTAAAACCAGCAGCGATACTTTGTTTGTTGAATACAAACCCTAGTACTTAAAACATGGAATTTTGCATGTGTCTTGCCAGTGAAGTCATTATCAATGAAATCAAAGAAAACCTTAACAAAAACTTCGTTATGTCTCCACTTTCATTGAATTGTTTGCTTAATATGCTGGCTTCGAAGGGCCGTACTTTGGAGCAATTGCTGGGTTTTCTTGAATCTGAAAATGTTGCTGATATATCCATTAATCTCTATGTGATCAGTGGAATTTAAGAAGTATAATAAACTGTTGTGCATTTTTTTTCTTTCTTTCTTTTTTCTGTGAAGGGTGAGCAAGTGAGGAAGGAAGTGAACTATATATCGTGGGCAGAAAATGAAACAAAAGGACTCGTCAAAGATCTTATCCCACCTGGTAATTTCATCAATAAAGATACGATACTCATTCTTGGAAATGAACTCTACTTCAAAGGACAATGGTGTCGTCCTTTTGACACTTCAAGGACTCGGCATGAAGACTTTCACCTCCTCAGTGGAACAACTGTCAAGGTTCCTTTCATGAAAAGCATCAGGGAAAGCTATTTTTATGCATCATTTGAACGTTTCAAGATTCTCAAACTTCCATATGAAATTTGTCAAGACAACAAGCAATTTCCTATGCATATCTTTCTTCCTGAAAAACATGATGGACTGCAAGAACTGGTGCAAAATTTCAATTCCGATCAATCAATGTTCTTAAAAAAGAATCTCAAAGCTTTCTAAGATGTCGGTTCCGAAATTTAAGTTCTCTTATGGATTTGAAGCTTCAAAGAGCATGGAAAAATTGGGATTGCAATTGCCTCTCCTCTTAATCATCTGGTTTACGCACGCTTAATTCACGTATATTTCACAAATCTTTTGTTGAAGTAAACGAGGAAGGTACAGAAGCTGCTGCTGCTTCTTGTGCTCTTATAATGGTTGGAGGTGCAAGACAACGTTGTCCACCACCTCCACTTCCATGTTTTATATCGCAGATCATCCTTTCATCTTCATGGTTAAGGAAGAGGTGTCCGACATAGTTTTGTTTACTGGAACTGTTCGTAAACCTTAGAAAGAGAAGATTGAATCGTTTGTTTTGGTAGGAATTGGATCTTTATTTATTTCTATTCAGTAAAAAGCTTCATAATAGCCTGGAATCTTTTCAATTACTAAGAACACTGTCTGATCATGGCATTCCTTTTGCTTGATTATATAGGTGAGCATTTAACCTGGAATATTTATTTTGATTGCTAGGAATTACACTTTGCTGTCATAATATATATTTTTTAGAAAAGATCCTTGGAGATATACAAATAGACCATTATTTGTGAGATAGATCTTGTTCCAAACTTTCTGGGATAGACCATCAATGTACTCAGATAAACAGGGGCAGAGCTCGGTGATATCCAAGGGAGGCGATTGCCTGGCCTTTTAATTTTTTTGTACTTTGTTAAAAAAATAATTGTTTAGTATAATGTAAAAATATGTACGTATAAATAAAATTAATTGAATTTTTTATGTATATATATTTGTGTGCAAAAAATGCCACCATATACAAATATCAATAAAATTCCATAGTTATTATAGACTAAAAAATCTGGTGTTTTAAAAGTTCATCTTCACCTGAATCTAAGTACATTAAGAGAACTTTTATATTTTTCTTCTAAATATTAACCTTAATATTTAAACTTATAAATTAATGAATGAAACAAACTCCTTAACCACTCAAAACAACAATTTTTTGAGGATATATGACAAGAATTGACAGAACACCAACCCTTGTTCTTTTAATTTGTTGTTATCCAAGCCCCTCCATCACTTATACTATTAAAACTCAACTGATCAGGTCTTAAATTTGCTCTCTAGAGATCACCAATTCGAGTCTCACAAACTTTGGGGTCACTGGAAGTTTACATGGTTGTTAACTTCAGGGTCCATGGAATTAGTCAAAGTGCGCACAAACTGACCCGGACACCCACGTTAATAAAAAAAAATCTATCAGCATGTTTCCGTCATATATAATAAAGATTAATTTATAAAGAATTACCCAAACAATCACAAATTTAAAGCAAATGGGTTAAAGTATCCAAACTTTTAGTAAAGGGATGAAAATGGCCAAGATTAAAAACTTTGAGGACCACATAAAATGTAAATGCCCTTTTTTTATGACGACCAAACCTCATAATTAAGGATGACAATTTAAGCTGGACTGATGATTACCGACCCGACCTAAATGGGTATGAATTTTTTGGAACCGATGGATAATAAATAAAGTATGAATATTGTCAAATCGACCCGAAATCCATCTGAACTTCACCCGAAACATATATTTATATTATATAAATATATTTGTGAAATATTTAGATTTTTTTAAATACATATATAAATATCTTAATATCAACATAAAATAAATACATATATATATGGACTATTTTATTTTTTATTAATTAATAAATAATAATAGATAATAAATACTCATTGGATACTTGAAACTTAATGAATAATTTATAGATATTTAAATTTTTTATTCCATAAATAATAAATATCAATAAATCTGACCCGCAATACCCATTTGTAAAGTGAAATCATTCCTTTTAAATTGGTGAAATGTAAAACTTTTTAATTAATTTTTCTTAAACACATAATTTCAGGCTCCGTTTGGGGTGGATGTGAGCTATTTTGGCTTTAGAGAGACACAAACTCCATTCAAACCTGGCTGGCTGCAACCTTTCGGAGTTAAATAAGGAGAGAAGTGACCTCATTTCAATGGTGGTAGTGACCTCTTTTGGCTCCTTCCCATGCCTTGAGCTCGATCAGTCAAATTTGATCAACTTCCAGATTTACATGGCTAAAATGACACGTTTTCTTGGATTATTATGTGTGGCGTAATTATTTTTATTATAATATTTCTTCAAGTGTTAAGGTTTACAAGGATTTGATTAGTTTAGCTAATATAATTAATACCCGAGTTTTCTCTCAATTATTGAATTTTAAATTTTTCAGAGAATGTCATAATCTTTTCTTGACTTTTCTATAATATAGGCTATAATTTTAGAGTTTAATCACTTTAGTTTTTATTTTTAAAAAATAAAACACTATACCCCACACAATATTCTTTACCATGTCCACCACCTACATACACTACCATCATTTATATTTGTTTTTTTAGTTTATTTTATATTGTAATAGTTATTTTATTTAAAAATATATTAAAATAATATTTTTTAATTAAAAAAAATTATTTTTAATATTAACATGTTAAAATAATTTTAAAATATATAAAATTAATTTTAAAAAAATAAAATAAATATTTATTTTTTTTCAAACACGCTTTTAAAATATAAAAATAAACAATCTCTTAATATTAATAACATGAATTCCACAAACCCATTAATATACTTAGTTTATGAGTGAAAATGCTTTGATTAAGTGAATCCAGACACTTATTTCTAGGTTTGTTTCTTTAACCACTAAAATAATCTTATGCAACCTTGAGATTAGCCCCAAAAAAAAAAAAAAAAAAAAAAAACCTCCCACGTGTCAAATTCTATAGTTTCGAAGATCTTATCCTTTGATACAGTCATGGCAGCTAATGCCCATCAGCCATCATCAAAACTACTACAGGGTAAAAACTGACATTTCGGTAAATCTAATGGCGGACTTTTCTTTGGCATTCCATTGAAGGCATGGGGTGCTAAATTAATAGAGCCGTGATCCCCACCACAAATTAACTCGTGGAAAGTAGCAAACCAGACAATCAATGCCAGTGCTGACAGTGCAACTTAACTTTGTTCTAGATAAGAAGATTTTGCATTCATGCTCATCCAGCCAATGCGCATCTCTGTCTGTGGTTGGATTTGATGCAGAGAACAGAACATCCATCGTGGTACTTGTCTGAGTGCAGGCAGATGACATTCCTGATAAGGTAAGCTTCCCAGGTGGAGTTAACGTGGGGTGAGCTTTGATTTTAGTTCTTTATAGGAAAATGCGTGTCAATGGAAGAAAACCTCAGCTTCAAGCAAAACTACAACTCTTACAATATTGGGAGCCTTCGTCCCAGTGGTAACTCTAACCTCAAAAATACTCGACTCCTTCCTTGGTTCTTAACTCTCAGAAATAGAGAGATTCCAAATCTTTGATCATTCATCTGGCCAAAACAGTACGGGCAAGATTTTTCATCAAGTTACAAGATAAAGCTCATGATAAGATGTTTCATCGAGTTATAAGATAAAGCTCATGATAAAGGACTCATAATTACATATATCGCAGGACGGGATAAGTAAAATTTCTTAACATCTAAAAGCGCATCCAGCTGAATCTGTATAATCTTGGACTTGTAATTACAGGTATACACGACGTCTAAAAAACATAAACGCTTCGGTCAGAAAGAGAGAAAACACAAAAATACACAGCAGAAGAGGAAGAAGCAGATTCTGCTGAGCGACCTATCAGCTTGCATTACATGCCTTCTCACTCTTGGGCTGGCGCTTCCAGCAAGATGATACGAATTTGGGTAACTGTGGATGTTGGTTATCGAGTTAGCGAAGACCCTTGAGTACATCATTTCGCCGAACATCCCGACCTCTAGCGCAGGCATGTTCAATGTAGAGCCCCCTGGGCTACGCATCGGGGAAGTAGAGTTACTCCCTGGTTGAGAATAGTAGTGTTGCGATTGATGCGGATAATTATGCCGATGATGAATTTGCGGTGTTGCGCGAGGACTGCTGGTGGCAATAGGTGATCTTGGTGAGTCAAAACCACATGCACGACCAGGAGGTCTTCGTGGAATGATTATACCGAGATTGGGGGCTTTGCCCTTGCAGGGTTTTGTGGTTTGGCCCCGGCCAAAGAGTGGAACTATTGTAGATTGGGAAACTTCGGCTTTGCATACAGGACATTGCTGTTGTGGGTGCTGATCTTGGTTTTCTGCGGAGATGCTCTGGAAATGAAGCCATTTGTATATGCAGGGCCAGCAGTAGAGGTGACCACAAAGAGTGACCACCGGATCATGCACGGAGTCTAGGCAAATATTGCAATCAAAACCACTGGAGCGGCTATCATCAGACTCTATGACTGTCTCAGAAACAGATTTCCAGTTTGGCAGTGATGGCTTATCTTCTCTAGTATAGTCATTTTGAGGCACAGTTTCTTCCATGTATTGGTCTAAGGCCATGGTGTGTGGTTCAAGTCGGGAATTTTTTGCTGCCTTGGATCTGAAAATATGCCAAAGAAACAGGGTTAGGCATAAATCAGTGGGGATCAGAATAACAGTTATCTCTGCTACAATGGAATACAATTATGCGAGAAGGCAGGCATATTTTGATAACCATCAGTATTTGGGGAGGTTAGATATATTAATAAATTCAAAGGTGTCCCATCTTTACAGGGCCGAACAAATGAATTCATGAATGGTAAGTTGCATAAAATGATTCAAACATAAACAATACACTAAGATGGGTTGTTCTACAAAGTGATATAAAAAAGAAGATCAAAGAAACCCAAGCCTTGGAAGTAAATTAAGTATAACAATATATTGAAGAGTTTTAGCCAAGTGGGTAGGCTGTTCTTATCCTTTAAAGGACCTTGGAAGAAACAAGGAAGGCTCCGATTTTCTAGATTTCAAGCTTGGATGAGATCTGCACAAAACTGTTCTGGTAGGTGAGAATAAGGCCAGAATAAGAACAGCCATCGAACTACCTTCCTATTTCAACTTAAATAGTGAACACCGCACCTATCATTAGAGGATAGCACATCTAATAAATCATCAAAGATTAACCCCTTGATGCAAAATAGTCTTTCCTTAAGAACATCAATCACCTCTAGATGGGAAAGTTCTATTCCATGGACAATTTGAATTTTCTATCTGGTTTCATTATCCTAGCGACTTCAAGGATTATCATCCAAAGAACACACTCAAGGATATATAACCATGAGATTACACAAAGAACTCTTGATGATATCCTTGCACATAACAATAACGTTCTTCAAGATCAATTATAACAGCAGAGCCAAAAGTACATGAGATGAGAACTTGATCACTCATCATTTCGAATTATCCTTGCAATACACAACAGTGGATGATTTTAAGCAAGGAAAGGAACCAGATCCATGATCACATGACTTTACAAGCACATCTTATTCTAATCAATCGAATAACTAGTAACGTGGCCTTATTATTTGAACCAAGATCCTGAATTAACTCCACCTCCAATCAATAAGTATCGTTGCCTTACTATTTGAACCTAGATCCTGAATTAACTTCACCTAGATGTTGAATTACCTTAACCACTACTCAATCCAGCTCAACTTAACAAAGAAAAAAAGCCAGTAACTAACTAGGCCAGCCCATGTCCAACAACAGACAGAGTCTAGAGCAACCATAATTCTTACAAAGACAAGAAAACAGCTGTGCATGGTTTTATAACTGCAAACAAAATCTACTCACAAAAACACAACATTTCTCAGCCATTTTTCAGATTACTTTATAACCACCGGATGATAGGAAAAGAACAAAGAGGATAAGAACTAAGAAGGAAGGTGGCCAACAAGAATGGTATAGAAACAAAACTGAAACCACCTTAGAAGAAATTTTAAGTTTTCATGCCTAGAAAACTTCCCCACAACATCAATGAAATAGATGATTCTATCCCCAAGAACAAAGCCAATCCCAATAAAACCAATAAGGGGGCCCTCCTCGGGTTTCATAAATGAAGCTTCGAGACAAAACCTTCCGACGAAACCAATTACTTCAAGTGATTCCTTTTTAAACAAACATGACATGAACCACTTCTCTCATTAGAATTAAAAATATATATGATATATATGTTGAAACACAGTTTCATCAAATTATGACACAACATCTCAATCTTCACGTTGTAGAAGCCAAAAACATCAAAAACCGAAGTTTAAGAATGAATCACTAAACAAACTTGATCCCATAAAACATGAATAAACTCATCAACACAAACTAAAGAGATCTAAATTTTCTTTGCAAAAACAGAAATGGTAACAGAGAAACAAGAAGCAGATGAATACATTAAAAAAGAAAGAAAGAAACACATACCAAGAATTTTCAAGTCTGGTTCTGTTTAACAAAGAAAGAAACGCTCTGAGGGTCTTTGTACCAAAAAAGATTCAAAGTTTCTTTATTGATAAAGCAAAGCTTCAATGGCAAATTCAAAAAAGAACACAGCTTTCTTTAACAAAAGAGAGAGAGAGAGAGAGTTATATCAATGGATAGAGGAGAGAAATGAGTTTCAAAGGGTATCAGGAAGGTACAGAGCAATGGCCGTTAATGAGAGAAGAAGAGATGAAGATAGTGAGGAGAGAATTGAGAGAGACGTAGCCGAGGAGAGAGATATATATAGAGACAGAGAGGTGATGATACCATAAATAAAATATACAGGAGGCAAAAAAAAAAAAGGATAAACACTGCAATTCTTGTACGCTCCCGTTTTCTTTATTGTGTCACTGACGTGGCTTTGAGATAGCGCGTACATTATGGATTTTTCCCTTTTTGTTCCTTTACTTATTGTTAAAATAAAAATATTCAGAAACTAATTCTTTTTTTTATTTAATTTAAATAAATTATTCATACTAAAATAAGCATGTTTATAATAAATTTTTGAAGTCAACTAATTAAGGATAGTTTTTACTAGTTTATCATCAATGAATTAAGTTTTATTTTTATATATAATTTTTAAAACCCGTTTGTTTTTACATTTTAAAAGTGTTTTTTTTAAATTAAATTTTTTTTTATTTTTTTATTTTAAATTTATTTTTTTGTATTTTTAGATCATTTTGATAATATGTTGAAGTTAAAAATATTTGTTCAAAAAAAATTATTATTTTGATGTATTTTCAAGTAAAAAATATTTTGAAAAATAATCATTATCACACTCTTAATATATAATAAATTCTCTATTTATATATATATATATATATCAAATATTTTTTAGACTGAAAATAGTGATGAGAAATTGAAAGCATAACATACAATAGAGTTGTTGTTGTTTTTTTTTTTAACAATTATTAAAGTGTATCATGTGTGGTTAGATGAGGGTTAGATTAAACTAGAGTTAAAACCTATTTAAATAAGGAAAAGATAATTAAATAGATAAACTCGTGTGAACATGATTTGCTTGTTTTATCTTATATGGGACACTTATGTTCACACGAGTTTATCTGTCCTCCTGCCTATTAGTAGAGTTAACTATAATTAAGAAGTTTGGTTAATTAAAATATTGGTAGGTCGAGATGTTGGGTTAAAATGCAAAATATAGATAGTTAAAATTTAGATTATCAAATGTCTAAAATGATCTAGTCACAAAATATAAAATTAAGTTTATCAAAAAAAAATATTCGATTTTAATTTAATTTTTTTAGTATATTTTTTTTTATCAAACATATAAAAAATACATATTTAATATAGCCATAGATCGTTTTAGCTAGTATGCAGGTCCTAATTGGCGGTCCTCTCTCTCTCTCTCTCTCTCTCTCTCTCTCTCTCTCTCCTCCCATATATATATATATATATATATATATATATATATATATATAAAGTAACCCAAGTTAAATAAAATTTCCATCGTTCAATTTAAGCACATTTAACTTCACTTCACTTTACTTTATCTAACAGTATTGATTGTACAATTGGCAATAGCTTATGCAATAGGATGCTTCAAAAGGAAGGAAATATTTATTTATTTATTTATTTATTCCCTTTAGTGAATAAGATTCCTAATAAAGCTCCATTTTATATATATATATATATATATATATATATATATATATATATATATAATTATAGCTTTGATAAAGTAAAGAGTTAGATAATGTTTTATGAGATAATTAACATATTTATCTTTAAATTATTTTATATAAAAAAGAGTAAAAGAATTTGGCAAAGTAATTTATTCTATTTAGAAATCAATTAATGATATCCTATTTGTTATCTCATATAATCTATTTTGAAGGGGGGAAAATAGATATAAGAAGAAGAAGAAGAAGAAAATCCTAGGTAGATATATTTTTATTATTTTTTGTGGATTATATATTTTATTTTCTTTCTTATTTTTATGTTTATTTTTTTATTAAAAATAAATTATATAAAATAAATAATAAAATATCATTAATTATTTTCTGTGCATGAATTATAAGAATTTGTTTTTTTTTTTTTTGAAGAAAGTGAGGGGGTAATGCTAGCTAACAACAATTACAATTAAATAAATAAACACTTACGTAACAAGTGATTGCTAAATTATTGGCCATTTGGTTCTTAAGATATTGGAGAATCTTTTGATTTATTTTCTAGAGATTCGATGATTTGTGTGAGATTAGCTTGATTTTCACTGATTAAGAAAATGCTTTAATTAAACAAGATTAGGCCTGCATAATCTTCTTTCCTTTAGGCCGCTATTTGCACACACACTTTGCCACGCGGTTTTGCTTGCTAATCATAGCTATGGAAACAACATGAAGATTGCCCTAATTTTGCCCTTTTGCACACCCATATATCTCATACCAACAGACAACAGTACTTAGCTTGATATTTGTTAATTACATAATATAATTATCTTATACAAATAATTAATCTTCATTTTCCATATCAACGGCAAGGCAAGGTGATCAGCACATAATTATATATAGAATTAAATATTTTCTTGGCTGATGAGTTGCTGAACGTTACGTGGAAAGATTTGAAATCAACTTCATTCCTAATTAATAAAGAATAATTCTAACCATATAATAAAATGGTCTAGTAGTAAGAGCGTGAAATTAAAAGGATTGCTCCCTCTATAATTTTAAATTTAAATTTTGTGGTTGCTAATATGATGATCACTGGAGGCTTACACGGTCGTTAATTTATGAGTCTATAGAATTAGTTGAGGTACGTGCAAGTTAGCCCCAGACATTTATGTTAATAATTTTTGAATAAATATTAAATGTTATCATATATTTTAAAATGGTAGAACAAAATCAAGTATTAAGAGTCACCTCCTTTGATAATTGTATCGCTATGATATATAGATTAGCCAAAATGGATATTTTTCAGAGCTAGAAATGGGAATGGGAATTCGATCGGACTAATTAAACCCTAAGATTAAATCTCTAATTACTCTTATTATTTATAAACTGGGAAAAAACTAATTATATATGAACATTTATTCAATACAGTTTGTCAAACAAACATCAAGTTTGCAGAGGCGTCAGCAACAAACTGATCTTGACATTTCCAGATTTTCTTCTTTCCTTTCAAACAAGTTGAAATCAAATTATCTGGCCTGGTAGAAACAAGTTAAAGTGCAGAAATTATAGCTTTCTAGATCATTTGAAAGTCGTTTAGCACAGAGGGCGTGGATCTTTTCAGCAGCCGAAGCTTCTTGCATGGCCACACAATAAACATCAAGTGGAAGAAGAGAATAAAATAATTAACTACGAATTAAAGAGACATGGTGGAAGGTAGAGAACACAAGTGAAAGATTAATTAATCTTTATGACTAGTATTAACCTTGTATTAATTAAAAAATAATATCTCTTGTACGACTCTTTACGCCTTCTAGAAATCCATGCCTAACCATCCAATTTAAACTTCAATTTCAACACTATATACGCTTTCATGAAGCTTGAGCATAGATTATTTATAACTGGCCTCCCCGAGAAAAATCACTGCACCGGCACGACGTACCCTGCTGCTTCCTTGCATCTTCCATTCCCAGTACTGATAGAACTAATCTAGGATATGGCTAAAGCAAGTTCAATAAAAAATACTATTTTAAAAAATAATATAAATTATATTTTCAAATCTCATTTAAATTGTATATAAATTAATCTTGCTAATACCAGTACTTGCTATTATTTACGAAACCTATTGATGGATGTTACTCAACTACCGAATGCAAATGTGCACAACATAAACGATTAAACTTTAATTAATTGAAAGCATGAACCTACAATGAGCAATGACAGTGGGTACTGATTGTGCATTTGAACTTGACATGGCGACAGAAAAGCTTAGGACAAAAAGCAATCATGGTTTCATCAACTTGGCATCAAATTTATATATGCATGATCCATGTGAAAGATCAACAAGGAATGATGGATATTAACTAGCCAATATGGGATTTCTTTATGAGTTGTAACGTGAACCTTAATTTTGTCGAGAATCACAGGGTCCAAAAACGCCTACTAGTATGATGAGATAATCATGGAGAAACTTCATGATTGAGAAGATCAAGATTGGTTTTCATGAGCAGTGGTGAGGGTAAATGATTGAGGTGATTTGGGGATAGAATCACTGTTATGAAAAAATAAACTCATGCTATTCAAATGGTTTTGGAGGCCTAGTTCTAAAAGTAAGGTTAGGTGGAAGGACTTTATTTGAAAGAAGCTAGTACCAACCATCCTTTGAAAACGGCCTTCCAACCTTCATCAAATCTCTATCTGGAATTCAACAAGAGATCATGTCTGTGATCAATCCTGAAGATGATACTTCTGAGGCCTTAAGAAGATGCTCCTACTATGTTATAGAAAATGGGAAAAAAAAATGTTATATTTTGAATCAGAAAATGGGAAAAATGGCCAATTAAAATACAGGTTTTTCTTATGGTTAGCAATACAAATTTGTCTATGTACAAGAGATTTTCTTCTCGACCGATACCTTCTATCATTGGAGCAAGCTTTATGTCCATTCTGAGCATCAGAGATAGAATCAGCAGATCATCTTCTCTTTCAGTGCTACTTTGCTTGGAATTACTATGGACAAAGTTCCTAACATGTGGGGGTGGAATTACTATGGACAAAGTTCCTAACATGTGGGGGTCTCTTGGTGCATTCCAAGGAATCTGGATCAGCTTCTGGTTCAATGGCCAACATTGACACATGACAGATTCCAGAGGAAAGCATAGAACCTCCTTTAATATGATATTGCTTGGAGTATTTGGTTAAGCAGGAATCACCTAATCTTTAACGAAATACAGCCGAAATGGGAATAATGTTTTTTTTTTTTTTAATTCTCCACTGTCTATCAGCTTGGTTGAAGCTGTGAAGAAAATTTTGGTTACACAGGTAATGATCTGCTAAGAAATGCAAACAAAATTTACAAATGATCCAAACTAGGACACCGTGGTTGTTGAGCTTCTTAGATAGATGAATCACTATTTTTTTTTTCCTTAGCCACCCACTAAATGGCTAGCTTTCATAAATAATATTGCTCAATTATCATTAAAAAAAAAAAGGTTTTGAGTAAATTTTTAATTTCCCAACTCTTTTTTTTTTTTTTTTTTTGTTGAAGCAAAAACACAGATCCATGAGAATGTGCAGTGCATGTACCATCTGATTTTGACAACAACTTTTCCGTTTTTGTTAGGATTTTTCTTCAGATGGAGACTTGGTTTGCCTAGAAGATTGTTGACGTTAAGTAACAATTAAGTGGGTGGTGGGGTATTGTCACTCTTCTCTTTTGGGTGAAGAAAAATGAAAGAAAGAAAAATGTAAGTTTGAGCAGATGAAATTTAGTGGATCCTTTTGACACAAATTGATTTGTAAAAAATCCAGAGTCATTAGATTTAGGTTCATGAACACTTATTTATTGATCATGCTTGAACTCTGTTTAAATGACTGAGATATTTATGATTTAACTTCTAGTTAGGAATGGCAGCATGTAGATATTAATTAGTCTTAGTTGTTTGTTTTTATCTTATTATATTGTATTTTTTTTTTAAATGCTCAAACTTAATATCCCCTGAGGAAAAAAAATAAATGATAAACTTATTGACAAATATTATTATTATTATTATTTTAATAATCGTAGGTATTCGGGTCAATTTATATGTATTTCGACTAATCCTTCAAGACCCTGAAGTTAATAAACAGGTAAGTCTCTAGTGGCCCTGAAATTTATGATACTCGAACTCTAGTGATCTCTAGAGAATAAATATAGAATCTAACCAATTAAAATATATTTATTAATCTTAGTTAATCTAGCTAAATATCTCATTTAACTGACCATTGCTTGTTTTAAAAATCTCTGCCTTCCATTAATAAAAACTAATTATCTTTAGAAAACATTGTTTATTCAGATTCGAAGTTATTTTTTTATTAATATAGATGTTTGTATCAATTTATATACACCTAACTAATTTTATAAACCCTAAAATAAACAATAATATAAATTTTTCATCACAATCATATTATCAATCATGAAATTCAAACCTAAAATTACAGAAAAAGTAAACTTCTTGGTACAAATTTCTTACATATGACTATCTACTAAATGGTTCTTTTTTCTGCTTTTTCAATAAATCAGTAGACTGTGCCTAGATTAAGCCACTAATTAGGAGAACGATATAAACAAAAAGTCAACAAAAACCAACTAACAGGGAGCAAAAGCATGACGAAAAACAGAACACTTGAGAATCACAACACGATCCATGGTTTCTTCTGTTCAGACTTGAAACGACAGCAAAGATGACTGAAATGAAAGGCTTTTATAATATTAATTATATTTTGCATTTGTCGTAATCTAATTATACAATATTAATTATATTTCATTCAAATTAAAAATTATCATTTATAATAATAATAATAAAATCTATATTATTAACTAAATATAATAACATATATATATATAATAATAATCTTGACTGGACTAAGCTCAGGGTCTCAAGTTTTTTTTATCAATTTACCAAGTCCAGCTGAGTTTTATAACTATAGAGTATGAGAAGTATAATTACAATGTGATTAAATTAATTTGTACAAACAAAGACAGACAGGAGGCAAAAATCAACGAGAGACATTTTTTTGTCTTAATGTAAAGCGTCCGTTGCCTGTGATGAAATAGTTTGTTTCTTACCATGAAAGCAAAACAGTCACTTCAGAATCCAAACCATTTCTTGTCCTAATTATTTTTTTAATTTTTTGTTTTATCGATAAATCAGTATATTGTGCCTAGATTAAGCCACCAATTAGGATGCAAACAAAAGCAAACAAAAACCAGCTAAAAGTGAGCAAAAGGAAGACAAAAAACAGAACATTTAAACATCAGTACTTGAAGGTTTCTTCTGTTCAGACTTGAAATTAACGACAGCAAAGATGACAGAAATGGAAGACAGCCATGAAGAAGCCTCGAACTGTTGCACATCATTCAAGAGTACTATAGATTGTTATTCCATTAATAGCAGGGTAATCAATAGTTTTATTTTCTATTTTTTTTCAATAAAAATGAAAAACATATTGGACAACGAAAATGAATTTTTTCACTAAAAAAATAAAAAATTAAAGCCATGATTTATAATAAGCATCATAATATTTTGTATTTGTGATAATCTAATTATAAAATATTAATTTCATTTCACTCAAATTACAAGGTATCAAGAAAAAACTATACTGTGAACCAAGAAGAACTTTATATTAGATTTATAATAAAAATTAAATTTATGAAACTAACTAAATATGAAAATAAAAAATAATTTTAATATTTTACATTATTAAAAAGTGCTTATATATAAAAGAAAAAAAAATTTAAATGTCTTTTCCCCATTTGAAAAATAGTGAAAAATTTATAAACAAAAACAGTAGAGAATCTCTAAAATATGTTTTTCAAATTAAGTACAAATTAATTTGAAAACGTGAGAAATTGTTTTCCACTTCACCAATATATAATTTATCATCTGAATAGAAAAATTCAATTTTTTTCCGACACCAATTTTTCAAAAAATTGGAATATTAATTTATGTAAACTTACCTAATATTATATTTAAAATTTTAAATCATGGGTGGCTGATCATGACAGATTTAACATGCAAACATGGCCTGAATAAAAAGGACATGCCCTCCTGTTCTTGATTTGAATCAGTATAAATTCATTCTAAAACTGTTTCAAACATATATTTAATAAATGTTATTGTCTCCATCCTTTGAACTAAAAATATATATATTTGTGTCCTATGTAGCTATGCATGCATGTCGCTTCAATCAAATATCTTAAATATTGATGTCATTTATATATCTATCTTTTCTTTTATAAAACACTAAACAAACATAATCTCAGAGAAAAAGATAGAAATATTAGATGGTTAGAGAAAAAGGTTGGAATTGTATAAATTAAATTTTATTATCTCTATATGTTCATTTTAAAAAACAAAAAAAAAAAAATTAGAGTTCCTAGTATAGAAATAAGAAAAATGATTTACAGACAAACTTTTATATTGAATTTTCATTAAAAAAAATTTATTTGTATAGTATTAATTACTCAAGAGAAATACAAATACATATAATCTGAATTCTTGAATATTAATCATTAGAATAATAAAATTCCAAAGAATTAACAAATAAATAACCTACTTAATTTTAGGTGTGTGACATTTTATTACCCACGGTTTTCATTTTTTATTTTTGACAAACACAAAAAAAACTGGATATCATGAAGTACTCAAATGATAAGCCATCTTATCAATCTATTTAACACCTCATCAAACATCCTAAATTTATAAAAATCTCCAATGAATTTGTAGCTTAGCTGATAATAGTTAAGTAAGAAGGAGTTACTTAGAAAAAATAATATCTTTGTTTTGAATTCTACAATTTATATTTTTTAATCTATAAGTGTAATATCAACTAAAAATCTTGAGTTGATAGAGTTTTTTTTTATAACTTGAATCTTAAAAATGACCTTTCACATATAGAACACGTCAAGAAATGTGTTTTTAACTGACAATAGTTAAGTGGTAAAGAATTAATTACAAAAAAATAATATTTATATTTTGAATTTTATAATTTATATTTTTCAATTTATATATAACTGTAATATCAACTAAAAATCTTGAGTTGACAAAGTTTTTTTTTATAACTTAAATATTAAAGATGACCTTTCACATATAGAACACGTCAAGAAATGTGTTTTTAACTGTCAATAATTAAGTGATANAGAATTAATTACAAAAAAATAGTATTCATGTTTTGAATTTTATAATTTATATTTTTTAATCTATATATAACTGTACTATCAACTAAAAATATCGAGTTGATAGGTTTTTTTTATGACTTGAATCTTGAAAATGACCTTCCACGTATAGAACGCGTGAAGAAATGTGTTCTTAGCTGATAATAGTTAAGTGATAAAGAATTAATTAAAAAAAATTATATTCATGATTTGAATTTTATAATTTATATTTTTCAATCTATATATATCAACTAAAAATCTTAAGTTGAATACCATCAACTAGAAATTAATCTTAAGTTGAAAGGTTCTTTCTCTAACGCGTAAAGAAATATGTTGATGATATAAAAAAAATCACAAACACTATCAAACTTTGAGGGCATGGACGTGATGATCAAAGCTATAGAAGGCGTGGAGGATAACGATAAGGGATAGAAAACTAAAATAAAGAAAAACACAAAGTCAATTAATTAATTAATTGTAATTAGAGTGGGCAGTCATCTATTTGTTATCGATCGTAACTATATAGTTGACTCTACATATATATATACACTGCTGCTAGCCAGCTTAGTTAGCTAGCTTAAGGGTTGAAAATTTAAAGTCAAGAGATTATTTCAAAGATAATATCGATCTACTCAGATTTGATTTTACAAAGTAAAATGCAACATTTGAAGAAATAATTAATGATCATGAATTTCAATTTTATTGCTTGTACGTCTCTTCAATTACTGCAACAAAATTTCACTCTTCAAAAGAACAAAAAAAAAAAAAACTAGTAAATTGTTTTTCCATGGACTTCTCTTGCTTTACCAAATAATTTGCGACATGATTCCTCTCTCTAAGAATATTAATAAGGCATGTTAAAAGCTAACACATAATACTACACCATAAAAAGGAACACTCCCCGACCCAAATCTCCATAAATTAAAAGAATTACGAGTGTATACAACTGATCATCAGGTTTACGAATTAAAAGATTTGCTAGCTAAATTTTCAGGAAATTTTGACTGTCTACGGAGTTTCGAGCTTCTATTTTGTAGTTTGTTTGCAATTGACATCCTAAATTAGCTAGGATTCCAAAAGATTTTCCTCATCTTTACAATTGCAAGTATAATATTCTAAAGTTGCATATTTTACCAGGATTTAATCAACAATTGATGACAATTACTCTATTTATTAATTATTTAGGTCCCTCTCCTATACATCACAGGAGTTATAAATATAGCCGAGAAGAAGTAATTATGGATAGTTATTAATTTCTTGCATCCATTTTTTAAAAAAATAAATAAATTTGGTGTAATCTAAAGTTAATTACATAATTTATCAAGATTTATCAACAAGATGACAATTACTCTATTTATTAATTAGGTTCTCCTGATACATGGGATTTTCTTTTTTTATATTTTAGATATTCTCCAACATGGCTAATGTTTATGAGAAATTAATTTTCTTTTTCCACAGTAGCGACTAAAGACTAAGCTATAAGTCAAGTTGAAAGATATAAGCCATCAATTAACAAGGTGAAAAATTAAAATGGACTTGACATTTCTGAAGCTACAAAACCATGTGGGAAGCAAAGAGTTTTGGAACCCTACTTTTGTATGGCTGCCAATCTGTGGCTGGCTTTACCTACCCATGCAAGTTCAAGAGCTTATGTAAGTACGTACTTCGAACTTTGTTGCTTGCACGCCTCCTCAACTACCGCAACAAAATCTCCTCTCCTTCTTCAACTTCTAAAAGTAAGAGGAGAAAGAAAAGTCTTAAGCAGACTCTGAATATATATAAAAGTAGCAGGTAGCCGTGCTTTTGCTGTATTGAAAGAGATCGATGTTAAATATTAGCCGTACAAGCATGTCACAAATAGCCGTTCTTACAATTAAGACTAAGAGAAGAAGATAAAGAACTTAATTGGTTATGTCTATTTAATTCCAATTATTTAAAATATAATCGTTAAGTTGTGTCTATGCAGATTAATCTAATATTTGTGATATGCTTTCATGATATATAACTGGATTAGGAGCTAGTGTGTTGTTGATTCTGAAATTGTATTGCTTGTCCTTTCGGTTTACTGAAATATATATATATATATATATATATATATATATATATATATATATATATATATATATATATGAAAGGGTTAAGGTTATATGAACATTGACCTAGCTACCATAAATGAGAAACGAGCATGCATCCCGCTGTAATCGCTACTTGGACAATATTCTGCAGATTCCGCGTGCATGCTAGCTACACATCGAAGCAAGGAAAAACATGACTCCATTGCATGAACCAGCCATATGATAATAAGTATATGTTAAAAAAATTATTGATAGGTTTACAAATAGAAAATACATGTCATACAAAAAAAAATAAACTTAATTGATAGGTTAAGTGTTTAAAAATTTAATATAACATCCCACATCGAAAAAAGAGTGTCTAGAATCAAGGCAATTAAAAAAGTGTCCAAGACACCTTTGGGGCCTATTAATTGCCAAGAACAAAACCGTGAGCTAGTATGGTTACCTAATAGATACTTGCAAGACACGTTTTTAAGTGGGAGTTATATCATCACACATCACAAAGAAGAGTGTCCAGGCCGGGGCTATTAAAGCATTTGGTACCTAACCTTGCAAGAACAAAACCGTGAGGCGTAGAAGTCGTTGAGCCCCCACAAAAAAAAAAAAATTATATATATATATATATATATATGGGTAATTAGATAATAAATAGTGTTATATTTTTTTTTTAAAGGAGAGTCTCTTAAATTAAGTGTGATTTTTTTTGATTTTTTTAATTTACCTTGACCTACATGGAAAAGAAAAAAATATAAATGCATTACTTTGTAAAATAAAAAGCAGAGTCACTAATTTACCTTAATATAAATCTTCTGCCCCTAAAAACATAAATCGAGTAAAATTTTTCTATAAAAGATTGAAGCAAAGCTACTAATTAATTTATCTTTCATCAAACAAAACAAGGTTTTTTTTTTTTTTTTTTTTTTGTTTTGGGTGTTTGTTAATAATTTGATGAATTTTAACTTTCATTCCTTTTTTCTCGACGGTTCTATCAAATTGTTTTTGAATTCTTGTTATAGTAATTTTTCTAATTAATTAGATATTTTATTGGTTTGTTTTGTTTGTTTGTTTTTTTGTTTTGTTTAGTAAAGCCGGGGCAAAATTAAAGCATTTGATACCTAACCTTGCAAGATGTGTTATGGGACCTGTGAGTTGTTAAAAACAAAACCGTGAGGCGTGGAAGCCGAGTTGAGCTGAGTCATAACAGATAATAAAGAATTAAAATATTATTATTTTATTAAAAATAATTTACCTATAACTCAGGAATTGAGCTAATTACCAAACAATCGAAATATTATCTGAAGTAGCCGTGTGATAATAAGTATATGTTAAAATGATTAGTGTATCCACAAAGAATTGACATTATCTACAAGCAATCATGGTAAAAAAAAAATCTAGATTCCAATGTATAAATAAAATAATCCCCTTCTAGATGGAATTATTTTCTTACATTTGAAATTCTAGAAGAAAGAACACGTGGAAAATAGATTGAGGATTAATCTGTGTTTGTCAGATTGAAACGCGGCAGAATCCTACTGGAAAACAAATGGCACCGTCAACACTTTGACCAAAGATCCCAAGTTTCCGAGTCCAACCTCCAAATCATAGTCCCGAACCTTCTACTGGCTTCTGGGCGGCCCGTATTATTGAAAAATAATAGCTTGATATGTTGTTTGGATATCCAGAGGGGCGGTTTAGAAATTTGCTAGAGGATATGTTTTAAAGTGATTTTATTTTATAAATGTATTAATATATTTTTTATTTTTTAAAATTTATTTTTAAGATTTAACATATTAAAACAATTTAAAAATATAAAAAAATTAATTTTAAATAAAAAAACAACAGTTGAACCGCAACACCAAATAAATATTTAGATAGAGACATAAAATAAATAAATTACTCTTTAGTCCCTCAATTTTAATCCCAATTATAATTTAATCTTATATGTTTGGAGATCTAGAATTTAATTATTTAACCCTAGCTTTTTTTTACTTTTCAATTATCAATACAACATATATTTTACTAATATATTTTTTTATATTAACAAAAGTCCTCACAAAATTTTTCTCAGTCCCTTCTCAAAAATTTCTCTAGCTTCACATATGTTTTCAACTCTAAAATTCATTATAACAGTCTGAAATAAATTTCTTTTACCAATGTTCTTAAAGATTTTAATTTTTTTTAGCCTTTGTAAAAAGACATCCTAAGAAGGAAAATTCAGAGTGGAAATCATTGTGGCTTTAGGCTCGGCAGCACCATATATTGTAATAGTAAGATTATAAGTCTAGCCAATCATAAAAGTTGAAGCTCAATTAGTCAGATTTTAAATTTGTTCTTAAAAGGTCATCAATTTGAGTTCTACAAACCTCAAAATCACTGGAAGTTTGTATGGTCGTTAACTTCAGAGCTCGTTGTATTAGTCAAGGTAAACACAAACTGGTCTGGATATCAACATTAATAATTAAAAAAATTATAAATTTACTGTTCATGACAAAAATATTTGGTCAAGAAGATGGGTGTAATATAGTTTTTTTTTGTTAATTTTAAATAGTTAGTTTAGGATCCAACTACTACTCATCGTATTTGCGTATTTGGTTTGTTATTTCTACCGCGCGCATGACTTTGAGAGTCATGATGGTATTATGGAGGAACATCTTTATCAAATTATTTTTATATAGCTTGGCAAGGAAATTTAACTTTGATTTAGGGTTATTTTTATCATTTTATCCTGGTTTTGTTGGTATTTTAAAGTAAGATCAGGGGAAAATTTGTACTTTACTATATAATAAATATTAAAAATCATTTCATTCTGGTTTTTTTTGGTATTTTAAAGTAAGATCAGGGGAAAAACTGTACTTTACTATGTAATAAATATTAAAAACAATAGCTAACACGTGCTTTGACATTTAAATATTAATTTTTACAAGAAAAATACAAACCCACAACAGAGGGCAGGCACATGATTGATTTGTTGATTAAAATAAATGAGCAGAAAAAACCCACTAAACACCAAGATGGCCACAGAAATTTGGCCAGAAAGTTAAAAATTAGACGCTACACTAATGAACCCAACTGATAAAAAGTGGTGCTTAGCTCAAAGTATATCCAGGGAAGAAAGTATGTCCTTCGTCCGTCCAATTGATTAATTATCATTTTCTTATAGCATAGTCCTATATATACTTGAAAATGAAATGGTATTACAAAATATTGGTTGAGATTTTGGCTGACGAATAAATCCTTAGGTCAATTAGCAATGATCAGAGGAGTAAGTATAAAATTGACAATGAAATGGAAGGGACAAGGTGTGTTTTGACTCGATATTTATTAATTTATATAATTTATTTGATTTGGGTTTTATTGTATAGAAACTCAACTTGGAAACCAGTAATTAAAGTATTAATTACTAATTGTAAGCAAGTCACTATCAGTAATTATATATTCTAGTTTTATTTTTATTTTATGAAAAGTAATATTTTTTGTAAATACTTAATATTGAGAGTTCTGTATGTAATATGCTAGGACTCCATGGTTGACTGATGATTACTAGTAAATAGTTGAAATTGTCTGCCATTGCCAAAGGAAGGGGAAGAAGAAGAAAAAAACGTTTCAAGCTCTTGTTTACTCTTAACTCGAGAAACTTGGAGGTCAAGCGCACATGCAATTAATTTGATAATAATCTATGCTGGGTAACTGTTTAAAGTTAACTTCTTGCTAATCGTGTTTTGACTGTCTTCATATGTGCTTGAAACTTTAGCTAATTAAGATAAACACAGGAAATTAATTATTAATCTCGATTCAAAGAATCTACTAATGATAGCTTATTTGATCTTTCTTGGTTACAGTAATCTTAATTAAGTGGAAATTCTCATGATCCTTGCGTGGTTGGAAAACAACTTTAAATTTTACTATGGATTTAGGAAGCAAGAAAAACCAGAGGATTAACGTTATTTTTTTGTTTCCAAATTGCAGGAGAAATATCGAATTAAACGGTGCCACGCGGTCCGTTTAATTGTAAGCATACATATGATTAGTACGCAGTGAATAATTGACTCGATAAAAAAATTGACTCAATCGAAGTGATGTATGGAATTTACCTCAGATTTGGAAACCATCAAACAGATCAAAAGAATTAATTTATTCGCCATCACCAGCAAAAACATTAAAAAAAAATAAAGAAGAAGAGGCAAGCGTGAAGAGGGAATCGGTCTGTTAATCATGAAATCAAAATATAATGTATATTAATCATGTTAGGAGACATTTATTTTTTAAATATTAAAACAATGATCGATATATTGAATTGGAAGACAGTTGATATTATACCTGCAACTCGAGTTATGAAACGGTGATAACTCTATTCACTACTATTTTACAATTCCAATGCTATCTTAAATATTATATAGGAATTTATGGATGGATTTGACCAGCAGGATTAATGTCATTGGTAATGTCGTCTGTATAAATGACTTGTTATCGTACTTTTTGGTTATTTTTAATTTTTTTTTTCCCGCTTTAATCCCCTCAGTATATACTGATGAAATATTTTTGTCGGTGTTTACCAATGAACATAGCGATGGAATATCATGTCGGTAAAATTCATTACAGTCCACTAACATAAATATTTCGTCAGACTTTCCGTTTATATTTGCAAATTTTCTGGTAGTGTTAAACCAGCGATCTGGTTCATTATATCAAGATAAGTTCATAGAAAGAAAATAAAAAAAAAATTATAAAGTCCCACTTCCAGTAAATTTAATGTTAAAAGATGAAATCGAAAAAAAAAACCAAATAAATGAACCAATATAAAACCAAACATAAAGAAAATAGAAAAAAAAATTATGAACCCGTGTCAACTCGATTTAACCTATTAAACTCACGACCTAGATCATGAAGCGGAGATAAATTTATAAAAAATAAATAAATAAAAATTACAAAGCTAACTTCCAACATATAAATGAAAATTTTATCATCAATTTTTTTAAAAAAAAGAAAACCAAAAGTGGCTCTCCACAACACATTTTCATCTTTTTTTCAAAACAAGCATCAACCCTCTCCCTAAAAATAGTCTGTAACCCCCCTTATAAGCTCCACAAATCCAGCCACAATATATAAACCTAAGCTTCCCTCCCTTATTTTATTTCAAGTTAAATTTCACTTAACCAAGTAATTAGCAAAATTACACTCGTATAAAAATTTAAGATATCCCCTAGGTTTCTCTGTTAGGAGTAGAGGTGCATACAATTCCTCCTCAATGATTGAAAATAAATAATTATTTATTAAGCATGCATATATTGAGTAACGACAATGCTAAAGTGCTGCTTCTATGGCCTGCAATGGATAATTAAACAAGGTTTTAATTTGATAGATGATGATGATGATGATAAACAAATAGCATCCATAAACATGGGAACAAAATTTATTTTTTAAAAAAATTATTTTAAAAAAATTAGAAACAAGTATAAAAAAATAAATAATAATCAAAAAAAAAAAACAAAAATAAGAGAAATATAAGGTAATAGGTTAAAATTCTTATTATTTGTTGTGAGATATGGAATTTTAAAAATATACAAACAAATTATATATACAACAAAATTTGAGGACAAATTTAATATAACAAAAGACCTAAATTTTCCCGCCCCATTTATATTTTATTTTTTCTTTTCTTCATGTATCTGTTTTTTTTTATAAATGAACCCAATAAAATAACTAATATAATAAAAAAATAAGAAATTAAAGTAATTAAAGTAATGTTTTTTAAAATAAAAAAATAGAATTGAGTTTACTCATTGATACAAGTATCCCGAGCCCTAAACCATGTAAAAACGCTAGGTCTGACTAATTCTCTATATGTTTGGAGAATATTGGACTGACTTGCAGGCCAGTTTTCTATCACCACAGAATTTTCTCACAAGATCATGGCTTTGGTGCCCAGACAACCCTTTGTTTCTTCCTACTCTGTAAAGCAATGGCGAATCTTTTCAGCCACCACTCAAAGTGGACGTGTGGGCTCCATACCGATACCATTCGTGTGTCTAGAGAAAGCTGCCTTGCATTATCTGGTCTAACCTATCAACATCAAGAAAGAAAGTTATCCACCATGAAAGGGAGAGAGAGCAGAACGGCCCAGAAAAAGATGATCAAGTTTGAATTTGCAAGGGCAATACTTGGTCTGATATTGAAAGATATACCAGGGAGTTTTAATCATCAGCCATTCCATCTAGATGAACAATCGGGTCAAGAATTCAAAAGTTCTAGATTTGAAGAAAACATGAAAAGCCACTGCCTGGTGGAGCAAATGAAGGCTGGATTTGGTCCATGCCAGGTCTAATCAGCTCTAATTTTCAAACCATGCATTGACAAACTTGCTTGGTTAAAGGACTCGTATTAATTAAAAAATAATATTTCTTGTACTCTCTTCACCTTCTAGCAATCAATGCCTGGCCATTCAATATAAACTGCAATTTCAACATTATGCTTTAATAAAGCTTGAGCATAGATTAATTATTTACAACAGCCCTCCCAAGAAAAATTTCAGGACCAGAACTACCCGGCTGCTTCCATCTATCTACCATTCCCATTGAATGAGCTAAAGAGGGGATCTTTTACTAAAATATTAATTAATTTCTTAGGCTAGGATTAGTAAAAATTGTTCTTGAAGCCCGTGAAATTCCAATGTTTGTGCTTCTTTCTTGGTAATGAAGGTGAATTGAAATGGGAAGTGTACTCTTCGCTAATTGCATCGAATCAATGCTTCTAGTTTTGAAATTGAAAAAAACCACATCAAAAAAATATTGTCCCATCAGCATTTATAATATTTATAATGTCAGCATTGCAAAAAATCAAAGAAATTACATGAGATTCTTTTCTTGATAAAACCCCTATACTTATTGAATGCTTTTTATTCCATTGTTTTCTTCTGTAACTCTTCATGATCCATGCTTCCATGAACCGCTTTCCTTATTAATACAGGTCATGGCAAGTTTTTCTTCGTATTTGAATAGCCCGATATCTTTATTATCAATTCCCTCATAGACTGGTGGTCATCCATCGTACATGTGCGACGTCACAACGATTATCCTCTCGGGTTAGGATAGTCGAGAATGATATAGGTAGAAATGACAAAGAATTATTGTCCTTTATCAGTAGAAAAAAAGAGAATGAGAGTTGTCACCTCGTATTATGGTTACTAAGAAACCTAATGGTCTGCGAGAGTTTAGATAAGGGGACTAATTACATAAAGGAAAGGTATTAGCACCCCTAATATGCCTTACCTTAGCTAAGTTATATTATTTATTTGTCTGATATAAACTAGGGTGTTATTGTGTTTTCTAATCGTTGGTTTGTCTAAGGTTGAAGAAAAGTCCTCCTCGATTATTTCTTGAATATAGCTAAGCCCTAGCATTTCGAATGACAAACTAATTATAATGGGATTGTTTGTATTCTGTCCAAACCCTAATGGATAATCATAAACCAGTTACGATATCCATTTTGTATTTTTTTAAATTATGATAAAAATGATTTTATCTCTCTTTAGAAAATATGCATATGCACAAAGAAAAAACATATTCTTTGTGCTTTCAGAAAGAGGAAATAAATTTAAATTTTTTTGAATATTTTCTTTAAAACACATTTTAGAGAAAATCATGTATTTTTAATACCGGGTCTGTATCTTACAGTGTAATTCTACAACTTGATACTATGCAAAATAGTTGGAAAAACATGCGAGGAACCCACATATTTTTAAAATACCTTTTGAAAAATTTAAATTTTTTTATTTTTTAAAAAATAATAATTTTTAATATTTTAATACTATTATATTATTTATTAAATATATATTGGGCTTGACCTGGCCCAGCTATCTTGGTTAGGATGAAACGAGTTTAGCTCGACTCAGTCGAGTTGGGCCGACTGGCAGCCCAACAACCTTTTTTTATGTTGGGCTAGACCTGGCCCAACCATCTGGGATGGGCTGAAACAGGTTTAACCCATTATTGCATGGTCACTTACTCAGCCCGATGACCATGCTTAATTATTTTTGTCACTGCATGCAAAATGCAATGGTTGGGGGCAGAAGAAGAAGAAAATAAAAAAAGCCTTGCTTGGCTGGAAGAGAAGGGTTGCTGGTGGCATTCTTGGTGGTGTTGGGAAGTCCGACGTCTAACTAGTGGTAGCAATGGCGATGGAGGCACTATGAAGGAAAAGGGGGAAAGCTAGCTGATAGAGGAAAAAAATAGGGGGAAAGAGGTTGATTTTTCCCAACTTTTGCCTCTGATTTCTTCATGCTCAATGCTTGAAATCTATCCCTATTTATAAGGGTGGAAGAGGGACACTTTATCTTTATTGGGAACAAATCTTGGCCTTTAATTCAACTGCAAAGGATCTCAAACATTGGCTCAAAGGTGTAATCATTGACTGAAAAAGTTGGCAGCTAAATGCTGCCTAAGTTGGTCTCTTTAGGGCGACGCCACAATGGCTATAGGGGCAATTGGTTGGCGAGACCTACTTTGAGATAGTACAATGTTACGCCATTAAGGTGGAGTTTTACCCGGTTTAGTAGGGAAAAGTAGCATTAAATGCCCCTGAAAAGTAGACACCTGAGCAGTCTTTTCAAGTAAAAAGAAAGAGATGATGAATAATAACCACACAACGCGTCGTCTATTTTTTTTTCAAACGACACCATTTTGGCTTTAAGGCTTTTAATTTAGGTATTTGGTCAAAGTTTAATATAGTTCTTTGGCTTTTAATTTCTTTCAATTGTATCCCTAATTGGCTTCGAACTTTTAATTTCATGCAATTTTGCTCTTGTCAAACTTTAACATCAGCCTTGAATTTTAATGCCCTTTTCATTTTGATCCTTAGTTTTGGATTTATGCAAATTGACTTTTAATTGACCATTAAACTTTTAATTTCTTCAATTTCTCCCCTGCCTTCAATCAAATTAAGTCCTCAGAATTAGACGCCCTTTTCAAAAAGATCCTTGGCTGCAAATTTCTTAAATTTAACCCCTAATTAACTCTAAACTTTGACTGTGTAAAAATTAAGTTTGGTTCTCTGAAAGTTCAATCTTCTCAATTAAGTCTAAATTGGGCTCTCAAACTTAATTCTTCACCAATTAAGTCCCTAATAAAATTAACTTCACTTGTTTAATGTATAATTAAGTCCTTGCACTTAATTAAATCCTTTAATTTGACCTAAATTAATTTTTAAACATAATTAAACTTTTAATTTGACTCATGATTAAATCAAATTACCTATTAAAAGTCTAATTATATCTTTGAGATTAATTTATATGCAGATTCATCAAATAATAACCTTGCATCCGCATTATCTCTCCAATCATGGGTACAATAGGGTACGATTACGCTCTTAATTACATTTAAAATTGCAGCTTGATTCTTTTATACATTTGAAATCCTCTTCGACCTGCTTTTGTCAAATCGCTAGTCTTCTTGCTATTATTATTTTATTTTTATTTTTTATTTAAAATGGAAAAGGGTAAATTATGGGGGGAATAACCCAAAATTGGGTTATGATAGGGGAAAGGTTAAGGAGATAGTGCAGAACTTGTCACGGGTGACTAGAACAAAGTTTTTCTCTCTCAGTGGCCATGGTGCTAGATGTCGTTATCTTTGGTTTTGTAGAGGGTTGCTGGTGGTACTCGCGATGGAGGCCTCTGGTGTTAATCTTGACAGTGGAGAGGTTAAAAGGGTTTGAAAGAGAGGAAATCGTGGGGTGAGGAGGGTGACTGTTCGGTGGCTGATGATAAAAGAGAAGCTGGTTCTAGTTGTTGAGTTGTTGTCATTGTCCTGGTGGTTGACAATGTTGTAAAGAAAGACTAAGGAGTTGTTGATTTTGGGTTGTGTGGTTGGTGGTGGGATCGTTGATGACTGGTAGGCATGGATTTGGTTAAGAGGATATGTGTGTTGTGGATGGTTAGTGTTGTCAGGTTTGAGAGAAGTTGGGGGTTGTGGGTTGTTGAAAATGAATGTTGGCAGTTGGGTTGTTTGTTTTGATTGAATAAGATGGTGGTTGGGTCAGTGACAAGTCTATAAGTGAGGGGGGTGTTACGGGTTGGCGAAGATGATGGAGAGCATGTGTGGGAATCACTTTTTTATTTGTTTTTTTTTTAGTTTCTGGTTCCCCCCTTTTATGTGTGTGTGTGTGTAACCATCTATTTATATATGAAAGTAAGTTTGTTATTTTCAATTGCTTCGTCTCCATGCAAACTTGGTGACCAAGTAACCCAAAAACCGTTTAGTCCCTCAACTTCTTTCTTTTCACATGTAGTCCCTTTGTAAATTTTTATTTTTCTTATTTTTTTGCATTTTGAATTTTTTAAAAAAATGGCAACATCAACGTTAAGTCAAAAAACCACGTTAACAATTGAACATGTTGAAAGTAGATTTTTTTTTATTTTAAATTCTTTGGAAAAGACGCTGAAAATGACACAAATATGTTAAAAATGTATTATTTTTTTGCTATATTTGGTTTTGTTTTTCAAAAATTTTCAAAAACTATGGTAAAAATTAGGTAGCAACAAGATTCATGACTATATAAGCTTCTTATGATGAATGCAGTCCATGCCATGTGGAAGAATATCCATCTTTGTTATTGAATACTATACACTCAACTCTCCAAAGACCATGTCTCTAAAAAAACCAACCCAAACAACTAAAAAAGACTTATAAAGGACTCATAAACCCTAATGTTTGTCACACAAAATAGAGATGTTGTGAGTAAAGTTCTTTACACAATGCTTCGTCTACCTATATGTTCATGGTAGCCTAGAGTCTGACTTTATCCTTTATTTTTATGATATTAGCACCAAACTTATCTCTTTCTTCAACACAAGCATTCCAATAAAAAAAAGAGCACAATAGAGTTTTTTACCATCACTTAACAAGAAGACGAGAGCACCATAGCTTATCTCTAAAGGTTCAATAAAAAAAAATCTCAATATAGAAAGACTCGAGCCCATTGTCACATAAGCCTTAATTAATGGAGTTTATAACTATTTTTTATAGCAAAAGTTATATACTCTCGATGACAGAACTCTCGTCAGCATTAGACATGCAATGAAAAACTATATTCAGGTAAAGAAAGTCACGCTAACCAGATAATGACACACTCTCATTTCCACTCACATGTAGTAGAGTCTCTTTGATGTCATCAATCTTCCACTAAAGCATTTAAAAGTCCGCCGGTGACTGTGTCACATCACTGTACGGAGATCCCGGTTTGAATCCCTCGGTCTTTTCGTCGGTAAAATCATCTGAAAAAAATCCATGTCATCACACTGTTGCACCTTTTCATAATCTGTCGGCAATACGGTCGGTATATACCGACCGTATTACTGACGAAAATGATCTGTTGGTATATGCCGACAACATTAGAGACGGAATTTTTTTGTCAACAATTTTCGTTGATTTCTTGATAGTGGAGCTCATAACTATTACCCCTTTGACTTAAATTTTGAAGGCCAGACGTGGCTATATATATTCTCACTCATGCCATAAAAGCCAGCCATGCAAGAATATCATTCTAGGTCATAAAAGTCACCCTTGCAAGACCATATTATTCTATGTCATACAAGCTTGAGTATTTCTCTTTATACATTTTTCTCTATACATTACTTTTCACACACACCACACCCCTCCTTTTACTGTTGTTGATTTAAGCATCAGACTTATTTTGCAGGAAAGTGACGTGGACTCACGATAAAACTCAAGACATGGCCATGAAAAAATCAAAAATTCAAGTTTTTCTGGCTTCATCAATGCCATAAAAGTCAATGGCTTACACAATGCTTGTAGCTTTTCTCCAATCCAAAATCTCTACCCCATCTATCTCAAGATTAACATAGAGGGCGGTACCTAAAATTAATGAAGACCCTTTAATTAATAGTGATGAATATATATAATATATTGAGTTATTGAGTCAATTTAAATTAATTATTTTTATTAAAACAATAATATTCTGTTTTTTTATGTTGACCTAATCAAATTTAAATTTAATTTAGTTAAGTTACTAAGAAACTGGTGATTTTTTTATCTAATTCAATTATAAACTTGACCGGACTAAGCTCAGGGTCTCAAGTTTTTTATATCAATTTACTAAGTCCAGCTAAGTTTGATAACTATAGAGTATGATAACTACAATTATAATGTGATTAAATTTGTACAAACAAGGAAAGAGGAGCCAAAAATCAACGAGAGACATTTTTTGTCTTAATGCAAGGCAGTGTACGTTATTTGTGATGAAATAGTTTGTTTCTTACCATGCAAGCAAAACAGTCAGTTCAGAATCCAAACCATGTCTTGTCCTAATTATTTTTTATAAATTTTTAATTCTTTGCTTTATCGATAAATTAGTAGATTGTGCCTAGATTAAGCCACTAATTAGGAGAACGATACAAACAAGAACCAACTAAAAGTGAGCAAAAGGAAGACAAAAAAACATAACATTTAAACATCAGTACTTGAAGGTTTCTTCTGTTCAGACTTGAAATTAACGACAGCAAAGATGACAGAAATGAAAGGCTTTTATAATATTAATTATATTTCGGGATTCAGGCCGACAATCAGTTCAGTTCACGCGATTGGGCTGAGTCTAACTTTATAGAAATAAGTTTTTTTTTAATCATTGGGCCGATCTTGGCCCAGTTTTTCCAATGGACTTGTTGCGGCTTAATACCTTTTCTTTTCTTTTGGGCCGGTCATGGCCCATATTTTGGGCCAATCCCGGCCCAGTCTCACCTAAAAAAACAATTAAAAAAATCTTTATAAAAAAAGGTTATGATTTTCTCGTGTATTTTTCTATTTATTTTGTGTAATATTAGTTTGTATTTTTATACCGTAAAGATACAAATCTGGTATTAAAATATCCGGTTTTCGTCAAAACATTGCAAAAAAATTATAAAACAACAAAAAAATATTTTGTTTTCATGCATACGGCCAAGTTTTTCAAAGATAAAAAAAATCATCATATCGTATTTTCATATAACAAAAAAAATAATATATGTTTTAACATGCATTTTGGTTTTAATAACAAGTTTATTAGAGTCATGAGAACTAAGCTAATATTTCAAAAATACCGAAAAAATATTTTGTTTTGTTTTCTTTTAGTTTCCAGGATTATGAATTTATATGTAAAACGTATTCCTGATATTAAAAAAATAGTTTTTTATATAGATATTAAAACGGTTAGATTTTTTACCCGATAAGATAAGAACCTCTTTATTGAGGAGGACTTTTCTTAAACCATAGATGGACCAACAATTAAAAATACAATAACACCTTAGCTTTTTATCAGACAATCAAACAATGCAGTTTACCTTGGGTAAGACGTATTTGGGGTGCTAATATCTTTCTTTTACGCAACCAATTCTCGTATCCAATCTCTGAGACCAGTTAGGGCTCCTAGTGACCAAAATACTAGATGACAACTCCCTTTCCTTCTTGCCATTGATAAAAAACAAGGAATCCTTGTCTCCTCATATTTCTCATATTTGCCAGATACATTGATGAAGTGAAAATATCGTCGCAACACCGCACACATGCGATAAGAGCCTTCATAACCAAGCGGTCACGAATTTGAATCTTACATTCCTCATTTATTTGATAAAAACTAAGCACAAGATAGTGTTGACTTGTATAAATTTCAAGATTAAAAAGCTTTCACTTGTATTAGAGAATGATATAAATCATATTTTGGGGTTTCAACGAACAACTTAAAGTTTTTTTCCTAGAAATGGGAGGTCTGAATAGATAAAATCTCTTATGCTATATATTTTTGTATTTATCCCCTTTTTTTTTCATCTTGTGAGACTAACTAAACCCAACTTTTAAGAATGAAGAGAGATTATATTAATATTCGTTAAACTGCAATCCAATATTGGTGATTAGGTAGTTCTCAGAGAAAAAAAGGTGGAATTGTATAAATTAAATTTTATTATTTTTACAAGTTCATAAGTTCTGTTTGGTTTTTTTTTTTCAAATCTATAGAGTTCCTAGAATAGAGAATAAGAAAAAATATTTATACAGAAACTTTTTATACTAAATTTTCACAAGAAGTTTATTTGTATACTATTTACTCAAGAAATAGATCGTAGAAATAAAAATAGTTTGAATTCTTAAATATTACTCATTAAAAAAAATGAAATCATGAAGGATAACGATAAGGGATACACGACTAAGCTAAATAATAACCACGAAGTCAATAGAGTATAATTAGAGGCCGGCAGGCAATAATTAATTTGTTACAAGGAATTAACTATATATATATATATATATATAGTTGACTCTAGGTATAGTGCGTACTACCAGCAAGCTTAAAGGTTGAGATCAATGCTAGCCAAGATATACATGAACTTCTAAAGTCAAGAGATTAATTATTCCGAAGATAAAATCGATCTAATCAGATTTGATTTTACAAAGTAAAATGCAATATTTCAAGAATTATATATCTACAGTAATTCAATTTTATTGCTTGTACGTCTCTCCAATTACTATAACAGCTAGGATTTCATTCTTCAAAGAAAAAAAAAATACTGCAAAAAGATTTCTTCTCCTTCAATTAGGTGAAGAAAATTCTTCAGAAGACTGAACGTTGTATTGAAAGTGATGGAAATTAGCCATTATTATCTAAGTTACGGTTGAGTTTAACTAAAAGAAGAATTAAGCAGCCTGCTTTTGTGAGATTGTAGCAACAAATTTAAGAAAACAAATAGAAAACCGAAAGCGAAGAGGTAGAACTTGAGGTCTCTAAGGGAAATGGTGTGATGATAAAAGGTTTGAGTTCTGCACAGCAGGTCTTGAGTTCGAGTCAGGACGTACACCTCTTGTAAGAGCCTGTAATAATCGGGGTTTTACTCGCTTACCTAAACTCATAAAATGCGTTTTCTAGAGATGGGGTTTTCTCGGATAAAAAAAAAACTTTAGTAATTCAAGTTAATTTACTTGCGGAGTTATATATATATCAATTTGCGGATTTTAATTAGGATAAATAGCTTTGTTTTTCATTTTTAAGTTAATATGCATCTTGTGATAATTTTGGGTTTTAATGAAATTTGAAGGAATATGTTAATTATTTACCACCCATGAGAGATAAATACAAGATAAAGAGAAAAAATCATATCAGATTCGCCAAAAGTGATAAAAATTAATATTTATTCTCCAAAAAAACTCTTATATTTCTCTCTTTCCTTGTATCTTTTTCTCTTAATTATTAATTAGTAGTTCCAACTTTATAAGCACTCTCAAATTTCTCTTTACAAATTAATCAACAATGCATGTGTTTTAGGGTTTTTTTTTGTTTTTTTAATAAAAAATAGCTTTGAAGTTCATAGTTAAATATTAAATCTGATGTTAATGATCTAAACTTTATGCTTAGAATCTAAACTATTCTTATAATTCTAGATTTATAGTTCTAGATTTTGTAATGATATCTTTAAAATTTTATAATTCTTCTTTATATATGCAGAAAGCAAATTTAAACTTGAGGAGTAATTAAATAACTTGAATGCCTTGAATGCAAAAAATAACTTAACAGTATAGGATCAAAGAACTTATATTCATTGGATGATTCTTGATTTGATTACCGCTATACATGAAAATTTGTTCACAAGATAACATGAATAGATATATTTTTTGGTATTTAATTTCTAGGATTTTTTGTAATAAAATCTTCAAACTTATTGGATTACAATGAAAACTAAAAGTCTACTAGTTTACAAGCTTACAGTTATAAGTATACTAATTATCACCGATAAATTATCAGCATATAAGCAATTTGACTATTGATTATCTGCCTACAGAATTAAGATAAAAGGGAAGAGTTTTGAACTTCCTGTAAACTTGATTTAATTACAAAGCAACTGTACGTATTGAGTTGTTGTTGTTGTTGTTGATTCTTGCTTCTCTTTCAGCCTTGAATTTTATTAAAAAAAAAAAAATTGTGGATAATCATATGTAATTAACCGTCCATTTTCTTTATTATTTTGTTATTTCAATGATGCGCCACCGAAACCAGTACTCATCTTCAACCGCTCATCTTCATTACCTTATGTGCTTAAAGTTGTCAGCAAGCATGTAATCTGCAGATCTGTAACAATGTGAGGAGTTGACTCCTTGCATGGAGCAAGTTTTCTTCACCAGTGCTGAACACGATTGGTGCTATTGGCTATCAATTTTGGTCGGTGATAATATTTTCAAAGTTTGGTAGGTCATAATTGAGTTTGTGGGGTGGCTGCGACGGTGCCGGTAGCTATCATCCCATTTAATAAAAGTAAATAAAAGATAGCTTTTTATACTATAATGTATGATAATATGTGCAATTATTATTTTCAAAACAATATAATAAATGTATATATATATATATATTAAAATGTGTTTTTCGATTAAAAATATTTTAAAATAATATTTTTTAAAAAAAATTTAGTTTTGATATCGGTCCATCCAAAAATACCAACAAAAATTTAATTTAAAATAAAATAAATCAAAATTTTAAATGCATGGTTGGAAAACAAAAACAAAGATTGTCTTCAAATCAAACATGGGTGACGTTTATGAGATTTTTTTTTCCCCGCAATAGCGACTAAAGACTCCTAATTCACAGCCATAAGTCAAGTTGAAAAGAAATGGCCATCAATAATATTTGAATGCGTGTATATGAATGCAATAATTTGACATTTCTGAAGCTACAAATCCATGTGGGATGCAAAGTGTCTTCGAACCCAACTTTTGTGGCTGCCAATCCGTGGCATGGCTATACCTACCCATGCAATTGTTCAAGAGTTTATGTAGTACGTACTTCCAATTTTCTTGCTTGCGACAAAATTCCTTCTTCTTCCTCAACTACCGCAACAAAATTTCTTCTTCTTCTTCAACTTCTATAATTAAGAGGAAGAAAGAAAAGTCGTAAGCAGACTTACTGTATATATATAAGAAAGGTTTAAGTTTATGTGAACATTGACCTAGCTACCATAAATGAGAAACGAGCATCCCGCTGTAATTGCTACTTTGACAATCTGCAGATTCCGCGTGCATGCTACACATCGAAGCAAGGAAAAACATGACTCCATGCATGAAGCAAGTTTGTGATCACCAAAGTGAGACCTCATTAACGCTATATGCTTGTCATTTCAGATCTCTTAATTGACTGTGCGTCGACGGTGCCTTGATCTTGAAAGCAACGAAGTGATAAAAGTTTTCACAGCTAATATGTTGAAACTCAACTGCTATTAATTAACATCCCTGTTCTGTCAAGAGATTTTAAGTTTAAATTTCTTATTTGTAGCGAGAAAAAAAAAACAATTTTCACACTATTTTAAAAACTATGAGTTTGTGTAAGTTTTAAATTATAAAGGGGGAACACCTGCACCATAACTGGAAGGGACAACACCCCATCATATTGAACCTTCCATAATTTCAGATTCCATGTACTCTATATTCAAAACAGAGAGAGGTGTTGACTCCAAGAACCAGGTTTTGCTCGTCAATGGAGGACAGAAATCAATGCCTGTGGGCAATCATCTTACTGTGTCAGATCTTGATGCCTTGTTTTTATCAGCTTCTCTCACCCCTCTCTTTCAAAATATAAGCTAAACATATTTGAATTAATTTTTCTTTAAACGAAGTATAAGAGAGATCCATAACAAAATAGGAGAAGAAGAGAGATCCACACAAACAGAAAACTCAATTTTTATTTTGAAAAATAGAAGTTTATGAGATATTCAAGCAAATAGAAGAGATGGGAAACATGTTAAAATTGTTATCCCTTTTCTTTTTCTTGCTTCTCTTTCAAGTATTGCTCGTCTTCTTTTTGTTTTTTTTTCTTTCTTTCTTTCATTTTCAGGTATTGCCTCTTTTTCAAGTATTGCCTCTCCCCCGTTTCTCTCTACTCTGACTTTTTTTTGGATAATTTCTCTCTACTCTGACTTAATTACATTATAAAGCGATGCATTAACGTTTGATTTTCAGGTTTTAAATTCCATTTTCTTGTTATTATTATGAATATTTATTTTCAATGATAAAGAGCATGAACATGAATGGGCAATTAGCCACATTACCATAATTTAATTATATAGCGTGATACATCAATGATTGGTGTTTTAAGGGTTTTTAAATTTTTTATTTTATTAATTCCAACGGTTATTTTGTTTTTGTTTTTCTGTTTTGATTTGTTTCATGTGATTATTGGTTTTGTTTTTTATTTTGATAGTAAAAACTGTTAAAAAAATAATATAAATCATATCTTGAGATCTTACATAACAACTTAAATTATTGGGTTAAGATGATTCTTTAATATTATATCAAAGTTTTAATGACCAAGCGGTCACGAACTTGAAATTATAATCCCTATTTATTTGATAAAAATTAAACACAAGATAATGTGGGTCTGTGCAAATTTCAAGCTCAAAGAGCTTTCACTTAAGTGGGTGTGTTAGGGAATAATATAAATTATATCGTGAAATCTTACCTAATAGCTTAAACTATTGGATTAAGATGTTTCTTTGATAAAAACCTTTAATTGCCATCTGGTTTATTTCACCTTATTAATTTTTTTTATTTTAAGTGATTATAAGTATGATTGATTACTGCTCAACCATGCTATTAATGTCTTTTTATATCATTAATTCCAAGGGTTGGAATGAATTATTTTACAGTCCCTTTCTATTTTGATTTGATTCAATTAATTGCTAGTTTTTATAATTGATGTTTTAATTATTTTTTTATTTTATTCTTGGTTTCAGTTAATGTGATTGGTTTTTTTTTTCATTTCTAATTTGTATTAATTAAACACTAATTACCATTTTCGTATTAAAAAAATTAAATAGTAATTTCTATAGAATCTCTAGTCATTGTTACTATTCTTTGAATTAATTAATTTATATCTGGCCATTATACTTTTCTTCTTTTAAAAATGATTAGTAATATGTATAATTTATTAATAATAAGTTATTTTCAATCCTTTTAATTTATCTTCATTTTATCATCTTAAGTTTTTGTTTAGGTTTAGAAAGTAGCTTTTGCGATTAATAATAAGTTTTTGTTTAGAAAGTAGCTTTTGGGATTTACAATCTCACCCCTGTTATGTGTTATGGGTTTTTCTTTCAACCAAAAAAAAAACATTTTACACAATCTGTTATAGTTTAATAATTTTTTTATTATTAACGTGGGTGTCCAGGTCAGTTTGGGCGCACCTCAACTAATCTTACGGGTCTTGAAGCTAACAACTATATAAACCTCCAGTGGCCCTGAGATTTGTGAGACTTAAACTGGTGATTTTTAGGGAACATACTTAGAATATAACCAATTAAGTTACACCTTTCAAAATTAATAGTTTAATTATTATTAATATCAAAACTTGAGGCTGATAACCTGTTTTAAAATATTAATATGATCAAACTCAATTAATACAATAGAATTTTTAAATATCTAATTAATCCAATCCAAACTTCAAAGAATTGATATCTCATAAAAAATATTATTATTTCATTAAAAATAATCAACCCAGTAACTAATAAATTAAACCCATGCATGATCCAACAATCTAGATTTTTTTTTTCCAGTCCAACCAGCCATATTTATAAAATGATTAGTGTATCCACAAAGAATTGACATTATTTACGCCACTACAAGCAATCATGCTAAAAAAAATCCAGATTCCTATGTATAAATAAAATAATCCCCTTCTCGAGGGAATAATTTTCTTAATAAATACGAGTAGTGGTGGTTGACTATCTATATTCACTGCATCTCTTTTATCAAGGAGCCATCGCATCTCCTGTTCATTTTTTTACTATACTTTCTACATGGTTGGAGAATGGTGGACTGACTTGCAGGCCTGTTCTATCACCACAGAATTTTCTCACAAGATGGCTTTGGTGCTCAGACAACCCTTAGTTTCTTCCAGCACTGTAAAGCAATGGTGAATCCTTTCAACCACCGCTCAAAGTGGACGTATGGGCTCCATACCAATATCATTCCTTGAGTCAAGAATTCAAAAGTTCTAGATTGGAAGAAAACATGAAAAGCCAGTGCTTGGTGGAGCAAATGAAGGCTGGATTTGGTCCTCGCCAGGTCTAATCAGCTCTCATTTTCAAACCATGCATTGACAAACTTGCTTGGTTGGTCAAACCAACTAGCACTTTCAGGAAGCAAACCTCAGCCAAAAATTACAAAGAAGTAAGCACACAGCTGGGAGGTAGATTTTATTCACAATTCAGAAAAAGAAAAGGACTTGGAAACATAATAAAAAGTTGAATTCTTTCAAAGGAATTCTGTTACCAGCTTCCTCTATAAGAATTTCTTAATATTGGAAATTAGTGTGGTTTTGGGCACGGCACCAATGATTGCATCTTTCTTCTCCCCATTTTTGAAGATGATGATTGTTGGAATGCTTCGAATTCCATACTTGGTTACAGTAGAAGGACTTTCATCGGTATTCAACATGAAGCACTTGAGCTTCCCACCATATTCTGTCGATAGTTCAGCTATCACTGGATGGATTATTCGGCAGGGTCCACACCATGGAGCCCAAAACTCGACCATCACGGGGCCATCAGCCTCGATGACAAGTGACTGCCATGTTTCATCAGTCACTGTAGGAACTGAGATTTGAGAATCAAGGAAAGAGGTCAATTGAACTGTGATATAGAGAACTCATTGGAGGGCGTTATAGAAACAGAATAACAGCAACAACATGAATGGAAGTGGTGTGGGGTAACTAGAAACTGAGATCATTAGTGGTGTAATTCAACGTATTTCGCAGCCAAGTGAGAACATGTATGGTAATTAAAGTTCTAATCTGGAAGCTATTCCTGCACAGAGGTCCTCAAGGATTTTTCATAAATATGTTAATTGCTTTGAGAGAAAACCCAAAATAATAAAATATATATATATATATATATATATATATATATAACTAAAACAGGAGCATGAGGTGGTTGGTACGCTGGATAAAAATAGAATAAATAAGATAATGTTTGTGTGAAATTATTTTGTGTATTTTTGTACAGTATAAAAATTATTTTTTGTTTCGTCCAAAACTGTTTTAAAATACTATCAGGTCAATGTAAGGATAAAAACAATTATTAACATAGTTTTAAAATTCAATTTGGAGGTTGATATCCAGGACAAAAACTGGATTACAGGTTGGGAGGGTTAACCCGAGTTAATTAATCTAAGTCAACATATGAATAAAAATAATTATTATTATGGTTATAAAACCTAACACTCGGGGGTCGACCCGAGACAAGATTCAGGTCACGAGTCAGGACGGTCAATGCAAGTTAACGCATGAATAAAAATGATTATTATCATAGTTATAAAACCTAACTCGGGAGTCGACTTAAGGCAAGGTCTAGGTCACAGGTCAGGACGGTCAACCCAAGTTGACCTAAATTTTTAAAAAAAATCAAAGCAACCCTGATTTGACAAAAAAAATTAGAAAAAAAGTCAATGGGTTTTTTAGTGGTGTTTTATCTCAAGTCGACCCGAGTTTTTTATCGGATCAATCATTTTTTTATTTTTTGAAACTCGGACCGGTCTAGGTCCCGGATTGATCAGGTCTCATTTAGTGTTAACCAAATATAAAATAAGATAAATTATTCAGTTTAGTTCAAAATATCCCAAACACAAGAGAGTTATTTTTTCAATTTTATGCAGCATTCAGTCCAGTTATTTGAATGCAAGAGCAGAATAATATGTATGACCAATTATTGGTAATTACATTTTAACAGGAAAGCTGGAGGATATTCAGAATGTTTTAATATGTCAGAAGTTAAGGAATGTGGTAGCAACAGGCCATTTGTTTAGGTACACATCAAAACCAAATTCAGAAAACCAGATGTTGATGCGTAGGGGGGGTGTTTACGATAGTAATAAAAGTTATTTTTAAAAGTATTTTTTATTTGAAAATATATTAAAATAATATATATTATTTTTAAAATAAATGCATCAAAATAATTTTAAAAAAATCAAAATTTTTCAATGGATGAGCCATTATGCAAATGGAAAAAGAAACCAAAGAAGGAGCTAAACAAGCCTAATTAAATTACTAGTTTTAAAAAACCACTACATCTAGGAAGAGTTTCAAGCGGGCTGGGTCGAAGCGGTACTAGATTGGACACGAACAATACAGTCCAAGTTCAACAATTTTTTATCAGCAGATAAAGAGATTGGGAAATCATAAAACAAAGAACCATAGGTAGGATGGTTTGGAAAGAACAAGCTTAATGTGCGGCCATTTCAAGAATCGAGGACACCAGTTAACGAGGAGGAAGTTGGGTCATTTTGCGACTTAAAATAGTATCAGAAATGCAGAGGTTCAAATCCAGTATTTCCTAAGCTTTCCGTGAAGTTGCAGACCATGCCAAGCCTTAAAGACGTATGGGAAAGTCTGGTCCCAGAGAACTAGTTCGAAATTTTCTCCTCATGTTGGCTACAAATTCCTAGCAAACCAGTGTTATGGGAGGGTTAATGTAGGTCTGACAAGTTAGTGAAATACATTAAAAAAAAAAAAAGTTCAGTGTAATCAGAATAGAACCAACGAGAACAGCTTAACGAAGAGTGAACTTCAACAAAAATGTTGCATTTCAGTCATTAGAAAAATGCTGCTAGGATAGTGAGTAAGCTAGCATGGCTTTGTGAAGCTAAAAAAAAACTTCGATGCAGCTGCCAAGTTTAGCTAACATCAACCAGCAAAAACAAAATGCCGAATATCAGGTCACAGTTCACACTGCTGTTTTTCTAGATTTGAATGTATAACTAGTTAGGTGACTAAAATTTTACAGAAAAATAGCGCAATTGCACCAGAGCTCCAGCAGTCGTATTACATGTAGAGGGAAAAAAAATTAATAGAAGATTCCATCCGATTTTAAGGAAAACATTTGAAATTAAAGGTACCATGAAAAAAGTTTTGTTTCAAGAGAACCTTGATATTCTATGAACAAAGGAAATGTCAAGAGCATATAAAGCAAAGAAGAAACAACAATTTCTTGAAAAGTGTACAAGGTTTGCAGTTGCCCACATTGGCCTAAGCATCTAAACTTGAAACATTTGGACACCCAATGTCATCCAAAAGGGAGACATAATTACAGGAAAACCTTCCTGGATGTGATGAAATCACAAAATAACAAGAGAAAATGCCTCCAACAGCTTTTAATGTATCTGTGTGTACACAAAGGAAATGGCACAAGCTCATTGTCAGACCTCACAGACTTCTCTCTACTACGCAAACTCCACCACCCCTGCCCTCTCCCAACTCCAAATTTCCCTGGAAAAAAAAATCCCTTCTTCAGACCTGAAACTCTGATACTCGCAAAAAGCGGCAAGATTGCAAACCATCCATAATTGACAATCCAATCTTTAGCATTGTAGTTGCAATCTCCGTCCACCATCAATTATAACCAGCGGTTCCTCATCAGATTTTTGTCACACTAAACATTAGATTTAATCTCCTATTTTAATGATCATGAAGGTGTCTTTAACATTCTCTGATGTAATTTTTGGTTCTAGAATTTCATATCTCTGATCCAGTTCTTCCTTAAACCCCATTTGCGAATATGGCTCCCTGTTCCATCCTGCCTTATCAAGTTCGTTTCTTGAAAATAAAGAACATCCAGACATGCCCTGAGACGCACTAAAAAGAAAGATTCAATCTCCTATTTTAATCATAATAGAGCTCTCTTTTTAACATTCTTGAATTCATTTCTTACTTGAACCCTCCATTGGGCAACATTGGCCCTCCTCCCCAATCAAAGGTCATTTCTCGGGTATCGAGACATACTCTAATTTACTTAAACCCCATTTACAATAAATTGGATCTTTGAAAAGTCAATGTTGTTTATCACTGAATAAAACTCAAAATCTTGAGCTAAAAAGACCCCCTTAACCTGGTGCAGTAATCGGAATCAAGATAGCACAAAATCATAAACAATGAATCAAACAAAAGCACTAGAAGTAAAATAACAAGACCAGATAATAAGACCCAAAATTAAAATAAATAAATAAAAATTAAAAACTTACTATCAACAACAGTCTCTTGAGCTTCAGACACAATACGAGAAAAAACCTTAGGATTCCTCCTCGTATTAATGGAAACCAACGAAGTTGACAACTTTGAACCCATTTGGATCCTCAATCCTCTGAACTCGGCAAAGGAAGCTGCCCCACCAAGGCGGACGGGGAAAAGAAGCGCCACTGTAGGCTGAGGTGATGACATCATAATCACAGACTGAGGATTTGAGAGGGAGCATTTTAGGCGTGAAGAAGGGTAAGAAGATAGAACCATCGATGAGACCATTTTGAGAGCTTTTAGTTGAAAGTGAGTTTTCTGTGTCTTTGGTTTCTTTATAGAAAGTTAGTTTGGAGAGGAAGCATGGAGGAGTTGTAGAGAGAGGGATAAAGAGAAGTAGAAGAAGGCGGCAGGACAAAGCTTTGAAATGCTAAATTCTCTCTGTTATTAACGACTAACGTCAGTTTGTACTTTGGAGTTTCTAAGGTTTGTTTTTTTGGGTGGAGAAAACGGTATTCGCAGTCAGCTTGCTTGTCAATAAAAATTAATTACTTTTTTTAAAATGATTTTAAAGGTATTTTTTAAATGATTTTAAGGGTATTTGCAGCCAGCTTTAAGGGTTTTTTAAAATAAAAAATAAAAATCGTAGAACCAGTATTAAGAGTAGCATTACCAAAATAAAAGACATATTATATTATAATCACGAGTGATTTCATGTGTTTGATGATGAGGGTATCAATGCTTGAACCCTAGTCATGTGGGTTGAAGACAACAACCAAATCACCAGACCTAGGAGCTATCATTTTAAACTACATATATTATACTTTATTGAAAATTATATCTATGATGATTTAGAATGTTTTACTCAATATTTTTTTATTTAGAAATACATCAGTTCAAATTCAATAATAGTATGATAACTTAATTAAATATATATCCAGTAAAATATCAAATTCAATATACTTGAATTCAGCCGTGAGTTAAACTCAAGACACTGTGTGTCTAGAAAAATTACTAAGCCCAATATATTCGAGTTCAGTCATGAATTGAGCCCAAGTCACGGTGAATTTTGTAAATCACATTAATTATTTTAAATATATATTGAGATAAATTTACAAGCATTATAAATTATAAATATTTATGTAGAAAGGTCGATCTGCTGAGTTGATTTGATGGATTGACCTAGAAAAACTAGAATCAAAACTTGACTTGATTTTGGTTTCAATTTTAATTGGAAAATACATTGATCTGACTAAACTTAATTAACTTAATAGGTTGATTAGTGACTAGTTAAACCCGATTCAAAACAGACTAAATTAGCACCAAAGAACTTTTAAAAAAACAAAATAAAATAACATTATGTTAATAATAAATGATATTTATTTGGTTTCACCCAGTAACCTAATAACTTGAATTCTTTTATATGTTAGATTTTGTATTGAGTTTGACAACCATGCATCTATGCATAAATACATCTATTACTAGTCTAATAACCATGCTACACCCATCAATACATCTAGTATTTTTACTAGATAGGTATCTCGTAGGCTAGTTCAAATTTCTCGTTACATAAAAACAAGATGTTCAGACAACACTAGCATTTTAATAAAGTAAAAAAAATATGAAACTCAAGACATTGAATTGACTAAATTTAATAAGCTCGGTTAATGTAATAATATGATTAGAAAAAAAAAACATTGACACTAAATAAAACGATAAAAAAAAATGGCAATGATTAACTATAAAAGTATGTTGTCAATACCATACTCAAGAGGAAAAAAAAAAAAGAAAAGTTTGTTGGAGACTTATTATTGCTTCTTTATGGACAGCACCCCTACCACCAAAAAAGATTTCACTGAGACGAATCCAATACTAGTGTGAAAAGTTGCACGACAATAATGACAAAGGTCGCACACATCATCAGAACAATAACCCAAAAACCAAACCAAAGAAAATATAATAAAGTGAGCATTTTATGCTTATATTTAATTCATTAATTTAATTTAATTGAAAAATAAAATTTCTTTAAGAAAAAGCTAAATTTAACAAAGAACGATAAATAAAAAAACTCCAGATAACTTGGGTCATTTTTTAAATTAATATAAAATCCTATAGAAACAGATAAAAAAATTATGGAGCCCAATATTCAATTTAATATATGCTAAAGGATAAAAAAAAACATGAGTTTAAAAAAGAGGGGAAACCAAGCTAACCTAGGCAAATCTCTTGAACCTGAATTAATCTCTCAAACTCACAATTCTTGAAATTCTAGACTCTGGTTCAATGAAGAAACTTAATTCACAACCAATTTAATATTGAAGTATGTAATTTATAAAGAAAATTAACTTTAAAAAAATCAAAGTAAAAAAAATAATAAAAATCAAATGTGATAGAACAAAAATGGAGAATAATGTTATGAAAAATATCCAATCTAAAAACTTATCTCGAATAAAATAAGTATCAATTAAAAAAATAGAGACAAATCTAGTAAATAAAAAAAATTAAAAGATAGATTTTTTTAAAAAAAATTAATTTTATAAATTATTTAAAATAAAAAAATTTATCGCATTTACAATCCATAAATAATGTAACGAGAGTTGGGTGTATTTTTTTTTAATTAATAATAATAATTTAGTTTAGTTTAATGCTTCTGAATCTCTCCCTTTATGTTGGAACCAGACCAAATTTCCATCTCTATTTCAATTGAATGCAAGCCCAAGCCCAAGCCCAAGACCAACCTTATAAAGAGTGAAAGTGAAATATTCTTTGCTTGAGGAAAACGCGCCGTTTCAAGAGAGACCAACAAGCTAAGCAGAAAAACAAAAACCCACCAAAACCCACCATGCTCTCCGTCTCAGCAACAAGGCCATTGACATTCAAAATCTCTCCTCCATCTCCAGCTTTCTCTCTCAGAACCCACATGGAGTCTCCACCAAGAACCCACTTTACCCCTACTTCACATTCTCCTCAAACAAACCCTGATATAAAAGACACTAGTGATGGGTTTACCATAACTTTACAGGAATGGCAAGGATGGGGTGCAGTATCTCCACTACCTGCTAAAGTTGTGGAGATTGTTAAGGATTTGAAGCTTTTGGAGAAATCGACTGAGGTCCAGATGAGCTTTAGTGGGCATCGTGGCAAACTAGAGGTAATAATTTTGTTAATGAGCAAAAAGGAGGGATTTGATGGAAGAGATTCGATTTTCATGTGTTATGTTGTGTGGTACTGTAATGAAAACGAAGTTTTTGTGAATAGCATTTGTCTTGGGTTCAATTCACTGAGGTTTGTGTTCCTGTGAATGGAAAGATCGGTTCTTTTTGTTTATTTTGCCTGGTATTTGATATATTCAAATGGAGCAATTGAGAATTCATATAGATTTTTTGTGGTGATGAGAATCATTGTTTTGATAAGCTATAGTGTAGTTCCAGTGGGTGTGTTTCACATGGCTGAAAGTCTCTTTTTTTGTGTATATTCTGTTTTGAATTAGGGGGATTTTGGAATGCAAGAGAACAAGAAACATAGAGCAACATATCAGGCTTTAGGTGATTCTGAGAAGAAGCTCCAGTTCTTTTCAGCTCGACAGATAGCTTGTCGTTTGCTTGGAAGTAGAGGTTACCTCTGCCAGAAGGTATGTGCTTGATGTTCAATGGTACGGTGACATTTTCGTGGTGGTTGGTGTGGCCTTTTAATGGGAATTAATATATTTATTTGCAGTGCTGGCTTCCTCTAGAAGAAGATTGTATGTGTTCAAAACTCAAGCCCAGCTCTCTATGGCGTGGCATAAGGTTTTGGTTGTATATGCATCCAAAGGTTAGCATGTCATGCATTAGTTCTTGTCCTGAATGTTGTAACATCCTTTGTGGCCATCAAATGTTCAATCAAATTTTTGCAGGATTTTCTACGACAAAACAACACTGGAAAGTTGTTATGGCAAGTACTTGGTGTTGAATCAGCTACTTTATGCCTCTATGGGATTGCTGAAGATGAAGAAATAATGTGGAATGCATGTAAGATTGCAGGTGTGTTCAATATATGCTTTGCAATACACTGATACAACATGTATGTCTGCTTTGTCTGTCACTTCTTTTGACTGCTATGAGAATCTATTTCTGCTGGCCAAAAAAGATGCACAGAAGCTTTGAGTGTTTTAAGCTCTCCATGAAGAACTTTTACGAAGTCACCATTTATTCAATGTATGGTCATTTGATCGAATGGGTTTTATATTTATGTGCTGGAACTTTATTAGCATTCTTTTTTTAGCTAAGGCGATGCAGTTAAGTAATTTTCCTTATTTGAAAACTTTCTGCTTGGTGTTTATTTCTTCCCAACTCCACATATTCAACTTGCAGAACCACTGGTTTAAGTGCTTGATGCAAATTGCAGGAAAGGACAAGGTTTGGTGCCTTTATCCCAACAAGAATGTAGCAACAAAATCAGTGCAGGATGCTGTTTGTCAGGAAATTTCAGCTGATCCAGAATGCAACACAACCATGGTACTCTTTTCTCACAGCTTTAGTGTAATTGCTGTGTTTATTTGGTAATATCTTGTCACTGATGGTTTTAAAACATCCTGACATTAAATCAACAAACATATCTCAGGATGTGGACTATTCCGAACCTACAAAAAATATTAATTTCCTTTAAATTCAGGATGAAATTTCGGTTCTCAGTTTGAAAGCTCTCCTCTTCTTTCAGTTCAACTACGTGGTAATACTTATATTGCTTCTCTTTCACAGACAAATGAATATAAACCTTTAAATTTCATTTTGATTGATGGTACATGGAGCAACTCTGCTGCAATGTTCAACCGCTTAAAGGTAATACTTCAAAGCACCTTCTCTGTACCTTAGCTTTTGTCTAGTGTGTAGCAAATTGAATTCCAGGTTAGACAATTCTTAGGAAAAAAAAATGTGCTTGCTTTTTTCCTTCATCTCATCTTCTTCTATATGCCACATGTACGTGTATAAATTTCTGAACCCTGGCACTAGTTGTTACAAGAGCATGCTGGTTTTGCTACCATACCCTTATATTATAAATATGGGGATGTTCATATTAATAAACCTTAAGCTGTTTAAAGGATTTCATTGACCCGTGTGTTCTCTGTGCAGGAGAAGACAAAGTCAGTGTGGGGAGTGGAGGATCTTCCCTGCATATCCCTCTCTGCAGGTGTATCTACAATGCACAAACTTCGGTGAGATATACAACATAGCCTGATCTCTTCTGTAGGGGCTTCTACACATCAGCTATTTGTATTCATACCCCCAGTGACTCCCACCACTTCCTTCTCTTCTCTTTGGCCTTTTGCGAAGCCCTTCATTATATTAAACTTACAAGTAAGCATGAATGGCATTTTATTGGCAGGCCCCAGCCATCATGGGATCGTACCTGTACAGCTGCAGCAGCCATTGGCCTGCTGTCCGAGCTACAAGTACTTCCACAGTTCAACTCCTATGGATTGGATAAACAGAATGAAGCGCTGGAGAATGCTGTAGATGTTTTATTAGAAGCACTAACTGCTCGACGTCTTAGGATGGGCCGTTCCATAACCCGAAGACTGAGGCACAGCAGCAACATCTGTTAAGGCCAACCTAAAATTGATATTATTTATCTGCGGGGAAAATGTTAAAACTACTGAGGTATTCTGCAAATACTTATTTGAAATCTTTTTCATATAGGGTGGTTATAAACAGATGAATGATTTTTCAAATCTTTCCAGTTCTGTTGTCAGTGCTGCTATTATTGACTGCTTTTATGTCTCTCAAAATGGAATTCATTCGTCACAAAATTCAACTTTGGTTGTCTTCAGTGCCCATTCATCCTCCAGCAGCATGCTCGAGCATTCTCTTCAAGCAACAATCTCCTTAACATTAAGTTGTTCTTTTTGTTATAGGTTACTGCGTTTCTCTTTTGGCCATGATGCAGGCTTGTGAGGTGCATTTTGTAATTTCTAAGCTGCACCACGTGGTTTTTCTCTTCAACCTCTCATTGACTTTGCAATTCAGAGAATGATGGGATACTGGATAAATCTGAGAACACTGGTACTAATTGAAGTCATTTAGTAGCGTACTTTATAATCAGCTCCTAGTTCGGTAGTTCCTATTATGTCAAATTGGAAGACTATGGGAGAGGTGGAGGGCATCATTTGCAATGTGCAGAAATAGCTGCAACCAGAAAGCATACAATAATGCAGTGGATTTTCTTCCCTTGTGTACTTCTGAGAGTTGGTTCACTTTGATTTGACGTTTTACACTGTAATGGATAACGGCATCTTCTAGCCCATATATTGCAGCAATTTTGGCTCCATGTATTTGGCTTTTATAATTACGTGAATTACATAAGAAATGTTTTAGGGAAATGTTTGTAACTGCTGCAATCCAACAGTCTTGTGGTTCCTTTTATTACATCACATTAAGGGAGAAATGTTTTTCTTTTCATTTTTCCTATGGTAAAATTAGACAATCAGCAGAGCAGGGATTTTGCAACGAGCAATGCTTTAAGCATTGCTCTGTTTCTGTTATAGATATCTTGAATGATTTCTTGGTATCATATCACAATGGTTGAGTTGTCTGCTTGAAATCTGTTGTAGTCTTTATTCAAATGTTTTAGATGAGTAAATTGTTAAATAGTCACAACTCAAAAGCTTAAGCGAAATGGTCTTGTCTGGAAATTGGAACTGGATTGCACCCCTTGCTTCCTACTGATACTGAAATTTCCTCAGCTGATCTAGCCTGTGTAGCAAATAGGCAGTTCCAGGTATGCTATTGGGCTGCTGGTGCTATAGGCCCCTGCTTGTGATTTGGATTTGGTTTTGAGCTGCTGCGGATATGATGAGAGTTTGGCTGTTATTTGGAGGTACATTTGTTGCATATGGAAGTATTTGTCCTCTCCTCTAGGTTTTTTGGCTGCCTTTTGAGATCAATCAACTGTATTATTAATGTCCAAAGAAAAAGGAAATATAAGATGGTATGTTGAATTTATTAATACTTGAATTAATAAATTTCTATGTTAAATTTAATGATTTATAACTAACAATTTAAGCAATATGCCTGTGTTACTGTTAGAAAGCTGATGGTTGCTTGCCACCATGACAAGTTCATGGTTGTTTGCCTAAACTCTATCACCACCACTCGTGCAAATGTTCTTTCCGGCTAAAAATAGTGAAGCAGAGAATACGATAACACTGTTTTTTGGCAGCAAAAAGAAAAGAAAGGAGGGTCATTTCTGGTCTAAGGAGGGTTGGAGATCAATTTAGATCTCCAAAATTTTATTTAAAAAAAAAAAAACAAAGCTAAAAGAAAAGGAAAAGCATGGCTAGTAATTTTAATCCATGGTTTTATCTCATTTGCTTCTTCTTCCTTGCTGGACTTGCCAGCTCTTCCTCGTTCATTTCCTGTATGAATCATTTATCATTCATATCACATCATAGCATTGTATTAGCATAACATTTTGGATTTAATCTCATTAGTTCTCATGTTGGTTTTCTTTCCCTCTATTTGCAATTGAAAAATGCAGATGATGCACTTGATGTTCATGGAGGTTCCGGCCGAACCCTCCTTCAGATGAAAAAAGGTAAGTTTTCCTTCTATTTTTCCATTTTTCTTTTGGGAAAATTGTAATTTGATGAACGTCCATGATTGAAAAGGAAAAGGATACAGAGAAATCTGTTTGTTTCTGCAGAAACAAGCAGATTTCTAGGATTTGCCTAGTTAATATCTCAATGACAAGAAAGTTAAACGTTTCTCCATTTCATCCCCCTTTTGTTAATTGTTTGTTATTGATTCTTAAACTGATATTTTAATTTCTTGATTATTAGCGTTGAGGATAGAACATTACTGTTGCATCCCATTTGCTAAGGTGATCAAACATGTACAATTTTTGCATTGAATCACTTGCCTATCTTTCTATGCTGAAGGACTATTTTCTTGGAGAAACTTAAACCAACAGCCGATATCTTAGGGCTGATACATTATGGGGTTATTATCAATAAAACATGGCCCTATGAATTCTCATGTTTTCCTGAATTTCCCACTATTTGCAGCTTGCAACATAAGCTTTGAAAATTTGGACTACAGTGTCCTCACAGACAAGTGCAAAGGACCCCAATACCCAGCCAAACCATGTTGTGATGCTTTCAAGGAATTTGCTTGCCCTTTTAGTGATGCCATAAATGACCTGGAATCTGACTGCGCTTCGACCATGTTTAGCTTCATAAACCTCTATGGGAAATACCCTCCTGGCTTGTTTGCCAACGAATGCAGAGAAGATAAGAATGGTCTTGATTGCCAAAATGTGGAACAATCTAAAAAGAGTGGAGGGGTTCAAATTGCAGCTACTCAATCCTCATTGTTGATGCTCACAGCAGGACTCATAGTGTTGTTGTTACAATTGTTCTAGACTGTTCAGAGTGGATAGCCATTCATTTCCTAACTGATACACCTTCCTGTCTCAAAGTATTGCTTCATCAAATTATGGTTTCTCCATCGTTGTTTTCTCCACCTCTGTGCTACAGTTTGGTATTCTATTAACTACTAAATGGTGCATAATCTGCTATCCAATTCTTTCGACTTCGACAAGCCATGTACTGTTTTACTGTAAACCTGTGTGTAGCTATTTGACATTCAAAAGACATTCCTGAATATTAATGGATATAACAGTGCTATAAAGCTCTAATGTCCATTCGCTTAGTTGGATTTGAGAGGATCTCCATATGCTATCGACCTGGGTTATTCGGATTATAGATGTTCACTTGCCACCTGATATAATTAAAGATTCTGGTGTTATGTCAATGTCTGTCGTCCCTCTAAGAACTTGAAACTGCAATGTCATACTGCTGTAGTGCTGATATGCTGCCAAATTTGCATATCTAGTAATAGTTCTCTCTCTATATTACTTATAAGGGCGAACATGATTCTTGTAGCAAAGATATGTCATGGAAACATCAAGAATCATGTGCTAGGTTTTCTCAGAAAGCATGGATATTAGAGGGAGGACCACACATGATATGACAATTGGATGAAAAAGCATCTCGATAACATCTGTTATTGCTTCCAAAACAGTCTTATAATTTTCTTCCCATGGCCCCTTACTTTCTGCGTCCGTTCTCTATCAAAATGCCAGCAGAAGGGTAGCTTTCATCTATTCCCAAATAACTGTACTATGAGACCCCTTTTTTTTCCATAACCTTGTCCATTCCTTGCACAAGTAGAATTGGATCCTTCATCTCTTTGTAGCAATTACTATGTAACTTTTTTGTTTTTCACTAATAAAAGATATCCTCCAGTCAAGGTCACATTTTTTACGGAAATATTTAAAAATATGGTAGCGATTATTTTTTAAAGTATTTTTTGTTTGAAAATATATCAAAATAATATATATTTTTATTTTTAAAAATTACTTTTAACATCAACACATAAAAACGATTTAAAAACTTCAAAAAAAATAATTTTAAACAAAAAAATAATAATTAAAAAAAACGATTTCAAAAATATTCACAACCGAGATGTGTAGCCTTTTACCAGCTTCATCAGTTTAATTAGTTTATAACCAGTTTATTCGAGCTGTATTCTCACTGTACAAGACAAGAGCACTCCCTTCTTGAACAATACATGACCTCTCCACTAATCCAACAGTAAGCTCCTTGCACCCTTCTGGTCACTATCACCTTTACCCCCATTTATCACTTTCAACGAAAGGGCAAGGAAAAGAAAGTAAAAACCTCTTGGGAGCATTGACTACTCGTGGAAGCGACTAAAAGAGGAAGCCAATAGTCGTGTGTATTAGACCCATGTTAGCAGTTCACGTCAAGCCCTCTGTAAAGTATGCTGCGACATCAGGCTCAGGCATGCTTGCAGGCCAATGAAATACCTCACCGAAAGAAGAAAAAGCAAAAATCAAAATCACGATCAAGAAAAAAGAAGCAAGCATCAATAGTGTGGCAAGAATGGTAGTGTCAATGGTGGGATATCTATAATTGCGGCATGATCAGCGAGTTTATCATCTTACTATGTCCATTAATGTTAGAAGCAGCTTGGCTCGCACAAAATGCCTGTGATGTGTATCCATTTTTACCACTCATTTTGCTTGGCAAGATGGAGCATGATAACATTTTGAAATCAAGAGCTAATATCTGTGCCTTGTGATTCAAGAATAAAGGGTGTTTCATGTGGAATAAATTCAGATTTGAGATCTCAAGACCTTGGCTATTATCTTGACTAAGCAATTAGCTTCGAATATTTTTTTATAAAGTGTGATCACTGCAACCAATTAATGAACAAGTTCTGGTATTTAGGTTGCGTTAACATACTTGTGTTGGGAATCAAGAATACTTGATTTCAAGTTTTATAACATATTTGGAAATGTAATAATAGTAGATTTTTGAAGTGTTTTTTTATTTTAAAATATATCAAAATAATATTTTTTTTATTTTTAAAAAATTATTCTTAATATCAGCTTATTAAAATATAAATATTAACTTAAAAGAATAAAAATTCAAACTTTTTTTCGCGTCCATCGCTTTGTTTTTTGTTTCCTTTTCTCTTTTTGACCGTTGAAGGTAGCACCACATCAAAGATTTTGCATAGTTGGGTTCAAATTCAAAGATTTTGCTTCGTTCTTCACAATTCTTTTTTAAAAAACAAGACACCACTCGATCATTTGGACCATTGATCCCATTCTTGTTCCACTAAATTTAGTTTAGCTTGTTCCAAAGTTGTCTGCAGACTACTCTCATCGTGTTTTTGAAAACTGCAAGCAAACAATTTCAAGCAAAAACATGGTGCCTACTCAAGAACTTGGCATTCTTTGTGTTAACAGATCAAGATTTCAGGCAAACCCAGATACCCAAGCAAGAGTTTGGTGCAAAATCAAGAACTTAGCTTTTCCATTCCATAGAGAAACTAATCTACTTATCATCTCAAGCTAAAATTATTTAAAAACATTAAAAAAATATTTTTTTTTCATGTGAAAAACAACATGGAATGCATAGAAGAACTTGACTTTTAGCTCTCACCCCTCAACTTGGCAAGGATAATGACATTTTGTCCTCACAATTCATAGAATATTCTTTGCAATTTAGAATTTCTTTTTTGGGACTTCTCCCCCATTGGAACCATATCCTTGAGTGCTCCAAAACTGTCATCCACATACATGATATAAACCCCATGATGCCTGCCTAACCTGTAATAAATGGTAGCTGAGATCTGTTGGCACTTGACCTTGGAAACCAATCGTTTTATGACACGTGGCAACCCGAAAAACAATAGTGAAAAATGAAAATAGCACAAAGAAAAATCATATATTTGAATAATGAACAGGACAGACAATTTGAGTGAAAATACTATTACAAAATCTCAACTCAGGCATTACAGTCCACCCAAGAAAAAAAAAAAGTCAAACTTTCTTTATGCCATCTTTTTTTTTCCCTCTGGATTAAAGAGAAAAGATGGGTATTAGCTAAAATTAGTACTGCTAATCAATATCATCCATGGAGCTATCAAGGCCAGATGACTCTCTGTCTCTCATCTCTTCATCTGTGAGCAGTGATCAGTGTTTCAATAAACCTCAGCCCATCAAACCTTGGTGTAAATTTCTCCATGGAAGCAGGTCCTTGTTGGTCTTTGTTTGACCCAGCTTCCTGGAAAAGAAGAAAGAATCAAGCTTTTAGATTAATAGTGTACAAAAACAAAAATCAAACCCAAACTAACAAATAAGCTTTGAATATATCAATAAAAGAAGAATCAAGCACCAAAAGGGGCGGATTAGGATTCCATGGATTTCAAGAAAACCAAAATTGAGAAACTGGAGTTCTTGAAAAAGAGAGGAAAAAAGATATTTGGCTTACAAGAAAGTAGAGGCAACAGAGAAGACAAAAAGCAAAATCTTTACCAACAAAGAAATTTCAAGAAAACAGGGCAAGTCCCAACAGAGAAAACAACAAGGAAACCAAATCCTATGAAATATTTTCAAGAAAATACACAAACCCAGAATTCTCTTGTCACCCGTCTTACCTTAACATTAGAGTTAAAACTAGGAGAAGAGGAAGAAACAGAGAGGGCAGCAGCAGAAGCTGCAGCAACCGAAGCAGCAAAAACACTTGATTTCTTCTTTGGCATGGTGATTTGTCTGGAATTCAAGAATTTGGAAATTGGTTTCTTGGAGAGAAGGCTAAGGTGTAGATGGAGATTGAAGAGAAGTGAAATTTGTGATGAACATGAGGCCAGTGGTGGGATTTATAGAAGGTGAAGGGTAACTTTCGAAAATTTACGCGGCAACTATCCCCTTCTTTGGACATTAAATTTACAATTTTGACTTCGAATTTGTGCTTGAAAATATATATTTTATTACGAATTTGTCCTTCAATTTGAAAGCCATTTTAGGCATTTTTAATTAATATGTAGACAACGATTTATAAATGGTCTTCAAGAGTGATGTTATCATGCATGAATTGGATGCATTGACCAGGTCGTGGTCAAATTTATTCAGCACATGGTTGTATTGGAGGGATTTTTTTAAATATATAAATCACTAGACAGATGACTTGCGGGTTACGTTAATTTTTTACCAACATAAAAAATTGATGACCATGTGATATCAATCATAGTTTAAAAATATGGTCTGACTCTGCGAGTCAATTCCGGACCTAACTTATTTGGAGCTGGAACCGAGCCAGGTTTGTGAAAAAATAAGAGTAGTTAAAAACCTGGCTAACTCGGCCGATCCGGCTGGTTGACCCGGTGACCTGGTTGACCCGATCAAAATCTCAATTGCAACTCGTTGACTATTTTTTTATTTTTACCAAAATAACATCATTTTGATTTGTAAAAAAAATTGAGGTTGACCCGGGCCTTGGGCCAAGTCGACCACTAAACCAAGTTTAAAAACACAGATAACAATGCTTTAAAATGAGAAAAACAAAATACGAGATTTTGGTAAAAGAAAGAGGATAAAATCAATTAATTAAACTAATTTAAAGAAAAGATTCCTTTAAAAAAATCTAACAAAGACAGATATATAAAAAAAAAAAAAAAAAAAAAACTGGTGTTATTTTTAAAATAATTGAAAAATCCCACAAGGAATGAATTAAAAAACCAATAAAATATTGTAGGATGGAACTAAAAACAAAAAAGCTTAAAAAAAGAGGAAAAAAATACAAGGAAGATCGATTGAAGCTAGTAAACCTAGGTTAATCTTTGAAACCTGCAACCTATAAAATTTTAGACTTGGGTTCAACTAAGAAGCTAAACACCCAGCCAATTAAATGTTTTAGGATGAAACAACAACAACAATAATAAAAAAATTTAAGAAAATCTTGCAAGGTAAAAGAATAGCAATAAAAATATATATTATATTTGATAGGAAAAAAAACTCAAGAAGAATTAAATTGTAAAAAAAAAAATCAAATTCAAAAATCATCTTCAATGAAAAAATAATAATTATTAAAAAAATAAAAATCAAATTTAAAAAGATGAAAAAAGTTAGAAGAGATGAAATTAAAAAAAAACATTTAATTTCATTAATTACTATATAAAAAAAAACGGATTCAAGATAATGGAGATCAAATCTTGAGGATGATAACTTGAGGAGCTGATTTGATTCTTTGAAAAGCTACCATGAAAGTCGAGTAAGAGAGAGGCAAAAAGGGGAAAAAATCTAAACACCCCAATCTCAACAAAATGGCCCCAATTCACAACTATGCAAAATGCGCCACCGTTCTCTAAAAGCTAGGTTTTGGAAAGGATGGAGGTCTTTAACCGATGTCAGATATTTACCTATTTTTTTTTTTATCAAATACCCTAATCAATGACAGGTTTTGGCTACCATCAAAATGCGGCATTGAACACTATTTGCTTTCTTTCTAAAATATTCAATACATTTGTTTTTATAACTCGTTGTTATTTTATCAAATTAAAACCTAACTGTCCTTTTTTAATGACACTTTATCAATAACTACCAAATAATCAGATGCAAAATGAAGCATTAAAACACTAAATTATTTTAGCTTTCTATATAATATTCTAACATGTACATTGCCATTTTTTTTATAACTCTGTTCTTGTATTTTATTGTAAATTTATTAAAAAAATCTATGAATTTAAAAATTAAGTTTGAAAACTTCGAGAGATGTTAAAAAAAATGAGTAAAGATATTAATGATGATTAAGCTGCACTGCGTTATTTAATCACTTTTAAATCAAAGATATTGACATTCAACACCATCCTCTAATAAATTAAATTTTTACTCTGGATTAATCCCACTTAAAGTTATGGCCCTCAAAATTAACGAATCCCTATAAGTTGTTCCAACCTTGAATGATGGCCATTAAATAATTTTTTTAATAACCACATGGCTCGAACTTGAAACTTAATAGGGAAAACCCAATGACCATCATTTAGTACCAAGCTTGTTATACCAAAACCTAAGTCCCCTCCTAATATCGTTAGCCATCGATATTAAATAATTAATATTATAAGAAAGGGAAGGGTAGTCCGGTAAAAAGGCGAATTTTTCTTCTAGAACCTGATGAAATGGAAGGAGGGCAGTTATGTAATAACAAAAATGAAGAAAGGTTTTTCGCGGCATGTCGAAGTTGATTTTTGCGAGACGACTTGTTCGGGAGTTAGTCCTCCCTGATAGGCTGATTTTTTCATGAAACTACTCAATAACTTGTCGACACGTGTATGGACGACACGGGACCACGCAAGCATCCCAAAGTTGTTGAAAGAGAGACTGTACAGGAGTAACTACTCAATAGGTTTTGGAAATGCATGAGCTGGCAGAGAAGGAAGATATTATTAAATGGTTTTTGTTTGGAAGTTGTGATATCGATTTTTAATTTTTAATTTTTATTATGAAATATTTTTAAATAAAAAATATTTTAAAAAACAATTCTTACACATTACGTTAGACAAAAATGCTTCTGCTTCAAGTTAACTAACTAAAGCCTCGTAATGTGAAGCCAAACACAGCATTTTCTGTCAGAATAAAACAAAAACAAAAACAAGTTTAAAAATATGAACAATTCAGGGGTTTGTTGAAGGGTAGTATTGTCATTTTGCTAATGTATCATGCTGGCATGATACATGAGCTCATGATTTTTCTATTCCTGCGGTTCTTCTTGCTCACACGACCATATGATACGTGTCGTACCAACTGTTTTTGGTCCACCACTATAACGACTTTAAAAAAAGTCAATAAATTATTATTATATTATTTTATGAGTTGTTGGGTTCATCAAACTAATTATTTTTATTAATTATTTTAATGATCAATTAAGTTAGTAAAGATTTTATTGGGTCAATTAAGTTATTAAAATAATATTTTAACTAATTCAATTAACACAATGCTATTTTTTCTTCACACTTATTCTTCGAAGGTATCATAAATATAATAAGATTAATGAACAAATAAGAAGTGAGATTTTTTAAATTATTTTTCGTAATATTTATTTATATATATATGGACTATCAAATTGATGAAAAATTATTTAAATCACCAACAATAAACTATCACGTAATACCTATCACTTTACAAAATAAAATTCAACAAAAATTAATTATTTAGAAGATAATTCAGTGATAAGAGCTTAATACCAAAATGTTTGTTCTCCTTGTGGTCTCAAGTTCGAGCTCTGTGGTTGCTACTATGATGACCACTAGAGATTTACATGGTCGTTAACTTCAGAGCCCGTGGGATTAATCGAGATGCATGTAAACTGGCCGGACACCCACTTTAATAAAAAAAACATCAACAAAATCTCACCACCTAGAGCATGCATGCACAGTGTGATTCCATCTTTCAAAAAGCTCAACAAATGTATAGATCAGCCAATAAAATATACAAATTTATCTCTAAGTAGAAATCAAAAGTTGAATAATCTTTCTAGTCAACCGCATATGATCAACCATTTGAAATGACAGGAAATTAGAGTAAAGTTTAATTATAAACTTAATCAATGTCAAAGCTAATTCACAATAATTTAGTGGGCACCAAATAAAGTTGGATTCGACAGAGCAAAATATGACCATGCCAAATCACATGCGATGGATGCTGTGAGCAGGACAACCCCATGAATGAATTACTATATATATTCATAGCTTTTATACTTACTATATGTATTGAAATGAATTTTTAGGCCCGCGTGATCTTTGCCATTATAGCACGAGACACCAACCACTCTCTATCTCAATACACACACACACACATATTTGATGATGTGTGACCATATTCATCACCCTCTAAGAGCTATTTATCCTAATTAATAAGGATTTAGTTGTGTGGTGAGTTTTGTTTTTAAAAGGATATTTCTCGAAAAAAAAAGAGATTCTCGTACTATATAAACGACTAAAATTTTTATCTCATAGCCAATGTAAAATAGTGACATAATTATTTATTGTGTGCGAATTTGAACACATATCATCATTAATGTTGTTTGTGTACATCAGCTATGTCGTGTTATCCAAAACTCTCGTTTGGAGGGTTATGATGATGTCACTATCTTATATCGGTTAAGAGACAAAACCTTTATTTTTTTATATAACATGAGTATTTTTTTTTTTAAAAGATGTTTTTTCAATAATAATTAAAATTCATTACGTGGTTAAACCCAATTCAATTAGGATAATGCTTTTTGAATGTCCTACCATCGAGTTCTTACATGGGTTACATATCACTTGGCCATATCACTTGGCATCGAAATTAACAAAGTGATCATTGACATTGTCATAAGAAACGAATGTATTCTATAAAATACCTAATGACACCTTAACAAAGAAATACTTGTTGGGCTAGCTAAAGAAGAGTTGTTGCACCAACGCAACCCTTTGGAAATTCATCTAAATTATTTTTCTTTTATTTGTGTGCCTTCCTTCCTTACACTAAAAAGAAATATCCCCTCTTACGTAAAGAAGTTTCAAGTATCTTTAACATATTGTTAGTAGTTTTTTCTCAAGAAACGAGGTTGATCTTGGCCCAGGTTTTATGTTAATTAAAATATTAAAAAATAATATAAATTATAGTTTGAAATGATATTTAACAGCTTAAATAATTAAATTGAAATGATTTTTTAACATAATATATATATCAGAGTCTTGATGATCAAGCAGTCACGAGTTCGAATCTCATCATTTCTATTTATATGATAAAAATTAAGCACAATGTAGTATAAGTCTATGCAAGTTTTAAGTCCAAAAGATTTTCACTTGAAAAAATATATTAAAAAATAATATAAATTATATTTTATAAACTCACCTAACAACTATTAGACTGATATGGTTCTTTAACATAAAATAAAGTTCTTTCATCATTCAATTTCTTAGAAAAATACTCTCTTTAAGTAAAAAAAAAAAATTTAAGTCGAAAAGGTCAGGAAGAACAAACCCTAGTGATCTGTGAACTATCCTGTGTTGTTGTTTATAACCTGTTCCTGAAGCCATGTCAGAGAGGAGAATTCTAGCTTCTTTTAATTTGTTTTACATTAGATGGTCTCTGGACTACGCAGCTTGATCGATCACATGGTCTCAAAGTCAAGCTAATTCAGGAAATACCAGTGCCGACAATGGAGAACATGACAAGGTCAGCTTGGGACTTTGAAGACAGCCTGGGAGGTGACGTTGAGCAGGGACAAGATCCTCCGCCTCTAAACTGTTCTCATCCTCCATGTTTTCGGCTTTTGACGCTGTCTTGGCCCCGCATGAACTCAGATGTCATGTCTTCTAATCAAGTAGTCGGCCGTCCATAATCAAGTCAACAGCCCACCATTCCGCCGGCCACCTGACACCAGCATAAATAAAAATGCTATCCAAACAGAGGGATGCCTTCTAAGGATGGCCATGGATTTCTACTGGTCAGCTTCTTATTATATTTATTTTCTATCCACTGTTATTCTCTGTATAAGAAAATTCGAATATTCGTTTCTTAAGGGTTTTGTCATTCATTTAAATATTTACATTCTATTTAGGAAAGCGGCTGTAGTTGCTATACAACTTGAGTTTTTGAAGCTCGTTTTTTTTTTTGTTACAGTAATAATTATTTTTTATAATGTTTTAAAATACTTTAAAATAATATTTTTTTAGTTTTTTAAAATACTTTTCAAACACAAAAACAAACAATTTCATTCATAAAAAAAAACAAAGATTGAACTACATGTGTGTGCTATTTATTATTTAATATAAATAAAAGAGTAATAAATTTGAGGTTTATATACATGTATTAAATAACAAAATTATAAATATTATATATATATATATAATAAAATAAATTCATTTGATTCCAATCAATTCAATTTGATGTTAGAGTTCAAGTTAAATGGTCATCGTTGGATGCCTTAGCAACCAATCTCGTTTCATGATTTGCTTGATTTTATTATCATAGATTTTGACATTCGGTTGAGTAATTTATTATTAGTTAGTGATATAAATTATTAGTTAGTGACATCAATGTTTAGGATTGAGTTTCAATTTTTTTAAATTGTTTTTTTAAAAAAAATTTAAATTAATTTTTATTTTTTTTATTTTTTATGTGTAGATATCAAAAATAAATTTTAAAAAATAAAAAAATTATTTTAATATATTTTAAATAAAAAATACTTTAAAAAATAATCAATAATATACTCTCAAACATCTATAATCACTTCGAACACAAATTTAGCATCAAAATCTCTCTCCAAAGCCCTTGATTTGATTAGGTATCTTGTTTGCACGAATTTTGCTTGGATTAGAATGTTTTTGTGGTGTTTGAAATTGTGATGAAAATTAATTTTTAAAATATTTTTTTATTTTAAATATATTAATTCCTTTTATTTTTAATATCAATACAAACCATTAGAAAACACTAAAAAAAAAAATTCATAATTTTTAAAACAAAAAATATTTATAAAAAGCATCTAAAAATATAAGCATAATTGTGTCAAACACTATCTTAGTTACTTTCATATTTTTTTTAAAAAAACATTGCTAATAATATTTCAATTATCATTATAAATCTTGAATTCAATGAATTGAATTATGTAATAGAAATTAAATGATAAAAAAATTAAATTATTTTCATTTTTATTATACATTAAATGACAATCACTCAATTTGAATTCGATAATTTATATTTAAAGAAACATTTGAGAATCCCAATTCTTCTTTTGTACACCTTGTCTCCATGGCCTATGCTCATTTCTTAAAATGGAAAATTGGATCCTACAACTTTATCATGCTACAATTTCTTCCTTCTTTTCAGAATTTGTGAATCTTAGCTAAGCTACCTTGTTCAAAAGATTAAAAAAAAAATAGAAGTGAAAAAATAATTAGTGTAGATTGGTTTAGTTCTTTTAATTTCCTTGTATATTTTACTAATAAATTGCAAAAATAAGTGAAAAATCTTTTTAACACCAAAAAACTTCAAAGTTTAAATTGATATATTTTCAAGTGAAAAATATTCCAAATAATAACTGTAATTACATTTCAGACACGAAAAGGTAAAGACGGTGTCTTTTTTTAAATAAGTAGCATTGATAAAAATCCTAAGAAATACTGACTTTTTTTATGAATAATAAAGAGTTGTCATCAAGTGTTTATTCATTAATCTTAAAGAGCTGTATCGTTTAAATTATCTATTTTTGTATCGTTTTAAATTGTAGAAAAAAGAGGCTTCCTTTTTACTGGAATCGCAGTTGTTGAAGGGGTTGCTTTTGGAGCCACGGTGACGTAAAGAAAGTGGATGTTACTCGAATGCTTTATCTTTGCTTTGGCTCTTTGGGGGCTTCTGCGGTTTTTGCTTGGAACTGCAGCTAGATCATGTGCTTTCTGCTTTTTCCTTGGTTACCCATTTTTCATTTGATCACTGTCCACTCCTCCTGCACTAAGCATTCTTTCTTTTTGGCCGGTTGACTAGGGCACTTGGATTTTAACTTGCATTTTTCTCAGTTGTTGTTGTGCTGCGCATATGATCTTTTGATGCGCTGATGCTCTCCTTTTTTACAGGTTTGGGTCTATCTTTCTAGGTCTTTTTCAAGGATGATTCACAGGTTGGTTTTGCGGTTACCCTATCAAGGCATATCAAGTTTTGATGGCTCAATTTTGCTTAAGAAGCTCCAGTGCCTTACAAAACAAATTAGCTAGGGAATAGAAGCACAAACTTCGTCCTGCAACATCACGACAGTGACAGCAGAATCAATCTGTGAATGCAGCTGCTTAAAACCCCCATCTCGAGCCCCCTCCAAACATGTTATGACAGCCCACATTTCTGCAACGATAGCTGATGAGTAGTCAGGTACCACCAGAATCATGCAGTAAATCATGATTAGGCGGCCTCCTGCCTCCAGCAAACAAGCCTCACTTCTTTCTGAGGTCTAAGAGTGGATGCCGCCACCACCTCTGAGCCATTTTGACCTCCCCCACAAATCTCTTAATTTCTCGAAGAGCAATATCTACACTAAAACTCCTACAAAGTGGCAATGACAAACTTCAAATCCCGTCACTCAAATGAGCTCTTGCACACCATCCCTTGATATTAGAGGCAAACCATTGCCCCTTGTATAAAGCAAACACTGCATTAGCAGGAGAGGGGATCAAATACTGCCAGAACGCCCTTGCCAAGACACAGTAATGCAAATGGTAGCAGGTCTCCTCACTGCATGAGCAAAGATAACAAACAGCTTGATCTGCGACATCCCCTCTACTGAGTGGCAATGACAAACTTCAAATCCCATCATTCAAATGAGCTCTAGCACACCATCACTCAAATTTCTAAGATGCTATGAGAATTATCACATCACTCTCTCTTTTGGGGGAAACAATAAAATTTAATGTAAATTATAAAATTACCTATTATTGAAGAGGGAAATAAAGACAGCTTATGGATTATGATAAGCCTCCATATAGGGTGCTCACAGTTTAACACCAAAGAACTTCAAAAACCCTGTTGCACACTCCTAGTTTGAAATGGCGGTAATACATCTCTTATGAAAGTAATATTTTCAGTAGCAAATCTGTTACACTACTGATTTTGCTACTGATTTCAACAGCAGTGACGTCGCCACAATTGTAGTCAGCTTGATGATTTTACAAATGGAGGAAAAAAATAAGAAAATCAACCAATTGAAAAGGCAAAGACCTGAAACCATTAAGCATTTCCGGTCGAGATAGCTTTTCTTTTCAAAAGAAAAGGAAAAGAAAAGAAAAGAAAAGAAACAAAACAAAACAAAACCAAAGGTGTTAAATCTAAAACTGAAATTAGGTCATAGATAATATTCGACTTGGCCATCCACAAGGCTACCATGCAGCCACTCTAGGCTGTCTGGCAAACCTTACTAATTTTTCCTAGCGGTTAATTTGAACACCTTCAGCTTTTAATTAATTTCCTCATGGTCATCCTTCTAGACTTCTAGGGCTTTATTCCAAACCTTTCCCACTTGATTCCTTTAACTTTTAAAGCAGTACAGCTCTCAATTTAATAGTCCCATGGTGCCCTAAATCATCTACTCCTTTTTCATTATCTATAAAGGTTCTTGAGTTGAAAATAAAAGTATGGAAAGAGAAGAAACAAAGTTTGATTGTTGCTAACATCATTGTTTCACAATGTTGGAGTGTTCAGAATTGCCATTTCCACAAACTAGATAGATAAAAATTAAAACTTAATCTGAAGACACTCTTGCTCAGCTAGTAAAGGCCAAGAACGCAATCCTGCAAACTATATTCTCCAAAATGCTACTAAGTATGAAATGAAGAACAGGATTTCTGCAGATTTATTCTTCTCTGGTTATAACAACAAGAAAGACCAATCTATAATTTTTTTTTCATACATTCTAGATCGTCAGGACAACTTCAAAAACACACACAACTTCACTCTGTACCAAATTCCTATCAAAATCATATTCCCACTTGATATCTCCTACTTGATACACAAAACCAGGCAATTCTAATGCAAAAACACACAAATAAATATTACCGCGTTAACATTCATAGAGAAAAATATACAAATATCATAAATCATTTAAAATAACATCAAACATCAACCCAAAAATCCATCATCTTTATTCAAATTTCATTTCAGTGAAGTTAAAACAAAAAAAAATGAAAAAATAAATACCAAATTCAAAACAACAAAACCACGCCCATTACCTCCTTTTTGTATGACGAAGAACTCTTGAAGGAATCAGCAACGACTACTAAGCAACCTCTCGACATACTTCCCCAAAATATCCACCTCCAAATTCACCTTCTGTCCAACTTCCTTCAAAGGAACAACAACTTTCTGCTGTGTATAAGACACCAGCATAAAATTAAAGCATCCCTCTTCCTCAAAAACATCAACAACTGTCAAACTAGCCCCATCCACTGCAATAAATCCCTTTGGCACAATATATTGCAACAACCCCTTTTCTGTTTTCACTTTGATCCACAGCGAGTCACCTTCTGGCACCTTCTCTACAATCACACCCGTGCCATCCACGTGACCCTGCACAAAATGCCCTCCCATCCTACTAACAGGCTGGACTGCCCTCTCCAAATTAACCAAAGATCCAGTCTTCAACTCAATTAGAGAAGTTTTTCTCAAAGTTTCAGGAGATAACCCCACAGTGAAATCTTGATTGGTGAAATCAGTGACAGTTAAGCAAGTCCCATTAACTGCAATACTGTCACCTAAATTTACACCTTCAAGCACTGTTTTTGCCGCTATTTTAAGATCAACGCCACCATCTTTGGTATCTCCCAATTTTTGAACTTTGCCCATTTCTTCAACTATGCCAGTGAAAAGAGACCTTATTGGTTGAAAATGGGATTTGGGTTTCGAGTTTTTTGAGGGTTTTGTAACGGTCAGAGAGAAGGAGTTGGGTTTTGAGATTGTAGAGAACTTGTTGAGATTGAGCAGTTTGTCAGGGAGGAGGTTTAGGATTGTTGATTTTGTTGTCGGGGTTTTTGAAGGAGAGAATTTTGGGGTTTTGGAGAGAGAAGTTAGAGAGAAAGAGAGTGCAGCCATCCTCTTCTCTTGTCTGTTTGGTTGCTGAGAAAAAAATTGAAGGGTTTTGACTTTAAGTCGACTGAAAATGTAACTCGTGACAACTATTCAAAGTCCCTAGAACTCCTTGTAAGGCCCAATGGAAAACTCGTTGTCGAACTTGATTACTCGCTCTTTGTTGTTCAAAATGAATGGTTTTGTTTTTATAATTTTCTATCTCATAGCATGTGTTCACTCGAAATTGATCCGCTTCTATTTCCATTTTTGGTAAGTGGCCCCGCGCTTTTTTCATCTGCTCAATGGCTCCTCGGCGTAGTTCTTCCGAATTTTTCAAAATTCTCTATTTTTTACTATGATCCAGGGTCTAGGTTGGCATGTTCCTGAATAAGTGAATTACGCGCATCATGTTCATACATAAATCATTTAATAAGTGATAGATTACATAATACAATGTGGATACTTTCTTCCTCCTTTAATCATAGTCATAGGCTATGTAATATTCATCTGCATCAAGAAACACTAACCCCATGAGCCATAGGTTGCTTACCCTAAAAAGTCTGCATAGCAGAAAAGGTAGAAAAACTCTAACTGGACGGCGCTGGTGACAGATGAGAAATTCAACTAACAATGCACAAGCAAGGACCTGAACTAGTGCACCTGTCACCACCACCCTCCATACCTGCCTTCTTAGGCAACAACCCTATAAAGAAACATATTTTCTCATCTGCCTCCAACAGTTCTGTTTTATATTCCAACCTTGTCTACAATCACAACTTTCAATACTTTTAGTGCACTCAAACTTTCAGGTTATCATCAATGGTCAAACCCAAGAGGCTACTCAGCCTCCTGCTAAGGCTTATTGCCTTTGGTGCTACACTTGCAGCAGTAATTATCATGGCTACAAGCCATGAGAAAGGTTCATTCTTTGCACTATCATATGAAGCAAAATACTCTGACACACCAGCCTTCAAGTAAGTTCGTTTATAGTTACTGAAAAGGGTCTATTTGCTTCTATAGTTTTTTTTGCTCTTGCACCTCTGTATTGGTTACTGAAATGGGTTTCTGCAGGTATTTTGTGATAGCAAATGCAATTGTTACTGTCTATGGTTTTCTTGATCTGTTTATCCCTTCAGAGAGTCCGCTATGGAGATTAGTTCTGGCCTTGGATTTGGTAATATGCAGCACACAGATTTGATTTGTTTCATTAACTTGATTGCTTCAGTTCAATATCGAACTCCAGAGCAAATATTACAAAGCGATTTCAGGCACAGCAGAATGCAGGAAACCTTTCATAACCTTACTCATAATTGTTCTTCGTTTTTTCTCTTTTTTTTTTTTCAAGTAGGTGTTTACCATGCTGCTCATTTCAAGCATTTCGGCGGCCTTGGCGGTTGCTCAGGTAGGCAAGAAAGGGAATTCTAGTGCAGGTTGGCTACCTGTCTGTGGCCAAGTCACCAAGTACTGCAACCAAGTAACAGGAGCATTAGTTGCAGGTTTCATTGCAATCATAACTTACATAATTCTGCTGCTCTACTCTATTTACACTTTCCTAAATTCTCTTCTTGGAAAAACGCCTTGTAGGCTATCAAGTCCTGGGATTTAGTTCCTGAAATCATAGCCAGTCCTTTGCATTTTCATTGAATGGTTTGTAGGATGCCCATTTAAAATTTTTTGCCTTAGTAGATGCCTTTTCAGAATTGTATTGATCAAAATGCTTTCCTCGTCCTTTAAGGGAAGCTATATCACAAATAAAATGCCTAACAATGGCCATTTGCCAAGATTCAAGGAGACGTTTGTGTCTATCAAGTGGTATCAGAAGAAGGGAAGACAATATTCTAGCTGATCTTACGTCTTACAGAACTTTCTTGCTGATCAATGTCATGGCTACTGAAATGCCATTTATAACTCCAATTTCCTCTTTGAATTCAGCTTCTCAAGCCCATAAATGGTTTTCAAATGAAATGATATTTCTTTAAACCACATGAAACTAGATGTTTCCCTGTTTAAATGACATAGTTCAAACAAGGAACATGCCATAAATTGATTCTGCAGAAGTTATTCTGCATATTACTAGTCTTGGATTGTTCTTCAAAGAAGATTCTCAACATATGCAGATGATATAAGATCGATCGGCATTCTGAAGATGAAATAAGAATATTTATAAGAAAAAAAGATGGATGATAGATTATCAGTCAAGAAAAACCTTTCATGGCCCAGACAATAATTTAATACATAAAGCTTCACCACAAGGCCTTGAAAATGAAAGAACTTCATATGGAAATTGGGTTTTTTATAGCTGGTAGCCCAAGCACGAAGGATTTTCTTTTTCTTTTAATAAATTACTGTGTTGTTTTCTTCTACCATCACTTTGCTTTCAAAACTATTAACTCTTTGCCCTCAACTGAACATTTATTCAACACATCCAAAGAGAAGTCGTCAAGACATAGCTTGGATGGATGCAACAGAGACCGGAAGTTCAATCCTTCTCTCTTGTTATAATCAGGTAGGTAGATTGAGAGGAAAATTGATATTTTAATAGATAATAAATACTATTAAAAAAAGTGGTTGATATACATGTGTGAGCACATGTGTGGTTGTCGTGCTTTTTGAGTTGCGCTTCCAGCGTCGTTGATCGGTCAAATTAAAACTGAGTAAAAAACTTGAATAACTGATTAAATTGAAAAAAAACAAAAATAACCAAAAAATCGAATCGAAAAAAAAACTGAATGAACTAATTAAAAAATCACAAAAAAGTTTTAATTCAATTCGATTTCGGTTTTTAAAATCTGAAACCAATTGAATCAAACCAAACAAAACCGAACCTGTTCAACCAGGTCAAAACTTAAAAAAAAATATGTATAAATAGAATTTTTTTTTAACCTTAAACCTAAATCAGTATTTTTTAAGACAAAATCACTTGCCCCCTCTCTTTACTCTATGCGTCTCTCTTTCTCTTCTATTTTCCTATATGCTCCATAAATGTTAAGCTCCATACTCCTTAATCCTCTAATCAAAGGCAATTGCCTCCTTGACTGAATGGTCACATGAGGAGGACAGATTTGGGGTTCACAATTCAACTCTAGTGATGTTGTTGTTTTCTCAACACTTCTCTCTAGCCTGCTTGCTATTAAAGCTTTCTTGGGGAAGAAGACAAGCTTGCAACCCCCCAATAGTTGATGGGGCTAGTTACTATTAAATAAAATACTTCAAGTACAACAAGAAGAGATATCGTGACAGCACAAAAAAACAAGGGAGTCATCTACATGCAAAAGCTTGTGTCATGGGAACTCAATATATAGCATTGTGTATGCTTTCCACGATAAGATGTTGATGAGCACCAAAGCAGGTCTTATTGAGAAGGATTGATTTGCTAAAAGCAAACCTCTTTTTTGAACCTATGAGTTGCTTGTATAGAAACTGTATCATTTCCTGTATTTCCAAGCTAGCTAGAGAATCGAACCGAATAGGTTTGGAAGGAGAAAAAACCGAACCAAACAAAAACTGATCGGTTTGAACCGGTTTTCAGTTCAGTTCAGTTCAAAAACTTGAAAAAAAATAATTTTAATTTGCTTATTTATTTTGATCCAAAACCAGACCAAACAAAAAATATTTAGGCCAAATAACAAATTCCGAGACAACTGAATCTTCTTAGCAGCCCTTCCATCCCTGGTCGGTATATATGATCAAAAGTTCTTTGATTTAGCATTGATAATCCTTTTTCATTTTTTTTTTCCTTGTTGGTTTTTACGCATGTCCTTTAAAGTAACCCTCAATTTATATATTTATTTATTTGGGATTGCATCCTTGTTCTTTTTATTACAGGAATTTCTTTCACGGCATCTTTAAAAGATAGAAAGCCTTGAAGATAGGCAATTACTTGGCATAAAAATTCTAGTTCTGGAATGGACCAGAATTTAGTCCAAGATTGGTCAATGAATTCCACTCCTCAACGATTGATTTTTCTTCATTCTTAAAATGGCAAGGACATGGCTCCAACTTGAAATCAAAATCCACTTCCTCCTCCACTTTGCAGGAGTGATTCCCATGATCATGGATTGCGAAGCTCAGTTGTGGGCAAAAGGGAGCAATTCCCATGCCCTCCTAGGATTATCACCATGCCAGAAGAGGGTCAAGGTGTCATCATTTTCTCTTGCAAAATGAGCTTAGGGTTTTTCCCACTATATATAGAGATGGAGGTATTACCTACTCAGGGCACTCTCAACTCTCCAGCTAAAATAAAGGTGTTTCATTGCCACAAGTAGTGGATAATCCCAATCACTTTATACATTTTTTTAAAAAAAAATTTTCATTCATCCTTTGACCTGTCTTCTCTTCCCGACCACTATTCTCAAAGTTTTGTCCATTATATGTTCCATTTTCACATGAACTTCAAGGAGGAAAATTTTTTAAAGCAAAATTATTGGTTATAATAATGAGAAAAGATGTATGAAGCAAAACCCCATCAATCTACTTACCTTGTCTAAGGGTGTGTTTGTTTACGTGGTGCGGCTGTGCTTTTCAAAAAAAATTACTTCAAATTAATATTTCTAGTGTTTTTCAATTGTTTTAATGTGCTGATATCAAAAATAAATTTTAAAAATTAAAAAAATTATTTTAATATATTTTTGAGTGAAAAACACTCTGAAAAGTCATCGTTACTGAAATATCAAACACTACCTAAATACTCAGCTCATTCAATTATCATTATGAAAAGAGGCAAGGAGCTCAAGTTATTGGTGTGTTTGGCTCGGAGGTGTGGTGATTTTTTGTCAAATGTACAATACTTTTTAAGCACAAACCACACCTCTAAAAGCTATAAAAACATGTTTTTTACTCAAAAAAGCACAACACACCTCCCATTCAAACACCTTCTTAATGCCACAACGGAACGATACTTTTAACTACTGGAGAGTGTACGGACGCTTGTGCCACACACATCTTCACTTTTTTCCATTTAAATAATATTAAATATGTGTAAAAAGACCACATTGCCCTTCATAAAACCTGCCATAACACAAAAAAACATGAAGAAATGACCAAAAGACCCCTAGATGCTTGATTTGGTTTTTCGAAAACATAAAAAGACTTTAATACCCTTATTCGCCAACATCATAAGTCTCGACATAGAAGGTGATTTGATCATTTTATCATGCTTAAAAAGTTGAGGAAAAACACGTATATCCTGGTCAGAGCTTTAATAATCGATACGCCTCGTAAAAAGACTGGATTAATTTTTTCTAAGAGTCATAAAGACACCATTAAACTACTATTAAGTGAACGGTGCAAAATTGCAAAAGGGTATGAGCGAACAATATTCTGATTTAGCTTTAGTTAATTAACCACTTATGACAACTTTACTTTAAAGCTTTGTCACGTTTTTTTTTTAACCTAGGTCGGTTTTATATGGTTAATATATTGTCCCTTTGACTTTCAAGAGCTTTAGTCAACATCAAATTAACTGGGCCATCTCATCATCAACCCTCCAAAACGAACCACGCTTGATCCGTTAACAGCGTGAATCATGGCGTGCACGTCACCACCACTGATTGTGTTCTGTGGTGACCCGTGTACACTATAGTGTTTGTTTCTCGAGACCGTGTCTTCTCTCCAACGCTCATCCATACACGTGTCCATCTTGGCAGCATCTCCCACCCCACACGCCAACAGAAATTCCATGCAAATATGAGGACCAATTCGCTAAATGTAAAACAACAGGCCAACTACCGATCAGTCTCCTGCAAGCATAAACTTGACTATTGGACGGTGCAAAGCTATGATATATTTTTAAATAAAAATTAATTTTTATTATTATTCTAAACACTATTATAGTCCCCAAACTAATGCTTCTTGCAATTTCACCGCCTAATCATGGCTAACTTTGCAATCAGGTCCTTTATTTACCAAGATTGGATTGGAAAACCCACCACTTGAGTATTTGGCGGTGCTAGCTATGGTATACAATATTATTTTAATATATTTTTAAATAAAAAATATTTTAAAAATTAATTTTACCATTATTCTAGACATCCTTATAAATTATAATCCCCAAACTAATGCTTCTTGCAATTTCACCATCCAATCATGGCTAACTTTGCAACCAAGTCCCTTACTTACCAAGATTGGATTGAAAAACCCACCAATGAAGGAACAATAATAAAATAAAATAAAAATAATTTTTTTTTGATAAAAAGAACAAATAATAAACCTTGCGTCGTAGGTTTCGTTCCTTATGCATACACATTTAGACATCTAAGCATATTAAAATTAATAATATTTTAATATTTTTTTATAATTTTAATGTAATAATAATATAAAAAAATATTTTAATATATTTTCAAGTGAAAAATACATAACACTACATAACCAGATACAAACTTATTTCGTTAGGTTTTATTACAATCTTCCTGGTCAAGAAACATGATTTAACTTCACATTTGCTTGGTTGCGTGATGCCCTTCCTATCCTCAAACCCTAATTGGCTAAGAAATTGAAAATGAAGAAGAGAATTAGAAAAAGAGAAGCATGCCCTTCCATTCTTTCTTCTTTCCGGGAAGGTGGAGAGGAAGCTCATTGATTTTGTTTTTACTCGAAGGAACTTGTGTTTCAATTAATTTATTTTAAATAATGTCTAGATTGGAAACGTGATTTAAATTATATCTTATAAAAATTAAAAATTTATTTTTATTTTTATTTAAATTTATTTTTTAACTTTAAAAGTGTATTCTACAACTATTATGATTTTCTATATGTTAATCTCAAATAGTGAGTCAAGAAAATTAAAAAATGAAGCGTGTCTTTTTAATAACTAGATGAATCATTTAAAATTAAATTGTTATTTTTTTGAATAGATCTAAAGAAAATAAAGAATGAAGCATTATATTTAAATAAATAAATACAAAATAATTAATGTAAAACCCGACCCGACCCGACCCGCCCGACCCGGAATGAAGAAATCGTGATATAAATGTAAGGATTTGTAGTTGGTGGACTAAAACAAAAGGAAGAATCTTCTAGCTAGGTCATAGCACCTTATCCTCCATAAAAAAACGTTTCTCACACTTTTGTATAAACTAATAAGAAAACAGAACCTTCCTTAGAAAACAAGCCACGCGACCCTGAACTTTCTCTGTATTATCCTCTTCAAAACCCCCCAAAATCCTCTCTCCAAAGAAACCCTTAAATACTCATCTCTCTCCGTTGCTCCTCAATCTCGATAATTTCAACTTCCCACTTCCCAAAATGGCATCTGGGTCATCGGGTCGGACTAACTCGGGTTCAAAAGGATTCGATTTCGGGTCTGATGACATTCTCTGCTCTTACGAAGATTATGGTACCAACAATCAAGATTCCTCTAACCTGTCTCATTCAGATACTGTCATAGGGTCCAATTCGAGCAAGGTAACTGTTTTGGTTTGGTAAAGCTTTGATCTTTTTGTTGGGTCAGGTGTGATTATTGAAATCTGTGCTTAGCTTCTTTGGAATTTGGGGATTTAGGGTTTTGAACTTTTTTTTGGGTTCGGTTAGGTATTTCTTTTGTGTTTTTTTACTATGAGTTGGATTCTTGATTTTAAATGGAAGTTTCAATTTATTTTTTGCTATTTTAGCTGTAAATGTTGAAATTTCTGTGACTCTTTTTAGGGTTTTAGATTGTTGGATTTGGTTATGGATTTTTCTAACTAATCTTGGGATGATTAATGGTGAATTTTTTTTTTTTTTGGTTTTTGCCAGTAGAGTCCTTAATTTTTTTAGTGAAAGTTTTAATGGTTGTTGACTTCTTTCTTTAACTATTTTTCTGTTTTTGTTATATGGCAAGCAAAAGGTGAATATAATAATTTACAGTTTTTGTTCAAAAAATCGTAGGCCTTTTGGGTTTGTTTGAATTTGGTTTTCCTTGTTTTCAAATTAGAATATGAAAGTCGATCGAGTTTTGGTTAAATTTCATCGATTTTATCATTTCTTAAGATAAGTGCTGAGGTTTAGATGGAATAAGATGATGTGCGAGGATACTATTTTTAGCCAATGTAATGGAATTTTTATTAGAAAATGAGAGAAGTTTGGGGCCCTCAATATTTAGCTGCATAGTCTCATGCTTGCTTTATTGCAATGCTAGGTGAGTGCAAAGAGATCCTGGTACCTCAGAACCGCACATCTTAAAGTTTCTTTGGAGGAAAAAAATGTGTTTTAGAATGACATGTTAGTCTGACTGCTTTTTAAACGCAAAAAAATCATTAGGGAAAAAAGAGTAGGAATGTTTGATTGTGCTTGGCAATTCATTACTTCAAAATATCAAATTTGGATAACAAACAAGTGCCATTACAAACGATCATTGAGCTCTACATTGCTGGTAGGGTTGGATAACAGACAAGTGCCATTTGGAAAGCAAAGCATTTAGATCTTACAGCTCTTTTTTCTGCAAATTTAAATATCGTGGTGAACTGATGATGATAACTGGCTGCACTTTTAAAAGTTTTGCTGAAAAGCTTGTTTGCACACCACAGAACTACTTGCCACTAGATAGCTGTTCTTTCTGTTTTGTTCTTTTGGTACTTGGTTTACTAAGAAAATGCCCAATTGATATTTTCCTTGTACATGCTTTGAGAAGTCCTAGTTCGAGAATTGAAAGAGTCCAATTCAGATAATGTTTCTTAGATCTTTTCAGTAGTTTCTTACTTTGTACTCAACTTGAATGCTTAACCTGGAATGCATTTTTTATAGCTGTTCAGTATAAAGCAGAATTATTATCACATTCACTTATATGAGGAACTGCAATTTTCTACTTCAAGCAGGATTTTCACAAAAGTAGAATGACAAGGTCATCAATGTTTCCTGCTACTTCCTATAGCCAGCCAGAGGATTCTTTCAATCAAGATGTGGTCTCTATTGTTGAGAAAAGCATGAAAAAACAAACTGACAACATCATGCGTTTTCTTGAGGGTATCAGTTCACGGCTGTCCCAGTTGGAATTGTGTTGCTACAACCTTGATAAATCAATTGGAGAAATGCGATCAGATTTTGTTCGTGACAATGAGGAGGCAGATTTAAAACTTAAATCTCTCGAGAAGCACATTCAAGAGGTGATTAGATTGCTTTTTATCAGTATTTTCAATATCATGGTTTACTAACTAGTAATTGTGTCCAAAGGAACTGTGTTTTACCTTTGCTTATTTCCCTTGGTCATTGGATGACACATGGGAGTGCATATGGTTACCAGGTTTTCAACTTTTGGGTCGAGTAAAACATCCTGACTGGCTAAATGCTTATTTGAGTGATAGTGGTACTTTGATAAATTTAGGGAGGCTAAATAAATGCATATGAGTGATATTAGTAATAATGTGATATTAGTAATAATGTAATATTAGGGTAATTATTTGTTTTCCGATTGTACTTTCTGGAGCCCCAGCGGAAAAGAATTATGGGTTTCTGTGGGAAGGCAATCCTGCTTCATTTTTAAACTATTGAACTATTAAAATGCAATTACTAATAAGTTTATCACTTCTTTTTTTGCTGACAACATATCTTGATCTTCAAGCATTTCATCTTTTTTCTGGTCGTATGATACTATAGTATGGCTTGTTTTATGGTGTTTGCTGCAGGTGCACAGGTCTGTCCAGATTCTAAGGGACAAGCAAGAACTCGCTGAGACTCAGAAAGAATTATACAAGCTTCAGCTTGCACAGAAGGAACCCTCTTCATCAAGCCATTCCCAATCTAGTGAGGAAAAAGTTGCACCAGCTGCCTCTGATCCCAAAACAACTGACAATACATCTGAAATACGTAACCAGCAATTGGCTCTTGCTCTGCCTCACCAGGTGGCACCACAGCAACAGGCCCCACCTGTGCCTCCACTCTCTCAAGCTCCACCTCAGAATGTGGCACAACAGCAATCTTATTATTTGTCTCCTGCCCCTTTACCAACTCCAGCAGCTCCAACCCAACACCCTCAGAACCAATATCTAACTTCTGATCCTCAGTACCGAACACCCCAAATGCAAGATGTCTCTAGGGTGGCACCAGCACAGCCACAAGTAAACCAGACACCACAAGGCCAACAATTTCCTCAGTACCAGCAACAGTGGCCCCAGCAGTTACATTTGCAACTACAACCACCTCAACAGCCCTCCATGCAGCCCCAGATCAAGCCTCCATCCACCACAGTTTACACTCCCTACCCTCCAGCTGGTCAGCCAACAAATCCCTCTCCGCCAGAGACTCTACCTAACAGCATGCCCATGCAAGTTTCATATTCAGGTGTACCTCAACCCATGTCTAGTCGTGCTGACACGGTGCCGTATGGATATGGAGCTGGAAGAGCAGCAGTTCCACAGCAACCTCCACCTCAGCAAATTAAGGGCAATTTTGGAGCACAACCCAGTGATGTATATGCAACTGCTGGATCTCATCCAGGCCTGCCCCCAGTAAGTGCATACATGATCTATGATGGTGAAACTGGGAGAACACACCATACATCTCAACAACCTCACTTCCCCCAGGGTGTATACCCTCCTCAGCCAGCTGCAGGTGCAGGTATGCTGCCCCGCCATTCAAGCCCTTCACACTTTGTGCGCAACAATTTCTACAACGATTTGATTGAGAAATTGGTAAACATGGGTTTCCGAGGTGATCATGTTGTCAGCGTGATTCAGAGGATGGAGGAGGGTGGTGAGCCTGTGGATTTTAATTCTGTGCTGGATAGGTTGAAAGTGCATTCATCTGGGGGTTCTCAGAGGGGAGGATGGTCTGGTTGAAGCCACCACTAATCCATGTTCGAGACCTTAATTGCAGTGACAGTTATGCTTGTCTTCAATTGAATAAAGGCAGTTACAATGCACGGTGTTCTCCAGTACTGTGTATAAGGTTATTGAGTCTTCATGTATCTATGATGTTATATGTTAGCAGTTCTTATTGCATGTGTGTTGGACCTTTCTCTCTGGTTTTTAGTAAGGGAGATCCAATTTCACTGTGAGCCTTTTAACTATCATGAACCTATGAGTAATTTGGGTTTCTTAGCACGAATCCTCTCACTCCCTTTTTTGTTTCTTTCAAATCTTTCCTCTTTCTCTTCCCTTGATTCAGGGGTTAGATTCTTTTCTGTTGCTTTACTTTTTTATCTCCCTGGTTTTATATGATATCCGTCCTACTTCCTTTAATGTACGATTTCTTTGTCTTTAACTGACAAATATTGAAGTAATCAATCATTTGTGACCCTAAAAAAAGTCCAAAGATGTCTGATGCCCTAAGTCGGGTCCGGTTCAAGTTGGGCATGGTCAAAAAATCCAATCATATTTAAACTTATTGAACTCGTTCTCCAGCTCTTCTAGTTCAAAGATGCAAATGGATTTAATAGGTCGGGGCAAGTGGGATCGTTGCCCTAACTTTCATGTCCAGAAAGAGTTTTCAACATGACAGATCCACAATCCCTCGCCTCCTAGGTGTTAGTATCGGACTTCGCTAACTCCTCTATCATTTCGAGCATGACTTTAAGCATACTTATTAAGTGGGTTTGGCTTTGCGGATGATGACTCATTGACCGAGGTCGGTTTTTTTAAAATTAACTTAATCAAATTTGAATATCAAATCATGATTTAATGGGTATGGTTAAACTTGAGTGAGATTCAATCAAATTAATTTCAATATTTAAAAAAAAAACTTTTACTAAAAGTTACATAGTTTATTTTTTACCCAAAAATTTTTTTTTGTTCAAAACAGCATTATTTGAGTTTTTATTAAAAATTGAAACAAAGTTGACGAGGCATGGATGTTGAGAAATTATTCTATTGAAAAACTCCTCCTTCAATGAATGGACACCGAAATCCAGTCGCATCCCATGTGAACTTAATTATTGAAATGGTTAAATGGAGCATTTCCAAGCTAAACCCTTTTTAACATGGCGCAATCAAAGTTTTGTCGGTTTCATAAAATGATTAGATTTGAACTCATCTTGAAGCTGATTGCTGGTGTGTAGTTAATTAGGGTTTTAGCATTTTCTACTCAAACCCACTTGGCTTACCATTTTTTAAATTGCCACTAATATTTTCTTCCTCCTCCCCTCATGGAAGCTCATAACTCAAGTGGGCTAAATTTTTCTTTTCGTTTCTTTTCATGAAGGATCTCGAGTAAAACAACTTGTTTACCAAGTCTCACCAATCTTAATGTAGCCATCTTGCAGCAATGACAATAAGATAGTTTACAATTTTTAACTTCCAGTTTGTTAAAATGGAGGTCTAATTGCTAGAAGGAATTAGGGTTTACAGAACTCGCATTGTTACAGATCTGAGTTCTGAATTTTAAACCTTGAGAGTATATGGTTTCTCACATTCCATTTCAATCTTAATTACTATAAAAGAAGGCTTTGAAATCTGTTCAGGGCTATTCAAAGAAGAAGAAGAAGAATTAAACAGGGTTTTATCATTTCTTCAAAACTGAAAAATGTGTAAAATATAAGAAGTAGATTATAAATGTATAAAAGAAGGCAAGAGCTCCATGTTAAAACTGAACTCTCTGCTTGAACATTTCCTTTCCTTGAACACTCAGGACTGAAGTATGTATTCTGTTGTCTGGGATCACAAAAACTGAGAAGTGAAGGACAGAGTTGTGGCCACAATCAAGCTCCAAGAAGGCAACAAGAAAATGCTTGCAGAATTATCAACTGAGTTCTTGGAATTGGGAGAATTATTGCTGCCTGATACACATTGACATTGGATCACCGATTAGCATGAAATATTTAATTCAATAAGAACAGAATGAATGGAGTGGGAATGGAATGCACACCAGTAAGGCAGGAGAGTGGATTGACATGCAGTCCACATCTTCCAGGCAATTCTTGGGCCTCAGTCACATTGATCCCAGCTTGATTACTGCCTTGATTGCTCGCCAAGTTACACAGACATTTTGGGTTTGATTTGATCACAGTCTTGAGAGGATCACAACAAGTATCTGGCACATCTTTCGTTCCATTAAGGTAACTGAGGCAAGGAACGAGCTGGTTTAGGCACGAGGTGTCTTGGGCATATCCATCTTGCAGCAACACGAACAACATTAGCGATGAAATCCCAAGAAAGCATGACAACAACTTATCCATCTCTGTGTTTGCTCTTTTGGGGAAGTGAATATACAATTTATATGAAAATGTTAGTAGGTTTGTGTCTCAGAGGAAGGGGAGTTGTTGATCTAAGTTTCGGTGCTTGATTAGGAAAGTTGGCCATCCAATTCTGATTTCTGGCTAACTTTAGCCGACCATCTTGTAATGGTGACTGACTCCTGTTAGAGGCAGACCATGGCAGTTGGATAGGTGAAGCTACTTTCAGTAGTCGTGAACAGTATTGTTGTAATGGTTATTTTTAAATGTATTTTTTATTTAAAAATATATTAAAGTAATATATTTTTTATTTTTAAAAAATTATTTTTAATATCAAAATATTAAAATAATATAAAAAACAAAAAAATAAATAAAAATATTTTAATTTTTTTAAAATATTTTTAAAATATAAAAACAAACAAACTAGATAAATACAACAAAAACCTCAAGAAAAAAATACATGTTTGTAGCCCATTACATCAAAAGAATTACAATAGAGCGAGGATAGTTTTGTACTAGGTCTACCCAATATCACAAATATTCATGGTAGATGTGTTTAGTGTTGCGGTGCAGAGAGATTTTTATAAAGTATTTTTTATTTAAAAATATATTAAAATATTTATTTAATATCTATTATTTTAAAACCATCACATTAAAAACATAAAAAAAACATTGATTTAATGTTTTTTAAGTGAAATGTAATTTTAAAATATATTTAAAATTAGGAGTTACTACACTCTTAAACACTGATTAAACATTTAGTAATTTCTTCTAGTGTATTTTAATTTATTTAATTATTATGTAATGAAAAGGGATTGTTGTTAAGAATTCATTAGATATTCCAATAAATAATATATAAAAGAAAACAGCTTTCGTGCAAGGAAATGAAGTAAATTACTCTCCTGGAATCTGAACTCCAGCCAGACCATGGGGTGGATAGGCATGGAGAGAATCACAGGAGGGGATTGAAGCTGAAAATTTGTGGAAAACATGTGAGCCCATGTTCATCTTTATGCTTTGAAGTTCGAATTAAAGTTAAATTCATATGCATCTTTTCCTGTCGACTTTCCATGCCATTTCTTGACTTTAGGGCATCACTTTGTGTTTTTATCAACTTATTTATTCAAAGAACAATGCTCCTCTTCTTGTGCTGCGCATCATTGCTTTCTGCTCCATCAACCCCGCCCCTCCTCTCGTTTAACCTTTTTATATATATATAGCATTGTGGTTCGACGTCGTTTTATTTATATCTAGATTGTGTGTGTGTGTGGATATTATATCATTAATATTCATTATAATTTCTTCATGTAATCTAGCTTTTCTCGGCATCGATGATCACAGAGTTTATTACATCTAGATTGTGTTTGGTATTATGATACATTATATATTTTAAAAATATTTTTTTATTTAAAAATATATTTAAATAATTTTATTTATTTTTTGATATCAAAATATCAAAATTATCTAAAATAACTATAAAAAAATTAATTTTATATTTTTTTAAGTGAAAAGCACTCTTGAAACGTATCTAAAAATAAAAGCTATGATGTTCGTAGACTCATTTATGTTAAAAAATAGATATTATAATGATCATATTAATTCTTGATAGATAATAAATCTAAAACTACTAATTAGTGATTTTTTCCCCTCAAGGTAACCTTTTATTTTTAAATTTTTTTAGGATGAATTTTAAATTATCACCAAATTATTGGGATAATCTTAATTATACATCTAAAGTATATTTTGTGCAATTGTACCATTAAATATACTAATAAAACTATTAATTATTTGTGTTCTTCATGATTCTCTTCGAATGATGAAATAAAAGGAAGCTCCTTGTATGCAAGAGAATAAATATATGTAAATAAACTGTAATTAATATTTTTTTTAAATAAATTTGGGATTTTATATTTTAATATCTGTGAATCACATGACACGTGTTGCTAAATAATTTAATCATGCTCCAATTTTTAAAAATACTTTGAATGTATAATTAAGGTTTGCCTTGTATTCTACGACACCCACTTGCCATGTGAAAGATGAACTTTCATCGGAACCATCAGTGTGAAACCCATGAAATCTCAACCATCCATCATGTAATCAAATTGAGGTCCCACATGACGGCGACGTGGAAATATCTAGAGGGTCCACTAAGGCGTAACCGTGTTTCGAAAACTTTCGTTTGAATTTAAAAAAACCGGCGTTTTGTTTGACTTTTGTCCATCGAACGGTCACGGTCAGAGACACTGGCTGGAAGAGAGTTCCTAGATCTGATCGGTGGGGCAATAATAAAATATTAAAAGATGGAGGCATGGAGTGTGGGTCCGTTTGGTGGCTTTGTATGTATGGGAGAAGCCTCCAAAGAAGATTACTTCTCCCTTTTCTTTTTTTCTTTTTATCTATAAATTATTTTAGAGCGTGTTTGGTAATGTGGATACAATTGCTTTTTAAATAACTTTTCGTGCTGAAATATATGCCAATAATTTTTTTTAAAAAAAATCATTTTTGACATCAGCATATTAAAACGATCCAAAAAGTACAAACCGCATTCAATTTTAGTAAAAAAAAAAAATTCAAAATTTAACAAAATATAAGTAAAAACATAATGCCAAACGCTGCCTTAGCAACAAAGGAAGGGTTTTTTTTAAAAAAAAATATTAAAACCTTAAAAACGACAAAAGAGAAACGTCAGAGATATTTTTTTTATTTATAAAAAAACAGAATTTTCCAAGAAAAGCTAACATAAAAATGTTGAAAATCATGTAATCTATATATTTACGTTTGTCTTTCAAATATTAAATTATTTTTTAAACAAAAAATTAAAATTTAGTTAACCTTCATTTAAACCGCAATTCCAAATAAGAGAAATATAATCACACTTCTCAAATGCTATAAATTATAGCTTTTGAAAATGATTATAAAGTCATGTGAGGAAAGAGAATTAGTATTTTTAAAGAAATTTGAACTCATAATTATTATAGAATAAACTCAATATCTAATCAGAATAAACTCAATACCTAATCAGTTAAACTTGATTTTAAATATGTTAGTTTTAAGGGCTTTTTAGTTTAATTTATTTTTTTAATTTAATTTTTTTAAGAAATAAAATTTTATTTTATTTGTGTAGTTTCCGAGAATAGCATGACTTGAATTCCCTACAAAAATTAGAAGATGTCGCCATCAATGGATTGGTTTTTTACTTTGTCAGTTAGTTAATGCCTTTTTCTCCCCCTTTGTATTTTCTTGAATTAGTCTCTTTCATGGCAGTGCAGCAAAAAGGGAAAGGGGACACCCAATTCATGAGAAGAAGGGGCTGTTCTGATTTTCCACCCTCCCACTATCTCTTGCAATTGGGATTTAATTCTCTCTTATTTATTTATTTATTTATTTCTTTTCTTCTTCTTCTTGCCGATCGCATCCAAATCAAATGAAACGCGTAATGTCTGAATCCCGCAAGAACAAAAATACAAATACAAAGCTTCTCCCACACTCTAATTCAAGACATGCAATAATGCTCGAGGCTTTTTCTTTTTTTGGAATATTCAATGTATTTACCGGTTTGTTTTTATGTTTTAAAAATATTTAATTTTTTATTATTTTAAAAATTTTAGTGTTTTTATATCGTTTTATTCGATGTATTTTCAAGAAAAAATAATTACTACCACAACATTAAACAAACTCTTAATTATGATGACAATTATTTTTTGAATTGTTTTTACTTATAAATACATTAGATAATATTTACTTTTATATGAGCACATAAAAATTATTCAAAAACATAAATAAATGAATTTAAAATAAAATAATTATTTTTTAAAAAATTAATTCTTAAACACAAAAATGAACACACGAATGACTCGTGCATTTTACACGTGAAAAAGCAATCATCTCTAGCAGAGTTGAAATCATAATTATGTTTGTTTTTGCGTTTCAAAAGCATTTTTGAAAAAAATTAATTTTTTTTCTTTACTTCAAAAGCATTTTGGTGTTGATGTCAAAAATAATTTTTAAAAAATAAAAAAATATTATTTTGATGTATTTTCAAGTGAAAAAAACACATTAAAAAACAATTTTAACTATAATTCCAAACACGCTAGAATCATCACGGTTACTTGACACGTAATCAAGCAAATAATTGGTATAAATGGAATGGTTTAATTTCTATATTCATTGAATTTAGAATTAAGATTTTACCCAAACAAAAAAATAATTGAAATGATTATACAAGTGGATTTTTTAATACGTATCCCTGAAACATGAAGACTTGTATTGTGTTGTGTTGTAATTATTTATACCTATTCACCGAGATAAATAATAATAAAAAATCGTATTTTATTCTATTAAAATTGATAAAAATACTTTTAATTTTCTTTATACTTTATATTTATTTTTCTCCTATCAAGTATTAACACACACACTCATCATCAATTTTTAGACAATAGAAGCAAGATTTAAAGCATAGCCCAACTAACAAGTTAATTTGCCCCATAGTTTATGATTTTGAATTTAAAATCAAGAAATGATGATAAAAATTAATTTGTTTATATAAAATATAAATACGTATAGAGGGAAAAAAACGACACCATACAGACCCAAAGCCACAAGGACCCCCTCAAGAATTAGCCAAGAAGAAAAGCACCACAAAGTCCTTATATTTATACAGAACTTCAAGTTAGTCCTCTCTCTAAATTCCATCCATAATATTTCAAAAAAAATGGCAAAGACAACTATTTCAAAAATCTCTCTAGCAAAATCCAACAACACCCCAAAACGCGCCTAAAAACCACCTCCAAACCCGGCCTGTACAATCCTCACTCTCAAATGCCATGTCTCTCCGTCGCCCGCCCCCTCCTGACCCGACCCGGACCGAATCCCAACCCTACAACATAATCCCCATCCAGAACCTCCTTGCCGACCACCCTTCCCTCCGCTACCCCGAAGTTCGAGCAGCCGCCGCCGCCTTACGCACCGTCGGCAACCTCCGTAAACCACCCTACGCTCAATGGCACCCTTCAATGGACCTCCTCGACTGGCTTGCTCTGCTCTTCGGCTTCCAGAAGGACAACGTTCGCAACCAGCGGGAGCACCTAGTCCTTCACCTTGCAAACGCTCAGATGCGGCTGACTCCTCCGCCGGACAACATTGATACCCTAGACGCCGGTGTACTCCGTCGGTTCAGGCGGAAACTGCTGAAGAATTATACAAATTGGTGTGATTACTTGAATAAGAAGTCGAATATCTGGATCTCTGACCGGTCGACGGATCTGAGAAGGGAGTTACTGTATGTCTCGTTGTATTTGTTAATTTGGGGGGAATCGGCGAATTTACGGTTTATGCCGGAGTGTATTTGCTTTATATTTCATAATATGTGTTTTGAATTGAATAGAGTTTTAGAGGATTATATTGATGAGAATACAGGGCAGCCGGTGATGCCGTCAATTTCAGGGGAGAATGCGTTTTTGAATGGTGTTGTGAAGCCAATTTATGAGACGGTGAGGAGGGAAGTGGATAGGAGCTTTAACGGGGCTGCGCCACATAGTGCTTGGCGGAATTATGATGATTTGAATGAGTATTTTTGGAGTAAGAGGTGTTTTGAGAGGTTGAAATGGCCGATTGATTTAGGGAGTAATTTTTTTGTGACTTCGGGATCGAGGAAGAAGGTGGGGAAGACGGGGTTTGTGGAGCAACGGTCGTTTTGGAATATTGTAAGGAGTTTTGATAGGTTGTGGGTGATGTTGATTTTGTTTTTGCAAGCGGGGATTATTGTTGCGTGGGAGGAGAAGGAGTATCCGTGGAAAGCGTTGAAGAGCAGGGATGTGCAGGTTAGGGTGTTGACTGTTTTTTTTACTTGGAGTGGGTTGAGGTTCTTGCAGTCATTGCTTGATGTCGGGACACAGTATAATCTGGTTTCGAGGGAGACTTTGGGGCTTGGGGTTAGGATGATTTTGAAAAGTGTGGTTGCAGTAGTGTGGATTATTGTGTTTGGTGCATTTTATGGGAGGATTTGGAGTCAGAGGAACAGTGATCTGAGGAGGTCGCCCAGGGATCTGGGTTGGTCATCGGAGGCTGATAGGAAGGTCGTGACTTTTCTTGAGGTTGCTTTGGTGTTTGTGGCGCCCGAGATATTGGCATTGGCTCTGTTTATTCTTCCTTGGATTAGGAATTTTCTTGAGAATACGGATTGGAGGATATTTCGGATGATGACATGGTGGTTTCAGAGTAGTAGTTTTATTGGTAGAGGGTTGAGGGAGGGGCTTGTGGATAATATTAAATATACTTTGTTTTGGGCTATGGTTTTAGCTACCAAATTTGCTTTCAGTTACTTTATGCAGATTAAACCCATGGTTAAACCATCAAAACAGATGTTGAAGCTGAGGGGTGTGAATTATGAATGGCACGAGTTTTTTGACCACAGCAACAGGTTTTCAGTTGGGTTGCTGTGGCTTCCTGTGGTGTTGATTTATTTGATGGACTTGCAGATTTGGTATGCCATTTATTCCTCTTTTGTTGGAGCAGGAGTGGGGTTGTTTCAACATTTGGGTGAGATTCGAAACATCCAGCAATTAAGGTTGAGATTTCAGTTCTTTGCAAGTGCAATTCAATTTAATCTGATGCCAGAGGAGCAGCTGTTGAATGCAAGGGGTACGTTCAAGAGCAAGTTCAGAGATGCCATTCACAGGTTGAAGCTTAGGTATGGGTTTGGCCACCCTTACAAGAAGCTGGAGTCTAACCAGGTTGAGGCAAACAAGTTTGCTTTGATATGGAATGAGATCATAATAATTTTCAGGGAGGAGGATATTATCTCTGACAAGGAGCTTGAGTTGATGGAGTTGCCACAGAATTCTTGGAATGTGAGGGTGATTCGCTGGCCAAGTTTTCTCCTGTGCAATGAGCTGCTGCTTGCTCTTAGCCAGGCCAAAGAGTTGGTAGATGCTCCTGATAAGTGGCTCTGGTACAAGATATGCAAGAACGAGTATAGGCGCTGTGCGGTCATAGAAGCTTATGATAGTGTCAAGCACCTGTTACTTGAAATCATCAAGACCAACACAGAAGAGCACTCAATTATCACGGTTTTGTTTCAAGAAATTGATCACTCTCTGCAGATTGAGAAATTCACCAAGACTTTCAAGATGACAGCTCTGCCTAATTTCCATGCCAAGTTGATAAAGCTTCTTGAGCTGTTGAACAAGCCTAAGCGGGATCTGAACCAGGTGGTAGATACTCTACAGGCTCTATATGAGATTGCTGTACGAGAATTTTTCAGAGAGAAGAGGAGCACTGAACAGTTGATGGAGGACGGGTTGGCTCCTCGTGACCCAGCTGCCATGGCTGGGCTTCTTTTTGGGAATGCAGTTCAGTTGCCTGATGCTAGCAATGAGACCTTTTATAGGCAGGCACGGCGTTTGCACATGATTCTTACCTCTAGGGATTCGATGAACACTATCCCAGAAAATCTAGAGGCCAGGCGCAGAATTGCATTTTTCAGCAATTCCCTGTTCATGAGCATGCCCCACGCTCCCCAGGTTGAGAAAATGATGGCTTTTAGTGTGCTGACCCCTTATTACAACGAGGAGGTGCTATACAGCAGAGAACAGCTTCGAACTGAAAATGAAGATGGGGTTTCCACACTGTACTACCTGCAAACTATTTATGCTGATGAGTGGAAAAACTTCATGCAGAGGATGCGCCGTGAAGGAATGGAAAAGGATGGTGAGATATGGACAACCAAGTTGAGAGATCTGAGGCTCTGGGCATCTTATAGAGGCCAGACGCTTGGCCGTACTGTGAGGGGAATGATGTATTATTACCGTGCTCTTAAGATGCTGGCTTTTCTTGATTCTGCCTCGGAGATGGACATTAAAGAGGGTTCACGAGAACTTGGCTCGATGAGGCGAGACAATGGTTTGGATAGCTTTGACTCAGAAAGTTCTTCTAAGAGCTTAAGCAGAAATAGCAGTTCAGTGAATTTGTTGTTTAAAGGTCACGAGTATGGGACTGCTTTGATGAAATACACATATGTGGTTGCCTGCCAGATATACGGGTCACAAAAGGCAAAGAAGGATCCCCATGCTGAGGAAATCTTGTATCTGATGAAAAATAATGAGGCCCTTCGCGTTGCCTATGTTGATGAAGTAAACACTGGGAGGGATGAGATGGAATATTATTCTGTACTTGTGAAGTATGATCAGCAGTTGGACAAGGAAGTGGAAATCTACAGGGTGAAGTTGCCGGGTCCCTTGAAACTCGGTGAGGGAAAACCAGAGAATCAAAATCATGCCCTAATCTTCACTCGTGGGGATGCAGTGCAGACTATTGATATGAACCAGGATAACTATTTTGAAGAGGCTCTCAAAATGCGGAATCTTTTGGAAGAATACAGGCACTACTATGGAGCTCGTAAACCTACTATCTTGGGAGTCAGGGAACATATTTTTACTGGTTCTGTATCATCTCTTGCATGGTTTATGTCTGCTCAGGAAACTAGTTTTGTCACCCTGGGTCAGCGTGTTTTGGCAAACCCTTTGAAAATTCGAATGCATTATGGCCATCCAGATGTCTTTGACAGGTTTTGGTTCATGACTAGAGGTGGAATCAGCAAGGCTTCCAGAGTGATTAACATTAGTGAGGACATATTTGCTGGCTTTAATTGCACCTTGAGAGGAGGCAATATTACTCACCACGAATACATCCAAGTTGGAAAAGGAAGGGATGTTGGGTTGAATCAAATATCCATGTTTGAAGCAAAAGTTGCCAGTGGAAATGGCGAGCAAACTCTTAGCAGAGATGTCTATAGATTGGGCCATAGGCTGGACTTCTTCCGTATGCTGTCGTTCTTTTATACTACGGTGGGATTTTTTTTGAACACTATGATGGTCATTCTGACTGTGTATGCATTTCTATGGGGCCGTCTTTATCTGGCTCTTAGCGGTGTCGAGGGTTCTGCTTTGGCCGACAACAGCAGTAACAATAAGGCACTTGGTGCTATTTTGAATCAGCAATTCATCATCCAACTTGGCCTCTTCACTGCCCTTCCGATGATAGTGGAGAACTCTCTTGAGCACGGGTTTCTCGAAGCTATCTGGGATTTCTTGACGATGCAGCTCCAGCTCTCATCTGTTTTCTACACATTCTCTATGGGAACTCGGACGCACTACTTTGGCCGAACCATCCTCCATGGTGGCGCAAAATATCGGGCAACTGGGCGTGGTTTTGTTGTGCAGCACAAGAGTTTTGCAGAGAATTACAGGCTCTATGCTCGTAGCCATTTTGTGAAGGCAATTGAGCTTGGACTGATACTTGTAGTTTATGCAGCATACAGCCCTGTAGCTAAGGACACATTTGTTTATATAGCAATGACCATCTCTAGTTGGTTCCTGGTTGTGTCGTGGATAATGGCCCCGTTTGTCTTCAATCCATCTGGCTTTGATTGGTTGAAGACAGTATACGACTTTGATGATTTTATGAACTGGATTTGGTACCAAGGTGGTGTGTTTGCAAAATCTGAACAGAGCTGGGAAAGATGGTGGTATGAGGAGCAGGATCATCTGAGGACAACTGGGCTTTGGGGAAAGTTACTGGATGTAATATTGGACCTTCGCTTCTTCTTTTTTCAATATGGGATCGTATACCAACTAGGTATTGCTGCTGGGAGTACTAGCATTGCTGTTTACTTGCTTTCTTGGATTTATGTATTTGTCGCCTTTGGGGTTTTTTTGATGGTAGCATATGCCCGGAGCAAGTATGCTGCAAAAGAACACATCTACTATCGGATGGTCCAGTTTCTGATCATTGTGCTTGGCATCTTTGTGATTATAGCCCTGCTTCAGTTCACATCTTTCAAATTTACTGATGTTTTCACAAGTTTGTTGGCTTTTATCCCCACTGGATGGGGCATTTTATTGATTGCCCAAGTACTCCGCCCATTCCTGCCCGCTATACTCTGGGAAGCGGTGGTTTCTGTGGCTCGGCTATATGATATATTGTTTGGGGTGATAGTTATGGTCCCTGTGGCATTTTTGTCATGGATGCCTGGGTTCCAATCAATGCAGACCAGGATCCTCTTCAACGAGGCATTCAGCAGGGGCCTCCGGATCTTCCAGCTTTTCACGGGAAAAAAATCGTAGTTGATTTGTGATTTGAGGTAATTCTGACACAACTCTTTCAATATAAGGAGATTTTTCTCAGCCTATCAGTTCTGTTTCTGAGTATAGCCTTGTTTGGCAACCTAAACTAGACAAAGTCGAATTAAATGACTGGAATATGCTAATGTTGCACTGTGCACCTAGCGGGATGTTTGCATTTATTCTTTTATGTTAAATGAAGGGGAGCCTCTCATGCTCTGGACCACGAAGTCATTATATAGAACATTTGTGATAATTCCATGCCTTTTGAGTTCACTTTATTTCAACAGTGAGTGAATTAACCGAACAAATTTGGGGTGGGAAAACCACTGTAACTATGCTTTAATTCATTCACTATGAATTACAACAGTGAACTGATGTTTTGCCTTTTAAAAAATCACTCCATGCTGTCTTTCAGGGTAATGATCTTTTTTTACTAGGTTTATTTGTTATTTTATATTTGTTCAGGAGTATCCCAGTCCTTTCTTATTTTTTTGCACAGTGCAATCACTTGGTCTCCGATCTTTATCGAAATTTCCTTTAACTATGAACAATGTAACTTACTATAATGCCTTTGGAATAAAAAAAATCTTAAGCTTGGCTTTAAGGGTATATTCGTGATTTTACATTGTTTTTTGCAATATTTATATGATCTAAAGGGTGATTTGGTAATTTAATTAATAAAAAAAAAGAAAAAGCTGCAGGAACGCTCGCTGTCATTTTCTGGCGGCGCATGTTGCTTAATTTTGATTAGTTTGATGACGATTGGCTTTTTTTATTTCATTTCCTTCCTTTTTCTTTTTTTCTTGGTTTTTGTGCATGTCCTTTACATCAACCCTTCAATTTTTTCCCTTTAATATTTGTTTTTTAATTTTTTTAATTGATTTTTTTATTTGAATTAATTTATAGGTTTGAATTGTTTTTATTTTATTTTATCCTCCATTAATTTTTTTTTAATTTAGATTTAGTCTTTATCTTTTAATTATTATTTATTTTATTTTGGATAGTTTTTAGAATTGTTTTTTTATATATATATAATTTTATTCTTATTTTTGTTTTGCTATTTTTTAACGTTGGTAACTTTTTATAATTGATTTTTTAAAATTATCTTTTAATATTAAATTGAGTTTTTTAATTGACCTTAAATCTAGAATTCAAGAAGTTGTGAATTGGAAAGATTAACCCAGAATTAAGAGATTTATTCGGGTTATTTGTTGTTTTTTTTTTAAAAACTCATGTTTTTCGGTTTCATCATTTAACATTTGATTTAATTGGATATTGGACTTTGTAATTTTATTATTTTTCTTTGTATAAGATTTCTCATTGCTTTTAAAAATAACCTGAGTTATTTCGGGTTTTTTTATATTTTTTTCTTTATTAGCTTTTTTTTTTTAAGAATTTGTTTTTGGATTAAACTAAATTAATTGCTCAATATATATTTTTATATCGTCTAGTTTGTTATCATTTCCATTTATTTTAACATTTTTTTTAAGATAACAGAAAAATATTTAACCTGCAATGTAGCATATGGTAAAAAGTCTTAATTTTTTTTAAACTCATATTTTTTCTGTTTCACTAATTTAAAAAATGACGAGTTATCTTCATGTCTTTTTATTTATTATTTATTGTTATTTTTTAATCATATTATTAAATTAACTCGACTTGATAGATCCTGTTAGGTTAATTATTCAAGTCTTGAATTTTTTTTTCTTCTTTAAAAACATTGGTCCGGGCAACATTATCATACGATACACAGATTTAGGTTTGCTTGATTATTTTTTTATTAAATAGTTTTTTTATTTATGTAAGGCTTTTAGTATTTGGTTAATTTAAATTTTATGGTGTTATCACGGATTTATATCTTATATTGAGTCTCACAATTTAAATATGATTAGTCTTGATCAATTTAATATATTAGTATGTTAATATTTTTTTAATAAATATCATCCAGGGCATCATCACAATATTTTAAAAACTTTTTGTTCGTATGCATTGAACGTTTAACTTCCTAACATTTGTACATTTTTTATAAGTTACAAAAAAACGTATCTGACGGACAACATAGCACCGAAAAAAAACTAGTTTTTTGCTATTGTTTGATTAATAGAATTATTGTAAAATTATGGCCTCAGTTGCACTATTTATTTAATTCTTTTTATACCTTGCATGAGTGGAACTAGTTGAGGTGTTGAATCCTGCTTTCTTCCTTATACTGGGTTATATATATGTCTTAATTCAGCTACACTGTGGCCCAACAAGGGAATGAACCTCGAGTTTTCCGTGGACCTTTTTTTTTGTGTGTAGGTGGTTGATAAACAATTAGTTTATCCATTTGACTTTTGCTATTAATATACTGATGTTTTTTAGTCTCTAATTTAATCTTTGAATGAAAGATAACTGAATCGTTTGGTCTACTATCTACTGTCCTTCAAATTTTCTAGTCATTACTGAGAGGACTGGGGTATCTTTTGCAGGTCTCAAGTCAAGAAAAGTTGTAAGATAATCATACGAACTGAGAGGTTAGATTTCTCCCTGGTTTTTGCACGTGAGACTGACAGTTGCTACTCTGGTAATGTCTGAAATTCAGTGTGGTTGGAGAGGAAACTTTTATTTGGTTCTTCATTCTCAGATTCTTATCCCCTTTACTGATGTAATTTGTGTAATACCTCACGCTCTCCCTGGCATTATTATTCACGGACCTCTTATGTGCCTAGCCTCCCCTCATTTCTGAAAATACAGCAGTGTCCATATATTGAAAGTAGCCTAGTGCGGTAGCTTTGTTGAGATTGCTTGATTATTTGTAATTCTTTTGTCAGATATGCAACTTTTGAGTTACTCATACGTCAGATCTGGTGTCTTTATCCTAGTCTTTTTGTGGCAGTATAGAACACTAATCTTGCTTTGTCTTAACTGACTGCCTTGAGTACAAAAATGGTGATATTCAACGACGCAGGCAATCGTGCAATCCATAACCGATCTTTTGTCGACTATGCTTCTATCTGTTTATTCATACATTAGCTTCGTGCTTTGATTCCCTTATCTGGCTTCTTCTGTTTTGGTCAAGAACACGAATCTTGGTTTTGCTTAACTGTCTGTGTTATGGATTGCACCCTTTTCTTTATTTCAACTTCATTGAATGAATTTGACTTCCTATTTCTCTCTTGTTGGATTCTGTGTGCTGTATGGTTTCAAGGGCAAAATTATCGAGGAAGATCCCGACTCACCACCACATTAACTCCTCATATGTGCATGATAAATCATTTGCCCGTCTCTATTAAGCCTTGAATTTTGTGGTGAAATTTACCTTGCTGGATTTCATTTGCTTAAGAAATTTTGATTCTTCAGACCTGGGCTTTGTGTTTTGCTCGTCGGGGCGAGAAGAGCAGGCGGTTCATATGTGTTTTATGCTTAAAAGTTCTAATGCATACAAATTTTAATTGTGTTCTTATGTGTTCTAATGTTAATTATTTCTTCAGATCTGGCTGATTTTTTTGCAATGTAAAAAAAAACACACGATGCTGGGACATTGCTCGCGTGATTTAAAAAAGGAAATCCACGTTAATTCAATTAAACAACAGTAAATTGACTAAAAATTAAAAGAAAATATAATAATGATAACTATAAGAAAAGGAACACTTGTTGACAGAAGAAAAAAATAACAAAGTTAACTTAATATTAAGAAATAAAATTTAAAAAATAACAAAATAAAATATCTCGAATCAATTTAAGCTAGCATGTCAAATTCACAACTTTAATTATGATACGACTAATCTCATTAAAAACAAATTGACTTTAATATATATAATTAAAGAACCAACCCACCAATTGAATTAGCTGAGTATTTTTTATTTTTTTATTTCCTTTATAAATTAGTTGATACTTTTTAGAAATATTTGAGAATAATATAAATTATATCTTAAGTTCTTATCTAATAATTTAAGTTTTTGAATGAGATAACATTTTAATATGATATCAAAGTCTTTTTAATCAAGTAATCACCACCCTCATTCTATTTAAAAATTAAGAATAATGTAGTGTGAGTTTAAGTCTAAAGAGTTTTTACTTGAAGGGATGTGTTAGAGAATAATATAAACTATATTTTGAAATCTCATCTAAAAATAATATTTTTTGAACAAATAACACTGCTCCTGGCAAAGTTGAGGAAATAAATAAATGGATTACCAAAATGAGATAACTGTCCCTAGACCTGAAGTTTGATCGATGTTTATTTGATATTGTGATAGTACTTGTTTTTTAAAATATTTAAAATACATTGAAATAATATTTAAAAATTTTTGATTTCAACATATTAAAACAAAAAAAACAAGAAAAAACAATTTAAAATAAAAATTTTCAAAAAATGTCAAAAGAATTTTTTAAATACAAAAACAAAATGGTTATAAGAAAACTTACTGTTCGATAATCTGAGAGAGCTCCAAAGCTGTGAGTTGAAACACCAGCATATTTCATGCTTTCCATGAAGCTCATGACGCAACAAAAAATCTACATATATATATAAACAGCTACTCCCCATCAAAGAATTCCTGCGTAAATCCTTGAACCACCACCCCCTAAACTGGAAAACATGATGCCAACCAAGAAGATTTGTCTTCCTTGAACTTGCGGGTGGCATCTTCCATGGCATCTCCACTTCTGGAACAGGAATATTACAAACATTTTGTATTGCACGCATCCTAATTAACATGCGGTTTGCAAATTAAGCGCCTTTTGGATTCATTTGGTTGCATAGCTGTGTTAAACCCGAGCTGACAGGTTGATGCGAGAAATTCAAGACCTGGAACCTGAGTCGAGCTAGATTTTTAATTAAATTCAACAAGATATTGACATCGTAAAACCCAATTTACTTGATGATTCAATTACTTTTTTATCCGTTTGGATCTGAAAACTATGAATATGTACATAAAAAGTAGCATCGGATATGATATGATATCACCACAGGAACTAGTTTGATGCTGATGATAATCGTCTCTCCCTCTATTAATTATACTATGCAACGACCATCTAGGTGGTGGCCTGTTTCGGATCAAGAGGTTTGTTTTCTCTGTTATCTCAAGTTTGAGCCCCGTGGTTGTTCATATGATGACCATTGAAGGCTTACATGATCGTTAATTTAAAGATCCGTGAAATTAGTCGAGATGCGTGCAAATTAACCCGAATACCCACGTTAAACCAAAAAAATTATACTATGCAACGTTATGAATAGATTTAGTTGCTGTACTTGATTTGATTGCTGGATCTTTAATTCTTGAATACATGTTGATTAACGTAATTCTGATAAGAGGAGAAAATTACATTTAATTCTTATTCAAGAGAATGATGCTTGCAATGGCGTCATGTTCTACCATGTTATCATAGCATGAGGAATGGTCAAATCAACAGCGTCAAAGCAAATGAAAAGTCTTATGATTTGCAGGGAAAAAGGAGAAGAAAAAGTCTGCACACCATTAAAGCACAAACTGATCAAGCATTTTTCATTCAATCACCATGAAAGTTGAAGCCAACAAAGCGCGCACACATACAAGACAGACCAGTAGCCATCAAATTACAGCAGCAAATGAAACCCTACAGAAAGGATTTTGAGGAACCCTTTGCTGTTTTATTAATTTACAGAAAGCACAATTATATATGCATACATGGAGGACTGACCACCTGGTTTACTATAGGCCACAATAACTACTTTGTTGGAGCCATGCCCAAGTTTTCTCATTTGCAAGTGCATGGATCGCAGGTGCAGTTTGATCCACACTTGCAGCCATTCTCAGCACCAGAGTTCATCTCAGACCTCTCGTAGAACCTGCAGCAGCAGCAGCAGGAAATCAGTTAAATTCCCTTTTTCTTCCATATAGAATAATCAAGTAAGACTTCGATGCATGAAACCAATTACAGTTATCAGCTGTGGGAACACTTACATCTGAACTGGTGCAAAACCTGCAATGATTGTCTCGGTTGTGGTGCTCTCTGAGAAACCCAAGTCAGGGTACATGCCACATCTGCAACGTACAAGGAAATCACAAAAACAGCAAGGTGAGTGTCAGACTATAGTCTCAAGAAGGGCAAGGAAACTAAAAAAAGAAAATCAAGAAACTAATATTGTGCCCTTTTCATCATCTTTGAAGGGACAAAAAGGCATGGAAACAGCGTTGAACTGGATGTTCTGAAGTTTGAACAAACAGCTCAACGCCCTGCTCCATGACTGGATGTTTCCAATTGGTAAAAGCTTCACAAGAATAGAAATAGCACTTACTTGCAGTCACTGCCGCACTTGCAGTCAGAGCCACAGCTACAACCAGACATTTTCTTTAGGAAAAATAGGATAAATTAAAGGGTTGGTTGCTGAATGAATCTGCTCAAGCCTAACTCAACTCAGGATGATTAATTATCAGCTTCTGACCTGCTATTTATAGTGTAGATCATGCAAAAGAAGGTTGATATCCACCATACATGTGGTTAGATCTTAGGGCAATAGCGTCTGCATTAGGGTTAAACAAGAGTGGACAATATGAACTTGTCATCGAAATTATAAAATTACTTTCATAATTAAACAAAGTAATTAGAATCGGCCCAAAACAACACAGGATTAAAAAGAATAATTAATTAAGATGATATTGACACTATTATTAAGATTATTATAAATAATAAAATAAATAAAAATAAAATAAAATGGGTTCTTGTTCATCTTGAATGTAGGTCCAGATGAAAATGACTTGTTAGCTTAATCAATTAATAAGAGTTAAATGTATCAGTCACAAAACTATTCAATATTTTAAAGAAATGGGGCAACACATGAAAGCATACCGCGACTTTTGGAGTATATTATTTTTGAAAATGTTTTTTTGTTTGAAAATTTTATTAAAATAATAATTTTTATTTTTAAAATTTATTTTTAACTTTGACACATTAAAATAATTCTAAAAAAATTTAAAAATTAATTTTTTTACATTAATATTTATATTTATTAAAAAAATTATCTCGCAGTCAGTTTGATAATTACTAAAAAAACACTATGAATATATAAAAAAAACTCTTAAAAATCAGTTTGAAAAACTTCGATTTTAAAAGTAATTTACTTATTATACCATATTTTTAATAAAAAGATGAAATTATTGCTAGTTAATCTCAAAGTAATAAATAAATCCTAAAACAAATTGTATTAATCCCAATAAAAAGTTTACTGTTTTTTTGTTAAATAGTAAATTGATATTGCAAGAAATTAGGGGTGATTATTTTTGGTTTGGTTTGGTTTTTATCAAAAAAAAGTAATCAAATCGAATTTAAAAAAAAAACTGAAACCGATTCAAACAGACCGGTTTTGGTTCGGTTTTTTAGAACAAAAACCGGTTTAAACTGGTTTGGTTAGATTTTTTCGATTTGGCTTAGTTTTTTCCAGTTTTTTTCGGTTTGGATTTGATTCGATTTGATTTTTTTAGTTTCAAACTTGTAAAATTGAAACTGAACCGATCAGTTTTTTAAAAATTCTAATCAGTTTTTTTACACTGTTTGATTTTTTCAATTATTCTTTTTAATTTAATCAGTTTTTTGATTTTTTTTTCACCCCTGCTGTAAACAATCAATTGCCCCCTCTTTTTCTCTAATCTCCATTGTTAACATCATGAACAGTTTTAGCTTGTTGGGATTCTTGTTTTTGCTCAACTTTTCTCGATCCTTCATATCTGGGCTTATCTCTCTATCTTCATGAACCGGATCAACTTGCTGGGCTTTAATATCTCTGCTCAACAAATCTTTGAATCTGATCCTTCAAATCCAGGCTTTGAATGCTTAAAAATCTGAGCAAGAACAACATGGGCTCCACGATTTGATCCAAATCTTATTGCATGATGGTGGGCCCGGTGGGGTCATCTTAGTTGCGAAGAAATATCAAAGATGGGTCCATCTATCTGTTCAAGTTCATCTCTATCCATGGAACTTCTGCACTGAAAAAGACCAACAGCAGCAGCTTGCTGCCTCATCCTCCACTGGAGCAATAAAAGCCATCTGGGAAATTGATTTCATTTGGTCCCACATTTTTGACCTTTTCTCTTGCCGACATCCATTGCTGCCCAGATTTGCTTTATCCAGTAATAGAAACTTCCCTCCACGCTTTTACAAGTAGCCATGGCCATCATGATCATGATAAGGATTTGGAATTTAATTTTGAGTAATTTATTCATCATTCATAATCAACTCGCCAAGTGGGGAGTTTGAAAATGTATTGTCGCCCTCTTATTTCAAAACAACATCATCAAACCTGCTAATCTTAACGGTTAATATCAACGCGGAACCCAGCCTACCTGTTTTTAGCTCGGGAATCAACCTGATTAAAAGCCTATTTATTTTTTAAATGATATTATTTTGACTTTAAAATAAAAATTAATTATCTTAAATTAATCATGATTAATTTATCTAAAACGTTATCCGAACCTTGCATCAAGTCAATCGAGAATAAAAATAATTAGTTAAGAAACAGTAAAGAAAAATATCAAGGAGTCCTAAACCAAAATTATTATTAGTATTAACGTTACAGTATTTATTCGCTCTCGAATAAATGCTTCCAATCTACCCTTGCAATTACTTCATCTGCATCAAAATTCAACAGTTTCATCAAGCAGATTACCCCAATGAACTTTAATATAACCAATGATTTACAATGCTCTCGGAAATTCAAGGATGAGTATTTGGCCTGTACTTAAAAATCTATTCTTAAATCAATACTCTAATAAAAAATCAAATTAATCTATTTAGTTTTTTCTGTAGTTTATTTTGTTGGGTAATTCTTTCTTTTCAATACGCACTTACATATTATAAAATGGGATTATTCTTGTTTAAGTTAAGGATTTGTTGTCTTTTTTAATGAAAAAAAGTATGAAAAGACAGAATTTGAGCCGACCTCTACAGTTTACACCGAACCACCCACCACGGGATCTAACTGTGTGGACCCACTGGCCCACCTTAAACTTAAGGTAGTGGGGCGCACACATAACTACCCGGGGACCGTGGATCTGTCTGTGTAGTATTAAACCCCTGTCTCTCTGTCTTTCTTTTGTTTCCCACCATTTTCGGCAACCAGAGATCACAAAAGAAAATGGAGAAGCCTTTGTTAGGAGAAAGCAGCGGTGGACGAGATATACGTTTTAGAAGAAGAGATCAGTCCACGTCCAAGTTTCCTCGACGTTCTGATGCCATCACTCATGGTTCTCCCTTTCAAAAAGCTGCTGCTCTTGTTGATCTGGTTAGCTTCCTTCCTTGAAAATTTTAATTTTTTGTACTCTTGAATGTGGATGTTAATCATTTTATAGTAAAAGGAAACACATTTTGAGTCTCTAAATCGAAATGGGTTATTATAAAGTTGAGTTTTTGAGTGTTTGTGATCATGTTTTCTTGCTTGATTTGTAAATGAGATTGATGGGTTGGTTTTTGTTCTTTTCTTGCTTTCATGTGATTTGGATTTAAGGTTTGACTCATCATTAGAGAGATTTTGATAATCATTTTATTGTCTCTTTAGTCTTATTTTTCTTCTTTTCTTTTGCTTTCTTGTTCTGGAATTCTTTTCAGTCAGTTAATATCGTCTTGATGGATGTAAAATAATAATAATAAAACAGTGAAGGGTTGACTTTTTGAGTAAAATACTTGTGGTTTATGATCATGTATTGTTTTCTTTTAGTTTGTTTATAGTCCTTAGTATGGGCACAGTTATGTTAGTTTATTTCCAGTAATACAGGTCCATCAAGGGTTCGTGAAGTGGCTAAAATTCAAAATATAATATTGATTTATAGAAATTAATGATTCGTGAGGAAGCACCAAGCCGATCATTGAAAATATTAATATCTATAAATATGGAGGATATGGACCTGTTTCAAGTGGCATGAATTATCATATTAGTTGCTAGCGTGCGAGGAGCTGAATCAGTTTTTGCTTTTACTTAATTATTCATTTATCTCCCACGCAATTTACTAACCATCTTAAGTTTAAGATTTTTTACAAAAATTTACTTTTTGTTATTGGTTGAGAATTTTTGGGACTGGGATTGAATTTAGTTGGAATGGTTTGAAAATACTTACAGGCTGAAGATGGTATTGGTATACCGGAAGAAATTCTTGATCAAGCAAACTTTGAAAGTGTTGCAAAGTTCTACTTCATCTATATTCAGTTTGATATCATTTGGACCCTCAATTACTTTGCGATGATAGTACTAAATTTCTTGGAGGTCAGTACCCTTCTGTTACTGATAACCGCTATATGCTTTCAGTTTATCATAAAGGTGCTGAGAAAATTGAAAAACAAAAACAGGATTTTCCAATGTCTTTCTAAATTATTATATAATTATTAAATTGGTTAACTGGTGCAGAAACCGCTGTGGTGTCAAAATAATTCTGGACATTCTTGCAATGATAGGGAGTACTTCTATCTTGGGGAGCTGCCGTACTTAACTGCTGCAGAGTCCTTTGTTTTTGAGGTATGAGTAAATATCTTCTTGATGTTTGTTTCTAACTTGGAGAAGTAAGTTCTGGCCTTGCTGCGACATCTCTATATAATCGAACAAGAGTTTTTTCGTTAGTGTAGAGAAAAGTTAACCAGTTGGATAACTACAAGGTGGTTTATTTAGTGTAGGACATGTTCCATAGGATTGAAATCTATCCTCTTCTATTCAGGGTGCTGCAAAAGACGCTGTCAACACAGAGGCACATATACACTGAGTAATGGCTTAAATATTGCAAAACTGATTAGTGAAATTTTTAACATTTACTGACTAGAGTTGTAAATGTACATTAAAAAAAATTAATAGTGCACATTTGGGTCATGCACTGTAGCACTTTTAATGAATTACTTGTACCAGAAACTGGCAATAGCTTTCTTGTTTGGGCAAGAAGGCTGTTATGGTTCAAGCAAATTACTGTAAAGATTCAGGACTAATTAACAAAATTTTGAAGGATCTTCTAGGATTTCTTGAAACGTTAGCAATAAGCTGGATAAGTTCTTATATCTTCACCAAGTTTTGAAGGTGCTGAAAATTTCATAAATTATTAGTTAATCTGCTGGAAAGCATGCATCTAAAGTATAGACCTAATAAAATGCATAGTCAGTAAAATTTGTCTTGAATTCATTAGTAGTCTTATTACTAAACATGTCACTTTAATGATATCATATGAAGGTTATTCTGTCACCAGATCTGGTCTTTGGCAAGTTACACTGGTTTCTTTTTTCTTATGCAGGGCATAACTCTCATCATACTAGCGGCACATATTTTCTTTCCAATATCATATGAAGGTTTCCGTATCTACTGGAAAAATCCTCTTAATTGTTCTAAGGTACTGGGCTATGGTTTTCTTATTGTGAAGTTTTAATCTGATTGTTGTTGTTTTTTTTCTACCACATGAAGCATCTTTAGCTTGTTAGATAGGGTTTGCTTATGGGCAGTGATTATAGTTTTGGAATATGAATACCTCTCTCTCTCACTGTTTTTTTTTTTCCTTGGAGAAACTTGTACCATATATATTGTTTGTTAACGTAATGTGAAACACTAGCAACTTATCCCGTAAGCTAATGAATGAACTCCAGTTTAACCTTTTAAGCAGCCTTGCATTTATATGCACTCTTTGTATCCCATTTGAGCCGCTTCGTAACATTTTATTTCTTTCCAAAACGTAAACCCAGCTTAAAGTTTGGTGTCTTGAAGGTAAAAGGATTCTCTTGTAACATTTTTCTAATGTTTGCGGTAATGTATCCATTTCTGTTTTTCCATGTGGGAAACTGAGTGTCTTTGCATATAGCTGAATGTTGTTACTGGTCATCTCTGCCAAATCCAAATTGGGAAGTTGATAAGCTCACAGAAAACAAGACTTGTTCATGTTATCAACTGTTTATTGCATAAAAAATTTCCATCTTTGTGTTTCCATGTTTGTGTAGCCACAAAATGCTTGCTTGTCATCATACTTTCCTTTTCATTTGGGCAACCCAGCTCTCTATTTTTCCAACACGTATGTGTCTCTTTATGGAATGTACATGTGCATCAATTAACTCTATTCTACAAAGTTAATTGATGAAGAAAATGTTAATTTGTCATTCTTTAGGTTTTGATATACGATGTTTTGGGTGGCTGGATTTTCAGGTCATTTGCCTATGCATTTTGGTTGTTGATTTGGTGGCTTATGCGATTTATGCGTCTCCAGTGGCTTTCAATTTTCTTCCTTTCAGAATTGCACCTTACATAAGAGTTGTCTTGTTTATTCTATACATCAGGTATCTATGTCATAAAACTCACATGTTCCTTGTTCATGTGTTAACCATAGTTCATATTCTTCTTCTCTTATATATATAGATAAACCTTCTTTGCATTTGTGTTCCAGTGGTGAAGTTTAATCGATAGCATTTTAGTGAATGGAGATATGATTTGGTGAACTGTTGGCAGTTTAGTTTGGTTCGAACTATGGGGTAGTATTGCATGATATTTGTCACGTGGACAACTATTTTGTCAAGGATTTCTATCTCTTTAATGCCGCATCATTACTGAATACCTGTAGAAATCCTAGGTTGGCACAATTTCTCAGGGATGTTTACATCATGCTTCATGATTTAACCTCTTAGATAATACAAGCAGGGAGAATGAAACTAGCAGGACTGCGTTAGAAGGGATGAAAATCAGCCAATTTAGGGGAATGATGTTTGAGATCTTTCTTCTCTACTTCTATTGTCTGTGGTAATTGGGTTGTCATTTTATTGAATTCTTTTTTTAAAAGAAGAAAAGGTAAATGAATTGTCTGTTTTTATAATGTTTAGTTATTTCTACATGTAATTTGAATGTTATGGTGAACATTTTTAAATTGCACTTCTCTTTGTCAAACAACTTATGGTTATTTGACCGGTTTTTTATTTTGTCATGACCTTAGGGACTTGCAAAGGAGCATCATCATTTTGGGCGGAATGCTTAAGACTTATGTGAATGTCTTGGTTCGTTTCCATTCGTTCCTTTATCAATATTACTGCTGGAATTACAATTAAACTGGTTTGATATGTTTTTATTTCCATTAGTGCGCGTTACATAATGTTCTCTTTTCTATTTATTGTTGTCTGATGTCTTTGTGCAGGCTCTAGGGTTTTTATTTCTGCTTTTCTCCAGTTGGTTAGCCTTTGTCATGTTTGAAGATACCCAACAGGGGAAAATAGTTTTCACTTCATATGGCATCACTTTGTATCAGATGTTTGTTTTATTTACAACATCCAACAATCCAGATGTATGGATACCTGCATACAAGTAAGTTTTCTTGAGAAATGATTTATGTGATCTTTTCTTTATTTTTATTATATTTTCTTCCACTTACGTGTAGCTAGTGAGGTGTCCTTTTCATCTCTCTGTGTGTGTTTACTCTATTTTGATGTTGGAGGGTGGTGGTGAAAATGTTGTTGTCATTTGAAGCTATTGAACTGCAATTTTTTATGAGATTTCTAGCTTCAGAAAAATGACAAAAAAGTAAAGAAAAAAAAAACCCTTTTGCCTTTGATTACTCTTTGCATTTTTTTCATCCAAAAATAGTGATTTGCATTCTGCAAATGATGGGGTTAAGAGATTGGTTACATTATGGTTAAAACCTCTTCCAATCTTTGCGAAATTAATGATAGATGAAACTAGGCTAGATGGGATTACTGATAAGTTACAATTGTAAAGTTCATGTTATACTCTTAAGGACTTGAGAGTAAGTAAGAGAAAAACAAAATCCTGGAATTCAGACCTTAGAACTTCTGGTAATAGATCTGATAGTCTAATAAAATTCAATGGCTAAGAAATATAGGAATGGATATTCTTGGTATCTTGGAGGGGCATTTCCAATGTAGTATGAGATTATAACACACCTTTCAAGTTGATTGGCACATTTTGTTGGACAAATATAAAGTCATCTATGCTCTATAGGAACACCAAATACTCAAATGATGGACAGGGGAAGGAACAGGTAAAGGTAGTACTGATTAATGAAAAGTGGAGGAAAAGCCATTTGATAATAGTCTGGTTTGCAACATGGACATTTAGACATGTAATGGGTTTATGAGCCCTTGATCTATTATGCCATCTATTGTCAATGGCACTCAGCTACTGTAGAGAGAAAGAAAAAGTTTGAGAGAGATGCACAGTACTGTTAGCAATTGATATAGTGCTAATAGCTCCAACCTTGTATATGAAAGTGCAAAGAGTGAGGAAGAGTAATTGCATCCAGTGGAAGGAACAAAGAGCATGAGAGACATACTGCAATTGACTTAGTTTGAAGTTATAAGACATGATGTGATTTCTGAAGTCATGGGAAATGTGGCCTTAAACATTGTGGAGTACGTCATTGGTGTTAAGTTGTTTGACCTTAAAGCTTGGTTGAGTTTATTATGATTTTATTCTTCAAGAGAGTTTTAAGACACTGCCAGTATAGAAGATTCTCAAGCCTACATTCGTCCAAAGTATTGCCATATAGTTTGCATTTCACTTGTGATACTGGCATGGAATTCAACCTAGAGCAATGTGGCAAAAAGTTGTGGAGTTGCATATGTAATATTTAGTGATATAGAAGATGCCTTGTATTTTTGGTTGGAGATTCTGCATGCAAATCGATCAGATATGCTTTCCACTTCAATCTAGGACTTTGAATGTGAAATTTGTTATAGGGGCTTGCTTATAATCTGATTTGCCACTATTAACATTCTTTAGGTGTACTTGTAGTGTAATTGGTCTTTGCTAACTGCTAAGGTATTTTTTTAAAAAAGTCTCTGCTCTCTTTGAAGTGATAATTCTCTCTTACAATTTTTTAGAGTATTACATGCTTGTCTCTTTGGGTCATTCATATGGTAGAACACATGCTATTCATTTATTTGGTGTGCTTTTCAACTATGGGCAGAACAAAAAACATATATACAATAACAGATTGTATTGTCCACATCTTCTTTGTTTTACAGGGTTTCACGTTGGTATAGCCTTTTTTTCATCCTCTACGTGCTAATAGGAGTGTACTTTGTCACCAACTTGGTTCTTGCTGTCGTATATGACAGCTTCAAAGACCAGGTAAAGTTGAAAATGTGAACAGTCTGCGGTCTTCCTCTCATTTTCAAATGCTTATACCATTTCCTTCTTGATATATTACAAAATATTTTGTAGGATGTTTTCTTTTGTGTTCAGGGATAAAATGAAAATGTACATGCTTACATCTTCTTTTTGTTCTAGCTTGTAAAACAAGTTTCTGAGATGGACCGTTCGAGGAAAAGAATACTGATGAAAGCCTTCAATCTCATTGATAAGAATGTAAGTATGTTGTCACTCAATACCATGGTTTTCAACTATCCATTCAATTTGTATTATCTTTATATTCCATGGATGCTACTATGCATGCACGTCCCACAAATATAATCTTTGTGCTTAATTCTTGTTCATTATAAAGTAATTGTATAGCCTTACTCTTTCAAACAACGCCTTCAAAATATTGTTCTAACATCATGACATCTCAAATACTTCTGCTTTCTGAGAGAAATGTTCTTCATTAAGTCCTTTTAGATATGTAATAAAATGAAAATCTGACAGAAATCAAAATAGCCCTTGCATAATGATTCTCTACCAGATGGAGAAATACCTTTTCTAAACAAAAGAGATATCCTTGTCTAATGTGCGTACCAATGTTGTTATGTCCATTGTCGGTAGATGTGAATGATAGTAACTTTCTTTTGTTAAATGCTCAACTTGATATTGATATAGGAAGTAATTTTATCTAGACACAAAAAAGAGCATGGTACTTAATGGATGACAAGGCATCCTCCCTGGAAACATACTATACAATTTAAACAAAAGATCTTCTCTGCAGTCCCTCTGCTCTTCAGATATGGCTCCAAAAATTTTGTTTTGTGGTGCTACAATGACAAAGTCAGGAAAGCTATTTTATCCAAAATGAGAAGACAAGATAATTTCAAGTCTTTAAAGATTCTAGAGTGCTGAAATCAAATTCATCAAATCATTGCAAAAGCTGTATGCACCTTTGCTAAACTCACAAAAGCATATAGAAAAGCAACTCATTTAGGCTATTTGGACAAATACGTGGCTCTCTATATGTCAACAATTTCATTTTCTTTTACCCAAGCTACATAATTATGTGGTAATAATGTTTGAAGGTGTCACTTCTAATAGAATGCATGAAACAAACATCTGGAGACATTGTGATGTGAGAAAATGTAAGTATTGACATTGTTTACGACTGAACAAAACAAATGCTTTATTTTTAGTATCTTGACCTTACAAATAAGATTACCTACAGGGATTTGAGAAGATGTAGGATTATGAATAAGATGAGCATGAAAGATTTTCAAATAACATGTCCTGAATTTTCCAAATACTATGCTCTTGCTCTCTTATCTCTTCTTGGAGACAAACACGCTAAATCAAGCGATGAGGTGACAAGGCTAGTTTCTTTGTCTCACATTCATCTGATCTGATGCAAATGTTTGTTTTGAACAACGTGCACAATATGACTGCGTGTCATATTCTTGCAGTCATTTTCTCCCTGGTGTATGGTTTGCTTCAGTTAAGGGAAAATTTTCAACTTCCCCCCAGTATAGTTACTCTTGTTGATTGACCTACCACTATGTTTTCAACATTTGAATATAGCATTTTTTTTCTCTGTATTAAAATGTAGTTGTTGACATCTTATTTGTTGTTCTTTGTTTCGTGTCCAATGGGAATATCATTTTTGTTCAACAGGATGCTGGATACCTTAATAAGGAGCAATGCATTCATTTATTTGAAGCACTTAATAAATACAGGTATTCCTTGTGTACCATCTTCAATACACTTTCAAAACATACTCTATAAATCGTGCACAGGATCCTTCCGATATGATTTGCACAAACGCTTTTAGTCTAATTCAATTTATGCTAGAGGAGCACGAATAATTGACTTCTTAAAAATACAAAGATGTTGCAAAAAAAATATTTATATTCCCGAATATGGTGCTTTCTAAATGGATGACTAATATTGGCAGATTCTGACCTTTTTTTGGTCTTGATTCCTGAAAGTAGCATATAGTTTATTCTTCCTTGAGGAACTCATTTTCAGCAAAGCCCCTTCCTCACTCCTTGACCAGAGGAACTGATGGAATAGATGTGTGATAGTGAAAATAGTTCCCATTTCCTTTAAAAGAATGAGTGGATGAAAATTAGGCACTATATTAGTTGGATTTCATAGGATTTAACTTTGTTTATTCTTTGTCTTCACTTCTGCTTTAGAAGTTGGAAAAGAAAGGACATTAAGGTAGTCATCTATGGAGCACAAGTGGAAAAACCTTCATTAAAATATTAATTCAGTCATTTACTTGTGTATTCAATACTTGGTAGAACAACAACAGACACTCCACAGATTCTTGCATTCAACTAACTGTTTGAATATGAGTGACATTATAAATCACCACTTATACTCAAATATCCATTTCTAGTGCAAAGGCATTCTAATGGTGTCTTGTGCTTTCTTTGCACAAGGATTGGTCAACTTTTGCCTACTTGTTCTGGTATTTGATCTCAAAACCAACCTTATTCAAAAGCCATTTGTTTTACTAGGACAGTTGATATTTTTCCTTGATGAAAATTAAAATGGATTATGCCTTACTTGGATCTCATTTGTTAATGACATGAATAGCTTCATTATGCCTATTTAATTTCACTATCCTATCATCCATTTGGTCTTGAAGTAAGAATGAACAGCTACACTGTATACCACCATCCTCGTGACTTAAGTCATTGTGCAAGGGTTTTTAAAGCTACTGTTATATACACAAAAGTATTTCAGATATTCGATATCATCACCAGGCAATCATATGGGCTGACTATTGATGAACTGATTGGATTAAGCCATTAAAGTCAACTTCCGTCATTATATATTATTTGAAAGAAAAGGCCTTGATAACATATGAGTGTGGGGATACTGTAACAGAAAACAGTTACAACTCTTTGTAGACAACATGTTGACCAGAGGAATGCATTTAATTGTTATATTTTTTTTTCAATTGTGTGTATATTTATGGCTCTCTCTTGAGCTTCTTAGTTGGTGTCGTTGTCTGGGGTTGTTAACTGATTGGTTTCGTGGGCATGTTTTCTTCTTGTGAATATGTTTTCTCCCTCAAACGCTATTCTGTTTGAGCCTTGGGTCTTATTTAAAATTGCATCTGTGCTTTATATTGTTGTAAGTCCTCTGGCCTTCAGTTTTCTCATCATGGGTGTCATCTTGGGAGCACTTAGAGTGGACTTTAACTGATGAAAGAATTGTAATAATAATCACTTTATTTTCACCATATCTTGGCAAATGTTCTATCATTTCCATTGGATGGAGTTTGGAAAAAAGATGGGAAACAGATGGCAAGACGTTACCATGGCTTAGGATAAAAAATTGCTTGCCTTTAGCTTTTATAACTCAAGTTGTTATTCTGGTGCAAGTTGTTTTATATATTGAAGTATGTGCTATTTATTTATATTTATTTTGTTTATCAGGACTTTGCCAAGCATATCAAGGGAAGAATTCGAGTTGATATTTGATGAACTTGACGATTCTCATGATTTCAAGGTATGTTCCCTCGTGTTTAAACAAAACACGGGTGATCTTTTGTTTTCACCATCATCATGGAAATGCTATGCATACAAACAAAACAATACTAAAACTCCATTCTAACATGTGTGGTAAGTGATAAGTAGTGGATTGTGGGTTTCACACATTTTAAATGGTTAGTTGAGCATGAATAGAGTAATTGCCACATTAGTTTGTATGATTTCTACATGGCTTGAAAGGAAGGAAACAATTTGCTTCATTGAACCGATCATTGGTACACACACATGAGTGTGTATGTATTCGTCATTCTAATATTTTAGTGCATATCATCTATTTTTTGAATTCACAAGCTGATATGCACAAAAATATTTCTGATGTTGAGTTTGTTGTGTTAGTTATGAATGTTGTACTACACAAAGTTCCATTATAAAATTGCTGTCTTGAAAAACCACAGAACTTCATTCATCCTTGTGTAAGCCATATGCTCAAAAGTATTAGTCAAAGATCAAGTATTGCATGTGTGCTTGCCTATGTGGATGTGTGTATGTACACACACGTTTATGTGTGTGTGAGTGCAAAATCCCAAAACTCACATTATTTTTGGTTGCTCCTCACTGCAGCTAGTTTATGTTGCGCTACAAGAATTCATTTATATTACTGATATTTAGCTTCTTGGTATCTAAGATTTTTGGTTTGCTTGTGCTATCATTTGCAAAAGCTTGCAAGAGTCTTTCACAACCATCCCATTTGGCACATTTTAACTAGCCATTTATAAGAAAGATGACTTTTGGTTATTATTATTTTTTCATCTGGCATCTTTCAGTAATGTTTTCTGGCCTTGGTATCTTTTCTTTATGTAGATCAACTTGGATGAATTTGAGGACCTTTGCAATGCAATCGCTCTAAGATTTCAAAAGGAGGATGTTGTAAGTTGTATTGCTCTGAAACTGAAACACAAAGGAAATATTTGGAGCTTTTAGACTGCATCTCTGATACTATGGGTTCTGTTTGCAGCCATCTTACTTTGAATACCTTCCATCAATCTACCATTCACCTTTCTCTGAAAAGTTGAAAGAGTTTGTACGAAGCCCTAAATTTGGCTACATAATATCATCCATTCTCGTCATGAATCTGTTAGCTGTCATCACTGAGACAACGGTATGGCATGAAATGAAAATTTGATAGAACTGATGTTTTCCCTTTTTTCCCCTCTCATATCACGATAAACATATAGAGATTAAAGTTTGGTTCCTCTATATTTAAATTCTTCTAAGATTTGGTTTGTTAATCTGTTTAAATGTTTATTCTTATAAATCTAATCATATCACTGCAAAACAATGTGGGCTTTGGATGTAGCTGTTGCCAAGATCATGTCTTGATCTAAAATCAACTCCTCTGAATACCACATATGAGTGCATGTTTGCATTGAAATGTAACCGTTTGGAAAGGAGATTAAAATATAATTTGAGACACGCAAAGATCTTTGGGCCAGTTCATTTCAAGACAACCAACTTTTCAATGACATGATCTATCCAGCTCAATAAACAAAACCAAAAATTTGAAACCACCAAGATCCACTTGTTAGATTACTGTCTTGATGTTGTATATTTAAATGCTGATGCAATTATGCTAATCTTGTATGTAATTGGTTTGCAGCTTGATATAGCCAACAATTCTGCTCAAAAGGTGTGGCAAGAAGTGGAATTTGTCTTTGGTAAAGACTTGCTAAATCATCAACTCTTCCGATGCTGTTTCCCTCTCCTATAAATGTTACTTATATGGATATAAGTACATTTATGGAGCTTTTTGGGTCTATGCAATTATAGCCTCAAATTTGGATAGTCACATAACTCACGGTTGTCTATAAACAATGTTCCATCTAGCAGAAAAGAAATGACTGACTATAGGACTAATCCTGAAATTCTTGAGGATAAGTATGTGTTCTGTAGTTGGTTTGAAACTTTCTAACAGCCAAGGTTGACTTCAATTTGGTGGCAAGCAGTATATAAACCTTTAACATTAATGGCTGAAGGAATTTATTCATATGAATATGATAATTATGTGAGAATTTTAATGCGCTTTTGTTTCCATTATACATTGACTTGTTCTTTAGTTAATTCTAAAACCAATGAAGACAGATTTTGCATACCTCTTGGTGTCCCTCCTTGTACATGTTTTATCCTGTTTTTTTCTTCTGATGCTTCATTGAATTTCCATTTATCATTCATAAAATATAATCTGTGAATGATGAAACATGACATGCATTGCTCATGATGAATATGAGTTCATAAAGATGTAAATTCTTATCATAAAAATTGGTTTTCTTGACCATTTGTCATTCCAATCTTGATGGTCAAATAATTGATACCTCGGACTATCTACTAGTTAGATTTTGCAGGCTGTCAATTGAAAGTTGGATATTAACTTGTCCAAGGTCAACCACTTATTAGCTCTACAATTTTGTTGTGTGAATTTGATCTTGCTATTTTGTAGTGGCTTATGATGTGAGTTTGAATCATGTCTTTGGAGTTCATGGATTGCCTTTTGTACTTCAGGGTGGATCTATGTTGTGGAAATGGCTCTAAAAATCTATGCATATGGATTTGAGAACTATTGGAGGGATGGTCAAAATCGCTTTGATTTTGTGATCACTTTGGTTATAGGTAATTACTTAATATAATCTTTCCCAGCAGCCTGTGTCAATTATTTTCTTTCTTTAATGCAATTAATATGAATGCATGAAAATTATTTCTCACCCTATTATTCTGGGAATTCTAATGGTGATTCATTGCTACTATTTTTAGTAATTGTAATTTCTTTTGCATCTCAATAAAAAAAAAATCAGTAGTTTGTTTTTGTATATTCTTTTCAATATGTTGTGTAAAGGATGACCTACGAGTGAACTAATGACCATACATGAGGATCTGGTTGTGTTGCTTTGTTAATGTTCCCAAACTAATACTCTTGAAAAGAAAAAAAGATTTTGTATTTAATAACTATAGTTCGGGGAAATTCGAGAAACCTGCTCACTGTTTTCCAGAGAATTTTGTTTTGATATGCCTGTTTGCCATTGATTCAAATGTTCTAAGTAGAGAAACTAAACTATTTTGTTTGACAGGAATATTTCATTTTATGCTGCACCATAATGCCATGAAAATGATTTTTGTGTTTGCAGTTATCGGAGAGACTGTAACTTTTGCATCTCCTAATGAGCTGACTTTTCTTTCAAATGGAGAATGGTATGAACTATATATATATTCTTATTAATGGATTATTATTATTATTTTGTGTAAAGTGATTTTTCTAAGTTGTGCCACTATTTTTCATTTTTCCTCTATTTTTCAAAATTATTATTTTATTATTATTTGGTCTACTAGCTAGATTACACCTTTGGAGGATGGGGGATGGGGAAGGGTGGGGATATCACTTCTTATCCACTTATTTCCCCTCTGATCTTAAGTGTGAGCAGAATTTGAGCAAAAGTCTATTGGGAGGATTGCCCAGCACTTTTACCTACAAACTTAGCTGGCATCTACAGTTAGTGCGCATACAAATGAAGTAGGGTGACATCAGTGAGGGATGGGGGGTTTTTGTCTAACTTGGGTGGTATTTCTTCCGTATTCCAGCCCTTGCAACCCTTATTTCTGTTTACTTTGTGCTAAAGCTCGCCTACATTAATGCACATGCAACTGGACATTCTGAACCTCCTGCAGGATCCTTTCTGTTATTCACCATAAAATAAATAGCACTGGGGATTGCTCTGCAGCAACCACGCAATCACCCAGAACAGTATGCTAAGTTTTCCTCGTGTAGATCATTCTTAGCCCTTGCAGAGAATTGGATAAAGCAATAAGCTCTGATTTCCTGCAGTCTGGTTATGCTTAGATTACTTAAAGAAAGAGTTCTGGCATTATATATGACAGTAATATTAAACTGCCCATCCTTGCCAAGGCCCACTTTCAGCAAGTTTCACATTGTTATTGAATGTGATTTTTAACATATTTTGCCTTTACAAGCTCATTGTTGACATTTTTCGTGTATTGTGAATATAATTCCATCATTGAACTCAAAATCAAAGCACAATTTTGTTTTTCAACATCTCCACTCACTATAGTGTTGTTAAACAATAGTTTTCTAATAGGAGAATGGAAGCTTGATATGCATAGATATTCTTTCTTCTATTTATGATGTATCTTCATCTTCTTTTTTGTTTGCAGGATTCGTTACCTCCTCATTGCAAGATTGTTAAGATTAATAAGGATCTTGATGTATGTTAGAAGTTACCAGGCTTTTGTTGCCACATTTTTAACCCTCATACCAAGTCTGATGCCTTATCTGGGAACAATATTTTGCGTCATGTGTATTTATTGCTCTCTTGGTATTCAGGTACATTGGATGCTCTGTTTTCTTGTCATATTGCAATTAAATTCTGCTGTTGTCGATATTTCTGTTTCAATATATGCTTTTTGGTAGCAGGAAAGTGAAAAGAAACTTCTAGTTCATAGTAAATCGATTCCTTCAGAAATGATCCCCTTTCTTTTTAGATGAAGCATAGTGCTGTTTTGCCCAAAAACTGCTAACAATAAAAAATACAGTACGGATTTTTTATTTTATTTTTTTGTTATATTGGGAAGTATTGGTACATTCATGCATATGTGATTGATTTAATTTTTTTCGTAAGGAAAAGATGTCATTTGTGGCCTCACTACTCTTTGGCTGGTTATTGGTGTAATCTGCAAATTGTGATATCTTGGATTGGCATGTCTCAAGATAGCCTGCAGTAGTTGTATAAACTATACTGGATTATATTCTCTTTCTTACTATGATTATTGTTATAAAATCTCTACTTGTTTAAACTTGTAGATCTTTGGCGGGCTTGTCAATGCCGGGAACCTCGATTTGGAACAAACAGATCTTGCTGAAGATGAGTATCCTTTAATCATAATGGATTAGAGCCTGCTGTAAGCCCCGTTTTACTTTTTCCCTCTAGAGGTAGCCTCTGATCTGTGGGTGGTGCCTTTTAAATTGATTTCTTAACTTGTTATGGCTTTATGATTAGGGTAAGCCACTAGTTTCTCAAAAATCAATTTCCTTGACAGAATAAGTTATTTGCTTTTCAATTTTAATGACTATCCAAATGGAATGGTGACACTCTTTAATCTGCTCGTTATGGGAAATTGGCAAGAGTGGATGCAGGTAAATACTGCCTTTTGCCTTCTACATTTATATTTTTTTCAATTTCACTGTTGTTTTTTAGTAAGGTGCAGAACATTCTATTTCACATGCCCTTTTGTTATGGATTCCTTTGAAAAAATAACAAAATAATATCTGGTATCTTGCATGTAAACTTGTAATTGTCACTTAAGGAATGATTATTTCTGCCCATAAAAACAGAAGTTTTGGTGCCAGCAGGATATCACTCTTGAAACCCTAACCACATCAAAGCAGTCCCAATAGAGATCACAAGATAGCTTTTATCAGCAAAATACATGATGAAAAATCATTTATCAGCTTGAGTGGCTTTCTAATTTCAGTAACTTGCAAATGTATTTTAACATGTTGTTTGGTGGGAAGCTGTTTCCCATGGAACTGGAGAGAGTCAGAAAGATATGTTGAGACAAAGCTGGTGTGGTCAAATATTAAGCATGATAAACTTTGGAAAATCTTACTGTAGTCCACTCTCTTTTGTATATTATGCATGTGCAATCATGTACACATTTATAAATGCTGTCATGTCATTTCCTCCATATCCTATCAAATTTTCATTCTTGTAAATGAGAATACTGTCTCATTTCATGATTTTCCTGGCGAATAATTTATGAATTTATTAAAGGAAAGACAAAGGGGATTATACACATTTTACACAATCTGCTCTCTTTCTAAATTTGAAGCGAACAATGGATTCAACATGATTAGCTGATGTTTGCTTTGTATGCAACATAATGAATGTGTCATAAATTTCCAAAAACTTAAAAGGAAATACATTAAAACAACTACTGAACTATGTATATTGCATGCAAGAGACATCAGGCTGTTGGTAACACTCAACGACACCATAAGAAAAAATGTTAACCTGTTTTACCGTTTACAGTCTTCGATCTTATAACTGTGGTTAAAAACCCTAATCACTTGTACTTACTATTTCAGAGTTACAAGGATTTGACTGGAACTTACTGGAGCTTTGCATACTTCATCAGCTTCTACCTAGTAACAGTTCTATTGCTTTTGAATTTGGTGAGTTCTATTTGTAGCTGCAGCACTTTTTATTGAATTTGCTGAAACTCAAAACCTGTAGAGGTCAACTGTAAAATACAACACAAATAATGGAAAACCACGTGTAACCTTCCACTTCTTTGCCTTATCATTGATAATTTGATAGGAAGGATATTCTATTTCCAGTCAGATGTATGGTCCATGAATCATTGAAAGTTCATAGAACGAAGTTATGAGACTATTGGTTTACAGTTTTTTGCATTTTGTATTCTTGTGCTCATTCTGATCAATCCTTTATTATTGTGGAGAGGAAGCATCTATGATTTCATCTGCATAAAGGCAATCTGTTCTGGTCATTATTGCTTACCCAAATCAACCTCAAATTGGCAGACTCCTGAATAGCATGTACCATTGCACTTGGTCCTTGCAGTTTTAATGCTTTTCTCTGTGATGTAGCTTTCTTTCCTGCATACCATCCCGTTTCTTGTGAACTGGTCAGATAACAAATGCATCATGATCTGGAATAGATTGTCAGTGTTTTCACTGTTCAGTGAGCCTGGTAACACTGACTGGCTATTCCAGAAATATCTAAGAAATGGTGGTGACCCTAGAACTTAATCATCTGAATGATAATAAGCTGGATTTAATTGATCATTGATTGGTATTGTCAGGTGTTCTGTAATGAAATTAAAATGCATAGGAGAACTCAGCTTCGTTGGTTGCTATTTGGTTTTATTTATATTAGATAATGAAGTGCAGAGTTTTCTAGATAACAAGAATTTTGGAGCTTTATGTATCTCATTCCACTCAAGTTATTATTGGCCTTTATGACTGGATTACTAAATGCATAGCATTTTTTAGTTAAGGGCAAAAGCTATTGTAAAATGCAAAACATCATTTCCTTGTTTTCAATGTTTCAGGTTATGGCTTTTGTCCTGGAGGCGTTCTTTGCTGAAATGGAACTTGAGACATCAGAAAAATGTGGAGGAGAGGACAAGGTTGGTACCTTTTTAAACTATGAGTTTTTAATTTGCATGCTTCGGTTGTTTTCTCAAAATATATTTATTTGCTTATAAGCAAAAGGAAAAAAGGCTACCAATATTAGTTTGTTTCATTGTTCTTCCCATTACTATAGGCTCTACCACGCAGTCTTTTTAACTTTAAAATTTTAATTCAAAATTTTTAGTATAAACGATTTAATTTCCCTCTCTCTTCTAATATGAATCTGTTTTTTTTTTTTCTTAAATTAAATATTTATGATTTTTTTTTTTCATTCTATTGAATTTATCTAGTGATCCTTTGGCTCTTTTTTTCCCCATATTTTAACATCCTCATTTCCACCTCATTTCTTTAATTAATACTTCAATGATCTTGAAATTTACTCTCTCTTGCCTCTTTCTCTATTTTGATTGATTTGCCTTTTCCTTCGCGCAAGGGCAGGTAGTAACCCCTTGTTTGTTTTTCACTTTCAATCCACCTAACTGTTTTTCTTTTACTTATTTTTTTGTGTTTAATCTTTTTCAATTTTAAATGATAGTTTGATAGTGATAATCCTTGTTAAAATCATTTGGGACAACGACCATTAAAATTACAAAATTACAATATGTCATACTTAGAAAGAAAATTTAACATCTTAAGGCATTCCCCACTAAATATTGAAAAATTCAATATATAATATTGTCTGATAAAAAATCAATAATTTACAGAAAGAATTTCAAGTAATTGTTTTTGTTATATGGTAAGCATGTGATTGCTATAAATGATGAGCTAATTAGAAATGCAAGCTAAATATTCTAGTTTACATTGGAAAGAAGTTCTCACTCTTCAACATTAGAAAATAGATTCAGGTTTCAGATACCATAAGATTTTTGTTACATTTACTGAATGCTAATTGTGGCTTTGATTTACTGGTTGATCTTGTTTCTCAAATTTTTCATTGCTTATACCTGATTTTTTGGGTTAAATGTAGTATTGAGCTTTTGGATTTATCCCCTGTTTGTATTTGTGGCAATAGATTAACTACTGAATTTAAATGATATTCTTTTGCCTTCTCAATGTTAGGAAGGAAGCAACTCAAAATCTCGACGCCGATCTGTTGGGTATGTGCTGCTGGCTAGTCATTTCTTTCAATCTAGATGTTGAGTGCTGACAATAATCTGAACTTATTTTGGTTGGTGCAGCACAAAAACTCGCAGTCAAAGGGTTGATAATCTTCTGCATCATATGTTAAGTGCGGAGCTGGAAAAACCAGAATGCTCCAATGCATAAATGGTTTCTTTCACAGTTCTGGTTAGCATATTAAATCTCTCTTTCAAGTTTAAATTATGTTAGCCCAAAGATGCAAAGTACGTGAAAACCTTCTTCATTTTCGAAATCATTGTTCAATCATGAACTTCTAGTGAGGTGCAAAGTTGTCAAAACCAAACTGGACCGGCCAGTTCAACCAGGCTACACGTGAACCAGCCAAGGCTCCAGTTTGGTTAGAACAAAAACCCTTTGTTGGTCAAAACCTGTCAACAAGCTGACCTGACTGGTTAACAGCTATGCCGTCTATCAAGAGTGGTTTTGCACGGTGGAACTGTACTTGTAAAAGATGACACTCAGGTCATTAATACCACTGGACCAAAATCTCAATATGATATATTGATGCCATGGGAGCATTATCCCATCATATATGCCAGTCCTTTTCTTTTTTATTTCTAAGAATGCATGATTATACAAATCTCTCCTTTTTCCTTTTGATAGTATGATACATTAAAGTACTAGTGCTTTTTTTTATTGCTTTTTTTTTTTTTTGGCAATTTCAACAGGATTTCTAGCATTTTAACTAGGAAAAGGTGGAGAGAGTTTTCCTTCCTTCTGAACTCAAGCTAGTCTATAATCTGAACGTTGTTTGGAGGAATTCTCAGAGGAGCTCGGCCATTCTTTAATCAACATGACGTGTTAATTCTATGTTTAGGAACAATGTAATCTTGAAGCTGCCCTGGTCTATTATGGTACACAAAGATTTGTCATTGTAAAAGATGCACGTCTCCTAAAGCTCTTTTGCTTTAAATTTTCTTTTGTCTGATTGTAATATGAATATTTTCCAACTTGTTTATTAATTTAAAGAAGTAATAGGTTTTGCTGTATTTGGTTCAGATTCTTCCACAATTTTTCCTCTGAAATGAAACTAAAAATTAATGAAGTTAAATTTATTTTCTTGGTGATGGAAGCATCATTCACTAGTGCCTTGTGGACTTTATTCTGCAAGAATTGTTCTCATAGCAGTACGTTTGATTAAATTCTGTATTTTATTATTTACTAGACCAATGTCTCATGACATGAATATATATATCGGCATCAGTAAATAAAAATAAGGAGATATGGAAAGATTTGCATCTGCTTTAAAGAGCAGGATGCAATTGAGCCAACTTGAAGTCTTCCATTCTATTTATTGTTTAAGATCTTGTGGTTGTTGGACTTGAGATTTTAGAGGCACTAACATGTCCTAGACCTTATCTAGGGTTGCTTTCCGGTCGATTATCTGCATTGAAAATGAAGTCCACGGAGAGAGAGAGAGGGCTTTAATAGCATTATATAAACTCTGGAACGACATAAAAATAAAATGTAGGAGAGGAAAAGGAAGATGAGAAGCATGAAGGGAGAAGTAGAGCTCAACGTTCCTGCAGAGAAAGCTTGGGAGATGTACAGAGACAATGAGATCATTAGCAAAATCAATCCTGAAATGCTTGCCCTTGCTGAATACAGCGAAGGAGACGGCAGCCCTGGAAGTCTCAGGCTCTTCCGGCTGGGACCTGGTATTTTCTCTCTTGCAACCTCTCTTCTTAAGATATCATGCCACCACATTAACTTACCACCTCTTCACTTTGTTTCACGCAGCTGTAAGCAGCTACGTGAAGGAATCCACGCAGAAGATAGAGAAGGTAGAGATTGGAAGGTCTGTCACATATCGCGTTGTTGGGGGTGACCTTAGGGACATGTATGATCCTTATAGGGTTACGTTTTCATTTTTTCCAGTGGAAGGAAAGGAGGAGGAGAAATGTATTGCTGAATGGAAGGCTGACTATGAGCTACTGAATTCATCAATGCCTCCCCCAGACAAAGCAAGGGATGCTGCCTTAGGTTTCCTCAAGTCGTTTGACAAGTTTGAGCCAAGCTATTAAGTGATGTGAGATGTTCTATGTATGAACACACCAAACTACATACTTTACATGCTATTTATGCATGAATATTGTGTTGTATGAGATAAGTGTGGTGTGCATCATCATGTAAACAGAAACTTATGTGACAAAGTGTATGGACTTTGTCTACTCTTTAGTGATCTCTTGTCATGATTCTACCCTTCCTTATAATTACCTCAGCAATGGAAGTGCAAGGGCTCATAACATGTCTACAGACATGATCAATATCTCGTTGACAATTTGACAAGTGTTCATTTTATTCTTGTTCTTCCTCTTATTACATGACAATAAAATGGTATCCTCGAGCTCCTCTGAACATCTTAGATTCATGAGAAGTCTCTCTTTGCTGTGACATGTTCTTATTTGTAAGGAATTATGTTATCACAACCTGACCTTGGAGTTAGAAGTTAGCCGACAAGATGAGAAATAAACATGACAGGAGCTTATCACTATCCAGTAATATAGATTATAGACCGGAAAATTAGTAAATATACGTTGGAGTTGAAATTATACTGCCATGCCTATATGTCGTTCTGCCATATCAACCCAGCCCTAGAGTCATGGATTTGGTCCAACCAGATTTGACAAGATTGTGATAACAATACAGCTGCCCTCCTTCCTGTGCTGTCAGCTTTGTCAATCTATCTAAGATTAGTGAAGTTATCAGGTCATTATCGTTTTCTTCCCACTCTGGCTTTTACTTTTTTTAACTTCAATAAGAATCCAAGGCTGTATCTGTTAGGCAACCATGCAAGTCTTGCTTATACTAAAGAGAAGGAAAGGCAGGGGGGTGGGAGAAGAAAGGAAAGCCGTCTATTAAGGTTCGCCATTCAAGAGTAGAGAAATGCAAGGAAAGAGGAGCAACCTCTATCTTTCTAATATTCTGTTCTCTGTAAAACCTCTCTCGGCCAAAGCACTAGTAAACCCTACCCTTCGGGGTACCCCATCCCCGCCCTAACCCCACCCCCCCTCCTCCAATGAATCGATGGCATTGTTTTCCCATGGTGTAAAGGACTTGCAACCAGATGATCCCCACAAAAAAGCACATTCTTATCCCTCTTTGCTCTCTATTTCCTCAATAAACATCCCCGGCCACCAGGAAAAATTGCTTCCTTCATTTCTTAATTCTGAGAGGAGGGAAACTAATTTCTAGCAAAATTCACATAAGTTGTTCTCTTATTCTGAAAAGCGAAAAGGAAAGACTGAAATATCTGTAGTTGGTTTTTGAGAGTTTTAAATGATGGAACCCGTTGGAAACATAGATGGGGTTGGTGCAAGGAGCGAAGGTGGATCGTCTTCAATGTCTAAAGGCGGTGATGAGGGTGGTGAATTCCAGCTAAAGAAGGGGCCATGGTCAGCAGAAGAAGATGCCATGCTAATAGAGCACGTGAATAAATATGGAGAAAGGAACTGGAATGCGGTGCATAAAATCTCTGGGCTGCCTCGGTGTGGCAAGAGTTGCCGAGTGCGATGGACCACACACCTCAGGCCTAATGCCAAGGAAGGTGCCTTCTCTGCTGAAGAGGATAGGATCATTGATGAGTTGGATGCTCAGATTTCAGCATCTAATGATGATGAGGGTGGTGGAGGTGAGCTGAAGAAGGGGCCATGGACGGCTGCAGAAGATGCCATACTAATAGAGTACGTGAACAAACATGGAGAAGGGAACTGGAATGCTCTGCAGAAACGTTCTGTACTGGCTCGGTGTGGCAAGAGTTGTCGGCTACGATGGACTAACCATCTCAGACCTAATCTTAAGAAAGGGAACTTCTCTGCTGAAGAGGAGAGGATCATTGTTGAGTTGCATGCCCAGTTTGGCAACAAATGGGCTCGGATGGCTGCTAGGCTTCCTGGACGAACAGACAATGATATCAAGAATTTTTGGAACACAAGAACAAAGAGACTCCTGCGGCATCGCCTCCCTCTTTATCCACCAGAAATCCTGCCCCAAAATCCACCGAGTCCTCAGCACGACGACGACAACAAAAAATCCCACTCTCTACCTTCCACCCCAACCTCCTCTTTTACTTTCCCGACCACCCAACTCTTATCCCCGACAACTCCGACTAATCCGCAAAATAATCTCACATCCCCTGCCCGTGCCTTTACCCCTCCCACTACCCCTACCCATCCCCCTACCACTGCTCGTCCCCCTACCCCTGCCGCTCTCCATCCCTCTCCTCCTCCCTTTACCGCTCCCCCTATCTCCCCTCTCTCCTCTCCTTCCACTGCTAATTTTCCTACCCTCCCACTTTTCGACTTTTCCCTCCCCCGAACCCCTCCAATCCTTCAGATCCCTCCCCGCTTCAAGAACTTCTCCCAATCCTCTTCCGCCACCTCCCCGAACAACACCACCATTGTTAACACCCCGCCCACCTCACATAGCATTACCGTTCCTGCCTCTTACTTTTCGCTACCCTCATCACCATTGCCCGCTATAACTTCACCATCCAACACTGGTCCTCTCAGTTACGAAATCCCTTGTTGCTTCACTAACCTGCTCAGCAGCAACAGTAGTGAGTTCCACAAGGAAATGGAGAGAGAGAATGAGAAACTGTGTTTGCTTCTCGCTTCCGTGACGCAGACAGATCACCTCCCTTTTGCCCAATTGTTGTCACCAACATCTCTGAATTGGAATTCAGCATCTAGCAGCATTCCTACTACTACTACCAACACCACCGCTGTGCCTGCTAAGATTGGTAGAACAAGAATAAGAAGAATGAAAAACGTTATAACTTCTGGCAAGGGTAAGAGAAATAGCATAGGATTTGGTGCAACTGAAAGTAGCAGGATTGGATTATTACAAGACGATCTCTTGCAAGAGGTTAAGGCAGCTTTGGAAGTGAATGAAAAGGATACTTCGACCAAGCAGAGTCATTTGGTTTTTCAGGATGCTCAGCAGAAGCCAAAGGAGCTCATGTTCGAAGATTTCTGCGGAATACAATATTCGGATCTTTCCAGCTCTCTGTCTTTGTCTTCAGGTCAGTATTTTTTTGTTCATGCATGTGAATAGACTTACCTTGATATTGATTGATAAAATAATGATTTCCTTTCCATCCCTTGATTTTCTGTGCATGCAGAGTTGACGCCAACAGATGGTGAAGTAGCAGAGCAATTAAACAGTAGCATGACTGATGACTTGACCAAGCTGCTCGACATTTTCCCTTCTTCTCCCTTGCAGCTCTCTGATCTGTATACCGATGACATCTCCAATGGGCAAACTTCGGTCATAATTGATGATAATAACATGGATATCGATATGCAGCAGCAGATAGCTTTATTGTTTCCCACCACAGCCACAGACCAAGGCGGCAGAACCGTTGGAACTGGCTCTTGGGACAGCTTGCCTGGGATTTACTGACAGACAGCATGAAGAAAGAAAAGGAAGCATCAAAGGCTTGGAATTAATTATTTCGGTTATTAAATTCTACTAATATTAATTTCTAATTTGTATGGATGGTGGTAGAGTTGCCTTTTCCACTTTGCTTTTGATCAGTATTAAATGACAATAAAATTGCAATCAGGTGAAATGGATCAGGTAAAGAAAAGCTGCTTCATCTTCCAAGTTGCTCTGAAAAGTGTGATAGTTTCCATTTCCAAGGGACACCCCATGATCCTGACACGATCAACCTGATCAATTCTCCATTGAAAGATCTCACAATCTAGTGTTTGGAGATCTAGGGAAGGGAGGAGAGCTGCACCTCAGCTGGATCTGTTAGAGGAGTTAGAAATAGGTCAGTCGCATCTTGTGCCGTTGGGGGTGACCTTAGGAACACGTATTGAGCTACATTTCCTATGGTTTCCTTGCAGGGAGAAAAAATAAGTGTGTAAGAGTTGTGTTTTGCGAACTCCAAACTGCATGCTGTGTGCTATCAATTCTATGCATGTCTTTACAGTACGATGCACGACGCCTGTGCATCAAGTTAATTAGAAGATAGTTCAGGTGGCAAGCATGCCCACTTTTTTTTACATAGATTAGCTTGATGGTTTACAATTCGTGAGAAGAGATAAAAACAAGAGCTTTGAATAATGCAGCATAACAGCACAAGTACAATAACAGAGCAGTCCATGCTCTTGAATACAGTGAATTCTATTATTCTCTAACAAGTGAAATAGAGAATGCCTTCTATATATATAAATAAAAAAAAAAAAAGTCAAGGTCATGCATTTGATAATCTTTAGTTGCTGCTTTCTGATGAGTTAAGCAGCAGCAGTGAGCACAAGAAATTTCAAGGAAGAAAAGAAAAAACAAATGCTTTTTGTAGCCACCACTACATGTATAACCACAGCCAAAACCCTAATCGGCATTAAAAGTCAGTGAGAATCATGTAACTCCTTAATGTATATAAACCAGAAGGCAGATAATATATATATTATAATCAAATGTGCAATGTGTTCAGCTGGAAAACATCCTGTCATCGTTCTACCATATTAACACATCCCTAGAATCTCGTAAAAAAACCCGAGGCTTCTTAAGCTGGTATTGGTCCAACCAAATTTGTCAAAATTGTGATGATAATAATAGCTGCCCTAAAATTGGCTGCCAACCAACTACCCCTTCCCATGCTGTCAACTTCTTTGCTCATCTGTCATCAATCCGGAACTGTTCACAGTTGATCGATCCAAACCTTGTGAAGTTTGTAACAAGAGCATTTATCATCTTTTTTACAGTTGCTTTGAATTCACCTGAGGCACCCATGTCAGCTTTATCAACATCAGCTACTCCATCTTTAACTGTAACAGAACCTACTATAGCACCATCTGCATAAGCTTTGCATGCCACCAAAATATTATGTGCACTATTGTGGAAATGACCAATGACTAAATCTTCAAAATGCTGCAAGCAAACTCAATCGAGTTAGTTATTGCGGTAGCCACAGACAAAGTTTAGAATCCAGCAAATGTCCTAAGTGAACTGGAACATGCATGTGCGAATTTGATGACCACACAAGTAAAATCACAATGCTCTTAAATAAGATGAGAGGCCAATGGTGTCACTAGACAGAACAGAACCTACTAACATCCTCTAAAGAAAGAAATAAAAAAGAAAAATGAATATCAGGAGGAAACAAAAAAATCAATATGAAATAAAACGACATATGGTTAAGGCACATTATCCAAGGGGTCCCTTCAATACAAGAAACTACTGCAAATGGTGGCGAACAAAAACACTAGAATGGACATCAACAAAGATGAAGCTCAAAGCATTGTCAGTTGCGCAAGCTTTTAATACCAAAGCTAGGGCCAATACACCTTTTCACAAATTGCCAGACAAACAATGGGGAATGCCTGCAAGGATAATGTAATGCACCACATAAAGAAACTCAAACATTAATAATCCTTTTTTTTCTATTTTATTTTTCATTCAAAAGCTAAAACAAAAAATTAACAAAACTACACGAACGCACGCACACATATGCGACGACCGAGGGTAGGTCTGCCCCAGTAAAATTTGGTTCAGATCCATGCATGCTAAGACCATGGAAAGATAACACCAAAAACGGTTGCCAATTTGGTGAATCCAAGCTATAGGCAAGAACTTTATGTCCGTGAGAAAAGAAGCAAGAACTCCAAGAAACAAAGCAGCAATTGATTATTAAGAGGGGGCAGTCAATGTGATCATACCTTTGGTGGCCTTCGTAGAGTATACATCATTGTCTTCAAGGACAAAATGAACACCTCTTCATTGTATTTCTTAGATCTTTTATCCCCTTCAGCCCCCACATATGAGGATTCATACCCAGGCTCATTAAAGAAAGGTTTTGCATTTAGAATGAGGGCTTGTATTGAGACCAAAACTTGCAGCATGGTTGATTTCCCTGGGATCCACATCTCAGTCTCTTTGCCAGACCAGGTGCCCAAAAGGCTGAGGCAGACTTTTCCACATTCATACAGATTTGGATTCAATCGAAGCCCACCTGAATAGTAGTATACCATCTGACAGGGAGGAATCACAATCAGGCACAGCATAAAATATTTATATGCATAAAAAAGATATTACAAATTACTTACCGGTGGTGCATCAGGATATGTAGGAGGGAATATACAGTCAAAGACAAAAAGGCCATCATGGTAGGGAGTGCCAGCAGGTCCTGCAATGACAGCCCTCAAAAGTTCCATCCTTGTTTCATAAACTCTAACAAATATAGTATCTGAGAGAGAAGGGGAGGCGGTTCAGTCATCTAACCAAGCAATGCCTTATAACCAGAAAATGAAAACGCTTGTGAATGACAAATGACAGACTAATTTTACAATCAATAGGGTGGCTAAGATACAACTTTTGCAAAATGCCAAACTTAAGCCAGCAAATAGATTCAGAAGTCACCTGGTAAGTCTTTCTCCAAACTTTTCCATTCATCCTGAATTCTTTTCGCCCAAATTTTGGGAGGCTACAGCAAAGGAAAATTCAATGGAAAAGTAAATAATAAATCAATCAATACAAACAAGTAATAAAACAAATTTTTGGCCTATTAGAGCCAATATAAGCATACTGATATTAAGGTATTATAACGAATTTTTTAAAGTTATGGGACCATGGCCCCCTCACGGTTGGCTTATGTGTCACCCCTTCACACACACATTTATGCATGTATCTGTGTGAGAGGGATAGAGGGAGAGTTGAATCTGCAATTAACTTTACTCACCGGGAGGTCAGAGACACAGGTGCCCCTATAGTGATGATCAGAAAAGTCTTCCACATTATCAAATTGTTTGAAGTTCCTATACTTTTGCATGGTATTGTTTTCTCCGCTATCTTCTACTTCACCATTAGAGCTTGAATCTGCAGGAAACATCGAACTACTTGCAGAAGCAGTCCATTTGTTTTCAGATAGACAAGTGGCTGTCATAATTTTGCTCTCGGAATGATTATGATTAGTATGACTAGGAATAGTATGATTAGGAATAGTATGATTAGGAATAGTATGATTAGGAATAGTTGAGGTGCTGGTATTGGATATCATATTTGAACTTGAAGCTGGTTCCTTCAGCCAAGGAAGGGATGCCTCTACTCCAGGAGGAAGATCCACGTTATCAAATTGAGATTGGATGGCTGAATAATCATCTTCATCTTCATCATCATAATATAAATAGCCATCATGGTCATCACAATCATTTTCATCAGCATAATCATCACAGTCATTGCCAACCTCATCATCATGGTATGACATGTCAGAATTGGAACCATTATTATTGTTTGAATTAGTTGATCCAGAAGTTGAACCCCTGAGATGATAAGCACTATCCACTGATCCTGCTACACTGGTATAATTGCCAAGATCACTGGAGGAAGCATTCTGAGTAAAGAGCAGAATTTTAGACCAACAATGGCTTATATTCAAAAGAAAAAAAAGCCATGTACAAGTACTTTGGTGTTCCAAAAGTTCACCTTAATCTCTTGTTGCCATGCATCATCATGAACAGATTTTGATTTTCCCTTGGTGCCCATATCAGCGTTTCCATGGCATATCAAAACTTCAGCTTGAGCATCCATTACATCACATAGAACAACCTAAACAACAAATTGCTTCCAGCATTAAAAACAATTACAGCATAATTTACAAAAACATTGTTGCAAAGAATTATTTTAAAATTTTGGTAGAATTGAAAAGGCAATTCTCTGCTGCAAAGATTGTGAAATTTGGCAAGTGCCATTTAGTTCTGCAAGAACAAAACTAGCTTAGTCAGCCTATATGTGGGCAAATATGCAGCCAAGTACATAATTTATGCTTCATTGTGTTTCACAGTAAAGCATAAACGAGTTTCCACAGCACATGTTCGACTCCTTTGTTTCCCAATCATGCAAGACAAAGTAAAAATTAGAGTGGTGCTCGAACAGCTATTGAGATGAGAAAGTATAACTAGTCTACCACTTCACAAAACACTTAACATAGCCAAAATTTCCAGCATGCAAGCAAAAATGAACCACTGCCGTAGAAATTACCAACAAATTTTATTCTTTTTTCTCTTTTCTAACAGTTTTCAGCACGCATGTTTCGACAGAAGAAGAAATAGGCTCATCCTCCAATGTCCATATACATGATGAAACCGTTGAGGACGACAAGTTTCTAACTCCATTGCTGCCTCATAATGCACAACAAATCGAGTTAATTATTCTCAGACTGGGTAATCTACCTTCTACAGTTGGATAATGCAAAAGACATCCCGAAACAAACAATTCCAAGCATCATGCCAAACTTAAGACATATTACCAGAATATCTCGAAATCACACAACTCCGGTCAAATTTCCCAATTTAAGCTAAAACAATTATACAAACTTGCACACGATAGAGAAATTAAAAACAAAATCATATTCAAACCCTAATTTCGTTACAATTAGCTAATACCACCCCCAAGATTTAATAAAAAATCAGTATAAATCCCCAAGCTTTCTCTTTTCACCCTAAGTTTCTTCCTTTCAAGTTGCAAGTACATTATACCACCAAATTAGCAAAAAAAACATAGCTAGCTCCTCATTTCTATAAACTCAAACAATCCACCTTCAAAACCCTAACTTTCCCAAAAGTAAGACACTAAAAAAAACCAAATCACTTTAAAACCTTAAGAAAAGAAAAGAACCCGCTTGGCTACTGAAAAACCAGAAGTCAACAATAATTACTTCAAAAAAAAACAACACACGACCGATCATGAACATGATCACAGAATAGTGACCAAAACGACACTAAATTACGAACAACACGCAAAAAAAAAAATCAAAACAAAAATTACCTCGCTTTGTTTAAGTTTCTTTGAGATCGCAACGTCCTGGTTGCCATCAGCCATGTCGAGATCCATTTATACCGAAATCTAACCCTAAAAAAATATTAAAAAATGAAAAAAAAAAAAGCGTGTTAGTTGGTTAAGGACTGTACGGTCTCTCTCTCACTCTCACACGGAGTAGAAAGAAGATCGGAATCAGAATCAGAAAAGGAACGGTTTTGATTTGATGGATGATCAAGAGAAAAAAGAGAAGGAGAGAGAAGGAGGTGAAGGTTGACGTACAAGCAGAAACACGAGAGTTGAGTCTCTCACTACTCTCTCTTTCTGTTCTGTGAGAGAAACAGTGAAAGTGTGTGAGAGAGAGTGATATTCGCGCCTTGTTAGGTATGTTTTTCATGTTATCGTGCGCAGGAAGGTCACGGTAAGTAAAAATAAGGTATGGTAAAGGTATCTTACTAGTTGCACGTTTTGGAGTTTTGATTCGAAGAGATGTTCGCTTGGTGACGTGGAAGAGGAGTGTTGGTTTTTGGGTCTAGTGGGGTTGGGTTTATGGTGAGGGTGTAGTGTAGTTGATTATTGCTGATGTGCCTGGTCCCTCCTGGACTTTATCATAGGATTTATCAAAGACTTTTTTTTTTTTTTTTTACTAAAAAAAGTTTTGGTGCTATTTAGTATTTTTTTTTTGTTTAAAAAGATGGACAACGATTTTACTGTTTTTTTTCTTTTCTTTTTTTTTTAATTTAGGGTATTATTTTCCTTTTGGTTTCGTGGCTTCATTTCTTCTTTCCCTATCGTTGTTATAAAACTTAAATTATCCTATAAATTGATCTAGGTCCAAGAAGAAAGCATGATTAACTAACTAACATGTTAATTTGGTTAAGATAATGCTGTTGATTTGTTTGTTTTAAAAAAAATTATTCAAAATAATATTATTTTAATTATTTAAAAAAAATTAAGTCATCCCTTTTTATTCGTGATTTTATCTCAAGTAATTTCATGGATAAGTTTTATAATTATGATCTAAACACAATAATTTAATTGTATTTATTATATAAAATAAGTTAATCAAAGCTAAATTGATGGATTAAGGATAATATCAAAAGAAATTATTGATTTAAAATGAATATTATGTTTGAAGAAAGAAGTTGATTTTTTAAATGTTTATATATTGAATGGTCACTTGTTAAAGAAATAAAGGTTTTTTTTTTAGGATTGTTTAGGGCTGCGATTCAACTTGTTTTTTATTAAAATTTAAATTTTTTATTTTAAATTATTTTTTTAATATTTTAATATATTGATGTAAAAAATAAATTATAAAAATAAAATAAAATATATTATTTTAATATATTTTAAACAATATATTTTAAAAAGAAAGCTAAACTCCTAAATTGAAGGTGAAATGAGTAACTTCATGATGAAAGCTTGACCTTCCCATCTATTCACACTTATTACCCTGTAAAAATTCAATGGCAGTGAACTTTTCCAAATTAGAAAATTTCAATGAAGTTTTCTTCTCAGTGTATCATTAGCAATTTCATGGCAATTTCATTATTAAAAATAATCATTACAAAATGACTTGAATAGTCAAGGGTTTTAAGATAAAAATGCTCGGGAGTGTGGCAGTGGTTATTTTTTAAAATAATTTTTATTTTAAAACATATTAAAATAAATATTTTTTATTTTAAAAAATTATTTTTAATATCAGCATATTAAAATGATATAAAAACATCAAAAATATATTAATTTAATATAAAATAAAAAAAATTAAATTTTTTAAAAAGGATAACATTACTAAACACTGCCGTACATGACTGGCCATTAATTTATTGGAACATGTTCTTTTCGGACAAGGATTTTTTTTTTTTGTACAAAAAAATATGATTTATGGATAACCCAAGGATGTGATGTTGCCATGACAAAGATAGCTGCGATTTTTTCAATGTTGCTGTTAGAACATGGAGAATTTTTAATTTTTTTTAGGTCTTTTCTGTAGGAAAAAAAATGTTTCATCTTCCAAATCCAATGTTATCCTTTGGATGCACCGTTGAATGTCTTATGTTCTTTCAATTAAGAGATGTAAATATTTATTTTATTTCTTGTAATTCTTATTTATAGTCATGTAATGATGTAAAGATAATGTTTGATATTGTGTTAACGGTTGTTTTTTTAAGTATTTTTTTATTTTAAAGTGTTTAAAATGGTAATTTTTTAAATTTTTTAATTTTTTTTAATATTAGTACATTAAAATAATAAAAAACACTAAAATATAATTTTAAATTTAAAAAAATTTAAAAATATTACTAAACCGAAAAAATAATCTGCCTCAGAATTACATTATATCATGATAAAATTCTAGGGTAAGTGGTGGCCCTGCATGCATGTTCTTGAAAAGCTTTTGTGTTTTTTAAGTAAGGTTTTGTTTTTTTTGGTTAAAAAGTGTTTTTAAATATTTATTTTTTTATTTTAAATTATTTTTTATATTTTTAGAATATTTTATATCCTAATAGTAAAAATAAATTTTAAAAATTAAAAAAATATTTTTTAAAAATATTTTTAAATAAAAAAATACTTTTAAAAAGAATTTTCAACGTAATGCCAGCTCGGCAATGGCAACCTATGAGAGTAACGTGAATGAATGTCTAAAATTAGGCCTCGATAAGACATTTCATCAAAAAAAAAAAATCTGCATGTTCATTTATTATTGTGGTGCGTTGAGACCACAACCTGTCCGGCAAAGATAACGACTCGTTAACTATTTAGGTGGTGAATCAATTATAAGAATTTAAAATTAAAAGGTTTGGTTTTTTTTTTTTTTGTATAATTTTAGGTTTAAATTATATAATTGCTATATGATGATTACTGGAGATTTATATAATCATTAATTTCAGGGCTCGTGAGATTAATCGAGATGTGTACAAGTTGTTCCGAACACCCATGTTTAACTATAAAAATAAAAAAGATAATGACTTCTTTAATTTTAAATTAAGGGAGTGAAATTTTAAATTTATTTTTTAAAATTATTAATTGAAATTTTATAAATTTTAAAGTCACTGAAAACTTATATAATAATTAATTTTAGAGTTTATAGAATTAATTAAAATACAGGCAAGATAGTCCGTATATCTACTTTAATAATAAAAAAAAACAACTCCCTCGCATCTTTAAGGTTCATGGATCTTATTATCTGGAAGTGAGTTTTATTTTGTTATTTTTGTCAAAATTAATTTTTTATTTTAAATTAATTTTTTAATGTATTTTAATAGTTTTAATACGATGATATGAAAAATAAATTTTTAAAAACTAAAAAATATTTTTTTAATATTTAAAAAAAATACTTTAAAAACACGAAGATTGTCAAACTCTCAAACAAACTTTAAAATTAATGGCATGGCACTAAACCTTTGTAACTTCAATGTTAGGTTATTCAAAGTTAGTGCAAAGGAGTCCAAAGGTTGATCTTCCCATACATTTTATTCACACTTATTATTCAGGGAACGTTTGGTACCGCTTGTACGCGCCTTTTTTTTTTTTTTGCTAAAATTGGGTGCCTTTGGACCTTTTGATGTGCTGATGTCAAAAATGATTTTTAAAAAATAAAAAAACATCATTGACATGCATTTCGGCACAAAAAGCTATTTAAAAAGCACCCGCAACCACACTGCCAAATACGCTCTCAATGTTAGTGCATTTTTCAAATTATAACATTATTTCAATGAAGTTTTCTTCGCCGTACTTCACTCGTAATTTGACTAATTTCTCTAGCAATTTCCCGGAAGAAAATCATTAAAAAAGAGTAATTACAACATGACTTGAATGGCAGAAGGCTCTCAAGTTGACAAAAACCTAATTTTTCTTCGGAACCCTAGATCCATTTGTAATGTTCACTGTTACGTGATATGTTCTTGTCATTCACCTATAAAAACTTTGAGTTGGCTTTGAAGGATGTTGAATTCTTTTCATGTGATTTATTTATTATTTTTAAATCGATAAGGAATAAGTAAATATGTTGGTGCGACGTATATTTTTGATGGTAGTTCAGTTTATCGTCAATGAATTTTTTTTCTTTTCTCCATTTCCCCCTTGAAAGTTACAACTTTACCCTCTTGGTTATTGGTATTTTAACTTTATCCATATTATTTTGATTTTTAATATTTTATTTGTTTTTAATTTTATCATTAAATCTCAATTTACCAAATATTATATTCTTCAATTTGGTCCTTATTCTTTGGATTTCTAATTTTTTATTTTATTTTTTTTGTAAAAGTTTTACTGGTTTTTAATTTCATCATTCAATTCAAATTGATAGTATTATGTTTTTCAATTTTGTCCTCATTGTTTTGTTTTTTAATTTTTTCTCGATCTTTTTGTAAAAGTTATTATTATTTTCAATTTCACGCTTTAATTACAACATTATTTTTATTTTTATGTCAATTTTGAACCTCATTCTTTTTTAGTTTTTTTATTTTTTTGCTAAATTGATTTTTTTTTCAATTTCACCATTCAATTAAATATAACATTTATTTTGTATTTTGATTTTAATCCTGATTCTTTCAATTGTCTTTTTAAAATCTTTTTGTATAGTTTTTTTCTTTCAAGCTCATCATTCAATATATGATTAAATAAGAATTAAACTTTATTATTTTTTCAAGTTGAATGCTTCGAGTTTAATGACTTATGTTACAAGTTTAAAAAATTACCACGGTTTTTTTTAAAATCTTATAATTAATTTACTTTATTTTTTATTTGGTTATTCAAATTACATGATCTTAACTGTGAATTTAACAGAATATTCTGAATTAACTCAATTCTAATTATCATGATTATAAGTTTACCGTAATCAGTTTTTTAATTTTATTTCAAAACATTAACATTATTTTTTACGCAAAAATAATTTTGCCATGGAATAAAGAGGCTAAGGCTAGTGTACACAGCAAGACACGGCATTAATTAAATCAAGACTCGCCAGTTACGATGATTAGTTCTTTTTGTAATTATCAATTTTGCTTTCGCTGTGGCTCTTAGTTGATTGTTATTTTTAAGTATTTGGTAATAATTTAAAAATTAATATCACATCCCCTCCTTCCATTTGTTATTTTCAATGGCTACAAATATTTATAGCTTTCTAAAACTAAAAGTCCAGTGTTTTTAAACCTTGTGGGTTTTGACCGGGTTATCTGAATCAATTTTATTTTTTATAAATCAAAATGATATTGTTTTGATAAAAAATAAAAAAGTAGTCAATGAGTTGTAATCAAGTATTGCTGAATTAACTAAATCATTGAGTCAACCTGTCAAGTTGGCTGGTTTTTAACTATTCATAGCTTTTATAAATCCAATTCAATTTCAGTTCCAGATCAACCGGATCTAAGTCTACCCATCAAGCCAGGTGAGTTTTAAAGCAATGGTAAAAACTATAACCACAACTTTTCCAGACGAACACCGGTCACCACTACCAGCCTAGAAGCACAGCAGAGCAATAGCATAGGCCAAGACCAGGAAGGAAACAAATGGTGCATGGAGCAGAATTTTGAACTCTCAATATGTTAAAGAAAAAAAAAAGAAATTTTAACTCTCAGTTAAATTTTTCATTTTAAAAAATCGTGTGATGAGAAGCTGAGGAGCATAAAACCAGTTGTAAGATGAACACAGATATATACTACTGCTACCAATTGTATGCCACTGTCACCACCATAACTACTTCTACCTCCGTTACCACCAGTACTATCATCATCGGACAACACACATCCACCGGAAAATTCTAAGTTTTATCAAATACCTCTTAGCTTTGAACTCCTATATTTCAAAATTTCAGTAAAAGGGGAACCTTCCAACACAGTGAGCATAATGTCTACGCACTGGCTAAGCTTCAGACTCGAGCACGTCTATAAAGCTGCAGCATTTGTTCTCGTTCTCTATAACAAATGGTTGAGCAGCAGCAAGAGCATCCAATTTCAACGAGTCAAGTGAGCCGATTTTATCAATAATTTTAGAATGTGAAGCAGGCTTCTTTCCAACAGTCCCATTCTTAGAATCTTTCCCATCATTTTCTGTTCTCCAGTTAAAGAAACTTACCTCATCCTTGGGAGATCGGTGGGTTTTCCACACTTCCGACCCTGAACTTCCAAGATTGAAGGTTTCTTTTCTGCATCTTTCTTACCTCTTCTCTTTTTATATATTCGGCACCTCCGAGGAATGATCTCTGGCATGGCTTTCCAGAAATGTCCATCTGCCTTTTAAGGAACTTCTCTTGGTTGGCCAAGTACAGCTGCAGAAAACACATTGAGTTTACCTTCATCATAAAGATGTAGGGGACGTACATCTTTCTTTTCTTTTCTGTCAATTCCCTACCATGTTTTTATATGCTTTTTCCTGGTTGCAAGCTTTCCTTTATTGGTTTCTCATGCCATCATTTGGGTGGTGATTTTTCTTGATATCTTGGTTTATAACTTGCGTGATGTTTTGTTCATTTTATTTGGTGCAGTTTGTGCTTTTGTGATATGGTTGACCAAAGGTAGATTTCGGAGCGATTGACTGGAATATTTTGCTTTCTTCTTACCGTGCGTTGGTTCCAGGTTCTTCATCGTTTCTTCTTTTTTATTTCACCCACAGTTGCCTGTTGGTTTGTTGTCAGTTTTATGCATTAATTTTTTGTCATTTTCCTGTTATTTATTGCCTTTTTTTCTTGGTTGCTGCAGTTCTTCATGTATATATGGTTGGCATATGGATGGCCAGCGGGGCTAGCGGCAGGTTTCTTTTGCCCAGCACTGGATCTAGACCATTCATTAGATGTGGTGAAAATAAAGTGACCGATAAAAATTATCCATTTTAAATATTAAGCCAGTTTTAATGCTAAATTTCTGTTCTATTTTACAATTTTTGCAATCTAGATATATAATTTGAGAGTTTTATTCGTAGTGTTAAAAAAAAAAAAAGATTAGAATATACTATGTGATGTGATGCTGAGATATATTAAGACTTAAGATGTAATACAATTATACTGCCACCATTAAAAATAAATAGCGTAGCAATTAATTATAATATGTGTAATTTACTTGTTCAGTCTTGAGTTTATTTTCCAGATGTTACCAGTTCGAGTATCACAAATCTCGAGATTACTGGAGATTTATATGATCATTAATTTCAAAATCTCGAGGGATTAATCAAGATAGATTAGTTGAAATGCGTATAAGTTGATCTAGACATCCATGAAAGAATCAAAATAGAACAAAAAAATTATTGCTTTCAAAAGCAAGGCAATCCCAACAAAGACAAAATTTAAGTGGCTCTGTATTTTTTAAACCTTTAATTTTAGTTTTTAAAATTTTAATTGCTCTGAACCAATCAAATTAAATTTTAATTGCTCTATTTCCATGGCAATACTTTTTTGGAGCTTAAGGAATGTTTGGGAACACGTTTGAACCCCCATTTTTAAAAAATTTGAATTTTTTTTGCTAAAATTTAATATGGTTTATACGTTTTAGATTGTTTTAATGTGCTGATGTCAAAAATAATTTTTAAAAAATAAAAAAAAATCATTGGCATGCATTTTAACACGAAAAGTTATTTGAAAAGCACTCGCAACAACACTGTCAAACATGCTCTTAGAGAGTGTTTGGTATTGCCAGGTGGGGCAGGTTTGAAAAAAATTATTTTATAAAAAATACTTTTAGTTGAGGTTGGTTTGAAAAAATAGGTGTTTGGTTAAAACTGTGGTTAAAATTGAGATTGAAGAAAAAATAGTTTAATATGTTTGATTAACAATGCTTGTAAAATTGAGATTATAAAATAATTTTTAATATATATATTAATATTGATAATTTTTAATTTAAATACTGTGGATTTAACTACTGCTAATATATCATAAAATAAATCATACTTTATATAAAATATTTTTTTATTATTCCATTAAACTATCTATAATTTCATCACGATCTGAAATTCATCCAACAAGAACTACATTCAACGTTTTTGAGCGTAAAAAAAAATCAGGGTAAAATATCATTATGAACAAAATTAAAATTACGATCAAATCTCTGCGCACGGCCAGCCGCCTATCATGCGACCCCCTTCTAATTTATGCAGTGTCATTAAATAATATTAAACACTAATTTTTTTAATAAAATATATTTTTTAAAAAATAGATTTTTTACTGTTCACATGAACGGTGCATGCAAGTGAATAAATTTACTTTACTGTTCACATGAACAGTGCAGTGAAAATCACTGCACAGTCAACGCATAACACAAACAAATGTGCAACAAATATGCAGAGCACACTGTTCACTTTTGTTAAGTGAACAGTGCCGGCAAAGCAGGTATAACTTGCTTTTCCCCTACCTGCTTTTTTATGCGATTTTTAATGGATCCCATCAACTAAAAACATTGTTTTTCACTTTAACCAAATAATATAAAATTATAATTTCTTCAAGACACAACTGCCGCCGCATAAACAAACACAATTAATCATTAGTGAAGGGGATTACCACCGGCTGTTCGGTTGGCCTTTATTAGCATTTCAATTCAGCCCAGTGGCTAGACAAATCGTTGAAATATTAGTATGAAAGATATGTTAGGTTAATTCTTGATTTTTGTTGTTTCTAACCATTGATTTATTTCACCTCTGCGATATTTCTTGGTGTTGGAGAAAAAAAAAACAAAAAACTTTATTTCTTGGCTAGACAAATCGTTTTTTTAATTGTTTCTGTTATTCTTTTTTATTTTTTTTCTTTCAATCAATCAAGTAACATTTTATTTTATTTGTTTTTTTTATTAAATTTTCATCTTTGTTCTTTTAATTAATTTTTTATCTTTTTTTTTAATTTGTTTTTATTTTAATTTTATCCCTCAACATTTTATTTCATTTATTATTTTTTATCCAATCTCGATCCTTATTGTTTTTATTTATTATTATTATTATTAATCCCTTATTATTTTCTTTCATTGGTTTTTTATACTAGATTTGGTTCTTATTGTTTTGATTACTATTTTTTTTTTGTTAAGATTTTTGTTTTATTTTTTTTTGTCTCATGTAGGGTCATCTCGGTCTTATGATTAAAGCTACTTGTTTTAAAGATTAGACCAATTTAACTTCAATATATTTTTAAATTTTTTTATTTCATCATTTGACATTATATTATTGGACCTTAAATTTTCTATTTTTTTTCTTCTTCTGGGGTCATCCCAGGTCGTGGGTTGGTTAAATTAACACAAGTTGCTTTGATTTTTTTTTTTATTTTATCATTTGATATCGGGCTATTAGGTTTTGAGATTCTTATTTTTTATGCCTTTTATTTTAATAGGGTTATCCTAGGTTGTAGGTTCGTTAGGTTAAATTAACGGCTACTAGGTTTTCCAGGTTTTTTTATTTATTTAGTTTTAATTCTTTTTCTAGGTTACTTAAAAAAAAAATTTTATTATCTTAATTTTATATTGAGGGTGGTGGGTTTACAACGTTAATCAAAGTTGATCTAATTTTTTTTTCTTTCATATATTTTTTTTAAATTATTAATTTTTTTTTATCATTTGAAATTAATCTTATTGGGTCTTAAGATTTTTTTTTCCTTTTTAGGTTATCTTAAATTGTGAACTAATCAAATTAACATGATTCATTCAGATTATCATTTAAATGTTTTATTTTATGTTAAAAAGAAATTAATCCGTCCCGCGCGGCACAGGTGTGTAATGGAGTATGAATTAACCACTGCATCTGGACATTGACTATTTTCGCCACGTGTCAACAAAGACCATGTCCAACTCACACACACCAAAACATTTCCATTTTCGCACCAAAATTTTCCAGGCGCCAATATTTAGCGCCGAAATAACCCGCCAACATTACCCGCCCAAAACCCTCGCCCAAAACACACGCCCCAAAACCCTCTTCTTTATAAACCCTCACAAAACAATAGCAACCACCAACCCTCTCTTGGCAACTTCGCGCTTTCGCCCCCATTGAAATCATCGCCAACCACCTGTTTGTCGAAATTCCCCACAGAAAAAACCCAGCAATGGTAGTTCCTTTAGGCCCTGGAAAATTCTATGGCAGCACCCTCCCTCGCCCCAGAATCTACACCGATGTAAGGCACAGCGCTGAACGAGTAGACCCGCCAGCTCCTGTTATGGATCCGTTTCTTTCATGGGCTCATGAAGCTCACTGGTCCATGGGAGGGCTCAGTTTCAACCGCCTTCGATATCAGGGTCGAATCGAAGGAAATACTGAGAAACTACGAAAACTCCGCGAAAAAAAAATCAAGTTATTAGCCAAAACTAGCCCGAAGAAGAAAGATTTGGCCCCGGATGGGCAGAAAGAGCGCAATAATAAAAGGGGTGGGTCTGTCTCGCCTCCTCCAGCTCCTCAAGTGACAAAGAAGAGGAGGTTCTTGCAGTTGATTGACGAGGAGGAGAGTGAAGAAGAGGAGGATCAAGAATTTGAGGAAACTGTGAAGATTAAAAGGGGTCTAGCAAGGAAGTTAGTGGGTGATTTTGAAAGGGTAGCTAAGGATAATCACAATGTGAAGGTTGCTGATTTGGCAAAGACGGTCACTGAGGAGGTTAGCAGAGAGGAAAAGAAATCAAGGGGTGGAAAGAAAGTTAAGAAAAGTGGTGGAGAGAGTGGATCCGAGGCTGTTATTGGCGGGATTAGGAGTTCACCAAGATTGGCTAAGCAAAGATATGTGAAAGGGGCTTAAAATTTATCAGATTGTGAGCTCTGTTAATTGTAATGAAATAGTAGGCAAATAGTCTTAGTTAAGGTTTTTTTTCTTCTGTTTTTGTTGTTGTTTTTTAAGTCTTGACTTATTTGATATGAAATTGAAATGAAATTAGTGTTGATAAGAATACGAAGGTTTCAATTTCATTGAATATATCTTTATCAAGAATTCTGACTGAATCTTGTTTCATTTGATTTGATTGGTGTTCATGTTGATTAGATTGAAGATGCTTCATGGTCTGTCTAATTTGTTCAGTGTATCCAAGTTTCAGTTATCATTGCTGTTCCCTGGTGCTGTTTTGCTGCTACTCTCATTGCTGATATGCTAAAACTTTCGGATTATAGTTTGCCTAGTCCTTAATTGCTCAACTTGATACCCTTTGGGAATTCGATCCTCGTTTTGGTACATGATATTAACTGTTTGGCACCAGCTCATTTTCAGATCCAAAAACAAGCAGCAGCTCTCCTCTCGTCTCCTGGCCATATTCTGGAAAAACATGAAAAGATTGTTCACTAGTTTTAGACAATCAAAAAACCTTTTGCCTGTACCAAAACTTGGCAGATTTGCCATTTCCATATCTTCAAACCAGTACCATGGAGCTTGTCATGGTAGGTTCTTTGCGAAGGATTGCTTTGCCCTGTGAACATTCCAAATTCTGCAACAATGGATCAAAACTTCCACCTGGGAATCGGTCTATGGAATCCTACCATATCTATGTACTTGGTTCTGCCATTTCTGATTATGGTAACTCCGAAACACGGTTTATATGGTAATGCTGTAGGTTTCATGATTACAAAGCTGTACGCCCCAGGGAAGACATTTACTCAGTAAAGACGGGTTTGTGGAGAAGACTTAAGAATCCTCCTGCACCCCATTACCAAGCGTTTGATAGCAAACAAAGATCAGTTTTCCTGCATGGAGCTGTTCACTGGATTGTAACGTCCGAGGCAGGTATTCGCAATTCCATATTGAAGTTAGATACAACTGATGATTGTTTTACTAAATTGAGCTTGCCAGAAAGCTTGATCAGGAAAGATAATCGTCTATTTGCCTCCATCTCAGTGTTTGAAAAATGTCCTTCTGCTGTGTGCTTGGATTCTAGTCCTCATTCTACATCTGGTTCTATATGGATGATGAAAGAACAGGTGACACTCTTGGGAAGGCAGTTCAAGTTTACTTTAGCAGCATCATCGTGACGAAAACCGCAATAATGTACTAAGGGTGGATTGCTATTTGTGTTGGGGATTAATGGACGAGTGGCTCCATATAATGATGAAGACCAACAACAAATGGATGATTTTGTATCTGGTGTACATGGAATATCTCATGGAAATTTGATAATTTTGAAGAAAGCCTCGCTCTACTCTACTCGATGAAGAAAAAGCTCAATCTTACTCTACAATAGCTGGTGCAAGTGAGAAAGAACGGGAAGAAACAGGTGAAACAATCAACTTTAACACTTCACTTTTTTGTACTGTCTTAATTTCTTCCTGTAACAAGCCAACGATGGCAGAACTACTCATGATAACCTCATTATTATTTTTAATGCAGGTTAGTTGAATATTGTAATGGTTCAAGTGTTGAGTACTCTTTCCTTGAGGTTTTATTAAGCAATGATATCATATTATCATTTACTGAAATCAGATGATAAGATGATTTTGAGCATTTTTATTTCCTGTAATTATTAATATATTGACATGGGTTCTAAATTGGGGGTTTGCGGTTGTGGTAAAATGGAGTTCGGGTAAAATTTAATTTTTTTATGTTATTTGATCATTTTGATATACTAATATTAAAAATAAATTTAAAATAATAATAATAATAAAATATTATTTTGATGTAATTTTTAATAAAAAATATTTTTTAAAAAATCATTATTATACTTCTAAACATCTAGTTTTCTTCGATCACTATTTGTTATCTTTTTAGTGGTTTGAATCAAAAAATTACCTTTTTAAATATCAAAACCAAATATTTAATATAATTTTGTTTCATAAGTAAGAATTATTGCTAAATCTTATTAAAATATAAAAGAATTAGAGCAACATAAATATTTTTTTATAAGTGAAATAAAAATTGATATATATATAGCCATAAATGGTTGTAAATAAAAGTTTTGTATATGATATTTTATTAAAAGATGAAATTTATTTCATTTTAGCTATTTTACTTGAAAATCATGTCAAAAACATAGTTTTTAAATCTAATTTAATGAGTTAATTCAAGAAACCTGTGACCTGAAACCCAACTCGAGCTGAGTTTCAATTTCAATTAAAAAAGATATTTTCCTAGTCATAACCAATTAACTCGTAAACTAGCCAAACCTTGTATATCCATTCAAAATAACATCGTGAATTTTATTTTTATTTTTAAAAGAACAAACAATATTGTTTTATATAAAAATAATTAATTAAGTTGATCAGGTGACCAGATAATCCATACTTTTTTATATGTTAGAAACTAAATCAAATATGATAATTATGGTTAACAAGATAAATTAAAAACTTAATATTTATTCAAAGATAGAATTGAGTCAGTTAAATATATAAATATACATCAAAAAAATTATATTATTATATAAGAACCTTATTTTTTTCTTTTATGTTTGAGTTTTAAATGAGATTCAACTTTTCTAAACACTTTAGTCAATTTTTTTTTAAAGAATAAGTTTGATAAAATCTTTAATTTCTGGATTTACTCTTGGATGTTTAACGGATTTTACTAATGGGTGTAAAGTTGATGATTCGTGTTTGTTTAGGAGAGTGGTTGCTGTTGCTTTTCAAAGTGTTTTTCATTTAAAAATTAATCAAAATAATATTTTTTAAAAATTTTTAATTTTTTTTAATATTAGCATATCAAAATAATCTAATAATATAAAAAAATATTAATCTGAAATAAAGAAAAAATAAAAAAATAAAAAATTATTTTTAAATATTTTTAAAATGTAAAACCAAATAGGATTAGATTAAGTTGAAAAATTTAAGAAAACGGTAAGATTAAAATTGATGTTTGCAATTTGTGCAAGGCAACCTCCCTGTAGGTAGGCGTATTTCTATTTTCTGAAGTTAACCCGTATTTCACAGACCTCCTTCTTTTTTTTTTTTTTTTTTGTCTTTCTAGTGGTCATTGAACACTATATTAAAAATATAGCGAATATAATAATTGATAATCAAGTATTAAGAGTTTGAAATTAAAAAATTTATTTTTTTTGTAATTTCAAGTTCGAATCTTATGATTGCTCATATAATGGTTATTGAAGGCTTACATGATTATTAACTTCAGGACCCGTGAGATTAATTGAGGTACATACAAGTTAGTTCGGATATTCATGTTAAACTAAAAAAAATAAATATAGCGACTATATTATAAAAATAGAAAGAATAAAAATACCATTTACTAAATTAAAAAACAATATAAAGCACAAGTACAATTATTAAACTTAGTTGGCGTTAACATGATAATTAATCCAGGCTGGATTTTAAAAAACTTATTTGAGAGTTGGCTGGCATGATTTAGTTTAAAATCTAATGGACCATCAATTAGTTATTTTTTTAAAATAATATTATTTTTTTAAATAAAAATAACATTGTTTTGGTAGATATAAATTAACTAGAGTTAATTATATCAATTTGTAACCCAAGCCTCGGGTTGGATAAAGAATTATATATATAAGGGTTATATTAGGAAAATTAAAAGAATACAAATATAACTAAGGAGATTTTTGAGAATATAATCCAGGTTACTTTAAAAAAAAATTATAATTAAAAATATATTAAAATAATATTTTTTTTAAAAAATTATTTTTAACATTATTACATTAATATAATTTAAAATATTAAAAATAGCTAATTTAAAAAAATAAATAAATTTTAATAAAAATCAGATTGAAACTCCATAGAACACCATCTTTTAAGTCATTAATCCTTTAAATTTCTCCTCTAACAAAATACAAACCCTTCAGCTGGCATTTCAAGAAATTTCATGAAAGAAAGACTAAGAGATTCTGTAGAGTGAAGAAAGATGACGGCTATGTCTCGAGCAACTGGTTTGCTTACTAAAAACCCAATATTTCGTTTTCAACAGCAAATGGGTATGCCCTTATTTTCCTCATTTCCCTTCTCTACTACTTGCAGTAGCAGCGGCACTGATAAGGTGTCCTTTAGTAACATTGATGATGCCTTAGCTTTTTTCAATGACATGCTTAGCAAGAACCCTCGGCCTAGTACTTATGATTTTAATCAGTTACTGTCTGCAGTTATGAGGATGAAAAAACATGAGACAGTAGTTTCTTTGTCCAAAGAAATGGAACTTAGAGGAGTTAAAAATAATGTCTTCACGCTCACCATATTGATTAACTGTTTCTGTCACTTAAACCGTGTTGATTTTGGATTCTCTGTGTGGGGAAAAATTCTTAAACGTGGTTTTGAGCCGGATGTTGTAACGTCTACTACCTTGGTAAATGGGCTCTGTAAAGAAGGTAAAATGGGTGAAGCTGTGAAATTGGTTGATGATATGGTGGAAAGAGGGTATAGACCTGGTGCATATACTTATAGTGTGGTAATAAATGGTCTTTGTAAAGTTGGGAAAGCTGATGTGGCTGTTGGATATCTTGAGGAAATGGAAAAGCTAAGTTGTGTGCTGGATACTGTTGCTTACAATTCGGTGATCGAGGGATATTGTTTGCAAGGAAAAGTAGATGGAGCTAGAGAGGTATTTGATGTGATGGTGAGTAAGGGCACTACGCATGATGTTTGTAATTATAACACCTTGCTTAATGGATATTGTAAGATGGAAAGGGTAGACGAGGCAATGCAAGTTTTTGACGAAATGTTGAGAGAAGGTTTAGTTCCTACTGTAGTTACTTACAATACTCTGATAAAAGGTTTGTGTCGAGTGGGGAGAACGTGGGCTGCACATCAGCTTTTCAGGAACATCTCTGCTTGTGGCCTCACTCCAACCATAATAACTTACTCGACTTTGATTGATGGTTTCTGTGAACAAGGGAATCTTGATGAGGGGTGGGCACTATTTCAAGAGATGCAAAAGAGTGCTGTGAAGCCTAACTTGGTAGTCTACACCATCCTTATTGATGGTATGTGCAAGTGTGGGAAGCTTAAGGATGCAAAGGTATTGTTTTCTAGACTCATCGTGGAAGGATTTCAGCCTGATGTTCATACCTACACTGTGTTAATTGGTGGAATTTGTAAAGAAGGATCTCTAATTGAAGCACTCAAACTTTTTAGAAAAATGGAAGAGGACGGCTGCACACCAAATGCTTGCTCCTATAATGTGATTATCCAAGGATTTCTCCAACACAAGGATACATCAACAGCAATGCAGCTTATCTGTGAAATGGTCAATCGAGGATTCTCTACAGATGCTGCCACCAGAACCTTGCTGCTAGATCTACCCACCAGTGATGGGAGTCCTGCTCTTAAAAATTTGCCAGGGCTCTGTGACGATCATCATGATGTAAAGGTGAAGTAACCTTTGAATACTCAATGTTGCTTTGATTAATGCAGCAAATTAAAAGTTGTTTCTATTACCCTTGCAGCTTTTGTTGCATTTGGTTTCATGCTTGGGATTTTTCTCCACTAGCATTTAGGTCATATTTGCTCTGTAGAGTTGCGCCAGTGTCATCTTTCTGACCTTGTAGGCATTTATGCTTGTAACAAACAATATATTTTTAACTGAACTTATGTAAACCAAGGAGGTTGGAAGATTGTGTGTACTTGTGTACTCGCCCATGGAAACTTCTGTGCCTTTAGCTGCCCTGTCTCTACCTTCATAAATGAAACTAACTGGAAAACGTCTATTCACTAGTGAAATTCCTGGCATTTTCATTTCTGAATGAACATGATATATTTCTGACTAAACATGATTTATTGAGGTTTACATGCAGTGTAATTTGTATTGTTGTTGCTCTTATGAACATTCTGGTCCTTACTTTATTTGACTGATTTTGATGATATAGATGATTTCATTTTTTTGTAATTTCAGAATTATAAGTTGCTTGTTTTGTTCTCAACTGGTTGTGATTTTCATGAGTACTTCATTAAGACAGTTCTATCAATAGGAGGGGAAGAATTTAATCGGAATCTGCTAGTATAACTTAGTATTTTATTTTCTGATTCTGGGGCCATAGTTGAAGCAGTAAAAAAGTCGCATTCAAATTCCTATTTGAGGTAGTCTTAGTGTCTAGCAGTACTTGCCATCAAAATATAGGGTTGCTTCACTCTTCTTACTTGTGTTTTCTGTGTGCAAAGAGGTGAATGTTGCAGTTCATATGCATTCCCTGCATAGAAAAGTAATGAATATATGATATCAGATTCATGGAATTCAAACTTAATTCTCATTTTCCTCTAGGAGTACAAAATATAAGAGCTCCCTTGGATTTCTGGGCTACAACGGAGGTCCCATTTGTCCGTTTCCTATCAGAATTCATGTGATCTATTACAATGAGTGCATGACCCACAGTGCTCTTAGATATAAAAAGGCTTGGAAGATATTTCGGTCTATCTCTCTATCATTTCTCTTACGATTATAATTTGCTAAAAATTTACAAAACCACCGTATTAGTTTAGTGCAGCTTCAGCCTTGGCCTTTTTGGAGTGATCAATCAAGAAGTTCTTCCATCATAAAAGGGTAAGCTTGTTACTCAAAATACCATTACTCATTGCCAAAAGCTTATTTTTTTGGTTTCCAACACCTTGGGTGATGAAAAATTTCTAAAACAATTGACTTTTTGGTGTATAAAATTGCATGAAACAAGCCTTGTCCTTGTAAAATGGGAGCTGTTTAAGGACAGCCTCCTAGTACCCAATTACCTTGTTTGTGTCTGCATTCCTTCCATTGTGCTCAAAGTCTACCTTCCAAGCTATTTCTGACCTCTGCTTGGATGCTGGAATGCAAAACCCTTTCTTCCACCAGCTCCTCCTCTCCACAAACAGGCAAATGCTTTTTTCCCGACCTTATCTCTCAATTGCAAATTTCTACAAGTGTCTTCCAAATATCACTACATGCCTGAGCCCTTGCCTTCCATAATCAAATTCATGATATCGGAAATAGGATCTTTTCAGGTGCTCTCGGCATACCACTACTCTGACATGAAAGTAGAGATGGGTTTTCTTTGTATTTACACTTTTTGAGGGTTTTGTGAAGTGAATTTGCGGGTTCTGTATATATTTTACGTTGTTATTTAATTATTGGTCTCTTTTTGAGGGAGTTGTCATCAATAGGCTTTGACTTCTTTTGGTATTTTGTGTTTGATCATGATACAGTCATCCTGGATGGAGATTTTGGTTTCTTGTTTGTTGATTTTGATTCTTACCAGATCAGGATTTTAGATTTTGGTTCTTGTTTATTTTATTTATATGCATGGTGTGCCTGCTCAGTGTAAGATTTTGGATTGGTGTTGGGTTTTGAGGTGGGTATTGATATGTCTTTGTACTTTGCTGTCAGTTCTTAACAATTTGGGTCTGTTTGCTCATAAATTGCTTGTTTTATGATTTATTTTTTCTTGTTCTTGTGCATACTGGTTTCAATAATCGCTTGACATTGTTTTTTTTTCTTTTGTTTGGTCCTGTAAATTTTTTGTTGATAGACTTTTCATTTTGGTAATGTTTAAGAATGAGGTAATGGTTCTAAATTTCCTAGTGTATGCCTCATGTATGCTTGTTGAGCAATCTTTGCTAAGGTACTCGTTAATATTAATTTCCTAAAAGCAGGCTAATCATAAATTCTTGACATTGTTTTATCTGGTATTGATTCATGATAATGTTTTTGATATTGGTACTGATTTACTGATTTGATTGGCTCAATGGAAGCAGGGTTGTGATGCTTCAGTCTTCATGAATGATGATGATGCTCTTGCCCTTGCCACCAAATAAAAACCATTCCATTGAGAGGCATGCTGTTCGCAACAAGACCTTGAGAGGTTTTTTTGTTAAATGGACATGATCACAGAGGAGCTTGACGATTCATGCCCAGGGTTGGTTTTATGTGCTGATACGCTTGCACTTGCCACCAGATATGGTGTGTTCTGGTATGTTCCACTGCTTTTGTTTCTTTGCATAGTAAAGCACTTGACAGCTGATCTTTTAGTCATTTAGTGCTGAAATGATCAAAGTTGGTTCCTCAGGTTTTACCCTTTTTTTTTAAAAAAAAAAAAAAACTTTCTGTAGAAAAACACGAGCTTTTCCTAATGACACAATTATCTGCACCAGACTCATTCAAGTGAAGTCTGGCTAATTAGATTACAAGATTTGTATTCCGTGTGATGTTAAATGTTTGATAGCAATGCAAAGATATTAGGACCTTATCATTTCGATTCAAATTTCATCAGTTTTCTTTCTGTTTAGTCACTGAACTTTCTGAAATAAGAAATGAATCATTCCCAGTCTCAGCCATGTGATTCTTTGCTATCCAAGGAACATTCATAAATCGTTATCATTGAGTATGCTTATGGTGTTTGTTCTTGCTTGATCTTGCAGGCTGTTGGTCCATTTCCAGATTTAAGTGGCAGGAGAGACGGTGCTCAATCATAGTATGATGAAGCCATGGATGAGATTCCAAAGAATAATGATAACATGACCCAAAAAAGCATTCCTCTTTTCCGCAGGGCCGCAGGGGTTTTGATTGAAGAGAAACAATAGTTTTGAGGTGCTGTTTTTTCACTATCTTGATCAGAAAAGATAGTAACAGTGGAGGTAGAGAAAAGACAATACAAAAAGAAAATGGAGACATAATTGTATTAGTTTCTGATGAACAAGATAGATAGAGTGATTGTTTTGTATCCTGTTATAGATAAAATATATAAAAAAATCTATTTTACTATTAAATCTTCATATTTTAGAAGTTAATTAGAATTTTTTTTTTTTTTGTAAGTTTATACTCAGCCTCAGCTCTCGTGTGTTGCAACCCAACTACCGTGATCTTCTCTTTGATTCCCCTCCTCTTTTGTCCCACAGTCTCGGCTTTCCACAGGAAAACCATCACCCCCATGGAAATTAATTTTTAGCAGAGGATCTGCAAAGATTAGGGTTTTCAAATGTGGAGACTACAATCAATAATGATAATGACAATCAGAAAACTCGAGCCCCATTCTTTATTTATTGTGGAATGGTTCGGGTGGAGTCTGGTTACGAAGCTAGAAGGTTTTGATTGGTGGTGGCTGAGTGTGTTATCATGAGAAATAACAATTGTTGTTATGGGCTGTGGGTTTGGAGAAGACGATGTTTGGTTGGCTGTGAGTACGAGAGTAAGATATACCTGAGTTTTATTGGTAATTTTTTTTATTAATTTTTAAAATATATTTTAACTTAAGTTTTAAAATGTAATATTTAAAAACTTGGCTGTAAAATAATAAAATATTTAAATTATAGGATGTCCAGGGTAATTTATCATAACTAATTTTATTCATATATTGACTCGAGTTGAGATAGATCAATGATTAATCCAACTTAAGACCTGACTCTTGTCCTAAATTGATCTCCAAACTGATTTTAAAAATCATGATAATAATAATTTTTATTTTTATATATTTTAGTTGGATAATTTTAGAATTTTTATAAATATATTTTAAAAATAAAAAAGAATAAATATTGTTTATCGAGACATGTCCTCTCTATACTTTCTGTTTTAAAAGTATATAAATTCACTTTAAAACTGTGTTGGGGACAAATTTATTTATATATCTTTGTTTTTGTTTCATTAACTAAATATATTTTTGTCTTTACTGTTTTTATCTTTTCTGTTCTAAAACAGTAACCAAACGCTACTTTAAATTATATTTAGTTAATAATGCAGAAGAGATATATATAAAAAAGACAGAAATATGTCTAGTTGCAAAAATAAAAATTTTAAATAAATTCGTTTCCAAATAATTATAAAATAAATTTTTATATTTTCAAAATATAAATCACAGGGCGACATATTGTTTTCACTCGCCAGCCAACATGAAGCAAGCTTTGATAACTGGCATTGTTAGTAAGCTGCAATACATACAGTTAGCTAAACAAAGTGCAAGCTGATCTAACATAAAGCAATGATTAGATGTTAACCAAGAGCCTTGAGATTAAATGCTTAAAATTTCTCATCAGCCTTGCAAGCATGATAAAGCTTTCTTCCTCAGCATCATCCTCAACCATATTGATCAAGTTTGTACTTGTTAGCATAGCTAGGTGCCAGCATTTCTATAAATCCAGTCTAACAAAATCCCAGCCACCGCCTAGACAATACTGCAAGATTAGGGCTATGCTTGCGATGACGGAACAACCTTTAGAAGGGACTTTACTATGAGAACTTTCAGGAGTTTATTATCACTGCAATCAGGATAGTCTATTTTGTAGAAATTCTGCAGAATCCCTTCTCTCTCTCTCTCTCTCTCTCTCAATTTCTTCTATCTCTCCCTAAATCTTTCTTTGTATCAAGAATCACTTTGTTAAGCCTAGTTCTTAACAGGCCCGCAATCCTTTCTTAACTTGTCTTGTCCCTCTTATGTGAATTGTTCAATCCTGAAAATTTCACACTTTTGATTACAGGTGTGTGTATAAATTCCTGAATCTAATCTGCTTTTTGAGGCATCAAATCATAAATCTCTCATTTGAAAAGCATAACATTTTACAGAATCTCTGCAATGCTATATTATTCATCAACCTGCTTTCATAACTTGTATATAGTTGAGAAGAATATGGTACAAAGCCTGTGACCTGAACCCTATCCTGGAGCAATCCCACACCACAAATGAGAAAACATAACCCCCACAAAAAAAAAAAAAAAACTACTAAATCTCACTGCCTTTGCAAACACAATTATTTCAAATACTGATTTTGTCGAGTGATTCCCTGGATGCTGCTCAATCTGCATGATTTATCAGGTGTTCGTATGCTTCATCCTTTTGCCTGCGCAGATGTGCCAGTTGCCGCTCTAAGGAGATTATACGTTTTTCTACTGCCGGCAATTTTTTCTCAAGTTTCTTAATGCTAGCTTTCAAAAACAAATGTTGCTTCCTTAAATCCACCAGTTCCTTGGCATGAAACTAGAAGAAGAAAAATGTATCATTGGTAGGTGGTAAGGTGGATGAAGAAATATAAAGTTGATTTTTATCTTGTTATTTAAACTCACTTTGATTTCCTCTTGCAAGGCTTTTTTTGTACCTAGTGAATTCCATATCTTTCCCTTGACAGTAGCATTAGCAATAGCTTTCTCCTTAGCGATTTCAAGATGTTGAATCTCTTTCATTATACTCTCATCTCCGACTGTGCTGGCATTGTAGCAACCGTATAGCAATTGGTAATTCAATGGATAAATCTAACACAAACAGTGAGTAAATTTAGGTCTACATAACAGTGAATATATTAAAAGAATAAGAAAACAGATTCAGTATTTCAACTTACAGAACTATCGATCTCTTTCAGTGACGACCACAAACTGACAATCTTACCCTTCTCACTTGCCTTGATCTCTCGCAGAAGTTTTTTCTCTGCAGCCAGATTCTTGCTTCCATGTAGAAGTTTGAAATTCAAGTTCTGAACTCAGTTTCATAGGTCAGTTAGAAAGAACATGGTAAGTGGAGAAGAACTATAGTCAAGATGTTAAGGAGCCAAAATGGCTTTGACTAATTGAACACTAAACATGTTATTCATTCTTACACGACAATTGATGTCATCAGCAACTAAGCATGAATTTATCTCTCGATCCTGGTACGCGCTGTTTGTGAAACTGAGCTTGTCTAGAGCTACCTGTAAACGTCCCTGCTGTTTCTTCCTCGAAACCACGCCGTCTTTCAATCTCTTTTCTCTTTCATGTAGGATTCTCAACCTTGAGATTATGTCTTCTCGATCCGACTGTTATTGCAAGAAAAATTAGTAATATCAGATCTTTCAACAGAAGTCTTGCTGTTTTATGACATCATACTGGCTATTGATATATATCATTAGCTACCATTCTTTAGGATAGTTAGCATTTTAGTTGGTAAATCTACCACGCTTTTCCTATCATTGTAATGATTCCAAATCGTAATGCCACATACCCTTCTTTCGGCTATGTTTTTGTGCACCTCAAGCCTTCTCTCATTTAGACTTTTTATCAGGATCTCAGCCTCTTCTATTCTGAATCTTGAATCTGGATCTTCACATGGCTTGACAATATAGGGTTGGTCATTTGCATTGCCATTTATGGGATCCGTGGCTAACTCACCTTCAGTCACCAGAGAAGTAGTCGTAAAATTCCCTCCCGAGAAATCCATAGCTTCAACTTCTGCTGGCTATCACAAACAAAGAAATTCTTAATAGTCTTAACTTGAGACTTCAAATATTTGACAGGCAATTAGGATTCAAGATTCTTACCTCAAGCAACTGGATAACCAAACAGTTCCGGTGAGCTGAAAATATGACTGCAACCCTGATTTATAACCTTAACTATATAACATACAAAGAGTTGATCCAAACCAGCATCTCCGATAATTGCTTGCCTGTCTGTCACCAATTCAGTACTTGCTCCCCAAGCCAAGAAAGTCTGACTTAGTGAAATAGAGAGGGGTTTTTTCTTCTTATTATTGTTCAGATGTCATTCTTAATGGTGGGATTAGCATGGTCAACAATGAGAAAAATATTAGCAAATGGCCCATTAGAGAATCATATGGAGGTTTCGAATGAATGTACCTGTATTCACAGAGCAGGTCAACGGGGAAGGACATTTTTGCTTATAAAATCATTTAAGATTTTGAAAAAAACAGGGAAATCCCATTTGATATGGACATTTTGTTTGTCCCAAAACAAAAATGAAACAAATCAGAGGAGAAAACAAGCAATGATTTAAAATTAAGCATGCCCACTTAAGGCAATACCGTCAAAGTGTAATTTAACAATTTAAACTTCTAGATTAAAATAATTATTTAACATAGTATTAGAACTTTAATAATCAAATCATAAAGACTTGAGCTAAAGCCCCTCTTAAACTGCCTCGTAATTTTCACAGTTGAGTGTGTGTGTGGTTCTTCAACAGCTTGAGGTGGCACCAAACGCTCTTGCTGTAGCCAAAAAAACATCCATATGCCTTACAATAACAACCATAAAGGAAACAACATTGACATAAACGAAACAATAAAAATTCTCAACCATTATATTTTGCCTTGTAGAAGATTTTCCCAACCAAAACAAGATTTGGAACATATATAAAGTTTCTTTTTCTTTTTTTCTTGCGGACTTTCTTGTCTTCTACAGAAGTGGCTGCATTAGTTTTTTCTGCTACTGTAAAACCTCATTTGAAACAGAAAAATCAATATGTTTACATTTGCTTATTTTTTTGCAGGGCTGACAAGTACCAACACTGTAAAACTTAGCCAATCAGCTCTTTTTCTTCTTCTTTTTTTGTAACTTTTGAGGAAACACCTGACCATGTTTCCAACAAACTAGTTGATCAATGCAGTTGACGTTTTTAGCTTGCAAGAGTAACTCCCAATTATGGGAACATCATTTCAAAACCCTACTTGGGAAGAATTCAATTAGTTGAAAAATGTGGCAAATTGGACATGCCTTGCATATCATGTTCCTGCGTTACTGCATGTTTTGGCAAATGCAGACTTTAAATGTAACCTCTTGCAAATTGCAGCTGTCCAAGCTCATCTTCAAATTGTACACAGAAGTAGGCGGACAACAGATTTCATACTTTCATTTTGTTGTTACAGGACTTCTTAAACAGATGCTTGTCAAGCTAGGTTTACTGCATGCACCAGACTGGACAATGAATTACTTGCTGCACAGTGTACAGCGCCAAGCGGTGCCAGCAGAAATACCTGGGGATTGTTGAGATTATAACATGTAGAAGAGATGTATTCTCTGAATTCGTGTGTTTTGCAAAACCCTAAAAATTGTAGCCTTGCTCAAGGGAATTGAACTGCCAGCTCATGGGAATGGAGTCCATCCTAATGACGGGGTAAAATGACGACAATTTTTTTGTGGCAAAGTCGAAAGAAAATCATTAGACAGGTAAAGATTTAATTTGCCCTTTTGAGCTTCAAATTGTACAATCCATGAACTAACACACTTTTGATTACAAGCAGATAAATTCCTAAACCTAACCTCCTTTTTGAGGCATCAAATCATAAGCCTCTTATGTGAAAAGCATAAGATTTTACAGCAGTCTCTGCAATCTCTATAATGCTATATAATATCTAATTCATCTACCTGCTTTCATAACTTGTGGTATAATTGAGAAGAATATGGTACAAAACCTGTGACCTGAATCCCTTGCTGGAGCAATCCCAAACCACAAATGAGAACTCATACCCCCCCAAAGAAATTGAACCATTAAATTTCACTGCCTCTGCAAACACAATTCTTTCAAATATTTATTTTGTGGAGAAATTCCATGGATTCTGGCCAATCTACATGATTGATCAGTCAGTATTCTGTATGTTGATTCCCTTTCCCATGGAACAATCCCAAAATCATCATTAAAATCGTCCATTCCTTCAACAAACAACTGCCAGATCAAAGCACCTGCCCCAGCCCGCTTTCTCTTTGAAGATTTATATATGATGTCAAAAATGGTTTTGTAAAATCGATCCCGTTGAGATGGCTGGAAGTCCTTGTTCAGGTTGGACAAACCAAATTCAGTGAAGAAGACAGGTTTATTTAGCTCATAGTGACCATCTTCAATGTGTGAAAGCATCCACTTGGAGACGTATTTCAGTTTATCTTCAAATTCTTGATGAGGAAACCTACCAGTGTAAAGGATAAATTGGTTACAAGTCAGATGTCCAAGCATGAAAGGACAAGGCAACCATTTAAAGCTATTAAGGGTATCCCAGCAGAACTGGAACATGGCTTCTCAGTGTTTCACAAAATGCATCACACAAACCAAATAACAAAAAGACAAAAACATAATGGCTAGTTAATAACATCAGGTTTTATTTTTTTCTTTACTGACTTGAGCAAATTACAATAGAGCTAAGAAAACATGCATCACTTACCAATGATCAGGGTATATATGAACAGAGGCAAAGTCAATGGCAGGCGCTTTGGAGTTGCGAACAAAATCAGATCCAAGGCTTGATGCCCAAGATTCTGGGTTCACAGTTAACCTTTTGGGATTTTTAGGACCATAAAAACCTTCCAGGCCCACTGTTAGAAGATGGTTCTTGTCAATTGTTTTCACGAAAGCTGACATTTCTTCTATCCAATCCTGCAATTCAATACCATGAGTTAATGCATACTCACATAATAATCAATCATTTGAAGGGAAAAAAATCTCTCCCTCTTCTTAGTCTGTTCTCTAAACACACAAAAATAAGCAAAGGCAGAATTAAGGTTTGGTTATGGCAGTTTCCAACTTAACTAAGCTTGAAGCTAAATAGTTTGGTTCATCTACATACATTTGCTTCCTCCGATCAGTTGCAATAACGTGTAGATGTTGTCAAAAAAATGTAAGTCATGAAAGAGAGTTTAGAACATATTTTCAGTAATCTAGCGCACCTATTCATGAGAATTTCACAGAAAAAGTATTACAGTTGCTATTACAGCAACCAAGTTTGAGATGAAGCCCAAAGTCCAGGAAATTAATGATTTTATTTGAAAGCCAGCTTTAAGTTTGGAAGTACTTGATGTTTGTAAGAAAATAAAAAGGGAAAAGAGTTCACAACTTACTTGAAGAGTGTCACCTGAAGGATCAGACATGCAACGGGGCTCATTCATCAACTCCCATGCAAATATGGTAGGATCATTCCTATATTCAATCCCTGTGATGGTGTTTTTCCTGGTCAACAAAGTCTGGAAAAAGGATTTATTTTAGAAATGATAAAAAAATTCCTAATGAAACAAAATAGTTCCAAGTACTATAGAATTATAACTTAACAAGTTCCCACAATGCCTTGCAAGATAAGTAGGCATGAAATTGATTTCTTAAAAGAAATGTCTTTTGCTTTCATGAACTTCCAACCATATAGTTTAGGTCCAATGCAATGAAAATCAGGAATTGTTACACCAAATTTTAAAGAAGTGCTGCTAGATGTACATCCTAATAGTTCCAGTATACCTAACAAGAAAAATACAAACACCGAAACATACTATCCTATATCTAACAGCTAAATAGTTCTTACAAGGAAAACAATCATGGTTTTAAGCATGTAAATACAATAAAAACTTCATCTTAAGGAACACGAGGAAATGAAGGATAAATAGTTAATAACTTGCAAAAAATGACATAAGAAATTTCTTTCATTTACTCATGCTATCTATCATCAGATGAAGTCCCAGTAAATAATTTTCGACAGAGCATAACTTTTCGTAAGTCCATAAATGATTGCTGAGGGCATTTGCGACCTATTCTAGATTAGGATGTGCAGTGCAGCCACCTTTGGCAATTAGTTACACTCAACAAATTTCACAAGAAGTTTAAGGTATGTGGTGGCATGGCTTATTTCTGTAAAAGAAGGATAAATAACAGAAGCTAGAATTGTCAATAGTTGGACCTCGTGTTTATTATAAACTAAATGGCTCCTGCTAATGCAAATATGTCTAGCATCTATCTGCTTCCATTTTAGGGGCACACTAAAAAGTCAGGGTACTAACTACCAACATGAATGAGAAGGAAATTTTCCTTTTCAACAAAACTTGGAAAGAGACTCAACTGTGCTGATGATATGTTATGACACATCCTTGATAACAGAAAAGGAGAACTCAAGAGCAGTCCCAATTTGGCTCTATAATTATTTCAAGGTAGCTAGCAAAATAAATAAGTACCTTTACATAATGCTTGAAATATCTTTTGATGGATGGATCAAAGAAGAAAGAATCATTTGACGAGCTCAAACCAATGCCTTCCTCCCATGCCCAATTCACATACTGAGTCTTTCCACCATATGCCTTTAAGTTGTTGACTAAACTAAGTAGTAGTCTGACTCCATGTTGCCTGGCTTCTGCAATAACATAATCCAAAGCCTGCCAAAATCTCAGTCATTAAAATAATGCTGGGATTATCATTATTGATCTTGATAACAACGAAATCAGTAAAATGCCTTCTCAGCTTTGGACATTTTCAATGAGTTAATGCCATGAAAAACTCCAACGCATTTCAATATAAACATGAAGAGAGAAAATTCTTTAAAGACTTAACCTTTTTTAGCCTAAATTATTTCTTCATTGAAAGTTTATGTGTGGAGAAGGCAGACTTTTTGTCATAAATATATTTTCAAACTGAGGGATGAAACAACAATTGACGATGCAAAATAAAGAAAATGAATAAGAAATTATAGAATCAAAATCATTTAAAGCACAAACTTTGAAGTTTTTTCTTTCTGATAAATTTAAGAAGAGGACAAAATTGGAGGCACTAAAAGTATAGGGCATTGAAATGATATACCTGTTTCCTTTGTTTTTATTCTCTATGGCCCTTGTGTTCTTCTCATTTACAGTTCAAGGAAACTTTAAAGTTTTTTCTTCTCACGTTTCCTCAATTAAAACACAGTAACAGACAGGCCTAATTAATTGCGCGCATGCATCAGTGTTAATGGTGTATCTGTGGATCCATAAAACGGACCCGACTAGTTTAGGATCAAGGCTTGGTTGTTGTTGTTTCACATACAATTACTTGATTACAACTAATTCATTTGTTTCATTACAGTATTAAATAAAGCTAAACTTTTAAGCAGCAGTAGATAGAGGTATGAAAACTCAGAATGACTATCAGACAAAATTGCCTGGGTGGTAAGGTGAAGTTTATACAGCAACCATGTCCATAATTTTCCAGCAATTTATTCAGGCAATTCATCAGAGCAAAATTAAACTACAACTAGAATGAATAAAGCAAATGCCATACCCTTAAGACCCGCTCATCGAATCTACCAGGGGAGACCTGGAGTGCGTTGTAGCCACCATCATTGAATGCCCAAGTTCTGCAAACAGTGAGACCCATCTTGGCACCAGCTTCCAGCATTGCACTAACTCTAGGTTTCCTATCTTCATCGACAGAATGATCCATCAACCAATAAGAATTCCATCCGTTAATGTAAAAAGCCCTGCCATCCACCATAAACTGAGTCCCGTTTCTCTCCACAAAACTTAGCTCCCTGTGTTCTTGATGGTTGGTGAGTATAAAGTCACCAAAAGACATGTAAATGAAAGCCACACATGATGCAAAACCTAAAATCGGGTAAAGTAGCCCATTTCCTGCTACCATTTTCTGCATAATGATGCTATATATGACCTAAAATTGATAAAGGACCAAAATTGCACAAATTGAAAGGAAAGTTGGATACCCTTTTGCCTCTATATCAAGAATTCCCACAACTTTGGACACCCAAACACTACCTTAGACTAAGATTTAACCAGAAATGCCTGCAGTAGCGAATTTCTAGGACTCCCAGATCACTCTTTCAAAGGGTATCTATAAACAGTACTTGATACCACTCAAAACTTATCAAAAACCCAAATGAGAGAATGATTCGTATGTTGCTGTCTTGTATTAATGTTTGAGGCTTTTATATGGTGAAAGTGATAAAGACAGGGTATTTGTTTCAAGAAATGAAGAAAGATTCAAACTTTCAAAGAGACATGAAGGCGAAGAAAGCACTGGAAACAAAAGACAGCACACCTAATAAGTCACCACCATTGAAGACCGTCGAGGATAAAAAGAGAGAAAGAAGTAGAGAATTGAGGTAATGATGGTGGGTGCGTGGTGGAATGTTGGCATCAACCTGTTGAGTAAAAACTAAAAACAGATCTACAAGACTTGAAAAGATTTCTCTGTTTCTTCAAATTCAATATTCTTCTGGACAAGTTTGTTTCCAACCCAATTCAACACCAATGGGCCATATATCTGATTGTGCTACTCCCTCTCTCTCCCCACCAAAATAATTCTAAATTTAACAAAGGAGAGAAAATGGGAAACTCCTCTTACACCTCATCCTCATGTGATCTCTCATGGCTTTTCTTAGATTCGATACCAGTCTTTTCTGCCCTTCCTTTCTTTTTTTTGCATACAAGTTTGCTTATGTAGCAGACAATGCTTTCAGGGACTGGTTAGGGAGTTGTTGGATCTTGGAAACTGCAAGCCATGTGAGCCTGACGATTTTGGCATGGACCCTTGGCTTTATGCCCCAGAGTTTCACCTTCCTTTTTTGCCCTTTTCTTGCTGCTGGTCAATCAGGCAAATTATTTAATTACTTCCTTACAAGATCTCCATAGACAGTAAAGCGAGAACAATTTGTCTGAAACATTGGCCTTTATATTCACACCGTATCAGCATATAATCGGAAAACAATTAAAGTATTATAATAGTGAAAATACTGAAGTTACAAATCATTTACTAATTCTTGCTCTTGATTATTAACATTTATCTAAATTCTTAAGTGGGACATTAGCAAGTACATAAGTAATATGGTAATAATTTTAAATAGCATTTAATATTCCCTCATAAAAAAATCATCCCAACTCATAATTTTAAACTTTTTAACAACCCATTATATATATATATATAATTTATATTATTATTTAATATATCTTTCCAAGTAAAATATATGAGTTAATATTTAATATATAATTCAAAGTAAAATATAAATTTTTGTATGTATTTAATTTTTATAAGATAAAATGATGATGATAATATTTAAATTAATGATCATTTTATCAATAAAATTATGATATTATTTAAAAAATAATTTACCCTAATATTTTAAATTATTAATTAATAATTAAAGATATAATTTATATTATTACATGAAATATCACAGTGGTAATTCTAGTAAGCTGATGACGTGCCTAATTGGGGGTAGGGTTACTTGTACAGTAGCACTAACGTGTTGTAATAGGAGGTTTGATTACAGTAAACACAGTGTCGGCAGCCTCCACCGTTAAAAGGAGTAGCTCTTCTTCCTCGGTAAATAGAACTTCAACAGTTGGCATTATTTTATTTTATTTTATTTTATTTTATTTTTCTGTTTTTCAAATAAAAGAGAGTTTTGTATCATAGTATTTATCTATAAGTTGATTAGAAAATATCTCTTATCGTGGATAAAAAAAATAATGATTAAAACGATTTAGTGCATCCAGTCCTTTATATTTTATTTGTTAGATAATAAGAGATATATTTAAACTAATTTATTTGTAAATTAAGATAAAATCTATTTTTTGTATGTTTTTAAATATATATGTATATTCTATATTGATATTATGCATTAAAAAGAATTCGATAGATGTTGGTTAAAAAGTTTAAATTTATAAAATCAATGGAGGAAACTCACCTTCTTGACTTAGATCCCGTTAGTTTTGTTAGTTTTCCTATGAAAAATAATTTTTACGAAAAGTAAATATATAAAAAATCTAATATCATAAATTATTTCAAATAAAATAAATAGTAACTTAAAAAATAAAGATCAAATCTGACAAATAAAAAAATTGAAAGATGATGAAATTGAAAAAAAAATCAATTTTATAAATTATTTCAAATCAAATAAATAGCAATAAAAAAACAGGGACCAAATATGATAGATAAAAGTTTTCAATTAAGAAAAGGATAAGAAAAAAATAAATAACAGCAAAAAAAATAAAAATCAAAGTTGATATAAAAATCAAATTAAATCAAGTTTTAAGAGATGAAATTAAAGAAAAAAATACTCAAAACAAAATACACAGCAATCAAAAGATTGAAAACCAATTTTAATATAATTAACAAATAACAAGATATTTTTTATTTTTTTGCAACTCTTTATAGAGTATTTTCTGCTCAAAATAAAAAAGAAAATATTTTTCTAAAAACCAACTTTAATTTTTCTTTAACTTAAAAATGTTTTCAATAGACCAACTCTTTTAATGATAAAAAAAACAAGAAAATTCAAAAATTAATCTTTAAAAAATCACAATTTTCATGAAACAAACAAAATTCTTAATTAAATATTAGCTGTGATATTTAGAAAGAATGGAGGCACTCCATTTTGCGTAAATTAAAGAAAAAAAAATGAAACTTCAAGTTCAAACAATTTTGGTCAAATTTTAGCAAAAGGTTGAAGAGAATAGGGAAAGATGTAAAGTATACAATTCATTGATTGACGAGGCTAAGTGTGTGTTTGGCAGTGTGTTAGCGATTGCTTTTCAAATAGCTTTTCATGCCGAAATACATGCTAATGATTTTTTTTATTTTTTAAAAATCATTTTTAACATCAGCATATCAAAACGATCCAAAAAATACAAACTGCACTCAATTTTAACAAAAAAAAATTCAAAATTTAACGAAACGCAAGTTGAAACGCACAGCGAAAGACTATCTAACTCTTACATGTTCATATCTTCTCATTCCATCATGAAAGACATTATACCATATGCCTGCCCAGATGGAGTCCTTTTCAAGTATAAAGACAAATAAATAGATGCTATGTTGCCCATTGGAGAAGTTTCAATCTCTCACCAAGATAGGTATGATTCTCTTCTTCATGATCATCATATCATCACCATACAATATATTAATGCAAGTGTGGGATTTTTAAATAAACTTTTCAAACAATGATTTAAAGCTCTTGAGATTATCATCTAAGTTCATTTGCCCACGGTTATTGAATCTAGTCTAATAAATCATTTTAGAATTTAACCGACTTGATTTTTGTTTGGAGCGGGTGTAAAAAATATCAATTTAAAATTTATTATATTTAACCTATTTGACCTGATGAATCAATTCACAGGCTAGTTAAAATTCGATCAATTTTTTTTTATTAAAAACAAGTTAAAATAACATGGTCTTGACGTTTAAAAATTTATCTGAATTAACTTGTCAAATTCAAAATTTTTTCTTATAAAATAAAATTCTAAATAAGTTTTAATATCCATGCTAATAAGACGAGAGTGTAGATAAAATGCACCGGTGGGTGCAGCTCACTTGATCTTAGAATGCGACCATGCACCCAATGAATAATCTATTAAACATTGTTAATTATTTATAAGGTACACGATTATATAAATTGTTAAAAGTATTTGTTTCCTCTTTCACTCCCTCTTGTTTTAAAATTAATAAGAGGATCTTGACTTTTATTGACTACATAATTAAACTAAAAATCACATAAAATAAAGAATCATATAAATATTCTGGAAGACTAAAGAATGCCCTTCCCAATTTGAGAAACAAACAATATTCTATTTTTTTTTAATATGATTGCATTAAAAATACACAAATATAGATTTATGTGATAGAAATTCTACTCAGAAATATACCCCTTAAAATATAACAAATTAAAAATAATATATGACATGAGATTTCTTTGATTTCAATGACTAGTTATAAAACCTAGATGAACCTAATAGACCGATTCGGATGACCCGAGACACAGACTGATGCAGGTTGAAAAAAAAAACAAGAAAAGAAACTGTCCCGACTTAACCCTGGTAAAGACTCAAGTTGACACATAACTCATTTAAGTTATAAAACCTAGATCAACCCAGTAAATCGACTCAGATGACCCGGGATACAGACGGGTGCAGGTTGAAAAAGAACAAGAAAAAAAATTGTCCCTACTTAACCCTGTTAAAGACTCAAGTTGACACACAACTCATTTAAGTTATAAAACCTAGATCAACCCAGTAAATCGACTCAAATAACTCGGGACACGGACCATTATAGGTTGAAAAAAAAACAAGAAAAAAAACTGTTCCGACTTAACCCTGTTAAAGACTCAAGTTGACACATAACTCATTTAAATTATAAAACTTAGATCAACCTAGTAAATTGACTCAGATGACTCAGGATACAGATCGGTGCAGGTTAAAAAAAAAAACAAGAAAAGATACTGTCCCGACTTAACCTTGTTAATGACTCAAGTTGACACATAACTTATTTGAAAATTTATTAATTTTTTATCAAAATAATATATTTTTAATGCTAAGTTAATCATCTCAACTCGAGACTCAAGCATGCTCCTTGAGGAAAAATAACACCATCAACTTTCCCTCTCACATGAACCTGGTATTTCCCATTAAACTCATGTTCTCCTAATTAATTAAAAGGGGATTATTCTCTTGAATGCTGAGATGCATCCATGCCGACACCAGTCAAGATTTATATTTGTATGATAAAGAACAAAGAAACGATAAAGCAATAAAATATAGGGTTTGTTAATTAGGAGAAATAATTCAAGTGCTCGAAAGAAAGAGAGGGCGACATTTGCTTTCTTGCACTTGTTACAGGTAACCAAACATTTAATATATCCAGTACAAGTGTCTCCTCCTCTGCCAAAACGCAGTGGATTTGGTATAGCTAGGGATCCTTGAAGACGACACTGGGGATTTGTTTGGTGGATGGTTGATGAACAAATTATGTGTTTGTTTTTATTCTATTATTATTATTTAATTTATAGAGATTTTGAGTCCATTAATTTATTACAGGGGAGTCCATTTTCACGCACGTTGAATTCCGGGGCTTGCTATGGTTATATATCAAAGCTGATTAGATGATTAAATAAAAATATATTATTAATTAGCATAATTATGAGATGATTAGCATATATTATTATAAAAGAATAAAAGAGATATTTAATAATTTGCAAGCTGAGGGCATTATAATTATGATATTCTCAAGTAACAATATAGAAATTGCCTTAAATTATGGACAAAAAAATATCATGTCTTAAATTAATTCATACTGAGAATCTGTTGACTGTCACGACCTATTTTTATAAGTATTAAACCTTTTTTTTTTGTGATATAGTTTCAATAACAAGAAATAAAAAAATAATTAAATGGAAAAACAAAGGGCGACACCCTATAAACACGCCATGAATTAAGTCCATGATTTTAATGTAATATTTGGCTGTTCCTTTTAACGTTGAATTCATCGAAAACATCATCCAAGTTGCATTGAAAGGGATCACATCCCATGAACCTGCAAGAGAAGCAACCACCTCGTGAGTCATAACCACCTGAACAACCTTGTCAAGGTAGTGTTTGTGAACGTTGATGAATTTATATTTTTAAAAAATTTAAATGTTTTTTTATTTAAAATTAATTTTTAATATTTTTAGATCATTTTGATGTTAAAAATAATTTTTAAAAAATAAAAAAATATTATTTTAATACATTTCCTAACAAAAAATACTTTTAACCTCAATCGCTATTATATTCTCAAACTCCCTCCAAACATAACATGTTAGTGAACACTTGAATTATTTTTGTTTTTTCCTTTTACAATTAATATTTTTATTGTTTTTCGATGGTTTTCATAAAATGATACTAGAAATAAAAAAAAATATTTTAATATATTTTTAAATAAATAATATATTTAAAAACTATTTTATATCACAATATCAAACATTCATTAAAAATACGACACCAAAAACATACTTTTTTATATAAAAAAAAATTTCAGAGTGTTGACATAAAGAATATACCCACTAGTGATTTTACAAATCTGAAAGATAATTAACTGTACTCCACTGCAACTTAAGACCTAGAGGAGCCTGTTCTTCCTTGCAAGTGTTGATTTGAACAACTAGCACATAAACAATAAAGAGATTGGGTGCCGGATTGAATGCCATAATCCGAGGAGGAACCAAGTGCTGCGTGGAACTTTTGTGCGTGTTGGGGTCTGACTATTTCCAAAGAAAATGGGGTGTTTTGTCCTTGCTAGGTAGGCACTCCTTGTCTCTGCTGTATCGCAGCAGCAGGCAGGCAGGCCTCCTTCACTTTCCTCTGCATTATTGCCTAATGCTGCGTGCTTTCCCTAGTTTTAATTCACCATTCACGAGCAATACACTCCCATTAAATACACGAAATTATATCTTTAAATTTTATTTAATAATTTAAATTATTAAATTAAGTTAGTTCTTTAATATAATATTAGAGTTTTGTTGATCAAACAATTACGAGTTTGAATTTTATCATTCTTATTTATTTAATAAAAATTAAGCATAATATAAATTTACAAGTTCTAATTCAAAGATTTTGTTTAAAAAATATAAAGAATAATCTAAATTATTTTTAAAAAATTCATTTAACAATTTAAACTAAGATTCTTTGACGATGGACTTGTCATTTTGGCACCATCGTGCATATTTGGGTTTTGGCTGCGAGTATTGAGGGCTGATTAGATGCTCAAAATACGTAGTGACCAAGGAGAAGAGTTCCTTATCATATTTCTTTATCAATCCCCATTCGTTTGGACATGACACAATAACTTAATTTAATGCCCTCAACCATGTTCGATTTGGACATGCTGAATTTTGTACCTATCTTAAATTTGGACCGCATTGAGCACTTCACATACCATGATAGCTATCTTTTGTATTGAAATATCATGATATTTAAAATTGTGGTAATGATTACTTTTTAAAGTGTTTTTTTAATCAGAAATGTATTAAAATAATAGCTTTTTATTTTAAAAAAATTATTTTGGATATTATCGTATTAAAACGTTATGAAAACACTAAAAAATATTAATTTTAAATATAAAAAAAACAAAAATAAACATGCTCGAAAAAACTATAAAAAAATTCATGTTTATAAATTTATTTTTCGATACACTACAAAAAATAATGAGCTAAAAGCATGCTTAGCCATGCTGGAGGTATGGTCGTTATTATTTAACTAAATTTATTATTTTATCTTAAATCAATTAAAATAATATTATTTTATTTAAAAAAACTAAAATTATTTTTAAAAAATCAAATTGAAATTTTGATTAGATCAATCAAATCATAAATTAATTTATTAAATCATCAAGTTTAATCACGTAAAATTTCATTTATTTATTTCTAGCTTGGATTATATAACTCCGAATTTAATCAATGGGTTGTAGTGTAAAAGTATTCTCCTAAAGAAACAAAGATGAGATTTTGGGTTTAGATCTCTCTTTTCAATCTAAATACAATATAAGTCGTACAACCATAACATTCGACAGTCGACACTAGCTGTCACACATTTATTATTTTGACATCAATTGACTATATTCGAAAAGTTATCTATGTATTATTTTTTTTAATATGATAAATTAATTTAAGGCCCCGTTTATTTACTGGAAAGTAGTTTTTTTTTGGAAAGTGAATTCCGGGGAAAATAAATTCCAGGAAAGTGAATTCCGGAAAAGTATTTTCCGATGTTTGGTAATGTAATGGAAAATAAGTTGGAAAACACTTTCCGGGTTTGGTTATGTTATGGAAAATGAGCTGGAAAATAACCTATTAATGTTTTATTTTTCTCAAGTTTATTAAAATAATGAGGAACAAATCTTACAAATTAAAAAGTTGAATAAGAATGAAATTGAAAAAAATATATAATTTCATAAATTATCTCAAATAAAATAAATAATAATCAAAATAATAGAGATCAAATCTAAAAAATTAAAAAAAATAAAAGGTGAATAAATTAAAATAATAATAATTATATTTTCATAAATTATTTCAAATAAAATAAGTAACAATTAAAAGAATAAGAACCAAATTTGATAGATAAAAAATTTCAATAAAAAAATGATAAGGAAAAAGCAAATAGCAATTATAAAAATAAGAACAAAATTAATATAAAAATTAAATTTTAAGAGATAGAATTGAAAAATAAATATACAAAACAAATTATATATAGCAATCAAAAGTTTGAGGATCAAATTTAATATAATCAACAAATTATAGACATTTCTAAATTTTTCACCACCCCCAAATTTTCCAAAAGGAAAACACTTTCCAAAAACCAAGCCACTTTTCCTTGAAGCTTTTGTCCATTCTGACCAACTTTTTAATGAAAAACAAACACCCAAAGAAAAAAAAAAAAAAAAAAAACCCCCCCAAAAAAAAAAAAAAAAAAAAAAGAAAACACTTCATGAAGAAAACAAAACCAAATTTTTTTTGACTTGAAAGTGTTTTTCGCCGGAGCAGGGGTGTGTCTCCGGTGATCGGAAAGGGGGTGTTTCCGTTGACCAACTTTTTTATGGCAAACAAACACAGAAAAATTTAAAAAATAATTTTTTAAAAAATAAATTTCAAAAAGCAAACATGGCCTAATATAGTTATCCGTTAATATATTTTTTTTAAAAGACCTGTTAGTTTTTTATTTTTTAAAAAAGGCCTGTCTGTGTCCCATGTGTTTTTATTTGCGATCTCCGAGGATAATATTATGTAACTCCCTGCAAATTTAAGCACAGATTCCTAGAAATAGAAATACAGTGTTCTTGTTGCATTACAGAGAGCCACCGACACCCTGTAGGAGCCGAGCAGCATATCACAAGGCTGCAGTCTACATGAGAGCTATCAATCTTGAGGTAGCAAAGCTTTTATTGCTGGGATTTTTTTATATTAAATATCATTGAATTGAATTAGTTTGATGGTTAGAAATATTATTTTCTTTACATTGAATTGGTTTAATATATATATATATATATATATTTTTATATTGTTTTGATATGTTAATATTAAAAATAAATTTTAAAAAATAAAATAAATATTATTTTGATAAATTTATTAAAAAAGTATTTTGAAAAGTAATTATCACCACAATACTAAACGAAACAATCATCACCATAATACTAAACGGATTTTTAGAAGAGTGTGTTTGTTTGCGCGCCATGAAAGAATTTGAATTTTTTTTCTAGTTTTTTTGGATTGTTTTGTTGTGCTGATGTTAAAAATAAATTTTAAAAAGATAAAAAAATTTATTTTAATACATTTCCAAACAAAAAAACTTTAAAAAACAACCACTACTATAATAACAAACACTACTAAAACTTGGCAAGTCTAAAATCACTAGCTATGGCCTTGAAGAGAGGAAATTAAAAAGATTTACAGGATCTTTAGTATAAAGTTTCAAGCTTTTTTTGAAGTAAAAGCTATCAATTATGTATCTTTAGTAAATATGTTACAAAGAGTACACAATTGCATTAAAATAAAATTAATGTTAATTAATATGATATGAAAAATATATCATATAATTAACAAAATTGCATGAGAATACATATAATAATTTTTTTTCTTTAATGAAAAATCAATTATCTTTCATCTTTTACGTTTTGGGTTTTTCACACCTCATTTTATATGAAGTTTTTGCATGAACAATTTATTTGGAAATTATTTTCAATCTTTCCCTCTCTTCTTCCTTGCTAAGCGTGGCATTGTCCCATTAAATTTAGCATTAGATGGGTCATCGAACTAAAATTAGGATAATTAAAGCACGAGTGTAGCCCATATCTTCCCCACATATTATTGGTAAATTAAAGTAATGGAGGAGTGGGATATATACATTATTTTTCATTTACAGAAGTAACAGCATATTGTTTTAGTATATGCACTAGATTTGTTGCATGCGCTCCGCCGCAGGAGACAAGATATTTTTGTTTGAAATGATCAAAATAGATTAAAAAACTTTCGAGATTCAAGTCATTGATTTAATAATAATTTAAATAATATAAAAAAAATGAAAAAAAAAGGTTAGAAAATAGACATCAACCCATTCAAATCATCAAACGACCTAATGTAAAAAGATGAACTGTAAAAAAAAAATAATTAAAAAAAACTTAAAAAAACCTATTAAACTGGCTGAAATTAAAAATCTCGTGACCATGAGTATAAAATTAAGATAATCTCATAGAAAAAAAAGCATGAAAAAAAAGTTTAAATGATAAAATTGAAATAAATCGATTTAAAAAAGGTAAAAAAAAAACCCACGTTAACCTTTGAAACTGGTGATCCTGATCAAGAACTTGGAGTTAACCCTATATAAAGTAGACTGTAACAAATAACAAAGCAAAAGTAAAAAAAATAAAAATAAAAAAATATCAGCTTAAAAAAGGGATAAACAACCACGCAAACTTAAGTGAACCTCTTAAACCTGACTCAATCTCTAAAACTTGCAACCCGTGAAATTCTGGACTCGGGTTCAATAAAAAAACTTAATTCTCAACCAATTTAATTTTGAAGAATAAAATTGTGGTAAGAATATTAATAAAAAAAAACACTTGCAAAAGTAAAATGATATCAACAAAAGAAACAAGGATAAGATTTGATAGAAAAAAAATCAAGGAGTATGAAATTGAAAAAAAAATAAAAAATAGTCCAAAACAAATAACAATTAAAAAAAAGATGACTATATTTGACAGATTAAAAAATCATAGAGGTGAAATTGAAAAATATTTGTAATATAATATATTATTTATAGATTAAAAAATGGTTGGGGTGAGATTGAGAAATATTTTTAATTTTATAGATAATTAAAAAAATTAAAAAAATAATAAAAAAGACAGGGATCAAATGTGAAGGAGAAATAAATTGTAAGGGTTGATATGAAATTGAAAGGGCTGGCGTGAAATCCGTAGTGAAGAGTGAAAAAGAAGAAAAAAATGGTCATTGGCACCCAACCCGAGAAGCGTTTGGGGCACACGCTATCCCATCATGTTGGGGATGCTGAACTTATCAAACACTATTATGAAAAATGGTGTTTGATTGTTGAATAACCTCGAACGTGCTACCTGAACATTACGGGAGTCGTCCACATGCACCGTGAGGTTTTTTAATAATATTTAATGTATATTAATTACAATAGTACCCCTAAAATTACAATGAAACCAATATACAATGACAAAAAAGCCCTTATATTGGTTTTGTTTTTAAGAGGATAAAAGTAATTAAACTATTCTAAAAAAAATAAAAAAAATCAAAATACCAGGCATTATATTATTTTAGTTTAGTATTAAATTAGTAATTTTACCATATAATAAAAAAACAAAATAACCGATGTAGCTCTATATAATTTGTAAAAGATATTCGTATTATAATAAAAAGATAATCTTATCTTAATGTCTAATTCAAAGTTTTATTAAATTAGAAGTAATTTTATAATTTCACTATTCCGATTAATAATAAAATGTATCTTGCGGTATGGTAATCTCTCCTTCACCTTTATTTTTATTTTTTTAACAAAACCAATATAAATGTAAATGGTATGTTTTCAAAATGATTAAGAATTTAAATAAAAATATTCATACCGTCTGCTGGCATTAATTGTGTGGCAGACACTAGAAGGTTGGTCCATACTCCACAGGAGGAGGAAAAGCCAAGTGCGGCTACTTCAGTTCAGAGTCTTCAGACCTTGGGCTCTCCGCCGAAAGCTCACAAGATATCAGACCATCACCGCCGATAAAGCCAAGCCTCATACGAATGGCCTATACACTACATGTTTAGGGCAGGCCATTCAACGCAGTAAAAGTTCACTAACTGCAAATTTGGGAAGAAGGGGCTATGGATTTTGGGTTATAGGTCACCTGCAGAACTTAAAAGAAAAGGCAATGAAATTTACTAGCATCCTTGAAATAATTGCCACACCAAGCTAGCGAGGTTCTATCTGGTCCTTATGAAAATCCTACCACCATTCCACTAGACCTGCTCGTGCCCCGGTGACCCGCTAATCCGAGACATAGTACAGGTCAGGTCTGTGAAAAAATCCAATCTTTTTTAGAAAATAACATTGTTCAAACTCCATTTACATGGTCAATTCCTATATTGAATTCAATGGTGTGGCAGCGGCGCAATAGCCGCTGGTGGTACATACATAACTTGTGATCAGCCTGCAAAATCTAGGGCTATGTGAACTGTGAAGTTTTCTGGGCCAGACTCTTGAAGTTCATGAATATGGCTTTCTAAGGATGATAATGGATTTGGTTAGGATTTTGGGCTTCTGCCTTCTGCTTGCCCATTTGACCTCATCTTGACCCTGGTAAAAGCTTGGGCTTCTTGGGAAGTTGGCCGGTAATGATCATGGATGCCAAGGACCAGTTCTAGAGAAGACACCAAATTCGAGCTCTTAACAAAATCCTTGTCGTGGACTTCGTCTAAGCAGAAAGAAGAAGGCTGCTAAGGCATTTTCTACGGCATTCTCTTAGTCAATTTCCAATCAAAGGGCCTTCCACTTGCTCTCTCAAGCAGCCACACGGGACTAGTTACTAGGCTATACAAGGAAAATTCTTCAGAGATGCTGATTGCCATTTCATGGCTGCTAGCAAGATATGCGAATCAAGAAGGCATTTCTGTACGTCTGATTTTGACAAATTGTGCATGGACTTGTATATAAAAGTAAAGAAGACTTCAACTTTCTGCGAAGTTAGGGTTACGCCATGGATTAAATTATGAACATGGCCTCACTCCTCTCAGGTCTATCAAAGCTGGGGAGGGCGACGCCGCTTTCTTGATTATATCATCTTGAGTATCCTTTCTCTAGAAACAATTTGAACCTACAGCAGAAGAAACCTAAATTCCTGGTTTTCAATGGGCATTCCTTGACATGTTGAGCAATTATATCACAAACAGTAGTCAGAATTGAAATAATCAGAGACTTTAATTAATGAGCGGAGATTTCCATATGGTAAATGGATAATATCTTCTCATTTTCCTGTTAACATCTGTCCAAATAATTTGACCGACACAATTGATTAAATTTTACTATTCTAGTCTGCCAGCCTCTCACAATCATATAAGAAGTTGTGGGCTATGAACATTGGAGATCTGCTGCATTCAAAGCTAGAGCCCTGTTTTCCTCTTTTATCAAGGTCCCATGTTCAACGAAATGCATCCCAGGATCCCAAAATACATGAAAATCTTCGGCCATCAGCGAGTTAAAAAACTAGAATGAGCAGCAATAATGTCCACGCAGCCCCCAGCCCCCTTTAAGGTTTCCATTTTTTTTCCTAATCTCTAATTAACCCCAAAAACAACTTGATTCATCTTGTTAAGATGGAGATCAGTAGATTAATAATCACATTAATTAGAAGTAACATACAATAAAATTAGGAAAAAAGTAGAGCCATTACAATTAAGCTTTCCGTTTTCTTCACATCCGTATCTTCTAAAGCCAAGAAACAAGAAGATAAAAAATACATCCACTTTCCCAATTTCCATCTCCATGTCCCAGAGCCAAGAACCCATCAGCAACACTCACTTAATCAACCTCACAATTCCTTCTGAAAATAACAAAGTATCCCAAAACAGCACAAACAGCAGCCACAGCATTCCCTTCTTTCAACAAAGTCTTGAACACAAACCCAATAATCTCTTTTGTAATCTTTCTTCCTTCAACCACCAAAACCCTCCTTGGCTTCCCGAAGAAAGTTAACATAACCACAACCGTGATCCATATAACCAAAGTGGCAGGCACAGCCACAGCAAGAGCTGCAACCATTGAAAGAAGTCCGAAGACTGCGCCAAGAAGCACTGACGCATACAAAGCAGGCCACCCCGATGCAGAGCTTTGCGATTCTTGTTGTTTGTACCAAGAAAGTATGGTTTTGAGCCAGTTCCATGAGGATGATAACAAGATTGCATATACTATGACAAAAAGACATACCCATGTTCTCCTTTTGCTCATGATTGCAAGCACCAAACTATATGCTGTTGATGATGCCCTCGGCGTTCTCGGTGATCTTGGTGTTGGGGTTTCTTGTTCTTCTTGCTCCATATCTCGACAACAAGCTTTGATTTTTATCCTTGCTTTGGTCTTTTGCTTGAATTTTACCTCTCTATCTCTCCTGTTGGTCTTGGGTTTGATTTTGATGATTTTTTCGGGCACCTATCTGATCGCAAGGGGCAGACAGTATCATTACAAAGGCACAATAACACTCTCAGTAACGGTCCGTGGAAGCACTTTTCTTTCTTTAAAGCTTTGTTAAAGCCTTAAAATCTTATAGGATTGCCTGGCTGCCAACCCGGATGGTAAATAGTTAATTTACTTTTTTTTTTTTAAAAAAAATATATTTATTAATCAAGTTTTCTCTTTAAAAATTATAGTCTGTAATATAATTTTTTGATAGGATAAAAAGATTAAACTATCTTTATATTAATATATCAATAACTCAAATAAAATATCAATAAAATCTTTTATTTTTTCTAAACATAATTTCTCTCACTTCAAATATTCAAAAATTAAAAATTAAATGTGACTTTGACTGAACTATTGAACTATAGAATGTTATGTGTAATTTTTTTATTTTTTTTATTATTATATAATTTTTTTATCTGAAGAATTACACTAGAAAAATAATTTTTCTGTGAATTTACATTGGATGATATATTAAGATATGTTATTTTTTTAATTTTAATTCCATGATAAATAATATATTTAAATATTAATTTATACTTTAAAAAACTAATAAATTCTATCTTAATTTAAAAAATCTAAGACCCATTTATTTACACCATTTGTAGCGTTTCAAACTAAAATTTAAATGAAAATAGCCAAAATAATTTTTTTATTTTAAAATATAATTTAAAACATAACATTTACCACTCTACACTTCTAAAAAATAAACATCTAAAAAACTGCTTAGATTTCTTAACGAGAAAAGAAAATGTTCAGTCAATTCTGTATGCTTGGAGAGTGTGTACACTTGCTCAAGGTGGGAGTGAAGGAGAATGGAATTTATTTCTGGGATCGATATGGTCCAACCGTCCAAGTAAAACCCTAGTCTTGGTCACAGAGGGCGACCAGTTTTGGGTTCTCCCTTTCCAGGCAACTTCTGTTTTTGGGCTCTTAAGCTTTGATTTTGGGTAAATAAAGCGTTTTTGGGTTGGCACTTTAGGACCCAAAAGTCTGGTTGAGGCACTTGGGGTGGTCTTCATTTAGCTCGTCTGTCGACACTTGTCATGGCAGATTCCTTGTCCAGGTTGCCAAACTCTTTACTTTACACCTTGCAGAATCTAAGAAGTTCCATGACAAGTTAACTTTTCCCTGCTCTTCCTCTTCTTTATTCGGACTTGCTCCAAGGAACAACACAGCATAAGAACTCCAGGAACTCATGAGCACGTCCTATGCTTCACGTCCATGGTGTCCACTACCAATTTTCAGCTGAATGGATCGTGTTTTTTCTTCTTTTTTAAGACAAGAAGTGTCATCCGGGCATATGAATTCTTAGTGCCATGCGACCTAAGTTAGGTGAGACATGTGAGCATGGGATTCACCTTTTTTTGTCAGTGCCCTTTTGCTGCATGTTAATTATAATACTGTTCAAGAAAGGGGAGAGAAGAGGTAGCTCTTCTCTGGTCCAGATGCTCAGCCTCGAGAGGAAGGACCACTTGCAGGGTGGGCTAGCACCATTTTGTTGGGATGCTAGGGAAATTAAGCTATCTATACCCTATCTGCCTAGATATTGATTGCTTTAGATGGATCAACAGAGCAAGTAGTCCCAATTTTATGATCCCTATGGCCATATATAGTCGATGGACCATGACATCTCAGCCACAATTGAAGCTCATATGACATTGTTGTTAGGTGCAAAAGACTACATAATTACTGCATCATGTTTATGCGGATATGCACTTCCCATTTTTGACAAATTGATTCCTCTCATGAGTGGGCAAAAAACAAAGAAACAGAGAAGGGAAGTGCATATCTGATTACAAAGTCGATCTCATTATAAATTACAATGGAATTGAGCACTCTTACATAGAGATTTAAAGCAAAGTTGAAAATAAGAAAGCAGCCAGATTTTCTTGACAAGCAGGATTCAAACAATAAATGAATAATTGAACTCCAAGGGAAATTGTGAGCCAAGAAATTGAATCTCTTCTAGAGTTGGCATAATTCTCAAAATGGAGTGAAAATATATCAAAGACCTCAAAAGGCCATCCATCCCTTCACAGCACAGTAGGCACACTGTCACAATGCACTAACCCTTTAATGAAGAATCGTGCTCCACCTCCAACTCTCTCCTTGATTGGAAAAGGCAATGCGCACATTTATGCCAGAAAAATCTGTGATCTGCAGCTGCATTAATATTCAATAGTGCCGCCACCAAACATTGAGAAATCTTCAACGTTTTTCTACATTATTGAGACACGGATCTTCTTAAGACTAATCATATTTTTCTCTCCAAGTATACAAGAGAAAGAACACCCATGAAAGTGCCATCACAAAATCTCCAACTACCTGCTTAGGCCAATCCCAGGCCAAATCCTCAACCCTTCTTTCAAAGTAAAACCTCCAAAGAGCCATTACTACGTGGAGAAGAGCGCACCCTTTAGCAAAAAAGTTTTGGAACTCTCTGTCCTTGACAAATGCCACCATGAACACCAAAAAACCAACTACAAACAGAAGCAGACCCGCAAAAGAATTGGAGATTTGGATCAACAGCTGGTCATGCGGGGTTGATCCTAAAAGCTTTTGAGCTGTTTCAGTACCATGGCCAACCACTGAGATTTCTTTGAGATAGAACATTATTAATGATCCTAATGTTATTGCAATGGTTGAGTGTAGGATGCAGATGACAAAAAACATTGAAGAAGCCATCAACACTAAATAAATAAATTAAAAAAGACCTAAAATAAGTACATTAATGCAATAAAATCCTGTAAATTCAAAACCCCAGATGAAAATAATCCTTAATGACGACGATTAATGTGACAATAAGAACGGATTATGGGGAAAAAAGAAAGAACCCAAATGAGAGTTGTTGATGAAGAGCAAAATCTAAATCTTGAAATAACAGATGAAATCATGCTTCATCACTAGCTCGTCCTTGAAAAAACTATAAATTTGGAGTGAAATTTATAGTTCAATGATCACATTGAGATTTGGCAAGTGATTGAGAGTTTCAATGTGAGTGTGTGAGACGGAGAGAATCTGATCTGAAATTGGACTGATCAAACAAGGAGCTAGTCTAGCAGCTCGTGGGCAATTTGGCTGGTTTCTTGATATGTGTGCAATTGCCGTTGTTCTTGGCGCCCACGAGGTGAAAATTTGTCTGTTTAAAGGTTGCTTGTAAATTTTTTCAGATTATTTTTATATTAGTGTATTAAAATTATTAATTTAATATTTTTTCAACCTAAATATATTTAAATATAAATCAAATAAAAAAAATTAAAATTAAAGTAAAAAATAAATAAATTATAGACTCCAATCTAAAGAAATGAGACTAACCCAACAGGGGGACACACCGATCTCACACAATACAACAGCGTAAAGGCATGCGAGAATATTAGACAGCAGCAGGTTTTGGTGGGTGTCTTCGGCCTTTAAGGGAACGATTGGACCCACTTTTCTCATGTAGCCATTTCTTTTTTTGTCGTTAAAATGTTTTTAAAAATAAAAAACACCTAGCACTGCATTTGGTAAAACGCAAAATTAATTTTTTGTTACTAGCACTATTTGTAAAATAAAATTATTTTTTATATTTTACATCATTTTAATATGTGGTTATCAAAAATTATTTTTAAAAAATAAAAAAATATATTATTTTAAATGTATTTTCAAATAAAAAACATTTTGAATCAGAACCGTTATCACGCTCTCAAACAGTTGTAAATACATAAAAAAAAAACTAGATTCAAAACCACTAGTTTTTGATTGCTTAAAATATAAGAGATTAATCACTTGTATTTTTTTTTATATATAAAATTTTTTTTTTTAATCATGAAACTAAACTAGTCTCATTTTTTTAAAAGGATACGAGAATACCCAGGTCAAAAAAAAAAAAACCCTATTATATCAAGTGATTACTATGAGATTATATATAAATACAGAAAATAAAAGGTCAAGATTTCTACTCCTTTTATATATATATATATATATATATATATATATATATATATATATATATATATATATATATATTAGCCGTCAAACTTCCAACATTGAAGTCTAAAAATCTACAATGCCGGTCTAAAATCCTATGAAGAAAGAATGCAGGCACCATACATATCTTTATTTTTAATTTGGGTTTAAATAACACCTTTTGTTTTCTAGAAACCTTGATTTCTCTAAAGATTTTTAATAATTTACAATTTATAACTCATTTTCTCTCAATTATTTATTCAATCAAGAGTAACAAGCTTGACCGTTTCATATAAAAAAAACTGAAGAGAACCCATTTTATATTTGCAAATTTAAACAATGTTTTTTATAAATATTTTTCACTAAAAAATTAAAAATAATTTTAAAATACAAAAACAAACACTACACATACGTCTTCCAGCATGCACCTAATAAAATATTTGGCTGTGCAAGGAGGGATTTTAATCTGTTAACGGTTTCTGAAACTCTGGAAGAAAGTTGTTCTCAATTCGATGATTATTTCAAAGCTGGGTTTGACTTATTTCCAGGCAAAATTAAAAGTATAGAGTTGATTAATAATTCCCGGCGTAACCTCCGATGCCAAGCTATCACTGAAAAAAATATGGCAGTGATGATTCTATGCAGCCGGTGATAGCCATTGACTGCTTCAGCCTCTCATATTTATACATGGATTCATTATATGAGAAGATGAGCTTACACTCAATGCAATATTTAATGGATTCTTATTTAAAATATAGTTACTAATTTCTGTCCAAGAATCGGCTCAATGCAAGGACTGAATCATATGATTGATATGTGTTTAATTGTTTTTTTTTTAATTTCAAAATATTATTATTGTATTAATAGATTTTGACTGATTGGTACATCAACCAGGTTAAATTAGATTCAATTCAAACTATTTTTTTTTAGATTCAACTTGAGAAGAAAATGGATCTACCCGGTTTGATTTGAACGACAGCCAAGCTAAACTAGGTTTAATTAGGAGTGATTATTTTTTGTTTGATTTGGTTTTTATAAAAAAAATAATCAAACCAATTTTTTTTAAAAAAACTGAAACTGGTTCAAACCGACCAGTTTCGGTTTGGTTTTTTAGGACAAAAACTAGTTCAAACCAGTTTGACTCGGTTTTTTCCGGTTTGGCTTGGATTTTTCTGGTTTGGGTTCGGTTCAGTTCGGTTTTTACAGTTTTAGGTTTATAAAATCGAAACCGAACCAAACCGGTTGGTTTTTTCAAAATTTTAATCGGTTTTTTTCAAGATTCGGTTTTTTCGGTTATTTTTTTTACGATTTTCTTGGTTTTTCAGTTTTTTTTACTCACCTCTAGGTTTAATAACAATGATTCTGTGCTTAAAATTTAATCATTTTAAAATTACATTTTTTTTTCATTTTTTGTTTTTATCTTTTTATGGAAAATCTCAAGACTATCTTTTTATCTTGAAAACAAATCTTCTCCTAGAAATACTCATCTAGATGGGTTGCATCTACTTGCATGAATGCACAACTTAATGGATTAATTATTTAGAAGTGCCTAAGATTTGGAGATTTAAAGATTAAACCTTTCATTTTCTTTTTCTAATTTGGAAAATCTTTAGAGTATCTTTTTCCAAAACCAGCCTCTGATTGCGCAGAGATCTTAATGGGTGCAATGTGGGCTAGAATAGAGTCATGGCGTCTCCATCGTCCACCCAATGTGGTGGGCATGTTTTAATTGATAGTGCGGTTGTGGCTGGAGGATGTAATTATAAATTACCCTTAAATCTTAGTGTAGCCATTGATATTAATGTGTTAGGTTGACATTTAAGTTAAATTTAACTTCAAAATTAGAGTGCATGGCCACATTTTTTAATTTTAAGTGGTTCGTACCTTCAACTATCTAAGTTAGAAGCACTGCGATTAGTCTTGTATAGCATTGCGGTCTGATTATATTTTTAATTTTTTTGATTTTTTTAGCTTCTAATATTTCCTTGATGTTTGTTATTCGTTTTGAAGTGCTGATTTCAAGAATGAATATTTTTAAAAAATAATATTTTTTTTCCAAGTGTAAAGCACTTTACAAAACAACATTTACTACACTATTAAACAAGCACTACTACTTCTTCATTATCTTGAAAAAAAAAGAAAACAACTAAAAATGCACTTATTTAATTTTACAAATACATATAGACATGTGAGGAAATTGAGCTTTTACAAGTATTTGAAATGTCTCACTTAAATAAGATTTAATCCTAGGGCCACGAGGCTCACTGGTCATTAACTTTGTGGTCTTGAAAGATTAGTTGAGATACTCGTAAACTGGTTCGAACATCCACAGTTATAATAAATAAATAAATTAAACTGTTAGTGTGAAGAATTATTTATTTCATTTTTTGGAAGACAAAGTAATTAGTGTTATGAAAATACTTTTAAATATTTAAAACTTCAATGTATTTTGTTAAAGTATACATAAATTTGAATTTTGTTGAATTCAACTGCTGAGATATAGATGTTAAATGCTATTGGAAACGCATAAAATAAATAAATAATTTTTTAATGATTTCACCTTGAAGTTAAATTAAGGACATGAAATTATGAATTACAATTCCATTAAAATGGATTAGGTTTTCTTAATAAAACAAGTTTTCCTGATATTTATCAGTTTCCTCCATAGTAGCTAATGTTTTTTTTATTTTTTTTTGTGAAATTTGTTAGAATATATATGGAATTTGAACTTTTTTAAATTTGAGTATTATAAATTAAAACATTAAATATGAATATATTCCTATGAATGAACTCCTAATGATTCCAATTTGAAGTTAAAATTGGAAATTATAAACTAAAATCTCAAGTTTTGTTTTTTTTTTTTAAATAAAATGATTTTTTCCACGTTAACGAGTTCAAAATATTTTAAAATAAAATATTTTTTAAAATAGTAATAATATCCTGGATTTGGAATTTTAGGATATCGATGCATGAACATTAAACATATGGTAGTTTCTCAAAATGGAAAGAAAATGAATTAAAAAAAAACATATCGTTTAATCAATGCATCCAAACATACAATATTTTCTTAATATTTGAGTGATTGAATTATTTTTAGGCTAGATTTTATGAAACCAGATTAAATAAATATTTTTAATTTGGTGAAAATATCAAAATTAAAAGCAAAGGATCTACGATTGTATTTTTCACAAGTTGTATAAAAGATTAAACTCCTCTAAATAAGAAACAAGTATACCCATTTAATAATTTCTTGATGAAACTCTTCCATTAATATATATATATATATGGACTCACAATTTGATTTCAAATGATCTTGCAATTTATTATTGTGTAAATGAGGAATTAAATATTGTCTTTAATTTAAATGCAAGTGTTTTTCTAATCTTGAGACATATGTTAAGAATTACTTATCCCATTTTGGGAAGGAGAAGTTATTAGTGCTATAGAAAAAACTATTTAAATTTTAAAATTTCAATGTGTTCTTCAAGTATGTCTTTGAGATATAAAATTTATCTATTAAAGTGTGTCTAGATTTAAATTTTGGTGAATTTAATTATTAATTTATTAGGTATTGATGTTAAATGTCATTGGATGTACACACATAAATTTTTAATAATTTAAATTTAAAATTTAAACTAAAAAAGAAATAAGATCTTTTTTTCCAAACTGAAATAAGCTTTTCTAATGTGTAGGTGACATTATAATAGGTCTCTAATAATCTTGAATTAATATTCAAACCAAATAATTTTGAAAAAGAATGGTTTTATTAGCATGTCAATTAGCTACTTCATTTTCAAGGAGGAGTTGTTCATGATATAAGAAAATCATGCTATTAGCATAGAAAATTTAAATTTTCTGAGAAATAATATAACTGATTTTTTTGGGGTAAAATAATATAATTTGTACATTCTAAAACGGGATATATAAAGAAATTGTGATTGAAAAACATGATATTAAATAAATATCATGTTTTCTAATCATGATTTCTTTACAAAACAAGATATTAATAGAGAAGATTGTGGTTTAATTTCAAGATATGTTTTAATTTTAAATCACGATAGGGTAAGGTATCATGATTTAAACTCATGACAGGTTAAAATTATGATATTTCATCTCAAAAAAATTTAATCTGTACTATTGCATAAATATTTTAAATTTACAAAGTTATTTAAAAAATCATTTACTATTTAAACTTTCAATGTGTTATTAAGGGAAAAATCTCAAATTTTTGTGTTCTTAATGTGTGTCTTTAGGATATAAAAAAATTGGACACCCAATACATAAATTTCTAATGATTGTTTTTAATTGTAAAAGAAAACCCTTGAGGTTGAGGTGTTGGTTTAATAAAATTTATTTTTCATGATATCTAAATTTTTAATAAAATTTTAAAACCCAATATAAAAAATTTAATTATCATTAAAATTATACTTGTAAAACTCCACCATGGATCCTGAAAACAATTTATTTTTTTTAAATTAAAATGATGTTGATCTTAATTAGCTGGTCGACCTTGGTTTTTCACCTAATCAAATAAATTTAATTTTTTTTAAAATATTTTTAATTCAGATCAATTAAAACTCCGATTGAACTGTATTCTAGCACGACCGTCGAGTAGATTCAGGCTTCAACTATGATTAAAAAAGAGTAATAAAGAAACAAAATAGTAATGGGTGTCAAAATCATAACAGTTAAATACAGCATTCAAAGTTCTATGACACGAAGACTTTACTTTTGGACCCCATGAACATAACCTACTTTTAACTGCCTTACTTACCTCTCTCTCCCCGTTTCTCTCACCAACCAAACTTGTAACAGAACACAAAGACATGTTTTTTCTTTTTTCCTATCTTTCCTGCTCAACACTGTTGTGAAACATAGATAGAGAGAGGGGGGGAGAGAGAGAGGGAGTGGATTCTGTTGACCAAGTAACAGCCGGCAAAAGCCGACTGCTTTGTTGATAATAATAATAATAATAATAATATCCGTGTTAAGGGAGTGTATACATGTATACGCGTTGAACAGTCAAAGAAGAAACCATAAAAACAAACATTTGTTTCTTTCTTGGAAATTTAGTCTTCATTTCCATTATCTCTGCATGATCTTTATCAAGTACAAGCCTTTCATCTTTCGAGGTACTTGTTATCCATTTATTTCTCTTGGGTTTTTTTGATTTGATAACTGTTTTCTTACTCGTTTTTGTAACGTTGTTATTGGTTGGTGACTTTGAATTCTAGGTGCTTGAAGTCAATTTTTTGAAAACTTGGGGATTTTGAGTCTTCAATTTGGATTATTTGCTCAAAAGGGTATTTATTTATAGAGACTGTTTGTGTTGATGGTTTTGTGTCCATGGAGGCTGCTGTTAGTTTTTGGTGTTGAATTTTGATTGTATAGGAGGAGGGATTGGTTGGTTTTGATAGAAAAGCAAAATGGGTTGTATTGCTTCTAAGGAAAATAGCCAAGATGGTCATAGAGAGAGGCTATCTCGTAAAGGATCAATAGATAGGCGAGTTTCCCATGTCAATTCTCTAAGAACAGATGACGGGGTTCGATCAAAGGATAAACATAATAGTGGAGATGTGAAGGTTATGTTAACGGATAAGAAAACAAGAGGTTCAAGGAGGTACCATGGTGATCAGATTGAGAAAAGGCGAGTTGAGAATCAAATTGAGAAGAATATGGTCGAGAATTATGAAGTTGATGCTTTTTGTCAAACTCAGATTGAGAAAAGGAAGATGGAAGTTTTCCAAGATTTTTCAATTTTTAGTCATCCAGCGTGGGGGAAGGTGCCCAAGTGCGTGGAAGCTGAGCAGGTTGCGGCTGGATGGCCTTCTTGGCTTGCCTCGGCAGCAGGAGAAGCTATTAGAGGATGGGTGCCACGGCGTGCCAATACTTTTGAGAAGTTAGATAGAGTATGTTCCATTCTCTAGTTGATGATTGATTTCTGTTAGTTTTGACAAGCTTTACATATCAATTCCACCATTTCACTTCATCGGATTTTATATGACGGCCTCTTATTCTTGCAGATTGGACAAGGAACATATAGTAATGTCTACAAGGCTCGTGATGTCACACATGATAAAATTGTTGCTATTAAAAAAGTCCGGTTTGATAGTGGTGATCCAGAGAGTGTCAAATTCATGTCCCGTGAGATTCTTATTTTGCGTGGGCTGGATCATCCCAATATAATCAAACTGCAAGGCTTGATAACTTCCCAGACATCTTCCAGTTTGTACCTTGTCTTTGAGTACATGGAACATGATCTTACAGGACTTGCTGCACTTCCTGGCATGAAGTTCACTGAAGCACAGGTACTTTTTGTCCTCTTTTATTTTCCCACGATTCTCTTTGACTGCTATTCAATATGTTACAATTGTTTTAAGATCTTTTTTTTTTTCAGATTTATATCTGAAAGCAATACTTGGATAAAAATTCTGTGTGCTTTTACAGCATCCTGCTCAATCCTTATGTTTTGTTCATTTTTCTGTCAGATCAAATGTTACATGCAGCAGCTTTTAACTGGACTTGATCACTGTCATAGTCACGGTGTTCTGCATCGTGATGTAAAGGGTTCAAATCTTCTTATTGATGACAATGGCATCTTGAAGATTGCAGATTTTGGCTTAGCAAGTTTCTTTGATCCTCGAAGTAGTGCTCCATTGACAAGCCGTGTGGTGACTCTTTGGTATAGAGCACCGGAACTTTTACTTGGAGCCTCTCGCTATGGAGCTGCTGTTGATTTATGGAGTGCGGGTTGCATACTTGGGGAGCTATACTCCGGCAGACCTATTTTGCCAGGAAGAACAGAGGTACCTTGTTTATGAATTTATTTTCTAAATAGATGGAAAGATGGTGATGAGTTCTCTGATCTACTGTTTCTTCTTCTTAGAAAAGAAATAGCCTAACATGGGTCTTCAAACCTCTGAATTGCAGTCTAAACAATATACCCACAATGATAATGAAACATTCTCTTCATGTTGTTTCCTGATCTGCCTTCACTCTGGACTTTAAGCTCAGTTAATACATGCTCTAACAACGGTTTCAATGTGATAAATTTGTTTGCCTTCATGCTTGTGTATAGATCTTGCATCTAGAAATGATAATGATGAGTTTAAGCAACATTTTCAGGGACATCAATTACCATAGCAGTATTTGTTGTTTCTTGCAGGTTGAGCAATTGCACAAGATTTTTAAGCTGTGTGGCTCACCCTCTGAGGATTACTGGATAAAAACAAAGTTGCCTCGTTCATCAGTAATCAAGCCTCAACGACCATATAGACGAAGTGTAAAAGAAACATTCAAAGACTTTCCTGCTCCTGCTGTTGGCCTTATGGAAAACTTGCTTTCCATGGACCCAGCTCATCGAGGAACTGCAGCTTTTGCTCTCACCACTGAGGTACGCAGACTTTGTATTATTTGAGAAAGTGAAAGATAGTTAGAATGAAAAACGAGTCCCATGTACCTGTTTTATTTTAAGACGATGAAAATGACTGTGCCGCTGAATAAAGTTTTTAGGAATACTCTAACTTAAAAGGTACTTTTAGTAATTAATAAGTTCGTAGCGTATCTTAATTTTAAATAAATAACTTGTCCATATTAGGGCGAGCGAGTTCCTGCAACACCTTCTGTTTTTACCATCTCCTCTTTGATTGTGGTTTTATGATGTTATCCAGTTAGATGTCTTCTATATTTCATTGAGAATCACTCTAGTCCTTCATAACTGACATTCATTTTAGTTTCTGATCTTGATTGAAAGTGTGGAGATTGAGTTGGACAGAAGGCTTCTCTAAATGGAATTGTCTGTGACTCTGTAATAGAGGCTCTATGTCCTTGGTTATCACTGGCCCTCATTGGAGAATTTGCTTAGTACCGTCAATTGTCAATCTCCTCATCTCTATTGTATTAAGCCTTCAGTGAATTTCATTCCTTTCCCTTTAACTTCATATCATTTTCTAAAAACTGACTCGCTACTAAATTTGTTTTCTGAGTTTGGAATGAACTTCTGTGGTTCCTTTTTCTGTGGGTTTTTTAGGAGCAGCTTTGTTTATTAACTTCTATTCTCTCCTCACTTCACAGTTTTTTACAACAAAACCATTTGCTTGTGATCCATCAAGTTTGCCCAAATACCCCCCCAGCAAAGAGATCGATGCAAAACTACGGGATGAAGAAGCTCGAAGGTATTTTCTTTTTGGTTAGTTTTCATTAATGTGAAAACAAAGATTGTTCTGTCGTTTTTGGTGGAGAGCTGGTAACTTACTTTAGAAGCAAGAACATTGTCTATTGTTGCATGATAGGACATTGGGATTAGAGATTGTCAACTTATGCTATATTGTTTATGTTCTATATATGTATGCTGTTGCAAAGGAATAGTTCCTAGGATATGCTTCAGGCAGCAGGGAGTCTTCATACTTCAAGATGCTAAAAAGAAAAAAAATCACTTGCTTTTAAAAAACTTGGCTTTCACAGTGTCAATCTCTTTGTTAATTTTCATAGGCAAGAAGCACTTGCAAGGAGAAGTGGACCAAAAGAATCTCTTGCACCTAATGGCCATCCTGATTTGCCCTTGTCCCTGCAGGTAAACATGAATTCCTATCCTGGTTCAACTGAAATGAAATCTACATATCGATATTGCATAAAAAAATCTGTGTTGTTGTGGATTTTATCCTGACTTTCAGAACCTTGCAGGTCCTGTTGATTTTGATTAGGTTAAACAGCAGAAATTAAATAATTATACTTGTGATTTCTTTATCTTCAGTTTCTTCATGGTTTGCCTGATATTCTCTTTTGTTGTTTGGTATCTCTAATACGTGCATTCATTTGTTTTAGTTTTTCATCGCTTTTGTTTCTCTTCCATTTCTTGTTCTTTTATGACAAGTTTCACTTTAATCTCCTTTTCACTTATTTATATTCGGTCTCCGATTGCAGAAGAAACACAATTCTGTTTCACAAAATAGTGGCAAGATGGTCAACTCTTATAAGGAGCAAACTGTATCTGGTTTCATGATTGATCCCTCTGAACAAAGGCAAGCTGTAAGAGAAGGGAGAGGAGATTTCATGGAGCATCAACGTAAGAAAGTTTCACATTCAGGGCCATTAGTCCAAGGGAATGGCTGGACAAGGACTGGAAAGAATTTCGATAATCATAATATGGTATCAGGCAGGCATAACCTATCAACAATATCTGGTTTAGTAGCAACTAGAACTATCGTGCCTGGAGATCACCAAAAGAAACCTGGGGTGCCACAGCCAGAAGTGGTAAACCAAGTAGGCAGGCTTCAGGGATCATTAAACGGGTTGGAGTCCTCAAGAAAGGTGGACCAAAATTGTCAAATAAAGAAGATGGGAGATTCTCCTCAGGCAGGAGCTGGAAAATCCAGTAACAAGGAACCGATTCTGGTAAGTTCTCGAGATTTTTTTTTCTGATTCAAATGTCTCATCTCAAATTCTAGACTAGATACCTTCAATGCATCAACTCTAGTGATACATTTGATAGAACTTAGATGAATACAAGCGATTATGATGGGAATAAGGAGATAAGCATCATCTTCTTGACCATGTTATCAATGCTCTTGTTGGCATGGAAATCTGCTCTATCCCCTGACTTAAATGCCTTCAAGCGCACACTTTAATTGAATGGACATCTTATTTTCCTGTTGATGTCCTGGTAAAACCGAATCCTAAAATTGCTGCCATACCGGAACACCACGCTGATAAAGTAACATGTCCACAATTTCTGGCGTTCACCCATACCATGTGAGCAATGGAACAGAACTGTTTTAAGTTAGCTTAATGCATTCCACAGGATATTTGAATATTTTGGCCTACAATTCATGCAGATGATTTACCTCTTAACATGATGATCCTAAACTTGTTAGAGTTCCTTTTCAGCTTGGCCATGGTCCCAAGGGAAACAAGATTTACGTCTCTGGTCCATTACTCGCTCCATCAAACAATGTGGAACAAATGCTCAAAGAGCATGACCGCCAGATCCAAGAATATGCCCGAAAGCGGCTCGACAAGACAAAACTTGCGAAGTCGAAAGCCCGAGGGAAGCAACCAACGGATAGTTTGATGGCTGCCTCAAGGCATTGAGGAGAATAAAACAGGCTTAAAACCTCAAAACCCTCAGCAGTTCACAGCTAACTTGATTCCAGGAAAGCGATTTCGCTCATGGTTCTCTGTACAGTGGGTGCTTTTTCTTTAAAATTAAATATCTAGCAAATTATTTAGTATTCTATATAGCTTGTTTTAGAGAATGCCTTTGCAAGATTATTTTTTCAGCTCGGTTTTTCCGCCCCAGAAGGATAATAATAACAAGAAGCTCGATTTTGAAACCAATTTTGCTTACCACCTCATGCAACCTAGTAACATATTCTAAAGTCAAATGAGTGAATGCAATGTGTTATTTTTTTTCTCTTACAATTCAAGTCATGAAAATCCTTGTGTTTTCCTATTCTAAAACAACAAGAAGCCTTGTATTTAAACCAGTAATAAATAAAAAAAAAAGCTTGTTAGCTCTGAACTGATCAAGTTTTAGTTGAACCAGTTAAAATATTGACTGATAAAATTTAGTTAATTTGACCTGAATTTTAATAATCCGATTGATTTAATTAAATTTTATTAGTCAATATCAAAGAAAAAAAAAAGAGGAAAGAATGTTTGTATACTTTTTGGGCTGTAATCAAAATTCCTAAGAACTTTGATGTTAGTAGCAAATTGTTTTTTATTTTTTTGTTAAAAAAGCTAAGGTATATACAATATCGTAAATAGTTTTAAAATTTACCTATTGTGTATTTTTTAAAATAAAAGTTACAGATCAAATGAAATTTTTTTTATATATAAAAAAACTATCCCGTATAGAGGGATATTTTCCCTTGAATTGAAACAAATAATGCACAAAAAATAAAATCTATGAGACAAAGATATGCAATTTCATGCAAGTGATACAAATATTGATAAAAAAAAAAAAATGAAGTGCGGTGAGCGTGGATCGAACACGCGACCTTCAGATCTTCAGTCTGACGCTCTCCCAACTGAGCTATCCCCGCAGCCACTGAGCTACAAATATCAGATGCTCATGTTTGTCTACATTGGTATTATATACGTGTAATCAACAGATTTCTGCAAAATTTCTTAGTGGCTGCTTCAACTTGTTTTGTACGCAAGGTCCGATCTGACATCCTCGAAACTGTTTCATGCAGTAACTACAGCCTCAGGAGCAGTGACGGCTCCACCCTTTTGTGATGTATACTATAACCCAACAGGCCAACAGTTAAATTCATATACTAAAATCCCCCCCTTTGGAGGTTAAGCCCGAAAGAGGCAGTCCAGGCTCTGTATATTGAATTGTAAACACAGATCAATACTTGATATATGTATGACGATCCCTACACATTCAACCTTGGTGGTTCAGCGGCTGCGGGGATAGCTCAGTTGGGAGAGCGTCAGACTGAAGATCTGAAGGTCGCGTGTTCGATCCACGCTCACCGCACTTTTTTCTCTCTTTTTGTTTCTTGTATTGGACTGTTTACTTATCTGGGATAATGGACCAAGCCCACCAATATATAGCCCATCATCCAATCTCGATAATGCCTGGGACCCTGCCCCGTTTTCTTTCTCTTCAATTTACTTTAAATTAAAATATTTTATCTTTTTTCTTCAATTATTTTAGATGAATTAATTCACTGCCTAATCAAGTTGTTTAGACAAAGCATTGAAGTCCTTTTGCATAGTTATTTATGCATTTTCTTTTAAGGACTTTAAACTTAATTAATTTAGTTCGTGAAATATAACACTTAAATATATTGATTTTGAGTTTTGAAACTTTATATATACACATATATATATTTATATATGTTAATATTAAATTAGAAATATTATCTTTTTTTAAAAGATTTTATTCAAATAATTATGCAAAGAATAAATCTTCTATAGATTCATCAAATAAATTTTTATCCACCAAGTTTTTAAATGGTTACCTATATAACCTCCCATGTTCTAACTTGAAAAAAAAAAGTTTATTGCATGAATCAAATCCATTATTAACTTGTTTATTTAAATTATATGGAATCTATTACTTATTTGATTCACAATCTTATGAATGTGAAATAATGACAAAACCTGTTTTATATATGATCTCAACTTGAGAACAGATTAGGGATAATTTTGGGTTTTGGAGGGTTGGGGTTAAAATACTAAAAGAAAAAAGTTTTGTTCTCCAATGTTGGTCCCTAATGTTGTGATACTTTACGAAGCAAGGGCATTCCGGTCAAGAATAGCATGGGCTACAGTAGTAAATGCCAAAAAACTATCTCAATCCAATAGTAAAAGCTGTTAGGTGAGGTTTCAAGATATGATTTATATTATTATCTAACACACCCCTTCTAATGAAAGCCCTTTGAGTTTGAAACTTGTACAGACCCATACTATTTTGTACTTAATTTTTATCAAATAAATAGGGGTGGTGAGATTCAAATTCGTGACCGCTTGATTATCAAGACTTTGATATCATGTTAAAGAACTATTTCAGCCCTATAATTTAAGTTGTTAGATTAGATCTCAAGATATAATTTATATTATTTTCTAACAGCAAGTAGCATATGAGATAAGAGCAGATAAACTAGGCAGCTAAAAGGGTTGTTTTTCTTATTGACAAGTTGCATTTTTACTTGTTTGTTTCATTGTTTGGTTCTATTGATCTCTATCAACAACTTGTTAGCATTCCATGACTATATATAAAATGCAGTCTAATGACTTTGATTTTGAATTTAACTTTATACGCACTGCTTGCTTGTGTTCTTAACTTTTAATCTGTAGAATTAAGTTATTTTTCAATATAAATAGTGATTAACTAGAAGAAATTATTTATGATCTTAATTTCCAAAAGGGCTTTGATTAAAATATATGCCAAGGGCCACAGGAATATTTGTTACTTTTCGATGGATATATATGTTTGCTTTAAAGAATTGCAAATGGATGAGCAACCAACCTTAATTAGTACTGTATTTAAACGTTCCTTTTGGAAAAATGTGTGCATCGACAATGACTTGGAGCTTTGGAAGATTGAAGCTCCAAAATTATCATGAGTAAAAGAATTCAACATGTTACAATATTTATGATTAATTAAGTATCAGCAGAGAAGTTTAGCAGTTGTGAATTGACCACGAAAGGGTAATCATCAACTTGGCTTGCTATGGTTAATTAAATTATTGTGCCAATTAATTAATTGTTTAATTCATTGAGTTGATCAAGGAAGATGCATAAAATAAACTTTTTTGTTGTTATCGATGTTAAAGAAGTTAAAAGATAAAAAAGACTGCTTTTTTTTTGTTTGAGAGTGTGATTGTGGTTGTTTTTCAAATAATTTTTCGTGTTGAAATGCATGTCAATGATATTTTTTCATTTTTAAAAAATCATTTTTGACATTAACACTTCAAAACGATCCAAAATATACAAAACATATTAAATTTTAGCAAAATAAAAAATTGAATTTTTTAGGAACGCGGTGCACAAACAACCTTTTAGCCCGGGCGCCACAATAAAATTCTATCCAAGTTGCTAATTATCTTAAGTTAATCCGGTGATCTCATGCTTGGTTCATGTGTTGAATCGACTTTCAAATGATGGATGATGATCTAGTATACTTACGTGGGTCAATTTATAATTTAATTAAAACTTGATTTGATTTGAGTTTTTTTAAAATAATATCATTTTATATATATATATATATATATATAATTTTAAAATGACTGTATTTTGAATAGATTAGATCAACATAAATCAACCCGTGTTCTGATAATGATCTTGATAAGGTTTAATAAATTTGATGTAGCTGTTTAAATTTTTATGTTGGTAATAAAACATTAACCACAAAATTAAATTCAATTATACCATTTGAAATTCCAATAAAAAAACCAAAATAATAATTAAGAAATCATTTCCTTTTTGTTAAAAGAACATTTCATATACAATGAGTTTGGAATATATACATGTGAAAAATACAACCTTATTAAGTTTCTCCATCAATCCATCCTCTCAATTCATAACTAAAAACATATATACTCAAAGCACACCACGATGGAGATACTAGAGTAACAGTGGTATATCAAGATTATCTGTACACTTTCATACTCAACTTAATTTGTAAAGCTTTAAAACAAAGAACCGAAGGAAATAATCCCAGGCTAGTTCTGTCGACTGCAAAGCCATTTTCTTAACATTTTTTTTACTGTAAAGATTGCTATATATAATGGTGCTATTAATTCTCCACAAATAGTAGAGATGGAGTTCAGAAGATCGGCCGTTCTCATCAAGACTTGAAATGTTGCTAGCTTAGATGCACTCTCTAGCGGACACCAGTTTTAGCCATTTTCTAGTAGATCGCTCTCATCATGACTTGACAGTTTACTATGCTTTTATTCTTCACAAACAGTCAAGATCTGAAGCAAGATTTGATCAGTCCCAAGATGAAATGGATGAAGGGACAGTTGCTTCCCTCACAACTTCTGACACTGCATACCATCCATCTATACTTGATAGCTACTAATTTAATTGAATATATTACTGGTCCATAATTTTCTATGCAAAAATCCCTATACTACATGGCAAAGAAATGTTAAAAAACAGTTAAGCCACTGCAAGTTGCTTTGTACAAGACATGCTAACCCTAAGCTGTAGAGATGGCAATGGAAATACGTTCGATAGAGGTTTATATATACCTACAGCGAGGGAGGTGGTTATGGAAGAAAAAAATTACCTGCACAGGTAGGTATGGATATATACAGGTGTTAAATACCTGTTCAGATGCGGAGACGGGGACGGTACTGACCTTCAACCCATTTAGCCTCCATATTCACTATATTAGTTTGTATAATTTCATATTTATTATTTTATTATTTTGTTGTGAGATGCATATATATTTTAATGAATTACCTGGATATTTTAACTTTCTTTTACTACTTTGAAACAATTTTACTTATATTTTCTTTCTTATATTTATTTTAGATGTAAATTGCATATTTTTCTTCATATCTAAAAAAATTAATAGATATAAAAAATATTATAGAACTATGATTAGTATATATGGAAGCGGATACAAAGAGTGGAAAGAATTTGCAGAAACGGATGCAAGCAGAGAATATATATATATCATTTAGTTAAATGAAACTGCACATCCCTTCACTATTTTTATTTTCTCTAATATAGTTAATAAAATTTAACTCAAAAGTTACAGGTCAATAGTTAGGGGAATCATAGTTTTGAAACCCGGACCCGCTAACCCGGTATAATGGTTTGAAGTTGAAGAAAAAATAAAAAAGTTATTAAATTTTGAATTGACCTGTTAAGACCGGGCTTACAACCATCGTCGACTTTTTTTATATACTAAAACGACGTTATTTTGATTTTTTCTCTCCTGTTAAAGCGTGATAATAATTACGTAAAAAACCCGGATGTCCTGGTGGCCGCTGATGAGCAGCAATGGATAATTTAATAATGGTATATATGTGGAATTAATTAAAATGTTTTCTTTTAAATTAATTATGACAGCATGTAAAGACCTCATCAGGTTAGCTTTTGAAGCAAGTTGGCCATTGATTTTCCTCAAAGAAGTTGCTACAAAAGCAGGGACAAAATGGGGTTGGTACTTCTCATTGTCTGAACTGTGTGGCTTTTATAAATCATGTCTGTCTTAATCATCAAATTAACAATTCTTGATTTCATTTTCGTTGGTGGGTGTTGCTTTCTTTAATCAACACCTTTCGACTTCTTATAGGTTTATTTTCTTACTCTCGATTTTTCTACCTTATGAGATCTGATATTATCATTAATTTTTACAAAAGGAAGAAGCTTTTGGTTTCTTAACTCTCTGTAAAGATGGATAATTTTAGGCACAAGGAGGTGTCTTCTAGGTCTCCCACTTATTCAATCTAGAATCCTAGGTTTTGGTCTTAAAGCAAACGGCCGAATTATTCTTAAGAACTTGTTGGAGTTTTCTTGAGTAATTCGTGTCACTGTAATCTTTAGCTATACAGTCGTTACTAAATAGAATTTTTTTTTGTTTAGAGAATAATATAAATCATATCTTGAGATCTTATCTAACAGTTTAAGTTTCTGGATTGAGATGTTTTTTTGACAATATTTATAATTTTTTTACTTAAAAAATCATATTTATTGAATATTTGTAATGCTTATTATAATTCTTAAAGTCTTAATGGATCACTTATATTAATCCCTATGGGTTGAAAAACAAGTGCGAGAAACACGTTCACCATCAACTCTCTTGGTTCATGTTTGGACGTTGCTTAAGAAAATGAGAATGAAATTTCGATTTCATCATCTGCATAAAGTAATCTATAGCTTAGGGCGGAATGTTGTCTGCTTACAATTAAAACAGGGCGTCTGCCCTTAGTTTTTGGATCGATGCCATAAACATATCTTAAACCTGTGACTTTTCGAGCCAATCACTGGTAACAATCTTCAATCACACTTGAGAATCACGAGGAGAAAAAATAGAAGTGTTTTCACTAAATTTCATAACTATACTAATGTTATATGTCTCATAGAATTTAAAAAGAAAATCAAATTTGTAAATTAAGTAAGAAATTTTTAAATTATTGATGCAAATAAACAATTTTAAACCGTTAATAACTATTAAAACTTACAACGAACACTTTCACCCTAGCATTTACAAAACGTTTTCTCCTATCACCTTTTTTTTATATGAGTTTTCTCACATAACTCTATTGGAATTGATTCATGCTTAAATTGCTTCTTGTCCAAATTAAATAGAATGTTCAAAGTCTCAAAAAGAAACACATAATTAGAACTTTAATAAAAATCTCTTTTCCGGTGTGCTTGCTCATCAAACCATGTGTTTTTTTAATTTTTATTTTGTGTATTGAATCGTGAGCACTTTGTAAAACTTTTCAAAGTCACAAATTTTTTATACAATGCCAAATTACTTTTTGTGACATGCCTCGGTTTATAGCCTTTTCACTTATCTACGTCGTCTGAGCCAACCTTTCTAATTACTTGGTTATGGGTATCATATAAAAAATCAGGTAACCTAAGTATACATAAATTTATTAAATAGAAATTAGGTAATGATATAAAAAAACAAGTTTACAATAATATAACATTAATTGATTTACACTTACCTAGTTGCATTGTAATTCTCTCATACTCTCTTGACGAACGCCTCGTTGATATCATCCTACCAAAAATCTTTCTTAACTGATTTCGTATAATAATTAGTTTTAAAATTTTTTAAAAAACTAATAACTTGAATTAGAGATTATTTATCTAACCTTAAAACTTTTTCCACCAAGTATCTACCATACACATTAAATTAAGATAGTAATTAATGAAGCTGACTCAATTAAAACAATGGTTCTTTGAATGACTAATTCATTGTAGAGGTGATGGAATGAGAAGCTTTAATATTGGTAAACCTAAAAATCAATTTAAACAAGCCATTTTTATGTAATTATAAAACTTAAAATAACTCAACATAAATAAATAATATCACAACACAAAACATTAATTACATAGATGGGTCGTTATTCTATTTTGCTATAATTTATCTAACATAGGCTCTATCAAATAAGAGATGCATGCTTTGTTGTCCTCATTGATTGAGCTTTAGTTGATAACTTCTACATTAGACACCACTTCATTATCATCATCTATATTCACGATATAATCACTGATACTATTACTTAATAAAGCAGTAACACTCTTTTTGGATTGAGACTTGTTTTTTCTTGAATATATAGTACCAAAAATAATAATAATTAACACAGTGATAATAAACTAGAAGCACATATCTACTTTTAAAAGTCAATACTTGTACATAGCAAAAACAAAATCTACTATAATAATAATAAAAGGATACAATAAAGAAAACAACACTCAAATTTTTAACACAATTAACAAAAAAAAGCAACACAAAAGATGATTAAATATCAAAACAGGGTTACTAGAATTACAAGCTATATTTTATAAAGAGAGCAACATTTAAAATTCTAAAAGCCAAATAATATCTAAAGATATATCATAAAGCTCAAACAACAAAAGAGCACCAAATTCTTTGGCATGACAGCTTGCAATCCACGAACACAAAAGGGATATTAAAAATACTTAAAATTGTTTTTTTTTTATTCTTCATTTACAATTACAAGCCCATCACTATATTCATGTAAAGATTACTATTATCATCTATAATTTTATGCACATTTCTAGAATTAGAAGTTGAGTCCTCTATTTTTTCTCCCATGATCTCGTAAGAAGCATAGGGTTCTCCATGGCTAATCTATGATGATGAGAGCTTGATTTATGATAAAAGGAGGGGGGGAGGATGCTATTTTCTGCAGGAAAAAAGGAAGAAAAAGAAGAAATGGGGGAGAGGGAGGGTCAAGTAACCGGTTATAACTTAAATATTACTGATAGATTTTTTGACAGAAAATAGTGACAATAAATTTCGTCGGCAATATTGACATGTTAGATTTACCGAAGGAATTGACGAGGGAATACCTTTTCAATTCTTTTCATTCCTTGAATTCCACCAGTAATTCCCTCTATATTCATTGGCATAATGTTTTTCGTCAGTGAATACCGATAAAAATAATGACATCATGTTTTGTTAGTACGTAAATGTCATCATAATTTACTGACATTATTTTTTTTATCGGTATATCCATTTATATTTGATCGTTTTCTAGTAGTGTTTTTTTTTTCAATTACCCCGTAGTGATTTCACGGTCGTACTTTATTGTCTCGGTCATATTTTATAATCTTGCTTATGATTTCTCAATGCAAGTGGCCACGATGTATTGACTTAAACTCATCTCGTAAAATCTCCAAAAAATCATCATGATTATCTTCAAAAATTGTTAAGTGAACCCATTTGATCCTTGCGCTTTTCACTTTCAAAAATATTTTATCTTTGATTTCCACTTTCGCTTTTCGGATCAAACCAGCAAGATTTATTGAATAATTAATTACTCTCTTGAGAGTTATGTCATTGTTTGTTTTTAATGAAACAATGGAATGACTAAACTTCCATGAACTCCCAAAAGCATGCCTATTAATTCTTCACCTTTTTGGTTTTTCACCATACTTGACAGATCAGCCTCTTAATTCTTGATAGTTGCCTCAACAGTGATAAAGCATTCGAGTAAAAGCATGAGGTTGGGATTATTTGCCTTCTTTTGTATCAGACTATATATTAATAATTAGTGAGGTTGTGATTATATATATAATATTTATATTTGTCATTGTTTTCTTCATAAGCTTGATAATATTTAACCCCACTTGGCAGACGACATAGTAATTAGATGCACATCTAGTCAGCTCTGCACTCGATACATCCTCTAGATAGACATGCAAGAAATTAAATTCATATTTTAGCTAATTATTTATATTACAATAACATGATGATGGGTTTAATTTTATGTATAAGCAGCTGAAATCTGCGAAGAATACTATAATTTATCATTTTCACTTCAAACTAACCCTTGTTTACTTTTTAAGAAGGAAACTTGCATCTCATTTTACTACGAGATAGTGATTGAAGCGTTCAACAACATTGACATTTGATGCCTACATTTGTTTGGTAGCTACTGCTAGTTTCCTCTATTTTCCTCTACTCATGATCATGACCTCCTTGATAGACAGAACTATTACCTGAAGGCTAGTCTATTGCTAGCCATTTTGCATTGGGCATGCAGGAGCACAAGTTCTTCCCCTTTGCATCTTGCGACATCGATCTCACATCTGGTGATGCAGAAGGAGGGGCCGTAGCAATGAATTATCTAATTAATGAGGTTTACATATTACTAATAATAAATAAATTAGTTGCCTGGAGCAGGATGCTGAATTTTTTTTTAAATTGACAGAAAATAAATCTTTATTTGTTTTTCTCTATCTTTTTTCATGGTATGTGTAAAGATGGTATGCTGTTGTGAATAAATAAATATTTTTGTATCGTGGGATTTCCTTTTTCTCGAAATTCAAGCATTAGAATATATTTTTTATAATAAACGATTGTAAAATCTTCTGTGTTCGAGCATTTTCTTTATAATAAATAAATTGTAAAAAAAAAAACCGAAATATCCATCACAAAATAAGTTGGTAAAGCTCCTTTCTTACGCAGCCTAACCAAGAGTGGGAAAAGACAGTAACAAATGTTATGATGGGGCAGAGGCAATCACTTTTATCTACATTAATTAATTTGCTATCAGGTCATTTTCTTCTTTCACTGCCCTTCTTATCATCAACAGGTTTTCACGTATCTGAAATCCATTATTTTCCATTAATTATGGCTATATATCATGGAACCCTGATCTCTTTGGCTGGACGCAGGACCGACTGGCTCCCTACAACTTTTTGCCTTTTTTTTAAGTATATATGTAAATAAAAATCTGTGCACTTTCAATGCACTTTTGGGATAAAAGAGAGGAGACAGGTAAAAAGGGTGTGGAAAATAAGAGAAGAGCATAGGAATAGCGGATTTTTAAAAAAAAGAAATCATGAAAATTATTGCACCTTTTGCTTTTCTTATTAAAAAACAATTTCTCTTAGTATGTAAAGAGAAATTATTATTATTATTATTAGATAGATTTAATTTATGTAGATCAAATCAGCGTCCAATTATAAAAATATTGAACTCTATCATATTAATCAAATCAAACGGTTTTGATTCATCTAAACTCAATGATTTTTGCATGATAATATGATAGAGCTAAATACTTTTAGGGCTTGAACAAACACAAAACTAATATTTTTTTTTTTTAGGATCGAATTGTCTGCTTCCTCAATCAAAGATGCAATCTTTTCTGCTCCTGGAGGTGTTTTCCATGAATCATACATTTGTGGCAAAACCATATTTCATCAACCAAAAACCAATCAATTAACTCTTATCTTGAAATAGTTTGTGTCAATTATATAAATCTATATGCTCCATTCAGCTACGTTATGATCATCTGGATTAAGGGTATAATAAATTCAACTTGCTAGTCATATATGTTTGACAATTATTATTTATTAATGAATAATATAAATCATATCTTAAGATCTCACCTAATAATTTAAGCTATTGGATTGAATTGGTTATTTGACATGGTATCAGAGCCTTGATCACCAAGCGATCATGAGTTCAAATCTCACCATTTTTATTTATTTGATAAAAATTAAGCACCAGATTATAAATATGAGCTTATACAAATTTCAAGTCTAAATGAATTTCACTTGAGAAAGTGTGTTAGCAAATAATATAAATCATATCTTGAAATCTTATTTAATAATTTAAACTATTAGATTGAATTGGTTCATCGACAACAATTAACTTTATTCTTCTTGAATCACACCATCTAAGTGAACTATTTTCAAGGGGGGATTGAGTTATTTCAAAAGTATCTAGCTCCTTTTAATCCATCAAGGATCGACTTTGATGAGTTTCATGGGATTCTCTTTGTTATCCGAATATTATGAAACAAATACAAACAAACACTTGTATATATGTGGTTGTTGTGTAAGAAAAAAGTATTATCTTTGCACTTAACATCTTTACAATGTGATGCAATTGAGAGCTAAGATGAATACTATCAAAATGCAAGTTGAGTGCATCTCTATCTCACTCCAAATCAGTTTTTGAAGAGGGGATTGATTTATTCAACATTGCAAGGATTTGTGTTTCCATAATCAATTACTTTTGTTGAACAAGTGGGTCTTAATTAATTAACCTTTTCATGGTAGCTTGAGGCTCATTGTTCTCAAATATGAAGGGATCATTAATTTGTTGAAGTGTAAAGACATCATCATCAACTTGCAGAATAGATTTGTCCACTCCTTTCTCAAGCATGGAAGACAAATATGCAATGGTGTATTTCCCCAAGGCAGCAACTAGCATCTTGACGGAAGAGCAACACCTTGATCAGTAATCCATCCTATGTATGCCACAACTCTCACAAACGTGTTTCACATTTTAGCATGCATGTGTTGCTTGTAATCGTAAGTTAAAAAAGTCTTTCAATGTCTAACAATGTCCCGTACCTGGTAGAAGCAAATATATTAATTAATCTTCCATCCAATCCTAAGCATGTGAGCCCTAATTAATGGCTCGATGATGATAATCTCCAGTATACTTTCAGTTTTAGAAAAATCCCAGCATATTGCATAGGGCAAACTAGCTAGCTATGGTACTTGCTAGTTCCTTTTACATTTTCTTAAATGTAGAAGAGCTATGGGTCTTTTTTGTCATCCATTGCCTATTGGGCTATTTTAGTAACACAAAATAAAAAGAAATCAACCTAAAATCTGGAATATCCTAAAAGATTTATCCTCAAGCTCCTTGCAAGTTGCATCTAGCATAAACTAATGGGCAATGGCATATGCTAAGAAACTTCATTGCGATTTCAGACCCCACTCATCTTGGATTAACAAAAATAATAATTAAAAAAAAAAGAAAATTGGATAAACCCATGTAAGAACATCCTTGAACAATGCCATGTCAAAGCTCTTTCGCCACATGAAAGCTTGCTGGTGGTCCTTTCTCCATTATAACCAGCCCCACAGCCTCTATTGATTAGGATAAACCCTCACTAATTTTCTAATTAGTTAATGATTACTCCTAATGTGATTATCTTATTAAACATGACTAATATTTTAGTAGCTAATGATAGAATATTTTGAGCATATCCAGAGTTATCACGCTAAAACAATTATTGCTCAGACTGACGTGGTACACAGCTGCCACTGAAATAAACTTGCTCAAGCTTCCAATGAATTCTTGCCACATAAGCTAAAGCGACCTTCCTCTACGCGGTGTCTAGTTCGTCCACTTAGGACATGTTGGTCCCACTTAGCACTCCAAATATTACTATAAATATGTCACATTTTTACTAGACTTGTTCAAATTAACCACAAGTGAAACATTAGTTTTCTCCCAAGCCTCAGGATTTCATGGCTCAAGTCATAGCCAGATTGCCTCTAAACTACCGGAGTTTTGAAGAGAATGTTGGGTTTTCCGACGATCCGGCATATTTTACCGACATTGTTTTCGGTTTTTTGGAAGAACAAGAAGTGTCTCCTGATAGCTCATGTGCTTCAGGTGGTGAATATAACGAGGAGGATGAAGATGAGATTAGTCCTTGTAACGTTGAAGAGAACAAGAAATTTTGGGAAGAACAAAACCAACTTCTTCAGGTGAATTTAATTTCATCTCTTTTTTCTATAATGTGTCAAGGCTGATGTCAAGGTCATTGCTAGATTAAATTATGCCTAATGGGAGGTGGTATTGATTATGTTATGGTTGCATTTGCAGGCAACATTGTATAGGACAAGTTCTCTTGAGGCCGAGATTCGTCAAGCTACAAAAGATACTCTGAAGGAAATTAATGGGGTTGGCATGCATTGTTTGTGTGGGAAACTGGTGGCCGGAGATTGCCGGGATTGCTTGCAAAGAGAAATCTCAATCCGGCTTCAAAATGAAGGTTATAATTGTGCCATCTGCAAGTCTAAGTGGAAGAGATCTGAAGAAATCCCTTCAGGTACAGCAAATTCATTTCTCTCTCTTCTTTATGAAAAAAATGTTATCAATATAAATCATAGATGATGGTTATGAATCAATCGGTATTGATTAAGACCATGGGATATGATTAATGAGGTACAAATACATGAATGATCTATCTGACGTGCATGGTCTGAACATTTTTCTTCAAATTTATGCAGGGGAACACACTTTTTTGGAAGTGGTGGGCAAATTAAGTTCAAAGAAAGGAGAGGTGAGAGTGGTAATCGAGTTGAATTTTCGAGCCGAATTCGAGATGGCAAAAGCAAATCAAGAGTACAATCAACTAATTAGCCGGCTACCAGAAGTATATGTAGGCAAAGCAGAAAGGCTAAAGGCCTTGATCAAAATACTATGTTCTGCGGCTAAAAAGTGCATGAAGGAGAAGAAGATGCACTTGGGTCCGTGGAGGAAGCATAAATATATGCAATCCAAGTGGATAGCCACATGTGAGAGAACAACACCAGCACCGTTGCCCGGGGGGTTTTCGGCCCGGCCGGCAAAGCCTAGAGCATCCATGTTAACTTATGATCTATTGGAGACTTTGCCTGTCTTGCATTGTACAGCAGTTAAAGTCTTGTGAATCAAATTTTGAAGATTATGCCAAAGGGAAGCCTGTAATCAAAACCCCCGAGTTTCTGCCTATGTAGAAGAAGTTAGGTCAAATTATCCACGGCGTAGATGTCTCTGTTCGGTCGCAAGTACTGCTAGCATTAGGGTTTGGTCTGAGATTTAGGTTCTTCTGTGGGGTTGGTCATGAGTGATCATACATGGATATGTAATATAATTATTTAAGTTATGTCTTGCCTTCCTATAATTATATGTCTTGTTGCTAATGTTTTATTCACATTAATGGGATGTTTGCATTTTTTTAAATTTCTTGCTTGTTCTTCTTTTCTTTTTTATTCAATTCCAAAAATCATAAATTAAATTGGAAACAAAACCCATTTATTAATTTGTGCTAGAACCAATATAAAACTAATTATGAAAGTCTAATGAACGGCCAATTATATCACTTCTTTCAAAAGATCTTTAGAAATTTGGCAGCTAATCATTATCCTAGGACTAACAATCGATCTTACAGGCCACAATTGATGGTCTATGCCATCAAGTGATTGATAAAGATAAAGATGAAGATAAAAAAATAAAAATATCTTGTAAGGTTGCTCAAATATATTTTATAAAAATTTATTTATTTTATTTAAAATTATTATTTTTATTATTTTAATATGCTAATATTAAAAATAATTTTTAATAAGTAAAATAATATTATTCTGATATATTATCAAGTACAAATTGTTTTAAAAAATAATGGCTATCATATTTTTAAACACCAATAAAATTAATATTTTTTATTAATTATATTAAAGAGGCCTCCAGTGATTAATTTGCAGGCTCTCTTCAAAAGGAATTTGTCTACCAAATAAATATTATTGTGTTTTTCCTGATGTTGAAAATACCTTTCTAATATGTTTTTCGTTTTTTTTAAAAAAAAAATACTAAATCAAACGTTACCTTAATATCCATTCATCATTTGGCATGGGAAGAAAAATATAGATTCAAAGACAAAAAAAAAAAAAAAAAGACTTCGTTTTTCTTTTTGTTTGAGGGACTGCTTGTCATCAAATCTTCAGAACCTGCGACGCTATGCAGAAAAAAGATGGAAATTTCTAATGCTGGTAATTAAGAAAAGGTAGAGTATTACTGAATCTGGAGGAACTTGGATCAGGACTTGCAGCTCTAGTGATGTTTTCACAAACATGTCAGATGATTTCTCTAGTTTGCACCCCCTTGTGTCAATCAAATATATATATATATATATATATATATATATATATATATATAGATATATATATATAGAGAGAGAGAGAGAGAGAGAGATCATGCCTGTTTCTCTACTCACTTACTTCAGCCAAAGTCCTATTGACAAATCTAGGTATTTGATTAAACGATAAGAGTAACCTTCTCAAGAAAACAAAAGATAAAAAAAAACCGAGTTTTTGTTTGGAAATGAGGTTACACCTGTACTTGAAATGTAACGTGTAAAAAACATAGTTTTAAAATTTGATTTGGTCTGGTGGGTTGATTTGGAATCCGAGACTGGAACCGAGCTGAGTTGAAAAAAATTAAAAATTTAGTATGGTCTGACGATCTGGTTGACCCAGCAATACACGGTCAAAAACCAGTTGCAACCCGTTGACTTTAGTTTTTTCTTTTTTCTAAAACAACGTCATTTTAATTATTTTTTTAAAAAGATTTGATCCGGTTAAAACTCGAAATCCGAACTTTAAACCGGACCGGTCATTGAGCCGGGTTTAAAAACTATGATAAAAAATATTGCTTTGATTTTTTTTATTATAAAACTAAGATTGTACACAACCAAATGAGCATTAAGATTCACGAATCACCAAGAAAATATTTGATAAAAATAATTAAAAATTGTCTCCAAGAAAATATTTTTACACCTCATCTCATTAATTAATAAATTATTTTTTATAATAAAATAAAATAAAAAATTATTTTGAAGTATAGAGATATTTTAAAAAAAAAAGGCATCGAATCAAATCTTGAGGGACATTCGAAAAGTTTTAATTGAAGAAAAATTATAAGTTCTTGATGACATAAACCTGGCACGTGATCTGTACCGTTGCTACAACCATATGAGTAGGGCCAGCACCATTCTAGCAAGCAGCAGATTTTGGTGGGCTCAGCCCAGTTGGTGCTTGATATATAGTTGAAAAATGAGAATAATAATTTTGATACAGTTACCTCTTTTTTTTTTTAGTTTAGTCCTTTTTCAGATAATATATTAAGGTTATTAGTTATATGACCCGCGCGATACAACGGATTATTTTTTTTACATAAAAAATATTAAAAAAAATAAGATTTAAAAATGTTAAATCTTTCTGTAAAGTTATACTCAAGAGTTTTGGGTTTGGCTACAACATCTGACCTAAAAGTAATATTAATAATATTAATAATAACATTAAACTTGCATGACCCAAGTTTAAGTGGGTTTGGCTACAATACCAGATCCAATAGCCTTGGATGTAGGTCTGACTGCAAGATCATGTCATAAAAGTATAATAATTAAAAATATTAATTAAATAGAAAAAAAAACAAAGAAAAAAAACCAACAGAAAGAAAAAACAATCTGAATCAGCTGAGTTAACTCGCAAAATCAGGTTAACCCGTCAAATCTGGAATTCGTGTCATAAAGTGTGATAACTAAATAGAAAAAATATTTAATATTAACGAACTAAATTTAAAAAAAATAATTAAAAAGAAAAAGGCAAAGAAAAAAAACATACAGGAAGGAAAAAACTATTGAAGAAAAAGAAAAAAAATCTGAGTCAACTGAGTTAAACCATCAAACCTGGGATCCGTGTCATGAAAGCCTAATAATTAAATAGAAAAAATTTAATATTAAGAAATTATAGACAAAAAAATAAACTAAAGGCATAAGTTTTTTCACTATGGACTACACCATGCAGTTCACAGTAAAAGGCTTAGAAAAGAAAAAAAAAAGGAAAAAAAAATAAAGTCATACGCCATGAGTTAATTGTTTTTTCTTGCATAAAAAATATCAAAAGAAACTAAGATCTAAAAGTGTTAGGTTTTTCTGTAAAAATATACCCAAAAACCTTGGGTCTAGCTGCAACGCTTGACCCAAGAATAATATTTATAATATTAATAATAATATTAAACTTACATGACTTAAGTTTAGATGAGTCTGTCTGCAACACCGGACCCAAGAGCATTGGATGTGAGTCTGGCTATAAGGTCGTTTTATAAAGTGTGATAATTAAATAGATTAATTGAAAAGAAAAAAATAAAGAAAAAAACCAATAGGAAGAAAAAAACTAATGAAGACAAAGAAAAAAATCTAAATTAACTGGGTTAACCCTTCAAATCAGGTTAACATGTCAAACCTGGGATTCACGTCATGAAAGTTTGATAACTAAATAGAAAAAAAAATTGACAGGTTTACCTAGAATTAACTGGGTTAACCCATCAAACCAAGTTAACCCGTCAAGCTTAGGATACGTGTCATGAAAGTCTGATAATTAAATAGAAAGAAATTTAACATTAACAAACTAAACTAAACGAAAAAACTAATTAAAAAGAAAAAAAATCCGGGTTAACTCGTCAAACCAGGTTAACTTATCAAACCCGGGGTCCGTATCATGAAAATTTGATAACTAAATAAAAAAAATTAACATTAACAAACTAAATCAAACAAAAAAAATCATTGAAAAAAAATAAAATAAAAACAAAAAAACATAAGAAAACAGTTTTATAATATAATATAATATAATATAATATAATTATTATAATAATATAATATATTAATAAGGGGAAAGTGAAAGATATTAATAAGGGGAAAGTGAAAGGCGTGCGGAAAGCTACAATGCTTTCCCCACATGTTTTAGAATTTTTTAACTAGTTATATGACTCGCGCGATGCATGGGTCATTTTGTTTTCATAAAAAATATAAAAAAAACTAAGATTTAAAAGTTTTGGATTTTTCTTGCAAAGCTATACCCAAAAGTCTTGGGTTTGGCTGCAACGCCTGACCTAAAATTAATATTTATAATATTAATAATAACATTAAACTTGCATGATCCAAGTTTAAGTGAATCTGACTGCAACACCGGACCCAAGAATATTGGATGTGGGTCTAACTATAAGGTCGTGTCATAAAAGTGTGATAATTAAATAGATTAATTAAAAAGAAAAAAACAAAAAAAAACCAACAAGAAGAAAAAAACTAATGAAGAAAAAGAAATAAAATCTGAATTAATTGGGTTGACCCTTCAAACCAGGTTAACCCGTAAACCTGGGATTCGCGTCATGAAAGTTTGATAAATAAATAGAAAAAACAAATTGACGGGTTTACCTAGATTTAACTGGGTTAACCCATCAAACCAAGTTAACCAGTCAAGCCCAGGACACGTGTCATGAAAGTCTGATAATTAAATAGAAAGAAATTTAACATCAACAAACTAAACTAAACAAAAAAAATTAATTAAAAAAAATCTGGGTTAACTCATCAAATCAGGTTAACCCATCAAACCCGGGATCCGTATCATGAAAATCTGATAACTAAATAAAAAAAATTTAACATTAACAAACTAAATCAAACAAAAAAATTAATTAAAAAACAAAAAAATAAATAAAGACAGTTCTATAATATAATATAATATAATAGTAATTATAATATAATATAATAATATATTAATAAGTGAAAGGATAGTAATAATAATTATAATAATATAATATATTAATAAATAAAAGGTGTGGGGAAGCTATAGTGATTTCCCCACACCTTTTAAAGCATTACTTAATGTTTAGTAAAAGGTTCAGGGGGGTTATTTTTATATCATCTCAACATGTTTAATTGGATTTTTTAATGGGGTTAATTGCTAAGAGATGGTTGGTGTTTATAATAATTAATTGTTTTTTAGTGTAACGGGGTTAATTTTTTATTTAATTTCATGGTACTAATTTTTTTTGGAAGAGCAATAATTAAAATTTCATTGAAATAAACTAACTTTTTGTTATTAATATATTTAATTTCAACAAAAAACAAATCTAACTTTTTGCTCAATACTATTTATTTATTAAAAATCAAAAGCAGGAAGAAGGCATACTAAAAAAAAACTAGATGATTTAAAATAAGAATGAAAAAGATATTTCTCTAACTAAATTATTTTTTTTGTCTCATTAAAGTGTTTAATTGTATTTGAATGTTTTTATCAAAATATTTGTTTAGTAGACAACATTCTATCATTATTTTAAAAGTAAGCTTCAATCATAAAAAAAATTAAAATTATGATAATTTTAATGTGAGTTTATTAAAAAACTTTTAAAAATAAGACATCTCTCTCTACTCTTAAACTCAAGGATTGGTATGTAAATAAAACAAAGTTTTGGACTAAAATATATGATTTTTAAAATAAAGGGACTAGAAAACTTTGACAAAATTTGAAGGCATAAAAATGAAAAGGGAGCATTTTTTAATGGTAAAAAACCTTTGTTTTAGCCATGATGTCAAATTTAGTCCTTTCCTTTTCAATTTTTTCCAATCAATACAACCAAATTTATTTTTGAAAAATTTAACATCAACTAAAAATATCGGGATTTTTTTTTGACACCTTGAGAATCCCACGACAAACTCATAACAAAGATTCTTAGGCTTAAATTTAAAATAACACAATAAGCAAGAATGAAATTAAAAAAAAAAAAAGTTTGGTGACCAATTTTCTAAAGACTTGAAAAACACAAAATATTGTCCATTCAAGTGAGCAATGTTTTGTGAAGCGGTGAACAACAATTTCATCACCCCCAATTAGTTTTTTTTTAATATATAATTAAACAGAAAATAATCCTAATTAAATAGCTAAGACTAAGGTTACAATTAAATAGAAAATATGGTTGCTGATTTAATTTTAAAGCTATTAGTTGGTCGCCCCTTTTTTGTCTTTTATTCTTTTTCAAAGCCTAATGAGAAGGGCGTTTTTTTTTTCTTTTTCTAAAAGTCTTTCTTTCTTCTTTTTCTTTACAGCTTGATTTCCCCGGATAGTTTTCACATTATTTGATTATTTTTTAAAATATTTTTTAATTAAAAATATATTAAAATATTTATTTTTATTTTTTTAATGTTTGAATTTAAATCCCAACAAAGTTATAACTCCAAAAAATAAGTGGATCCATCTTAAATATACATATTAACTATATTATTTAAACAAAACTCCAACAATAAAAACTAAAAAAGAAGTCTAGTAATTGCTAATTTATTTTAAAAATAATAAGCCCCAGAGGATTTTCATGCATGTTATAAAGGATATAATGTTTTAGAATAGAAGTGAAAAATATGTATATAATCAATAAAGATAAAAATATAAAATAAAAATATTTATAGAATAATTTCGAAATAAATTTTTATTTTTTAAAAAACATAAAAGATAAAAAGACATGTTAAAATAAGGGTGATCATTTTCGGTTCGGTTCGGTTTTTTTTTAAATAACCAAACAAGTTTTTTTTTAAAAAAAAACAAAATCGAACACGGTTCAAACCAACCGATTTCTGTTCGGTTCAATTATTTTAGGACAAAACCTAGTTTTTTATGGTTTAGCTCGGTTTTTTTCGGTTTGACTTGATTTTTTTCCGGTTTGGGTTCGGTTTGGTTTGTTTTTTCAGTTTCAGGTTTATAAAACTGAATCGAGCCAAACCGGTTAGTTTTTAAAATATTCTAATTGGTTTAATCGGTTTTTTAAATTATTATTTTTTTAATTTTCTTGATTTAATCAATTTTTTAATTTTTTTGCTAAACCATGTTAAGATATCTCAATCTCTTTTGTATTAAGATGATAAAATATTAACCTTGTAATCTTAAAAAAAAAAACCGCTATCTTAAGATTATTAAAATTAAAAGTTATGGAGAATTTGTCTTGGCCATTTTCATGAGATGTTGAGCGTGTTTGACAGTGTGGTTGCTGGTGCTTTTCAAATAACTTTTCGTGTTAAAATGCATGTCAATGATGTTTTTTCATTTTTTAAAAATCATTTTTAACATCAGCACATCAAAATAATTCAAAACATATAAATTATATTAAATTTTAACAAAAAAAATTCTAATTTTTTGGAAACGCGGCCGCAACCTCGGCCGCGTTCCCAACCAGTACCGTTGTAAGGAATAAAAAAAAACAAAAAAAACCTGCCAGGGGCAGGATAATTGCGTGGTCGGCCCAACGACCTGTTCTTGAGACATACATAATGGGTAACTGACAGTGACTTCAAACACTACCACATGGAAAGACTTCAAAAGTCAAAGTCTTCTGTGCGTCAAATGTGTGAAAACTGAGCCGCAAATTGTACAGTCAGTTTCCAGAAACAGGTCCTTTTTTTTTTTTTTTAACACGGTACTGTATCATTTAATTTTTTTTTTAATATAGCTATTACATTATTTATTTATTAAATCTTTGTAGGATTTATTTAATTGTAGCCCTAATATTTAATTTATTAAAATTTACTTATTAGATCAAACTATACAGTTGTTTTATGAAATCATATTTTATACATATACATATACATATATATAATATAGTTAGAGCATAGAAAAGCCTAATTTCCTTCGGATTAAGACTATAATTTTAAAGCTTAAAAATCCTAATTAAGTTCTTGGCATGAGCCTTTACTGTCCATATTGTGGAGCCGAAATGGGTATAGTCAATTTCCAAGAAAGGCCATTTCCATAGGAGCAAGCTTGCTTCTTCCTCTAAATAGCCACATGCCCCATTTACTTTGATGCTTTTGGACCTCTTGGTCGCAGCCAGGAACTTGCCATGAGAGTGAACGAGATTAATGAGGTGCTCTCATCATGAGTAGACAGGTTCATATGGACACACGCCTCGTCATGTCCATTCCGAAATTCATGTGTCCATACTAACCAAACCAACATGTGAACATAATTTGTCTGTGCTTTCAAATTATTTGTTTGTTTATGTTTTTGGATTATTTGATGTATTTTGAAGTAAAAATAATTTAAAAAATAATTATTAATTTATTTTTAAGTAAAATACACATGCCTATTTCAAAACTAATTTGTCCAAACCAACATGTGAACATAACTTGTCTATGCTTTTAAATTGTTTTTTTTTCTTTAATGTTTTTGAATTATTCTATATATTTTTAAATGAAAAAAATTTAAAAGCAATTATTAATATATTTTTAAGTAAAACTTAGTTTGAAAAACAGTTGTTTCATAAACACACGTCTAATCATGTCCATTTTGAAATCAATTTATTTATACTAACCAAACCAACATGTGAACATAACTTGTTGCACTTTCAAATTATTTTTTGTTAATGTTTTTGGATGTTTTAATGTGTTTTCAAGCTAAATTTTTTTTGAAAAATAGTAGTTATTACACTCATAAATACTCCTAAAAAATGATTTTTTTTTCTTAATTTTACAACAACTATTTAATTGTTGAAGATATTTTTTTAGATCATTAGTGAGAGGTTAACCTATTTTTTATTATTAGATTTTAAAATAATTTTACAATGGGTTTCTGAATTTTTAAAATAAAAGGTAATATAAAACTCGTCCCATTTTATTATTTACAGTTTTTTCCAAGATGATAATATTATAAACACCATCAAATACCTGATTGTAACTACCATTTATCTTTCTTTCTAAACATCAATGTTTTTATTTATTTATTTAATATTATAAACAAAATCAAAATGTTATTTATTTAATAAAATAAGGATCAATATAAATTAAATAACTCAGTTATAATTATTTCGTGACCCGAAATCATAACTGAATCGATAATATTCTAATAAAAAAAAAAACTGAATCAATTCTAAATAGTTGTGCTCTCATCATTTATACGTTTAATTACTCATGTTCTCTAACTCCATCAAATCAATAATGAAAACTCCTTGCATTGAAATAAAAAATAGGCACGTGTAAAAGATTGTTCTTGGATTCCAAATTGGCAGCTGAAGAGACTGAGGAGGACAGGACAAAGTGATGTTTACTGGATGACGAGTGCATTCATGAGCTCAGTCCACCCTTTCCTTTTGTTTTCTTGGACTTGTTTTGATGGTGTATATAAAGAACTGTCAAGAAAACGGACATCTTCACATCTGCTCTGAGGCTTCTTATGGGAGTCATGGTTGAGAACCTTGGAGGTACAGTAATCATGGAGAGTAGCAGTAATATTTCTTCTACAAAAACAGAGAGAAAAATCGTCGAGAAAAATAGGAGAAATCAAATGAAAACACTTTACTCCAAGCTCAATTCTCTCCTCCCTAATCAGAACTTCAAGGTGCTTTCTCTCACCATCTCCAAAGACATGTCTACTTGTATTATTGCATGCTAGCTTTCACCTCTCATGACGAGGCCAAGCTGTTGTTGCTTGAATTGGCAAATTGATGATTGAAGTTTACCTTTGTTTTGGATGTGCAGGAACCACAGCCACTGCCTGATCAGATAGATGAAGCAATAAGCCATATAAAGAGTCTAGAGGAGAAGTTGAAGAAAGCCAAGGAGAAGAAAGAAGGTTTAACAAGCAGTAGAAAAAGATCATATACATGCACTTATGATCCCATGCCAATCGCTTCTCCAAAACCACCTCAGCTAAAAATCCAAGAATTGGGTTCAGCTCTAGAGATAGTTTTGACAAGTGGGCCAGATAATCAGTTCTTATTTTATGAGATTATTCGCATTCTTCATGAAGAAGCTGTAGAAGTTGTTAGTGCTAATTTTCAAGTTGTTGGAGATTCCATTTTCCAAGTACTTCATGCACAGGTAATGATTATATATACTTTGATCAATCATGCTGATTCATTCCTAATATATCCTCAACATGTTCTCTTGAACAATTCAATGATAAATTTGAATTTCTTTTGTGCAGATGAAGGAATCTGATAATGGTTTTGGAGCTGCAAAAGTAACCGAGAGACTGAATATGTTCATTAATGGATCCACGAGTCATGAAATAGAGTTGGATTTAGAGCTATGGGACTTCGAGATTCATCCTGGGATCAGTGGGGAACTCCTTACAGGACTAGAGTAGCATAAAATAATGGTAAATTAGGTACTAGAGTTTAGAATCTAAGTTTAATTTCTTGAATTATGTGAGCTATATAGATATTACGAACAAGTTCACATATGTATGGAAATATCCTATATAACAAAGACAGCTTGTGCCTTGTTGCATGGTTTTCCCTTCAATCTGATCTTGTTTTCCCCTTTCTTTTGAATTTCTTTAGAGCAATATATATATACCCCATTCTTATAAGACTGATATGTTTGTTAAAATGGTGTTTGAATGCAATGGAAAACAAATAATTGGCATTAATACAGTATTATATGCTCCTTAATTCTATAAGAAGATTGTAAGGGGGAAGAAGTCAGTGCGCAAGCAATAAGTTTTGGCTGTTTTTTCAGCTTATCATTGGCATTTTGTGTTCTAGAATCAAGAACATTCGAATAATCATTTTATGTAGCTTTCCAATTCTTTTGAAAACTAGAAATTTCTGAGATTTTGGCCTTTGAGAAAACATTTTCAGATAATTTGCTCACACACACACACACACACACTCCATTCTTACATTTTTGTTTTTCTGAAATTTGTTTTTTCAAGTTCTTGGAAATCTTCAAGTTTGTTTGCCCAAAGAGATTAGCAGTTGCTTGAATGATTAATTGAAGGGGAATGCTAGAAAAAAGGGGATTTTAGCAGTTAGTGATTGTGTGAGTATATATTAATTTTAATTACAACTATATAAATTGAGTCTTCTTATATAATCAATTCAAAGAAAAACTCTATTATTGTAAAGATTTAAAAAATGCTATAAAATATGTATGAATTTTTTTCTACTAAAATTCTACTCATAAACTCTCAAATAAAATCTAACCAAATCAAAATATAATCTTTTGTTACATAGCTCTATCTAGAGTTTTTTTTTTTTTTTTTTGATGTTTGGACTTCATGATCATGAACTTATGTTTTATGAATATAATGGAAACAAGAAATTTTTTATAATTACCAATAAAAATTTTTTGTTGCTATTGATATCGGAAAGTAGCAATGAAATAATTTTCGCCGACATTTTCATAGCTATTAATTATCAATTTTTTAGTAGTATATGATTTTTTTTTACTGAATTATATATATCTTTCTCTTAGTTATATTTTATATAGTCATTGAAAATATTTATGAATCTCTGTGTATCTTCAACTAGTTTTCTATCCGTGTGAAATCACACCAGTGTTTTAATCTATAGAATTACATTTTGATTTTTTTGAAAGCAATTTTATGTTTGATGACCCCATAAAAATAGTTTACATTAACTATTCAATGTACCACTTGAACTCCTTATTTTCCCATATTTTAAGTCAAGTACTTGTCTCTTTTGAGAAACTTGTGGAAACGTAAGTTACTGTAATATATATATATATATATATATATATATATATATATAAGAGGTAGTATTCTCTTGTTGGTAAATAATTTGCTGTTGAGCGTGTGATTGTAATTATTTTTCAAAGTATTTTTTGTGTCGAAATTAATGTATTAAAATGATTTTTTTTATTTTTTTTAAATTATTTTTTAGATCAGCACATTAAAATAATCCAAAACAAAAAAAAATTAATTTTTAACAAAAATAAAAAAAATTAAATTTGTTAAAAACACAATGCAAAACACGTTTCCAAACAATATTTTAATGTCAAATCATGGCCCTAATTATTTTCTGCTTCATTGATTTTGATGATATTTTATGCTCGGTGCTTCTTTACATTCCATTAATGCTGGGAATTAAAAATGTATTCTCAATAAATTATTTGAAATACTAATTTTAAAAATTTTAGACTGTTTACTTAGCAATTAAGTTATGTATATTCATTTAACCAAATTATACTCACTTTATCCTATATGATTATACTTATATTAAATATTAGTAATTGTTCTTTTATTTATAATGTTGAATAAGTCTAATATTTATGTTGTTTGACTTTTACCATTCACCAGCTGCTGGTCTCCATGGATATATCATTGCTAACAATACACTGCTATATATGAAAAAAGCTAAACTTCCTTTCATTGTGACGTAAAGAAAGCTGTGGATTTGAGTTTAACACACGTTTAAACTCTAATTAAGATCAGATAAAGCACAGTAAAAATTGTAAAAGTCTATAGATTTATTCAACAAAAAATTATTTAAGATCTTAAAAAATAGACGTTTTAAATACCCTAAATATCCATAAATAACTAGGAAATAACCAATAGAAAAAATAATAAATCTAAAATATGAAATTAATAAAGGAATCCTATTATCTACTATAAATTTAGTTTTTTATTAGGAATCTACATGTAAAATTTGAACTCAATCTAATAATTAGATCAAATAATATGATCATTTTAAATTAAATTACTTATTTGAACAACTTAAATTATTTTTGTTAGTCAATTTAATCCATAAAATCCTGGATACTTGATATGCAATCATGCAAGAAGTACTGTTGTAGTTAAATAATGATGATGTGTGGTAATATTGAAATTGTTGTTGTGGTAACTGTAGGAATGATGATGGAGTAAAGTGGTGATGGCATGGAGTTAGTAAAGAGGGGTTGGTATTTGGTAATATTGATAGTGATTGTGATAAGGTGGTGGTGATTATAATGAGCACGATTAAAATTATTTTAAAATAATATGAGTGGTTTATTATTATAAAATATATTTAAAATAGAATTCTAAAATTAATATGAGCATGATTAATTTTTTTTTATTATACTAAAATTCTATTGATCATAAGCTCTCAAATAAAATCTACCAAATCAAAATATAATTTTTTTTTACATAATTCTATCTAGACTTTTATTAAAAAATTTTTTGGATGTTTGGACCTCATTGTTATATGATCATGAACTTATGTTTTATGAATATAATGGCAACAAGAAATAAAAAAATAATGACATTTTATGAATATAATTTTATACAATAAAAAATTTCATCACAATTTCCATTGACAATTACCAACAAAAATTTTCCGTTTCGTTGTTATTGATGTTGAAAAGTATATATATATACACACGTGGGTGTTCGGGCCAGCTTGCAAGCACCTCGATTAATCCCATGGGCCCTGAAGTTAACAACCATGTAAGCCTCTAGTGGTCCTGAGATTTGTGGGACTCGAACTGGTAACCTCTAGGAAGCAAACTTAGAGTTTGACCAGTTGAGCTACACCCCTTACCCCTCAGGATTACAACATAATATTTTTTGTTGAGGTTTTTGTTGCTATTAATTATTAATTTTCTAGTAGTTGATGTATGATTTATTTTTGTTACTAAAGTATATATGTTTCTCTTAGTTCTTTTTCTATGTAGTCACTGAAAATATTTGTGGATCTCTCTATGTATGTTATAACTAGCCCTCCATTTGTGCGCTATTGTCTTGGCTACGACAACTTATAATGACCTAGTAGAATTCTTCACAAAGACACGACCTTATATCACATCTCACATGTTAGTTCACGAGTCATCGATCGTACAATAATTTAACATAAAGAAGCAGCCTGCAAATGAAAAGCTAGCTTTTATTAGTTAGTGGGTTTTAATTCTGATTAGGATTTTAGTATTTATATGTAATTTTCTTGACTTTACCATTTTCTTAACACACAAGTCATTCTTTTCTTCTTTGGCTTTTTCTTCTTTGCTTTTTCTTCTTTCTTGTTACGTTTTAAATCTTCTTTTGTCTAGCATTATTTTCCCAGAATGAATTATATCACTCAAAACATCGAAAGAGATCCCATGCTGTTAAGTTATCGATCTATGATACCAATGTTTCGAGAAACTAAGCTAGTTGGTCAATCACCAGTAATCCCGACATGAACATTTACCATCCTCAAAGTGATGAAACCTGTTTGAATCACGTAAAACTATATATTGAACGATCAACAACCTTTGATATATATTTAAAGGCAGAGTGATCGACAGTCACCACAAACTCTGATGTTCTTCATTATCCTGATAGGCAATTCTGAATTGCGAGTGAGAACAAAAGCAACTGCAAGTTTCTCAGTACTGTGATAGGTTAGGAGTTCTTCCTTGTCCTCTGGTTCAAGATCATACAGTGCGAATTTTATTTGGGGCACATATCCTGCATCCCCTTTTTTTTTTGTCAAGTTCCTTGAGTTTTGCATAGATTAAACCTTTTTCTGGATGTGAGTTCTCACCAGCCACAAAAACACGGACGCCATCCTTCATGGTCAACTACATCCAGCTTCTTTCTTCACCGCCGCCGCGCCTCTCTCATTGCTCTCCTAGTCCTCGCCATGTCCTCCCACTTCCCTCCTGAAGCATACATGTTGGAAAGAAGAACATAATTCACAGCATTTCAGCAACCCTCCTACCTAATTCTGTCTTTCGACCATTTCCTCGACAGTAAGCTCCTAGAACTGTTCTCCAAATAAGAATATTAGGCTTAATTGGCATCTTATTAAATAAATTCTCTGTCTTATCTAATTCACCAGCCCGTCCAAGAAGATCATCAACCATACATGAGTAATGCTCTATACGAGGAACCAATCCATATACTTCAGTCATGGATTCAGAATATTCAAACCCTTCATCAACTAAACCAATATTGTGGCTACAAGAAGACAACACCCCGACAGGGGTAAGGTGATCAGGTAATTGACCACTGAGCTTCATTCTTGTGAAAAGCCTCAAAGCATTGTCTCCATGCCCATGGCGTGCATAACCTGATATCATTGAGTTCCAAGAATACAAATTCCTCACAGGCATCAAATTAAAAAATCTCGATGCATAATCTATTCTTCCACATTTTGAGTACATATCAACAAGTGCGCTCCCAATTACAACATCAGATTCTAAACAAGCTCTTATTGCACAGGCATGGACTTCCATTCCACGCTCTAGTGTGGCAACAATGGCACAAGCACTAAGAATGGTGGCAAAAGTGAAATAGTCCAATCGAACACCCCTCTGCATCATTAACCAGACCAAATCCATGGCCTTGCATAGAAATTTGATATGTACTAGCTATTAAACTTGTGATTTGCTGCTAGTCGAACATTTTTTTTTTCTAAAAAACCATGTATATACAAACTTTTATGGATTTTTTTGTACGTAAAAAAATTCAAAAAGTTTATCCATAAATTTAATTAAATAAATCAAGAATTATTTATAAGACAAAAAAAATATGAAGCTTGATCTTTATCTTATTGAGGTTAACTAGCCAAACTCATGACTCGGGTCATGAATTCAATTGGATTTAACGATTATATATATATATATATATATATATATATATAAAATCTAAAATAAACAACTATTAAGAACCAACACAAAATCAAGGTAATCGGGAAAAAAATCAAATCAAATCAAATTACGTTGCTCAATTAATAATCAACAAAATATTTAGTGATAAAATTGAAAAAATAATAAGCAAGAAATTTTTTAAAAAATCAAATGCGATGGAAAAAAATGAAAAAAAAAGATTCAGTCTCCCGGGTTAGGAAGACCCTAAGCTCCTAGACCTCCAAAATAAAGCCGAGGCGTATAGGCATGGAGCAGCCCCCACACTTTAATTTTCTTAAGAAACGAACGACTTCATCCTTTGAAAAGAAATAGTAGGCAACGCGTCGCCTGTCCTTCTCAAATTTCATTGACCTCTAGTCGCTATAAAATCAGACTAGTCTGTTTCAGACAAAGAAAACTCATTTCAACCTTATTTCAGCCCAAAAAAACACCCTAAACATGTACACTTTCTAAAACATATCCATAACTATCAACAACAAAAAATTTGCTCCAAAATCAAAATTATTTTTGGGTTCAAATCTATTATTTCAGGCAAGTTTAATGCAGGAAACACCTTGGATAAAATCTCCCCACAAAAAAGAACTCATTGACACTGAAATCATTTATTTTCGTGGCCGAAATCAGTCTCAATCGAGACTTTCTTTCTACCATTAGAATCCAATAATTTTTTTCTTTCCTCTCTTAAAGACTTAAACCAGGGGCCAAAAAATAAGGAAAATGAATTTGGGACCAAATTGAAAGTTTATAATTTAAAAAGTTGGAAGACCAAAATGTACATTTAGCCCTAAATTTAGAAACACCTTCTCTTTTTACAGTATTTTTTATTTTAGTCCCTTATCTTTAAATCTTGTCATTCCTTAATAAATATACTTTAATTGGCTATCAATTTGGCCTATAAGGGTGTAATTAAGAGGAAAAAAAGAAGAAGATGCATTGAAAAAAAAATCATTATTGCAATCTACAATTATTTGTCTTTGGATGAACAATGATGTGGAGAATAATATTTTCTACCTTTTAAAGTATTTCTTAATATATCGAGAAATTCAAAAGCTAAGGAAATGTGACTTTTACAAAATAATTTTTGCTTTTGCTTTTCTTTTGAAATGACTAAGAAATAATTATTTTATGTCATGACACGAAATTATGGGCTTCTCATCGATCGATGCTGTTTTAACCTCTCTAGTTTACCTACCATAGCACCGAATGACCTCTGTTTGGCTTTTAAGCCCTTCAGCTTTGGAGCAGTGTGATTCAACTTATCAGTCTTGGCAGCGCTAAGAGAACTCCTTTTTGGGTGTTGTAGGGACTGAAATTTCATGTTGATCATCTGTACAAAATCCAGGAAATGTTATTAAAAATATCCAACATCTTATACCAATCAAATATTGCCCACAGGATGCATAGCTGGGTTACAAAAACTAAAAGATGTAATGTTTTTATTGAGTATTATCTTACAAAACAATATTTATTGCAATATTTTTTCCTTGTATTTTTAAATATTTATGTATATATTTTTAATTTTATTATTTAATATTTAGTTTATTTGAGATTGAGTTTTATAACTTGTTGTGGCTTACTCATGGATATCTCAATCTTATGACCCCCTGTTATGAGTTTAGCATGTTAACTTGATTGACTTGAGTTTTTTCTTTCTTTTTTTAAGTGGTATTTTTTTTTTAATTTCATTATTCAATATTGGGTTGATTAAGAATTATACTTTATTATTTGTTTTTATTTACTTTCTATGAGGTTATTCTAGTCTCATTGCCTGAGTCATGAGTTTTGCAAGTTAACCCGGGTAGTCTCGGGTTGTTTTATTATGTCCTATTTTTCAATTGAATTTTTTTCAATTTCATCCTTTAGAAATGGGTTTATGGGAAATTAGGCTTCATAATTTATTTTAATTTGCTTTCTATGAAGTTATATTAGTTTCAAGACTCGAGTAGTAAGTTTGGCAAGTTAACCTAATTTAACTTGAGTTATTTTTTTAGTATACTTTCTATGAGATTATCTCGGTCTTGTGACATGGTTATCGATTTAGCGGATTAACCTTGATTGATTCATGTCATTTTTTATCCCGCGATTCATTGCAATAAATTTTTTTCCTTTCTTTTTTTAAAAAAACAAATCTATGTTTCTTTCACTATTTTCATCTTTTAATATTTTGTTTATTGAAAATTAAACTTCATGATTTATCATAGTTTGCTTTCTATGTAATTATTTTAGTCTCATTGCTCATGTTGCATGTTTTGCGGGATAGCCCGATTGAATCGAGCTTTTTTTTCTTTTTTTTAATTGGTAATTTTCTCAATTTATTCATGGTTTTTTTATTTGTTTTCCGTGAGGTTGTCTTGGTCTAATAACTCAGATCACAGGTTTTGAGGGTTAACCCTGGTAGACTCGGATCATTTTATTATATCATGTTTTTATATTGATTTTTTCTCAGTTTCATCATTCAACAATGATTTTATTGGGAGATAGGCTTTATAATTTTTTTATTTGTTTTATGTGTGGTTATCTAAGTCTCATGATCCAAGTTGTAAGTTTGGCAGTCTAACCTGGGTTGTTTGTGATCATTTTTTTAGTTTATATTTTATAAGTTTAACATATTGATTCGGATTATTTTTTTGTTTTTTTAATTGATTCTTTTTAGTTTCATCATTCAATATTGGGTTGATTGATAATTAGACTTTATAATTTGCTAAATAAATCAAAGAAGGATTTGTCAAGCAAGATTTTGTTCCATAATACTAAATTTTCTATTCGATAAAAAAAAAGATGTTATGGGATCAATTAATTTATAGGTGAATTAACACTAAATTTTCTTGAAGGTGATTTTAAAGACATGCCCCTTTTTAAATGATTTAAAAAACGTACCACATATTAGTCAAAAAAACTTAATAATTTTATGCGGATACTAATCTTATGGATTTAAACTTAAAATGTCAAGAAATAAAATAAACTTTCTTATCCAAAGGACCAACTACTTGAAATTATAGTTTGGATTCTGAAATCGGTGCTAGCTAGCAATATTCCGATCATAGTTTTTACTTGGATTGACCAGAGTTAATTTTAAATTACAAGTTAAATGAGTTGATTTGAACTAACCTTAATCAATCTAATTTTTTTATAAAAAATAAAAATAATATTGTTTATAAAACAATTTAACATATTTTAATTGAAAATATTTTTAACTAACTTGATTATAAATTAATCTGAGTTTTTTTTATTAGATTAACCTATTAAATTTGATCGAGTTTTACTGATACCATATCACCATCCAAATATATTAATCCCGCAAGGTAAAGGGTGAATATATTAAGAATTTGAATTTCAAAATTATTAAATTATACGACCTTTAACTACTACTAAGTGTCAATAATTAACTTCTTAAACAGTACTTAAGACTATCTTCTAGTCCTTTCCCTATTTTTTTGAAAGACTTCTACTAGTGGATTATTATCACCGTACCCACAAAATAATTTAAGCCCAGTCCAATTGAATATGTATTGGGCTCCACCGGCCCATAAGGCCTAAATAAATAACAAGTCCATTTGATTTAATTATACTACGAAGTAGTTATTAAATCCAGACCCGATGAGTCTACTTAAAACTCAATCAGCGTGATAACTATATTGATCTGGGCAATATTAAAAATCGACTAGCACAAAAAAAATAATTAAACCTAATCAACCTGGTAGGTCGGCTTATGACCTAGATAAGACCCGGCATATATATATAAGAATAATTAAAAAAATTAAACCAAAATAAAAAACTAATTAAACTAATTTTTAAAACTATAAATTTTAATAAGTCAGGTTCGGTTTCGGTTTTAAACTAGAAACCGGTACAAACCAAACCAGACCCATTAAAATTCAAAAGTTAAAAAAAATCTTTCAGGTATAAATAGATATACCAACCCTTTGTCTACGACAAACTTCGCTCCGTCATCTTTTCAGCGCGTTATTCGGTTAACCATTTTTTCATTTTGGTTAATATTTCCTTAACTCAAGGCAACGAACACTTCCACAGTTCCACCTAAAGGCTTTCAGCAGCTACCAACAACCCTAACAATTAACATAACCTTCCTGCCTCTCACAAAAAGCCGCCGCCTTGCCCCAGATAAATTCCCAATCTTCCTCTCAATCAATTCCCAATCTTCCTTTCCCAGTTTCCCTTTCAATTTTCAACTGCACTGCCATCTGCGTTTCAGCGTTTATCTCCGTCTAAATTCTAGCCAAACACAAACCCACCTCTCCATCTCCCTTGCTTTTCTTCTATCTTTACTTCTGCACAAGCCTCCTCTATTCTAGCAAGTTGCAGCAGAAGGAGAGGGCTCCTTCATTAGAGAAAAGACAGCAAGGTAAATTTTGTTGCTTTGGATTTCAAGTAATCTGTTGCATACTTCTTTTATTCCGTATGTATTGCTTTAGATTTCAAGTAATCTGTTGCATACTTCTTTTATTCCGTATGTATTGCTTTAGATTTCAAGTAATCTGTTGCATACTTCCGTATGTAGTGCTTTGGATTTCAAGTTGATATATATGCTAAGAAACTTAAGTTGGTTACCCAAATGCCTATATACACAGAATTTTCATTATTCCCAATAAATGTTGAGCTTGAGTTTGAGGTGTGTCTGGATATAGGAAGATTCTACTGATCATGCATAATATAGGATTTTCTAGCTTTCTGGGCTACACAAGCATATATATAAATAGATTAATTGTTGAGAGACTGTAATGGCTACCATCCATAAAACTGTAATGACAGCCGCTCTAACTCCTCTTGCCCACATACTGAAATCCTGAAGACACCTCTGTTTCGCAGAGTGTCCATTCTCTGCTGCGGCAATACTGCACTCCAGCAATACTATTAGTGAGAGACTGAGAGTTAGATGTAAATATACGTTTCACCAAAAAATGAAATAAAAAATAAAAAAGCTCATGCTAAATTATTAGTCTTTTGTTTGCTGTTGATTAAAAAAAAATCTGTATGTATTGCTTTTAATTAGAAGCATATTCCGTATGTATTGTTTCTAATTAATGGAAAAGGAAATGCAATTTGTAATGACCTCATCTTCCTTGTACATGTGTTCTGTCTTTAAAAGATAATCTGCTCACCTGATATTTAATGGGTAGATTTTTATTTTGATAACATTAGTTTCCAAGACAGTTAGCAAAATGTATCGTAGGCATTTTTCTTGCTTTTGCATTAACTGGCAGAATAGTAGGCATAAATCAAGACAGTTGAATTGCTAACTGTCACCTTTTCATCAATAAGTTAATTAACATCTACATGGCTGAAAATAATTGCTTGATTGATATTGTTGTTGTTTTCTTAATTTCAGATGGATAACGGGGAAGATCCTGCATCAAATGAGCCAACTGCTTGTTTGTAAGTAGTATTGGTGGCTTGGTGCAATCTTGGAATATAATTGTTTTGGGTAATTAATTTACTTTACCTTGTTAATTCCCCTTAAAATTTTGCATTGTTGATTCTTTCAATAGTTGAACTCTAATCTGTTGCTAATTTGCTAGTGTTTCTTTATAGCATTATCCTTGCTGGAATTTTTGGATGCTGGGTTTTTTTCTTCAAACTATGTTGGATGTTTATGATAATTTATTGCTAGTTGCTAATGTATCCGCTTGTTAATGTTAACTTTTCTAGTGCGAACACGTCTTTTAATTTGAGGTGTCCAAATTTGATCATGCATATTGCATTGATTTGGATTTTCATAGCTTTCATCATGTTAAAGATATCAAGATGGGAAGCATTTCAAATTCATTGTTATTTGTTACTGATATATATTTAAGGTTAAATCCCAATTTTAAACATCTAGCATTTAAAAAACCTGAATTTAACTTGAAAAAATCCGGTTTCCTGGTTTAAAAGGAAAATTTTAAAGCCCAATTTAATGTAAGCCAATTTAAAAAAATCCAAAAAAAGCCCATATATGATGGGATTAGGTTTCCCGATTTTTTACCAAAAAAACCGGATTTAACCAAACCGGTTCGGTTTGAACCGGTTTTCGGTCCGGTTTGGTTAATATTTCACAAAATTAATATAATTCGGTTCGGTTGGTTTTTTGAGTCTAAACCGAACTGAACCGAACCGTGAACACCCCTAATTAATTAGTCCCTGCCCTAATTTCCTGAGAAGAGCAGCCCGTCACTCATTTCCTTCTCTGTTATCTTTTGCAGAACAATAACAACCAACAGAGAGTTATAATCACAGGTGCTCTATCTTCCTTAGACTACTTACTTTTTTATGTATTTTTTCTTTGTTGAGATTTCTTATTGCATACAATTGCTGCACATTTTGAATGATTCCCTCTTTTTTCCATGCTTTTTGAGCTCGTCTTTGAATTGGAACAAATAATTGAAAAAAGTATTCATTTGACAACCATCCTTTAGATCACCACTAGTTTGTTTTGGGTCCATAGTTGATTGCCTGTAGGCACGATACAACATTGGAAGAGCTGTTACAACTTACAAGTAAATCAAACTCATTTCATTTAAACATAAAGAAAAAACAAGGAAGATGATTGAAATCTCTGTTAATATTGTAGTGATTATGGAGTTACTATTGGTAATGGTTTCTGGGTTTTTACCTTTTTCTTTGTTTTTTCGTTATAGCATCAATGTATTTTGTCTGAACCCTGTTGTGGAAGAGATAGCTATTTGCATATATCTTGGGGATTCACTTCTAGAATAGGAAGCATATCAAAGATGTAGTGCTAAAATCTTCGGAAAGTTCATATTATTCTGTTTCAGTTTGGGAGCTGAATAATGTCAACTAGAATCGAATTTCTTTCTATAATTGCACTTTGATGTTAGAAACCATAACTTTTGAATCTAACCATTGAAACATCACAGTTATGTGGTCTTTTTTGTTTTTCCTAGCATAAAGAAGATAAATTCCTATCAAAAGGTGCTGTTACTCTGCATTTTAAGGCTCTGACTTTACCATTTCTTGGATCTTTTTTGCAGAGAACTTGTTCATGCATTTATTTATTTTAATCAGACAATCTTTGAATCTGTTTTCAGTCTTTTTTTTTTACCTTTGCAAACATTAGTATTATCAATTCATGCTCTACGTCATTTCCACAAAATCTTGAGCTGATTTTGTGTTTGTTCAGAAGTATTTCCTTTCCCATAATTAAGTTGCGAATTTAAAAAGTCATTTTGAAGACAAATGCACCTTTTAATCTATTGATGTTAATTAATTATGCTAATATATATGTTAATGTGATATTTTATGCTAAAATAACCATATTAACGTGTGCCTTGGTTCTAGATCCGGGTTGACCTATCAAACCCATGACCCGGTCATTTTACCGGGTTAATGGCCGGGTCGAGTTTTATAACTATGCTCTGGAGTCGTTTTAGTTTGTTTTGATGTCATATGCACCTGCTTCTCCTCTCTTCTCTCTTCTTAATGTTCTCTTCACCCCTCGGTAGAGTTTGAATTGGCGGCGCGTGGTGTGAGTTATATGTGCGTGTTTAAAGACCCTTGATTTACTGTATCTCATCTAGGAACCATTTTCATTTCTTCGGCAGAGGTACTGTATTTACTCTGTTTTGTTAAACCCTAAATCATCTTAAAGTTGTTCTCTTTTATGATGTTTATGTCTCATATTATGGTTTCTGTATAAAGTTCAAGTGGTCTAGTATTACATCTAGTTTTGAATGCTAGCTGTTGATTTTTAGATTATAAACAATACCCTTTAAATGCTTCTCTCTATATATCATTACTTGGGCGGTTGTCTGAGTGTGGGTGTTGAATAATCTATTATAGATTGAATCTATGTTTTCTAATAATTTGTGTTGTGCTTGTCAACGTTTCAAGTTTTGAGTTTTTCAAGTGCTAGTGTTGCTATTGGATATCATAATGAATTAGGCATTGGAAAAATGATCCCTTTGTTTGATTTTGGATTTCATTTTGAAAGTTGCTCTAGAATCCTTCTTTCTAGATTGCGTATTGGTATATATTTTCAAGTTATTTTGGCTGGATGCTGTTAATGTCCACAAAATGTGATGGGTTTTTTTTTTTTTTTTTGCAGTCTATAATTGAAATGGCATTTTGTAACAAATTTGGGAGCTTGGTGAGGCAGAGCATATACCAAAATGGGCAAGTTCCAATGGGTCCTATGCTGAACTCAATTCGCTGCATGCCATCGACAAACCTTTTTATTCGAGGTGGTGATGAATGGTTGTTTTGAATGTTATATGTTGATGTGTGTTATGCATTTGTGCTTTGCTATTGATTTTGTTATTTGTGTTTTAGGTTTTGCATCTGGAGTGCCTTTTATTGATGCGTGCTTGTTTCGTCTGAAGCAAAAGAAAGAGAGTCTTTCAAACAAAAAAATCTGGACACGCAGATCAACTATTTTACCGGAATACATTAATAATTATGTACGAATTTACAATGGAAAAACTTTTGTTCGTGTTAAGATCACTGAAGGGAAGGTTGGTCATAAATTCGGAGAGTTTGCTTTTACACGAAAAGGAAGAGTTAAGACTGCTCTTGTGAAAGGAAGAGGTAAGACAAAGAAGTAGGATGTCTTGCATATCCATAAAAGCGCTTGTGAAGGCACATCTACGGGCATTAAAAAGACCTAGCATCAACACATTTGCGGTAGCATTGTCTGTTTGCTCCAAACAATAAGGTACATTTGTGTTTTTAATAAAATAGTTGGTGGTATGTTTTAGCATGTGTAGTTGAATTAGTGATAACAATTTTTTACAAGTTGTACTTTTATTAAATTCCATAACCGAAGAAAATGAGTCCAAGTTTTTCCTCTGGGTTGTCTACTGTAAAATGATGCTAGCAAATTGATGGGTTAGATTACCTTTGCAATCGATTCAATATCTTTCAAACTATTCTCTAGTACTTGGATTCGTTTTTGTTGAATTTGGTGGCTAATTGGCTATTCAGGTGCTCCATCCTTTAGTTTTGATAGAGGAACATCTTGATTTCCTTGATTTTTGTTTTGAATTTCATCATTCAACTTTGAATTTATTAAAAATTAAACTTTATAATTTGTTTTGATTTGCTTTCTATGGTGTTATCATAACATCATGACCTAGCATGCAGATTGACAGGTTTAAATAAACCCATGATTTTGAATTTAAATAAATCTAGAAAGTGATAGCCTTGTTTGTACTAGAATTAAATTAATTAAAGTTTTTTATACGAGAATTAAATTAATTAAAGTTTGATCTTCACTTATTGATATTATTTTTTTTTAAATTTATCTTGATTTGAATTTTCAAAACAAGCTCAATAAATACGTTTTTAATCTCATTTGTCTTTGATCTTATAATTTACCCAATTGAAATTTATTGTATATCCTTTAGTGTAATTATCATCGAATTATATCACTTCAGCTTTTCATCCTTCTATAATTTAAGAAATTTAATTAATACAAGTCCATGGTACGGAGGTGCATAACCCCTAGCATGTTAGGGCTTAATTTTTCAGATTTCTCTGCACTTTTGCTCTGTTGGATCCTCACTCTTTCAATTGGATGTGTGTGTGATCATATTTATTGATAGATTCATGAACTAATTAGCATTTATTTGGTCAGCTACTCTTAGTATTTGCTGTAAAAAGTGATCAAAATGCATGTTTTTCTCCTAACCAAGCAACAAATTCATAACACATTTACTTCCATTGCACGATCTTTACAAACCACAGTCATGTTGCTGATATTCCGATGCCAGAATCATGCATCTGTTTTTAGCCTCTCTTGTTCTTTCCTTAGATTAAAAAGGTGACACTTTTGTAGTCTTTTATGCTTTGATTTATTTTATATTAGAAGTTACGTTTTGTTTCCAAAATCAAATAATTTTTATTTTTATAAATATGTCATGCAAATATAATTTATTTATGTGAAATATTAAAAAAATAATTTAAAGATAAATCGCAATAATGTTTTAAAGCATCTTGATATTAAACAAATAACTATTATTTCAAAAAGGTCAACTAAATTTTTTTAAAAAAGTTATTAATTAAAATGGAAATAAAAAATTAATGTAAAGCAAAAATAAATAAATAAGAGTGCAGTGTTAATTAAAATTAAATGAATAATTATTTTAAAGAAGAAATAATTAGGCCTTTATGTTTGACCAACAAAGCAAACACCTATTTTTAACAAGCGGATTACGCATTGTCCATACAACTTATCATTCTTTACAAGATGACAGAAAAATTAAGATTTAAGTTTCGAAACTCTAAAAACCCATTTTTTAATATTTAGGGACTAAAACAGAAAATAAATAAAGTTTGGAATTGGAATGTGAAATCCTAAAATAACAAAGGATCAAACAATAGAGAATCTAAAACCTAATAGGGAGCAAATTTGTTTTTTCCGTGACAATGTCAAAATGATGTCTGCTTCGTTTTGTTTGGTTAAATTTTATTCATTTTCCTTTAATTTCTATTTTTAATTACAAAATAAAGTTTTATTTTATAAAATTGATCTTTAATTTATAATCAAAATATAACCATAAATTAAAAGAAAATGCATTTTTGTTGTTCACTACTATACTCTCTATCTTAAATCATTGTGGATGTCCTTGTTCCTATAACATTCTTTTTTTTTTCATTGTGGCCATCAATATTTATTTTTTTGTTATTTCATCTTTAAAAACAAATAGACATAAACTTAGATTAGATTTGCGAGTTAAGTTAAAAAATAACCATTCATATATAGATCGACCAGATTGAAAATTTAAAAATAAATAAATAAATTCAAGCCTCAACTTTGATCTCTCATGAAATACTACTAGATGAATTTGTGATATGTTATAGGGTTGTATTATTTTTTTTTATAAAAAATAATGTTTAAATGATATAAATATTTCTTTTAAAAAAATTTATTACTTGAGTTATAGATTTGAATAGCTTAAATAAATTGATTTTATCTTAATTAAATAATAAAATAATTGATAAATATAGTAAACAAACCAAAATTTAAATAAAAAATTAAAATTAACCGTTCATGCATAGGTTGATCATATTGGGAATTTTTTTTTTAAATCAAGCCTCAACTTTGATCTCTCATTAAATACTTCTGGATGAGTCATGACATGAGGTTGTGTTATTTTCTTTTATAAAAAATAATTTTTAAATGATATAAATATTTTTTTAAAAAAAATAAATATTTATTACTCAAGTTATAGACTTCAATAGCTTAAATAATTTGTTTTATTTTAATTAAATAATAAAATAATTGTTAAAAATAGTACACAAACCAAAATTTTAAAAAAATAATTATGATATTTATTTTTTATATCAACACGTTAAAATAATCTAAAAATATAAAAAAATAATTTAATTTTTTTAAAAAAATATATTTTGATCAATAAAATAAATAAAGATATTGTTTGGAAATATATTCCAAACTGCGTTTTATAAAAAATTTATTTTTTATATTTTAAAATTATTTTTATGTTTTGATATTAAAAATAATTAAAATAAATAACAAATATTATTTTAATATATTTTTTTTAAAAAACTTTCAAAATAAAAATTCTCAAAACCTTACATTTACCTTTGCCTCTGCTCTTCACACCCTTCCTAAAAACCAAGAAAAGCCCCCTCACCTCCCCTACCTTCTTTCTTTCCCTTCACTATCTTAGTCAAAGTCCAGCCTTTCTTGCTCTCTGTCACAACTTGATCCCTCCAAATAACGCCTATGTTTCGTTGCTTCTTGAAATCCATCCACAAGAAGCCGTTCTTCCTTAACAATTCAAACCCTTCCGTCACTTTTTCCACTACTGCCTCCCCTCCTCTACCAAAACCACTGCAGAACAACAAAAACCAACCTCTTCTTCTCTCTAAACCCCAAAACTTCATTTCACCACTCAAGCAATCTCCTTCTCTAATCCCATTGAATGACTTAGTCAATCACTACAAAAGATCATCTCATTCTCCCCTGAAAACAGTACCCATTTTCCCAAAAGTCTCGAATTTGGGTTCTTTCGATGATTTGATTGAACATTTAGTTTCTAGTTATAAGCACTCGTGCTGTCCAATGGATGCAAATTTGTTTCATTTAAATGTTCTTAAACATGGGTTTGATTCTGATTTGTTCCTATGCAACACCCTTATTAATGTGTATGTTAGAATTGGTGATTGGGTTTCGGCACGAAATTTGTTTGATGAAATGCCGGATAGAAATGGTGTTACGTGGGCTTGTTTGATTTCTGGGTATACTCAGAATGGGATGCCTGAGGATGCATGTGGAGTTTTAAAAGAGATGATTTTTGAGGGTTTTTTGCCTAATCGTTTTGCTTTTGGTAGTGCTATTCGTGCTTGCCAGGAGTCTATGTTATGTGGGCTTCAACTCGGGATGCAAATTCATGGATTGATTTTGAAGTCACCTTATGCAAACGATGCGTCATTATGTAATGTGCTGATATCCATGTACGGAAAGTATCTGGGATATATTGACTATGCTCGTAGTGTCTTTGATGAGATAGAGATTAGGAATTCTATATCTTGGAATTCAATCGTATCAGTTTACTCACAAAGAGGAGATGCAGCTTCTTGTTTTGAACTATTCTCAAGCATGCAAAAGGCAGATTCAGGTTTAAGTCTGAAACCTAATGAATATACATTTGGAAGTTTAATAACTGCTGCTTGTTCTTCCATTGATTCTGGTCTGTCTTTGCTGGGGCAGATACTTGCGAGAATTAAAAAATCTGGATTGCTGGCAAATCTCTATGTGGGGAGTGCTTTGGTTGGTGGGTTTTCAAGGCTTGGATCGTTTGATTATGCTAGGAAAATTTTTGAGCAGATGACTGCAAGGAATGCTGTCTCTATGAATGGCTTAATGGTTGGTTTGGTCAGACAAAAATGTGGAGAGGAAGCTGTTGAAGTATTCAAGGAGACAAGACACTTGGTTGATATTAATCTTGATTCATATGTGATTCTGTTAAGTGCTTGTGCTGAATTTGCTCTCCTGGATGAAGGGAGAAGAAAGGGTAGAGAGGTTCATGGATATGCAATCCGAACTGGGTTAAATGATGCCAAGGTTGCTGTTGGAAATGGGCTTATTAATATGTATGCTAAATGTGGTGATATTGATCATGCAAGATCAGTATTTGGGCTCATGGTTGATAAGGATTCAGTCTCATGGAATTCCATGATTACTGGTCTTGACCAGAACAAGTGTTTTGAAGATGCAGTCAAGAGCTACAATTCAATGAGGAAAACTGGTTTGATGCCTTCCAATTTCGCTTTGATAAGTGCTTTGAGTTCATGTGCAAGCTTGGGTTGCATTTTGCTGGGACAACAAACACATGGGGAAGGTATCAAATTAGGACTTGATATGGACGTTTCAGTTTCAAATACCCTTCTTGCATTGTATGCTGAAACTGCACGTCTAGCTGAATGCCATAAAGTTTTCTCCTGGATGCTGGATCGTGATCAAGTATCATGGAACACTGTGATTGGGGCATTAGCTGATTCAGGGGCATCGGTTTCTAAAGCTGTCGAAGTTTTCTTGGAAATGATGCGAGCTGGATGGAGTCCTAATAGAGTAACCTTTATAAACTTACTTGCTACCGTTTCATCTCTCTCAACAAGTAAACTGAGCCACCAGATACATGCTCTAATACTGAAATACAATGTTAAGGATGATAATGCCATTGAGAATGCTCTTCTGGCGTGCTATGGAAAGTCTGGAGAGATGGAAAACTGTGAGGAAATCTTTTCTAGAATGTCTGAGAGAAGAGATGAGGTTAGTTGGAATTCAATGATTTCTGGATATATACATAACGAACTCCTGTGCAAGGCCATGGATTTGGTCTGGTTAATGATGCAGAGGGGTCAGCGATTGGACTGTTTCACTTTTGCCACTGTTCTTAGTGCTTGTGCCACTGTTGCCACACTAGAGCGTGGAATGGAAGTACATGCCTGTGCAATAAGAGCTTGTTTAGAATCTGATGTTGTAATTGGGAGCGCACTTGTTGATATGTACTCAAAATGTGGAAGAATAGATTATGCATCGAGATTTTTTAATTTGATGCCTGTGAGGAATTTGTATTCTTGGAACTCAATGATATCAGGCTATGCACGCCACGGGCATGGAGACAATGCTTTGAGGCTTTTCACACGAATGAAGCTCAGTGGTCAATTTCCTGATCACATTACCTTTGTCGGGGTGTTGTCTGCTTGTAGCCACATTGGTTTAGTTGATGAAGGGTTTGAATATTTTAAATCCATGACTGAAGTGTATGGACTGGTTCCTCGTGTAGAGCATTATTCATGTATGGTTGATCTTCTTGGACGGGCTGGTGAATTAGATAAGATAGAGAATTTCATTAATAAGATGCCAATTAAGCCTAATATTCTTATTTGGAGAACAGTTTTAGGCGCTTGCTGCCGAGGAAATGGTCGAAAGACAGAATTAGGTAGGAGGGCTGCTGAAATGCTGTTCAATATGGACCCTCAAAATGCTGTGAATTATGTGCTTCTTTCCAACATGTATGCTTCAGGAGGGAAGTGGGAGGACATGGCGAGGACTAGGAGAGCAATGAGAGAGGCGGCGGTGAAGAAGGAAGCTGGATGTAGTTGGGTAACCATGAAGGATGGTGTCCATGTTTTTGTGGCTGGTGATAACTCACATCCAGAAAAAGGTTTAATCTATGCAAAACTCAAGGAACTTGACAAAAAAATAAGGGATGCTGGATATGTGCCCCAGATAAAATTCGCACTGTATGATCTTGAACCAGAGAACAAGGAAGAACTTCTGAGCTATCACAGTGAGAAACTTGCAGTTGCTTTTGTTCTCACTCGCAACTCAGGATTGCCTATTAGGATAATGAAGAACCTCAGGGTTTGTGGTGACTGTCACTCTGCCTTTAAATATATATCAAAGGTTGTTGATCGTTCAATAGTGTTACGTGATTCAAACAGGTTTCATCACTTTGAGGATGGTAAATGTTCATGTCGGGATTACTGGTGATTGACCAGCCAGCTTAGTTTCTTGAAACATTGGTATCATAGATCGATAATTTAACAGCATGGGATCTCCTTCAATGTTTTGAGTGATGTTCATTCTGGGAAAATAATGTTGGACAACAGAAGATTTAAAGTGTAACAAGAAAGAAAGAAGAAGCTAAGAAGAAAAAGCCAAAGAAAGAGAAGAAAAGGCCAGAGAAGAGAAGAATGGGGTTTAGAAAAGTATGTATTTTTACAATTTTTATTCAATTCATTGAAATTAAATCGTAATGTCAAGAAAATTACATATAAGTACTAAAACCCTAAGAATCAAATTTGGGCTTAAAACACACTAACTAATAAAAAATTTTATTTGTTGGCTGGTTCTTTTTGTTAAATTGTTGTATATCTTTTGTTACTTTTATGAGTTGTCTCCAAACGACGTGAACTAAAATGCGAGTTGTGATATAAGGTCGTGTCTTTGTGAAGAATTCTACCAAGTAATTACAAGTTGTAGTAGCAAGATTTCTTTTTCGTCACCCTTTTTTTCCTTTCAAAATTTGGGTCTTTGAACTTATAGATAGCGTTGCTCAACCATTGACAGGCTCTTTTGTAGATTGGTTGTATGTTCTCTACTTAAAATTGATTAATACACACACACACTTGAGTCTTAATATATGTGCAGTTATCAACTTAGCACATCCTTTTGAAAGCATATGAAAATAGAACTGACTCAGGCATCTGTCTTAAGTTTTCCTTTTTTTCTTTTTTTTCTATCATTTCATTTGCTCATTCTATTTATTTTGGTATATTTTTCCATATATTGATGCTTTATTCTATTGTAGGTCCCAACTCCCATGGAAAAGGATCTTCAGGAAAAGAATGCCATTCAATAAAATTATTTTCTTATGAAGACTTAAGTTTGTTCACTGATAGATTTAGCCAGAAAAATTTCATCGATAACTTCCAATTTGGAAGAGTCTTTCATGGAAAAGTTGAAGCAAGACAAGTTACAGTCAAGATACGGGAAATTCCTAAAAGGTATAGAGTTCTTCCTGGCGATAACGGGAGCAGGTTGAGGCTATGCTTTTGAACAGAATGTTTCCTTCATTATTAAGTTTATTCTGTCTAATTTGAAATTTTTTCTTTTAGGATGAACTTGTTTTACTTCAGTATCCCAAACTGATATCTCGTCCAGACTTAAGTAAAGCTGATTGGATACTGCCATGAAGGGGAACAACTTGGTTTAGTTTATGACCTTGAGCCACTGGATACTGTATATAACCTTGTATGGCAAGGTACTCCTTTTAGCTTTTCCCAATAGACCATATGTTTATACTTCATCTCTATCTATCTCTTGCTATGTGAAAATATGCTTTAGATTGTCAACTTGAAATTAATGAAATCGAAGTGAAAAATACCAAATAGACATCAATTGCAATCAAGACACCTTTTCATCGGATTCATCAATTCCTTGTATCTCTACATCAATGTCTGGGCCCGGACCACAAAAAACTTTGTTTCTACTTCAAAGAGCCATTTTGTGCAAAATGCCAAATGTTTGTTAGTTCTGATAATTATCCATTCGCATCACTTGAATATGAGAGAGGGTGTACGCGTTTGACTACTGAATACCCGCTTCCTTTCTGCTTGCATATTTGACGAGTGAAGTTGCATTTTGAGATTTCATTAGGATTTTTTTTAGTTCCAACCTCCGCTGGACTTTCTTTAAGCTCTTTTTTGGAAGAATTGTTTTTCCACAAACTCTTATGTTAAACTGCTGTCATGAACATCTACCTTTTTTTTTTTTTCAAATTTAGATAGTTTTACTTGGCTATAGAGAATTAAGGTTGCTTTTGGATTTGCCTGCCTCCTTAAATTTCTCCATGCTGATGAAGCACGACTTCTGCCCTATCTAGTTCGTAATATAAGCGCGTCTCATATAATGCTCTATCAGGTTGGTCTCATTATTTTTTATCTTCTTGTTTTCCCTTTGCTTTTAGAGTACATTTACTCTCCTCCCCACTCCTCTTTTGGCGCAGTTCAGTAACTTCTTTTATATACAGGACTACAACCCAAAATTGATTGATTTTGGTATGTTCTCTGGTGGAATCCTTCCTGAACGTTGGTATGGAAATGGATGTGATGGTTACGTGGATGACTACTGCAAAATTTTAGGTATGAAGGATTATGCATGCTCATTTTCCTGTTTATTAACAGATTAGTCGACATTGAAAATATATCTGCCATTCTCACTGGTGCTCATAGGATTTTTATATAACAGAACGCAAAAGAGAGCATCAGAAGGTGGTGACCAGACATAAAACAGCCTAACCACATTTCACAATATAATAATAAAAATAGAATGATGACGATGCACCACCCTTGGATACCATGTTAGGTAAAATAGCTGCATGACCATTCGGCAATCCTTGAATACAAGTAGACTGTACCATGTCATGTGCATTTGTTCTTGTTCAAACTCTTTTAAAGAAATATATGGTACAGAAATCTTAGAGGAGCCTAGCTGTTAAACATTTGAAGCACAAATCCATATTTTGTCTTGAAAGGATGTGCATGCAGATGCTAACCTTTTTATGTTTCGTTGGAAGGCTCCCTGCGCTTTAAGCTGCACAGTTGTGGGGTTTGGGGTTAGGTCTCTCTTTTCCCTCAGACATCCTACTACATATCAAAGGATTAGAAGGTTATATCCAAGATTTAACCCCCAGGCATTGCCCATGGACACATGTCTATGCTAACTAATACAACTGTTGTAGTCAATTTGTTTCAAGTTGGAAACTTTGATTTTGTTCCTGCAAAATGACAGTTTTTGGCTATCTTTTTAGACTTCAAGACCGAGGGTGGAAAGACGGGGAATTCTGACGTGTATGCATATATATGGTATAGTACTCCCGAGCCTGATATCCAAAAGAGTTTACAGAGAAGGCATGGAGGATGGGACGCAGGATATGAATGAATGGACGACGAGTGAGTATGAAGCAAAGTGTTCACTTGTGCACCAAAGCCTAGAAGGAGAGGGGTTCTGATTATGGCGATGGGCTGGAAATTAGCAAGCTGGCAATGGAATGTGTGGCTTTTGTGCCTTCTAACAGTCCAAAAATGAAGCAAGTTGTTACGCCATTACTGAATTTATTTGCTGTTCTTAGCATGCTGATGATCTTGGCATCAAGCAGATGCTCTGCGGTGATGATTAATTTTTTTAGAAATGCTGCTTAATCTATTGTAGGTGATAATGCTGATGATTCTAAGTTCAAGAAAGTTAATGTACTTTAACAATTAAATATTTTGCGTATTTATTTATCTTGATAAGAACAGGTGGAAAGGAAAAATTTGTTTTGTTTTGCTTTATTGTGGCAGAAGATATGGAAAGATTTTTTTTTCCAAGCTGAATGCAGTTGCTATGAACACATTATTGCTGTTCAGTTTTTGGAATCTTGTTCCTTTTTTCTATTTTTTTTTTCTTTAAACACCTATTCGTTTCTGAATTTTTTTCAAAATTTTATTTTCTCATATTATGTTTACTCGGTTTTAAACCATATAATTTGTTTTGGTTAATGATCAATAGTTTATTTATTTTTATGTTTTTAAAATAATTTAAAATTTTATTTGTTTTTTTAATATTTTTGTATCATCATTTTAATATATTAATACAAAAATAATTTTTAAAAAATAAAAAATATTATTTTAATATATTTTTAAATAAAAAATATTTTAAAAACCAAGTATTTCTAAATAGAATCTTATCAAGTCTTTGGTGATTATCAGCTGTCCATGATTTGGGATTGAATAATTTTTTTGTTCATAATATATTATATTTATTCTGTCAGAAAATATTTATGCATTAAGATCTTGCAAAGTGAGAATTGATTAAATCAATTAAAAATTATTAAAACAATAAATGTTAAATTTAACAAAGAAATAAAAAAGATAACCTTTTTTTGCCTTCTTACCATTCACCGGGCATGAAAAATTATAGTTTAGTCATTTTTTGCATTTCCATTTTAGCCCCCTGATTTTTTAAAATCTAACATTTTAGTTTTAAAATTCATTTGTTTTATGTATAATTTCAAGGAAGAGCGAGTTGTTGGAAAATAAAATATCAAAGAGTGGTTCGACTGTCACATCATGCCTACTAAAAAGATAAATATTTATGTCTATAAATTTATTTCAGAGTTTTTATATTATTAAATTTAGTTTGATTTCACCGATATAAAAAAACAAATCTTGAATTAACTTAATAAATTGTAAAAATTTAAAAAAAATTTAAGATTTTAATATTTTATATAAAAATATTAAAAAATAATCCATGTGAATATAAATTACATGTTGGAAATAATAAAGTTTAAAATATTAATTTAAAAAGATTTTTTATTTTACATTAAAAAGATAATATTTTTTTAAAATTAAAGTATTTAAATAAAAAAATTTATTATTTCACGTCGAAAAAATATAATTTTTTTATGAATATAAAATATATATACTAATAAACTTTCTAATCACACATTAAAAAAATAAAATATTATTCTAATATTTACACAATAAATTTAATATGAATTAGTAGCTTATAACAAAAAAAAATGTAGCAGGCTTGGGCACATTAAAGTTAGGCAAAGCAAAAGAAATTTTTTGGATTTGCATAAAGAAGGAAAGTGACCATACAAGAGGAATGAATAATCATCTTATAATGAAAAGAATTCCGAGTTAAATCTCAATCGTTCAATTGATTTTAAAAGGTTCCATTTCAATCAAAAAAGATCTTAAGAGCTTCCATCGAGCAAGCATCAACATTTGGGCATCTAAATGAAATATAAATACTAGCTTATTTAACCCCGCTTCCTCCCAAATTAAACCAAAAAAAAAACCCCAGCGCACTTCTCTCTCTCAAACCACCTCACACCCGTCTCTCTCTCCCTCTTTTTGTTGCGTCTTTGGATCAAAAAGCTTGGTAGTCTAAGGGTTGGTGCTGGTAATTTGGTATGCAATTTTTTCTTTTTTGTTTATGTGGTTTCTAGATTGCCTTTTGTTTCTGTTCGTGTTTTGCTCCTGTGTTTTTATTCACTTGACAGCCTTTGGTTTTTGTACTCTTCTGTCATTCGGCCTCCTGTTTTATTTTCTTTTAAGCCAGCATTTTCACATTCGTGGCCCAGGACTTCATCGCGCACGTTAAATTTGGGCATCTAAACTATTTTTCGTTGAATTTTTATCTCGGGTGAACCTCTATCTTTGTCTTAGGATTTTATTCTTCTTTTTGTTTTTTATTTTTCTTATTTTCATTGCCTTCGTTGCTGGTGTGGGTTTTGATTATGTTATTTGCGTTTTCTGGTGACCTTTTCTTCTACTCTGTGCCTCCAATATTCCCCATGTCTTTTAGAGTATTTGTAATGAATTTCCTTGCCTCGTGACATTTCTTTTTTCTTTTTAGGTTTATTGTAATGGAATCGAAAGGAAGTGAAATCGATGAATTTGAAAAGGCATTGGAATCTGCCTTGGATGGAAGCACAGAAGAAGAGGAAGAAGATGAAAACGAAGAAAGAGAATATAGTGATGACGATGGAGAGGAAGAAGATGATGATGATGATGATGAAGAAGAAGAAGAAGAAAATGCTTTGGATTCAATGGAACAAAATCAACAATTTGAATATGAAGCTCTCGCCGAGAAAAAACGAAAAACACTTGCTGATGCCAAGGGGTTAGTTACAATAACGATTTGCCTGCTTTACTTCGCATCGTGCTTCTTCTTTTTTATTAGTTTCTTGAGAACATAGTTTTGTCTGTGCTGTGTTGTGGATGTGCTTATTATTTCTAGTTGTTTAAATGATGAGGATAGTGAAGGGTCAGCGAAGAAGGCAAGGCAAGAGGACATGACTGGAGCTAGCTTGGCTGAAATAGAGGAGATAATGAATTTTGGTATGCGAAAAAAGAGACGACGACGAATGGTATGGCATTTGTTTCAGGGTTGACTGCTATAATTAGTTTTTACCTAGGTGTGAATTGTTTTATGTGGTTGTGTTTATTGAATTAGAAGCATGTGCACAATTGAATTCATTCTTTAGCTAATATTAGAGAATTACTTTAGGAAAAGCAGTCCACATTGTTTTGTTTTTTTTAGTGGTTGGCTAGAGTTAAGTGTTCTGCATGTGCTTTTTTGATAGGAGTATAACCTTAATCAATGTTGCTGCTTGTTAAGGTTTTCTGGTATTGTTCCTATTTAAAATCAGCTCGGATGGTTCAAACTCGCCTGTGGCATTAATTGAATTTGATGTGTGTGGGCATCAATCCACTTGGTTTTATTTATGCTATATGTATGCATTAATAGGGTCTGTTTTCTGTTTATTCTGTGTTTTAAGTGTTGTTCTTATCCTACCTTCATGCAGCCCAAGAGAAGAGGCAGGCGGAAGGGATCAAAAAACAAACTTAGCCCTGAAATTACACGGATGTTGGGTGATGCTACTCTTCACTATGCTCATGGTAATTATGAAGAGGTAAAGGTGCTTTATCAATCTTGACTTCTGTTGCTACAATGCAGTTTTGGTAGGTTAACCTTGAAGTTGCAGTTGGTGGCTCTATGTGCTTGATAGGGGCCATATGAATTACTTAATAAGAGATTTAAATTGGTTGAGAAATGAAAAATTCAGTAGGTCAACCATGACTTTGCAGTCAATCTGTCTATAAGCTCGCCCTTGGCATATATGGATTACTTTCAATAGATTTAAATTGGTTGGGAAATGAAATATGCAGCAGGTCAGTCATGACTTTACATTCTATCTTTGTATACATTGGTACTTGTCATATATAAATTTTTTTTAATAAATTCAAATTGATTGGGAATGTGATATTTAGAAAGTTCTTATTATATGAAATATGTTTGATAATGATAATTGGTAGGAAAATAAAGGGATCAGTTAGAAGGGGGAGAGATAAATTGAGATTACAAGATCAGGCTTCTGCAGGTTGATTTTGTTGCTAGATTCAATTTTTCATAAAAACTCTCATCTTTTTACCTAAAGCTATATGTTTCTACTTTATCAATTCATCTTGGTTTCAGGCTTTAACAGTTTTGAGTGAGGTTGTTAAACGAGCACCGCTAGTGGCTGACTCATACCATACACTTGGACTTGTCCATAAAGCCCTTGGAAATACTGAAAAAGCCATGAAATTTTATAGGATTGCTGCATTTCTGAGACCGAAAGATTCATCTTTGTGGAAACTACTTTTTAGCTGGCACGTGTAAGCTCTCTTAAATTTGACATTATCATCTGGTCTTTTGAATTTGATATGACCAATATCTTTTCTTGATGGTGCTCTGACTGCATTGCAGTAAACTGAATTCGATTGATAGTATATGCTTGATCTAGATCAGTGCTCTTAAGTTTTGGAAATTTGCACCTCGTTCAGCTTACTTGGAATTCTGAATGGCTGTCTGAGTTATAGTTTTCAAACTCTACTTGCTGCTACTCAGTAATTTTGCCAAGTTCAAATTTTCAGACTGTACTTGCTGCTCCTCATCAGCTTACCAGGAATTCTGGATGGCTGTGTAGGTTTATTTGAGACTGAACTTGCTGCTAGTTGGTAATTTCACCTGGTTCAAATTTTGATTGGTACACGTAGCTATTGAGATTCCTTATTTGCTGATTTGAACTTGATTTCACAAATTACTTACACTTATTAAAAGAAAATTTCCTGTAAGAATCTACACTGGATCAAGTAGTCTTTATAAGTGAATTATTTTGTGTCATTGTTAAGATGGGAAGATGACTTTTCTAATCTGTTTATTCATGTTCAAATATCATATCCTTGTTATGAAAAAAATAATCAGTTGCTTGCATGCTTGAATAATTAGCAAAAACTTTTTGTGCAAAAATATTATAATAGAAGCATAAACTTACAGGATCCATAAAGGCCCAGCTCCTATAGAAGTCAGTGGAGACTATTTATGTTGTATTAAGGTAGTGAACAGCACCAGCCAGGAATCATTTCCCTTTCACTATTTATCCTATTTACTGTTGGTCACAAAATTGCCTGAATATACCTTTCCTCCTCAAACATTCCACAGATAGCATTGAGCAGAGTCTTATAGGTTCAATCATTATTTAGAACATCATGGGCATGCTGTAAAGTTAACTAAATTTGGTTTCTCCTCATTATGGTTCTTATGGTTGTTATATAAATTGCAGAGAACAAGGAGACATAGCTCGAGCATGGAAGTGCCTTTCTAAAGCTATAAGTGCTGATCCTGATGATATTAGTCTAAGATCCCTTCATGCATTATTTTATGATGAACTTGGAGATCATCAAAGAGCTGCTGAGTCATATGAACAAATTGTTCGAATCTGTCCTGAGGATGTTGAAGCAATAAAGACAGCTGCAAAGGTTTTCTTTCAGCTTTGTTCATAATCCCTTTATTCAATATAATTATGTTTACATGTGCAATTGTAATCTGATTATTTGCTTTGTTTTAATTAGCATAGCAATGTGGCAGCCCTTGATCTCTAGGTCTTTGCAATAAGGTCATTAGATTTAGAGTAGGTTATGAATATTAGCAATCAAGAGGAAAGAACAAATAGCAGCTAGACTATGTTATTGAAAGATTGTTATAACGCTTACTTCCTATCTAATTTTGTTTTTCTTGGTGGTCCACATTGAAGAGACATAATGGATTCTCATAGAATAACTGGAGAAGGAATTAAGAAAGATGTTTCGGTTTCATTACACCAAATTACTTAGATCTGTGTTAATACAAAACCAATCTGAGAGGGTAAAGAAGTTTATCTCATCAGTCTTAATTTGATGTGGTGACCTAGTGAGACTTCACTTTTTCAAGTATAGTTAGGTTTTTAAGTAACATTTTTATGTTTTCTTTTATTTTTTTTCTCGTCTTTGAAAATTACTTTGGTCTATTGATAATTAGGTTTCACGCGACCAAATGCAAACAGGTGTGGTTGTGAGAGCAGCTACTTAATGTAATTTTTTTTTTATGTTTGAGGTTTCATTTGGGATCCTCACCCTTGGTGTAAAATGTTTTCCACAAAAGGACTCGTTACATACACCTTCAGTTCACCATGGCACACAACGAAAATTTTTCTTCACAGAATAATCATTGTAGAGCTGATGACAAATACCCATTAATGGTGCTCTTCAATTATTTTACCAGAAGCCATTGTCAGTTACTGTGTTTTCTTGTCATTTGGCTTAGTTTTTACTTGCACAGTATTTTCCTGGATCGGAAATGTTAAATGTACAAATATTTCCATGTAAAAGGAGTGGCTATGGCTGTTTCCTCTTATTATTTCTGTAGCATTCTCTTTTTCTGGTTCCTCATTTTTTATTTGTCTATTTTCTTTTCCGTGAAAACTTTTTATGACCAGCTTAGCTTGTCTCATTATTTTTTCGAGTCGATTTTTAGGAGTTCATTTCTTTCTTTCTTTCTGTTCAGATGCACCTCAATTGCGGTCAGATTAAACGATGTGTAGGCATTTTGGAAGATTATCTCAAGGGTCATCCATCTGAAGCTGATTTAAGTGTAATCATTTTGCTGGCTGATGTATTCATGGAAATTGATGCGCATAATAATGCTCTTCAGCATATTGAGCATGCTCAGATGATCTACTATTCAGGAAAAGAACTGCCTTTGGAATTAATGATTAAAGCAGGAATCTGCCATGTTTTCCTGGGAAATATTGAGAAGGCAGAGGTTTGTTGCTTTAGAATTTCAAATGTTGAATTCTATCATTACAATCCCAAACCCTTATAATCCATCATCCTCCAACTCTATCACTTCTCAAAGCATCTGATGGCAGATAACGAGATTGTGTCTCATGTCAATCAGTTTGCTAATTTTTACTTTTTAATAAATTGTTTCTTTTTAACCAGCCATTGCATTTATCTGGCTAGGCTCAACAATGGAAACCTAATAAAATCTTCACGCTTTTTGGAATCTAAAATAACAAACATATCTATAAATTGGAAGATTTAGGGTCCATTTGTTTGGCATGATACTTGCTCAAGTTCCAAGAGGATACTGAATTTAAATGCAGTTTACTTGATGAAATTTTCTTGTTAAATCTTTATCAGTCTCTTGTGCTAATTTTCTAAACTTCTGATTTCATTTTTTTTGGTATGTTATTTAAGAAATAGCTGCAAATACAATTTTAAGAATTTGACAATTGAAGCCATTCAAGTATCTGGTTACTTATTTCGATCCTGTTAGAAAGATATAGATGCTTTGGAGGCCTTGATAACTTGTTCTAGTTCTACCACAGAAACTATTTTATTTGCTTAAGTATTTATATTTCTGTATTGTGAAAGACATTCTTACAATCTCTTTCTTTCATACCATATTTTTAATCTTGTCAACCCTAATACGACCATTTTAATCCAGTTGGGTGTGATTGTAGTTCTAATGGTTTGGAGCATATGTATTCTTCTTGCTACTGATTCTCTTCTTGCTACTGATTCCTTTTTCTTAATTTTTAGATTCACTTTAGTGCACTACAACAGGAGAATTTCTCCATTCATCCTGAATTCATTACTAAAGTTGCTGATGCATTTATGAGTACTGAGTGTTTTCACTCTGCGTTGAAGTATTATCATATGCTGGAGTTGAATGTTGGAGCTGACAATGTAAGGGGAACTTCTAAAATTCCTCTATATTTGATTTGCATAGAAAAAATGTGCATTGCGTTCATTTTAATTTAGTTTTATAGACACTTGTGATCATGTTAAGCACAACACATGCTTGCGATGATCTTGGTATCATTTTAAGCACAACATCCGCTTACGATGATCTTGATTAAGAGAGCTTGTTTTGTAACCAAGTGAATGCTCTCGTGATCACATTTAAACAGAAGACATGTGAACTAGTAAATATATTTGCTCTGCCTCTTATACTTTTGAAATGCTATTTTTGTACTGTAAAAGTGTGAACCGTTCAATTACCTGTTTAGAGCCAATCTGATAATAGAACAACCTGCCAGCTTCTTTATGTTATTCATGCAAACTGATAGGAAGTTAACCAAGTTTCCATCAGAGATACAATTTTGGCAAAAAAAAATTAAAAAAAAAAAACAGGAATAAAAGACAGAACTCCTTCCTACATGGCTACACCAATTTGTCATTCTTGTCTTTGTTTGGTCTCATATGTAGTGGAATGTCTATTCCCATCCACAAAATGCTCTGCATGGCTATATTACTGAAAAATTTATGCAAAAATGATGAACTGGCTTCTCTCCTGTTCTTCTCACACTTCTGGTGGTTGTTTTGATAAAGCTTTCAGCATTTTTTTATTACTGAGCCAAATGATTGAGAAATAACAAAAGCATCTTTGAACATGCACGTGCACACACACACATTGTATGCAGATTTAATTGTTGATTCACACTCATGTTGATCTTTATATTGCATTTTCTTCTATAGGAGGGCGAAATCCATGTGAAAATTGCTCAGTGTTACTTATCCTTGAATGATCGTGCAAAAGCAATTATGTTCTTCTACAAAGGTAACATCATCTCACAAGAAATACAGATTTTATTTTTGTTGGAATTGTATTTCACCATACGTTTTCTATCTCACCCCTTTTTCTTTTTTTTTTCGCCAAAGAGAGCTTTCTGTGGTTGATACAGCTTTGTTGTTTCAGTATGCTGTTTCTCTTGTGCTTCAACTAGGACTTTTCGTGTTGAACTAGGTTGTGTGAACTGATTCATGATGATCTGAATCCATGTTTCAAGACCCCCACTTGATTTTTATTGTTGTGTTATTTTGTTTATTTGGTATTTATATGTGTACAAGGGGAAGAGTTTTTCCTTTCTAGTCATCCATTGTCCAAGTTGTCTGTGAATTATAAATCTACCATGTAAGTAAATGTATAAACGAAGTTTGAAAGGACAAGATTCACTTGCTAGAATGACTGAATTAATTGGCAGGATCAGCTGGTGTAGAAAGAGGGGATATCATGTTCCCTGGAATTGTTTGTTCAAAAACTTCTCATGTCAGATTGATGAGCCATATTAAATGATTCACAGTTTATGTGATTACTTTGACTTTGCAAGAACAACCTATAAAGAATTTTTATTTTTATCTTGGAACCAACTGTAGGAAATTTAGTCATGCTTGCTAGAAGATTCAAAGGCCCTGAAAATGCTATGAGGTGTCCAAATGGTTGAAGTAATATGTAGGAAGATGTTGTAAATGCAGCCCTTAATAATAGGATGATGATTTATTTGATATAATGTATGACTGGTTACGGGGGCCATGTTTTGTTTTTGTTGGTCCAGTCTATTTCTCCTCCCTTGTGCACTCATTCCATGAACATTCTGAATTTAATTGTTTGTCAAACATTTTTATCTCTAAACTTGAGCAGGGTCAAAAAGAATGTGATAGATGTGTTTATGCTCAGTTCATGTTGAGGGATAACATGGGAGTTGTTAAAAGAGGTGATTTTATTCATGAAATCACTCTGGCTCACAAAATGCTACGGAATTATGTCATCTTTGTGGTGTCTTGGTGCTTGTGTACGGTGGAAAAATTCAAGAAATTTCTAAAAACAATATCCACTGATGCATTTGTTGTGGGATAGAGTCATTGTCTTGGCTTTTTCATGGCATTCCTTGTCAGAGGCTTTTAGTTCTTTATCCAAAATTTAGATCAATTGGAGTACACCTAAAATTTTGATATCAGTCAGAAATGGTTTTGTAGTTTTTGGTTTTCTCATTCAGACAATGTCTTGTTCTTCCTACAATTTCTTGACTTTTAACTTTGTCAATAAATTTTCTGTCAAAATAATAAGAGTTAAGCAAATAGAAAATAAGCTGAATGCATTATTAAGGAAATGAAGGCTATATGATTTGAGGATGAACAATAGTTATGGTAATCGGAAAGATTTTGCCTTGTGCAGCATAGGTATGTGAATGCACGTGCTAAAGAGTGAGTTGATTTGTTGATAATAGGGATGAGATATGTTGAAGGTGCACTAAAAATATCATTGATTGAAGTTAAATGGCTTGAACTATGCAACAAAAATGGCCTCTGGACTGGAGGAATGTTAGTTGATATGAGTTTTGGGTCAAGGATTTTGTGCTGATGTTCAATTGGAAGAATTGTCTCCAAACCTTTTGTGATGGCACAGTTTGATGCATTCTTTGGGAGTGGAATTTGCATATATAATATGGATTCAGATATTTGGCCTTTCATTATTTCTCTTTTAAGCTGCACTCTTGGCAGTTAAGCAAGCTTTTTGGCTGATCAATTTCACTCTTCAGCTTTGCCCATGCTTAAAGATAGCATTGATGCCCGAGTGGCTTTGGCGTCGCTCATCCTTGAAGATGCTAAAGAAGATGAGGCTATTTCTTTGCTTTCTCCTCCCAAAGATTTGGGTAACATTGTTTTGATACGTTTTACTCTTCACTTCAAAATAGTTCACTTTTGGGAAAGCACTAATTATCCTTCTTTATCTCATGTTTTATATATGCAGATTCTCTCGATTCTAATTCCTACATGCAAAACCCATGGTGGCTTGATGGGAAAATAAAACTAAAGCTTTGCCACATATATAAAGCCAAAGGGATGCTTGAAGACTTTGTTAATACAATATCACCCTTGGTCCGTGAGTCACTCTATGTAAAAACCCTTCGTCCAAAGGTAATTTTAATGCCATACAATATAAGAAACCTGTAACATTAACTCTTTGTCCCTCTGACTCCTTCCTTCTAGATGTCTACAAGTCTTCACAGAAGGTCTAATCTATCCGATCTTGGTCTTGATTCACCATCTGCACTAAGATGTTTAAACATATTTTTAATATTTTCTTATCAGTGACAGGGCTGTGGAAGTTGTTTTATCACTATTTTATGCAATACGTGCACTTTCTTGAGAACCTGACTTCATAACTCCTCAAATGTATTTACAACCTGCAAGCCAATGCATTTTAGCATTGGAAGTTAGAATCATTATCTGCATTTATGGGTTCATTAATGGTCTGCACTGGGCTAAAGTAACTGAGAACACATGCAGCCGTACTCATTGAATATGTCCTTTTTAGTTTGTAGACACCATTTTCTCTGCAAGTGTGGACTGATTGATTATTGTTTAACATTAGGTGAAGAAAAGGCTGACAATAAGTGTTCTGCGTGAAAGAATCAGTATTCTGAATGTTCAGGAAAATGATGATGTTTTTGGAGAAGTGAGACCACTGGCTTCTAAATCAGATCTGTGAGTTTTGATTTTGCTATGCGCACACCCCCCCTCCCAAAAAAAAAAAAAAAAATTCAGCGCATAGTTTGGGTTTCTGTACCACTAATCTTTGTTCAAGTTCGTCATCTTGGCATCCATATTTAGTAGTGTACCTTTTTTTTTGTTTTTTAAAGAGTTGTCTCGACATGTGAGTAAATTTTTCTCATCAGAAGACATGTTTGGAGGCAGCAAGAATATAGTAATTCATCTCCTAGAAGTGACTCATGATGATAAGGGTGTTTTTACAGTATATCCAAAGGATTCTGAAGCCTGAACTTGCTCAAACATTGTTTAGTGGAACAGTTTATATATATATATAAGATTGCTTAGTGGATCGAATAGGTTGGGGAGAATTATGCTATACATAGAAGTGGTGTTGGTCTGAGTTGATGCCTTTTTTATGCTCTCAAGTTGCTAGAATGGTGAACGCACCTTTTTGTTTTTCTTGGTGTGCGTAACAATGTTTGAAGCTCAGTGAACAGTGAATGTTAAACAGAAGCAAGTGATGGTTCATTGGTGTTCAAATCATTCTAGAATGGTCAGATTGCTGTTTTGTTGTAAGGCATTGCTTTGCTTTTGGATTTTATTTATTTTTGGGTCTGTTTGGACTACTGTTATATCATCCTCAGAGTTGTATTCTTTTTATCATGTGCCATTTCTGACAAAGCATGTGGTACTCAGGTAGATAATGATTACAAATTAATGTTAAATGCATGCGCTAGGTTTCATAGCTGGTTTCTCCATTTTTGATAGGTTTATTGTAGGCACTGGTGAGGTTGAGTGAGGGTGGACAGTACAAGGTGAAGCACAGAAATAAGAAACAACATTAGTAAACTCACAAATCAAGATTACATGAAAATCAAAGCAAAAGGTTTGGATCTTGGTGAAAGAGTAGAAACAAAATCTTTCAAATTTAGAAGATAGTGGATGCTGGTAAACATATTGTTTTTTCATGCATGGGGTCAATGATGGGTCTGTGAGATAAATAGGCAGACAATTAAGAAAAAGACCTGTTCAATTGGTTAGATTATCTTATTAGCTTGGGCTTAGGCCAAATGAGGTTAACCATCAGAAGTTAAAAGTACGGAAATTTATTGTTTACTTTCAGATTCTTATTGCTATTTTTAAATTTACACAGCATTTCAGCATTGTTTATTTAATACCTGGACCATAAATAGGGATGGTTGTGTTTGTATTTGCTTTTTCCTTCTTATCATGCCGATGGGAGCAGCTAATTAACCATTCACTGATGGATGCCTGGAACTAGATTGAGAGCTTGCAGAGCAAGAAAGTTGCTTCAAAAGAAGGAAGAACAGAAAGCAGCTGATAAAGCTGCTGGTATTGATTTGCCTAGTGACTATTCAGATGATGAATCTCTGGTAAAGTGCAACTGATTTTTGTATGACTTGCCCAAGCTTAGTTATTCAATTTACCAGCAAGTACTTGTCACTTGGGCCGGATGAGCTGATATATAATTCTCTTTTTGGTGGTTACAGCTAGAAAACAGAGTTTCTCCTCTGCATGATTTTTTAAAGGACGAAGCGCATCATGATCTTATTATAGATGTCTGTATTTTTTTTCCTTTATTTTTATTCATCTATTCCTTATTTTTTATTTTGATTGATTGATTGATTTATTTGCTTGAAACTTATTGAATTTGCACTTGCAGTTTGTTTTAGAAACATTGTTAAGGAATTCCACTCATGCTGAATAAAGTCACCTGTGGATATTCTTTTACTTTCTGATAGTTAGCTCTCTCTTGGTTTGGTTCATAGTTGTGCAAGGCATTGCAATCGTTGCAAAGATATTCTGAAGCTCTGGAGATTATAAATCTCACCCTGAGATTGGTTTCTGATAAACTGCCTGGTGATAGGGAGGACCAACTTCAGTCTCTTTTAGCTCGTAAGTCTGTCCCCCCCCAAATCACACAAACACCCCTCCACTTAACTCTTACTAGTTTTTTATTTCTTTCCCCCCCTCTTTTCATTTTCTTTGGTGCCATCATGGAAACCATTCAAGTCTGCTTTTCCATCAAAAAAACAATTCTGCAGGCTTTTGGGATTTAAATGAAGCTGAGTATTTGTTTTTGTTTTCTCAGAAATATCTTTTAACGCCACGGATCCTAAACATGGTTTTGATTATGTAAGATCTGCTATTCAGAAACAGCCGCACAGCATTGCTGCCTGGAACTGTTACTACAAAATAACTTCAAGGTGATTATTATTTTATATCTTAATGTTAATTTCCTCCACTGTGTTTACCATTTGCTTATTTCATATGGAACATGAAACAGGATGCTGGAAAATTTGTGGAATCTGGTATAATAAAGTGGTGATGTACAAATAGATGCGCACTTATTCTTGATTATCTTCACAAATTGCTCTCAAATTCTCACAATACTAGAAAGTTCTTGATTATATAATTTTAGTCTATCAAATCACACATGCAATTTTTAATATATGTAGATTGAAACATATGTCTTGAATCTCCCTAAGCTTGTGCTTACTAGTGCCTCTCTGGCATACTATCTGTGTACTTTGACTGATGTTTACTTATCATCTCACTTGCCAAACAAAAGGAAAAGGTTTGTTTCAGTTTCATTCCTTCTGTTTTTCTTCTTTTTGCTTGTGGAAGTAGGATTTCGTGACCTTAATGTTCACATGGTATTTCACACAGCCTGAAAACACGAAACCCCAAGCTGGAGTATGTTCATTTATACGACCACTTGCATTTTTGTTTACATCTTGTTGTTCTTTCATGGATTTCTTATGATATCATAGATTGGGAAAGAGCCACTCAAAGCATGCCAAATTTCTACGTTACATGCGAAACAAACATAAAAGGTGTGTTCCACCTATAGTCATTTCTGCTCATCAGTTTACCATGCTCAGCCATCATCAAGATGCTGCAAGAGAATACCTAGAAGCTTATAAACTGATGCCAGAATGTCCTCTAGTTAATCTGTGTGCGGGTAAGGCTTTCTTCTATTTTTGTTTGACAATTTGTTTATACTTGCAGTATTATTAGATTATACAGTGATAGATGATATGTTTATTTTCAATTTATTTTGTTTTCCATCTTCAGGAACTGCCTTGATCAACTTGACCCTTGGATTTAGACTCCAAAATAAGCACCAGTGTCTTGCACAAGGCTTGGCATTCCTCTATAATAATTTACAGCTAACAGAGAATAGCCAGGTATGGTTCATTGTCGTATATGTACTTGATTTTAGTTACTTTATGTCATTCTTGCTTCTTGTGGGTCAGACGCTTTTAATACCTGCTTGAGATTGACTAAAATTTCTTCATGTCTTGATAAAAAAAATAAAATAAAATTGATATTGTAGAATCTGTTGGTGAAAAGGAGGTCAAAGAATGTAAATGAAGTTACTGACACAGCTTTATACCATTTCTTATTATTAAAGCGTCTATATTGCTGTAAAGAGGGGAAGGAAAACAGAACTGGACCTAACACAACAATTAGCCTTTTACATGCACCCACATGATCTTGTATGCACAATAAATTGGTGTTCCTTTAATATGATCTTGCTTGATTATTAATATGTCCACGCAATTAATCTTAATCCGTTAAGTCAAATAATGGTTGATTTTTCAAACCTGCTGAAATTGGGTTAGTTCCCAATTAAAAGCCTTGACAACCAAATTTCAAAAGCTTTAGTCGTGATCTTGAAGCTATTTCTAATTGACCTAATGCAGCAGTTGGATTCCTGGCATCAGTTTCAATGTTTGTTGGCCATTGATTCAATTATGTATTTGTTGCTTGTTATTTCTGTTTTTCATCACAACTTAATTTTAGCCCCTAATTCCGTTACCTTTCCTACTTGCCCACAGCTGAGGTACCGTAGAGCTTCCATTATTTTATACATATACGATCTGCTACTATCTTCTAGATTTTGTTGGGCTCTATTACCTTGCATGCATTTCAGTGATCTTTTGATAATGTATCAAAAATTAATAACGTTTGTTGGTACCTTCTAGATTTTGGGTGGTTAGGGGGATTTTATAGAACTGAATGATTACTGAAACTTTTTTTTTCTCTCCCTAATAAAGCCACCTTTTAGATCGTGGGCGTTTCCCCGTTGACCCTAACATAAGATTCAGCCAGTAGAACATGCATCGTCCTTCAACTGTCAGGCTACTGAGAGAGTTGCTAAACTGTGTCAAGTTGTTCTTTTCATCTACTATTATAGACTTTCAGCTTGAATGCACTTTTTCTGCTGCTATTATTCTGTTGAAGTTTCTGTATTTTCTTGTGGCGCTTGAATACTAGCAGCTCTGGCTGCTAATCACTTGTATGCACAAATGCTTGGATTATTGAAAGCAATATATGGTCAATCTAGTTTCCGCTTTCATGGATTTTTGTTTGTAAAATGGTGTGCTAAATTAATATATCTGCACCTTGCAGGAGGCGTTGTATAATATCGCCCGTGCCTATCATCATGTTGGACTAGTGTCTCTAGCAGCTTCATATTATGAAAAGGTGCTTGCAGCTTGCGAGAAGGATTACCCCATTCCGAAACTTCTGAATGAGAATTCAGAAATGGAAAATATGAAACCAGGTTACTGTGACCTGCGCAGAGAAGCTGCTTATAATTTGCATTTAATATACAAAAACAGTGGAGCATTTGATCTTGCCAGGCAGGTCTTGAAAAATCACTGCACTTTCTGACTAAACATCCTCGACAGTGACATCAACTGGTTTGCAAGAATTGCAGGTCATCTTTTTTTGCAACATATAGCTCTCTAAACCGAACATCAGATTAGTAAAGTTATGTAGAGATGATTAGATTGCTTAGGTAAATTTGTTATTTAACTTCTTTAAACTTTTATTTTATTTTATTTTATTTTGTACTTTTCTCTGGCATGGAGTTTCTCTGGGGTGCCGAATGATGAGAAATGAAAATCTCGGTTGCGCACCTCTCTTGGGAGTGCAATCTTTGACAAATTTTATTATTATTATTATTAAAGGTTGTGTAGTCAATTAATTTCATTTTATTTTTAAGGGTTGCGTTATTTCTTCTTGCCAGTCAAATAACTCTGTTAATTTATTTGTTTTTTAGATCTCCGCCTCCCTCTGTTATAACTTATAAGGCTCCGTTTGATAGAATGATCAGATCTGCTCATTTTTTTTTAAACCTCATTTACCACAAATTTAAATGTATCCTATTATAAAAAAACTTCGTCAGTTTTGATTAAAAAAACTATAATTTATAATCTAAAAATATTAAAATTTAATTTTTCAAATCATAACCTAAAAAAACACAATAATCTAATCACCCTTTCTCTGAATTCCAACCGATACTACCAGATGAGTTAGAAAATTCTATTTCAAAATAAAAAAAAAACTTAGTAATGCTCGTAGTTACATTGACCCACAAATCTAAAAAAAAAAATAAAGTGTTTGACAGTATGGCTTAAAATTTAAATCTTTTTTTTAATTAGTTTTTTAATATTTTTAGATTGTATATCAAAGAAAATTAAAAAAACTATAAAAATATATTATTTTAATATATTAAAAAAAACACTTTAAATCATAACTTCTATTATAATTCAAGCCCTTTTATATATATATAATCACGAATCACGGGGGGAGATAGAGAAATAATATTTCTGCACCCATTATTAAATCGTACCATATGTTTTAAATTCATTTAATTAATACCTTGTTTTGTCCACTGTTTTTCAATGACACCCAGTTTATAACCTCCTCCAAATTACTTGGTTACATCTGTTTCGGTGAGATTGTAAATTGTTTTCTTCTGAAATAGTTTATCGGAAAATTCTTTAAAAGTTTTTTATCGTGTTTTTTTTTTTTTTGGAAAATAATTATTCACTAAAATTGACAGTATTTACAAATCCTAATGTGAACAAAACACTTGCACATAAATAAAACATCTTGTCCCACATGCATTCTTGATTATTGTTTTTATTTACTTTTGATTCAAGACTAATATCAACAAATATTTTAAACATGTTTTCCTTAATATTAATAAATTATCTCAAGTTTAAATCTTATTATCTCCATTTTATTTAATAAAAACTAAGTATTTGTTAACTATTAGCTTTTACTTAAAAAAATAATATTAAAAAAATAATATAAAACTATTCTTAAAAAAATCAATCTTTAAATTAAAATAATTTTCTGACATTCCATGCTGGCAGCCAATGCATCTAACAAAGAAGGCACAAGTTGTATCACGAGAGTAAACAGAAGAAATCTCTCTATTTTTTTGAGTTTTTGTGCTTTTCTTACAAGTTGAAAATAAACTAAAACATGAAGGCCATTGAGAACAATGACACCTGTTTCTCAGTTTATCTATACATACGAGGTGAGAAACTGGGAATTAGCACAGAGGGTAACCATCTCCTTGATTTATAATATTATTCAAGGCATAACCAGAGAACTGCTTGCTGTACTTATTGTCTTGAGAAATTGATCACACATTATCAAACCACTATGAAGGTTTAGGAGAAAATCATACATCAGACAGTGGCAATCGCGTGTAATTTGTCCAGTTCATCGTAGAACATTGGGTTTATGGCTATAGGGGAGAAAGGATCCTCCAAAACACCAGTTCTGCTAGATTAACAAGAAATATCTTCAAGGGAATTTTTATAAAGATTTCATGCATGGCATCTCTAATCCCACAAGGACCATTGGAGGTGTTCCTTGATTCTGTTTGGATTGGGGATCTTGGGATTTTTGGAACTAAAACAGACATTTCAAGTTCTTAGAAACTGAACATTTAAGCAGAACCACGTCTCCATCGAGACCGCCATGCTAAGCTCCCATTCACATGGAGAATCATTTCTGATTATGGATTCTGTAAACAGGAGAATAAGGTGACTCCATCTTTACCAGGCATAACGCGCAAGTCTTTAGCTTCAACAGTCACGAAGTCTGGATTGGCTACTGCCATAGGAATTTGTTTAGCAGCTCAGCGCTCCAATACTCTCTCAAGCTCCTCAAGAACATAGGACAAGGAGCACCAGGGGAGGAATGGGAAAAAAAAAAAAAAAAAGAGTATTGATTATGAGTTTGACTCTGACAATCTAAGGTCTTACGAGTCTTACATAATCAAAGATTATCAACTGTACGTCTCCTGATTAGCCCCAAAGGCTCGTTCATGGCCCTTGACACGGCCACTTAGCACAACCGGAGCAAATGAAGTGGTCTATCTACTCAAAGATGGTTCAGGTTGAACAGAAATCCATTCAAAAATTCTGTTCAGAACCGAGGTAAAGAAAAATTACCATCAAGTAATACACAAAAGCATAAAAATCCACATGGGAATCTCTTTGGCTGGTTAGAGACTTCCCTCTTGATCTGATGAGCAGCACATGCCAAGTGCACTGCGGATTTGTAATGTTATGAGTTCATTCATTGCTGTCTTTTTTTGTCTCGAAACAGCAATCAAACACTTCTTTGATCTCCGATCACGGAGCACGAAACTGGACGTGAGAATACATATCAACTGACCATGAAATCAAGAAAGGAAAACTAGCAGTAATTGATTTTTTAGATTAGATTTATTGGATAGGGAAGCCAGACATTTTCCTGCTGGTTTTATGCAAATGTGAATTATTTGCAGGGGAAGTGAGTTAATCAAAACCCAGCCTTGGCTAAGTACAAACTTGAAGCTTACTGCTATGTTTCTGATTTTTACAGCACAAGAGAACGAAGATCCTTATTTATCAATGAATGAAAAAACAAAAAATAAACAATAAAAAACTAAAACTGTGCATGTAAGACATTCAACTTGCGTTCTCAGATCCAAATATTAATATGCAAAATCGATGAAATATGATACAGAATGATTTCCTTTGATTACCCCCACATGGAAACTCGAACTTCGAAAATTATTAGAGATCGAAATTTTATTGCATGTGTAAGACAACTAATCAATACTGAAAATATAGAGCAAAGATCCTTATCTTCCACCCTGCAAAGCTAGGTCATGCAAAATTATTGGTTCCAATTATCCCTTCTGCATGATTCATGCTAAGGATTTTTAAAAGCCAAGTTGTGTTTGATCTCCTCCTATAAATTGCTCACCCCACTTCTATGTTTCCCACCACCACCATTCAAATTCTCTAGCTCTTGAGCCATCAGTATAGCTTGCATTTTAGAGCTCAGACATGGCTTCAAGAGCACTAGCCTCCACTGCCCTTTTCCTCTCCCTCAACATTCTATTCTTCACTTTGGTGAGTTCTAGTGATTGCCAAGGAAAGCCTGAAGGCCCTAAACATCAGCCATCACCATCAACAACACCAAAGGTCAAACCACCAAAATCAAAGAGCACTTGCCCTAGAGATACCTTAAAGTTGCAAGCATGCGCGAATGTGCTGAACTTGGCGAAAGTTCTAATCGGTGAAAAAGAGAAGGCCACTTGCTGCAGCCTCATTGATGGCCTTGTTGATCTGGAAGCTGCTGTTTGCCTTTGCACTAGAGTCAAAGCTGATCTCTTGGGCCTCATCAAATTGGACATTCCTGTTGCTGTGGAGATCTTGCTCAATGAATGCAATAGGAAGGTTGCTGAAAAATTCAAGTGTCCATCCTACTAAATTTCCTTCAGTTTAATTAGTCCCTCTTGTTATTTTTCTTTTCACGTCGTCTCTACCTCGTGCTTTTTGTGGACCTTAGCTAGTATGTTTACTGGCCATGCCATAAACATTGCTACATCAATAATTTGTTGCTGTTATTTTCGTGTTGATGGGAAGAGGAAAGACTCTTTGCCTTTCCCCCTCTAATCATCTGTTTCTGTTATGCTAAGAAATTTGCCTCTTTCGTTTTTCTTCTCGTCTTTCAATTTTCTTATAGAGCTATACACTACATACAATAATTCATGGTGACCTTTCAACTCGAACATGCTAAATAATATTATTTAGAATTCATATTTTCCTCTCGACTCGGAAAATTTTGTTGAGGAACGTTAAACAATTACAAAAGTGGGCAATTTTATATTGCTATTCAGATGGTTCGTTTACTGCCTTTCCTTTTTCTCTTAATCTGGCCACCTCTTCTTTCATAGCTTCTTTCCTCTTCTTGCTAGCTAGTACTTTTGCTTGCAAACCGCTTATACTAGGGTCCTTTTTCTCCCCTGGTGGTGGAGGTGGTGGCCTTCTGGCTGCTGCATTTGCATTCCAGCCACCGATGTTCAAACCCGTCAGAGCACCAGCCAAGCCCAATGCTATTGTCCTGCATCATGAAGGCAGGAACCCCCATCACATTTGGCTAAACGTATTAGCAAGCTCATGTCTTGAGTATTCAGTTACAGTTGCATGTAATTTGGAAGTCATTACACCAGATTCATCATAACTCGTGGTATATAGAAAACATAGATTCATCAACATTATACTATGGCCTAAATCAAAAGAAAGATGCCCACCTGCGATGGACAAGTTTGTTATCTGATAATGGCTTGGAATCTCCATGGCAAGCCCTCACTCTTTGAAACCCTGGAGATGGAACAGGTGATGTCTTCTTAGATTTGGCTACAGTAGGTCTTGCTGTGGTAGCTGGTGTTATGTAAAGTGAATGAGCCATGACTCTATCTCAAGGGATTGTCTGAATAGAAAAAAGAAAATTGGACAGACAAATTTATCAGATCAATCGTGATATGGCATGAAACCATAGGTGGATAATATTTTGAGCTCTAGTTGTATTGGGAAATGGATATCCATTGGATGATACTAGATAAGCTTCATTGCTGTGCTTTATGTGGACCCATTTTGTTGCTGTTTTTATAGCTTTGATATCCTGCTGTATAGCTCTGGCTTGTGGCCATCTGCTAATAAAAACAGCAAAATAAGGTGGGGCTTAAAATTGGCACCACAGTATATTTCTTGCAGTTGGGGATCAATTTCTAAGAGCGAAATGAGATCGGGATTCTACAAGACAGTTACGATACTTAGAAAACCCTTGACGACTCACCCTCTATTCCTAGGTAGATTTCGCCGATGCCCTAAATTAACATCAATCTCAGAAAAAAGGTGCTCCGCTTAACACTTGTTCAACGATTTTAAAAGCTTTAGGCATTTGATTCTCATTGAGCACGTCTTTCACATTAGCCAACTGAAATGGTGAAATTCTATTCTACTTTCTAGTATTAAGCCAACAAATAACCTCCTGTTCAGTTCAGCCATAAATATTCGTGCACCTCAGATTTCGGTCTGATCTAAAAACAATTAAGTAGGGGAATCTCTATCTCATCATTCCAGCTAATCACCTGCATATGATATGGAATTGAATTTCTACTACAATCAACGAAATCAGAGCATTTAGCCAAAGCAAATGTATTAAAATGCAATGTCAAAATTGATAATGCATTCCATATCAAGCTAAAAATTTCAAGATCTTGTAAACTGAGAAGGTTGTTGTACTTAAGGCGACACAAAAGGCTGCAATAAACAGAATTAACTTTAAAGACATAACTAGGTTTCAAATAACAACTCAAAGTAGTAGACTGCCACAGAAAATCGACATCGGAGCTTAATTGATGGGTGAATGTTTTCACTAGTCATCTTCATCATCAGCAGCTGAGTTGAAGGTATTCAATCGCTCAACCAACTTCTCTTTCCTTTCCTCGTAGGTTAGCTTCTTCAAGTTATACCTGGATACACCAACAAAATCAATGCTAATGAAAATGTGTAAACGTGTAGCTCCATGCAAAAATGGCATGAGAAGCTGAACGAGTGAAATACACAAGGCAAAATCATGCTGGTGATTGCAATAAATACACTGGTTGAAGATATAAACACAAATCAAAATAAGCATTATAGTATTCAACAAAATAGCAACCAACCTCTTGTGCTCCTTGAGTGGCTGCTTCTCTGATTTCTTGGTTGTTGGATCTGCACGAATAGCAGCATGAACCTTCTTGTACAACGCCTCCATACAATCAGCATCAATTTCTCTCTTGAGGTACTCACTAAAGTGAGACTGGTATTTCTCAGGTTCATCCTCCATCAAAGTCTGGGGTGAAGAAACGCAAACTAAACATTCAAGAACCATAATACAAAAAATACAAGCACAATTTCTGATTGACGCAATTTTATGATGCTGAAACAGCAAGATAAGGAACAGTTAAGTGTTAATTTCAACTAGCCAGTATTACCCTCATGTATGCTGCAACATGTCCACCATAAATATATTTCCGGTGAACTTCAGCATCGAGCTGCTTATTGTCCTTTCCAAAGCCAGCAAACCTCTTTTCACTGTGAGGAATATCCAAACCACCATCAAGAGCTCCCTAACAGCAAACAGCACGAATTAGTTAAATGAAAAACTTCAAAGCACGATTCAACTACCATGAATAAATGATGATGTGCACTCACATGTATAACATTGAAATTCAAAGAGACTAAATGACTATCCTGAACTACAAATACAAAAAGCAAACAGCCAAGGGCATAAAATATTTACTTCATGGAAAGGAAAACAAAGGTCCATCCATCAAAATGGATGGTATACTGAAAATGTCAACTGCAACTTCTAATCAAATAAAACCAATGAGAGCAATATTTCAAATATAATTGCATTAACAAATTTTCCACATAATTGATAAAATTGACTGCATGAAATCTTTAAATAAATATTATACTATAGTGATAAAATATTTTATGACAGAACACTCTCAGAACACAAATTATGACAAAGGGAGATTTGGATAGCATATCTTAATATACCTTGAGAGCACCAAAGACACGATTTCCAGTTGTAGTTCTGACTAACCCAACATCAAGTAGGGCACGAAATGGCCTCCTGGTGTCAGCTGGTTCAACTGAGAAATCCTCGCCAGTGGCCTAATACCCAAGATCTTAGTCAAAAACTTCTTGTAACACTCATTTTTTTAAGTAAATAGTATGATAAAAAAGAATAAAGTGAGTTTCATCAATGAAGAAGGATCCTTTATCCTGAGAGTATACCTCAACATTGCCCTCATATTCCTCATCCATCTCAAGCATTTTCAACAAGCGGCGAGCCAAGAGAAGTCCGGTACAGTAAGCTGATCAGGTTTCCAAATAAGCAAAAGGTTAGAGCCATGTGTGTATCAAGGAAGCTCACATATTGAGGAAGCTCATAGTTCTCAGCTAAATAATTACCTGCTGCATAGTTTGTAAGACCAACTTCAAGCCCATATCGAGGAAGTTCATGAGCATAAGCAGAAGCAAGGACAGTATCTCCAGTAATGCTAGCTGATGTTATTTGTGCAACAATGTCCTTGTTGCTCTAAATACAAGATGTTAAGGAGCCAAACCTATAAAACACAATCTAAGACATGAAGTTCTTTTCCAAATTCCATGTTGAGCAGGAGCAGACACCTACACCTATAAAGTAAACAGACTTTCATGCAAGTACATTCACATGCCACTATCTTAAGACCTAATGATGCAATTCAGAGGCAAAAGGACTCATTTCATGTCAACACCATGCACAATTCATACCCATATTTAAATGAAAATGCAGATTGGCCCACTTAAGATACCCAGTATTCTACTTCAACAGTTACAAAATACAGTAAATAAAGAAAAGGTGGCTAACCAGCAAAAAAAACACAGTAATAATATATATATATATATATATATATCACAACACGTTAAAAAACATACAAAGGATACAAATCGGACAACAAATCGATACTTGGGCGTATTGTACTTGTTCTTGTCCTGATTAATCAGTCGAATCCTAGCCCTGTAGTCAGTCTTCCCCTCTACAACAAACAATTCCCATCCATTTATCAATAAAGCAGGAAAAACAACAAAAAACATTAAAGCAAACGAACTTTATCAGCACACTATATATCTAATAAACAAAAAAGTGACAATCTTTACCTCTTCTTCTCTTAAACTTGACTTGAAACCTCTTGGAGTAAGCCTTAGATTTCTGAGCCTTCGCATAGGCCTATCCAAACAACAACAGAAACAAACAAATTAGCAAAAACCAATTTCAACAAATCCAAAAAAAACAAAATCCTACTTAATTCCTAGTTTAAGAAGGGAAAAAAAAAGAAATTTCAATAAAAATCGTAGCTTTTTAAGTCTAATAGTATGGAATCCAGGAAACAGTTTGACGCGTTATGTAGTTGAAAGCTATGGTTTTGAGAGTTACCATTGTTGGAGCTTGATCTGTTAGGGGGGGAGGGGGGGAGGGGGAGAGGACTGGGAGACGGCTAATAGGGCTTGAAAGAGAGTGGAACTTATAAAGGAGCTTGAATTATAAACCCTAGTGACTGGCCTCTGGGTCTTGAAATGGACGGCTGGGATTGAATTATTTTTAGGCAGCTAGGGTTTCGTTGATTTTAATGGTGTTTCGGTCATTTCGGTAGCCCGTTCATGAATACAAAAGCCCAAATCTGTTTTTGATGGGTTCGTAATAAATAAAAATCATTGAAATGAAATTATAGATGGGTTTGCCGTCGAAATATTTTTAAGCAAATAGAAGTATTTATATAATGCAACCGAAATTTAAATGCCTGCTATGTGTGTGTCCCATCAAATATTTTTAGATATTAAATTATTTTTCATGTTATGATGCAAGTTAGATATTTCTTTTAAATTTAAAAACATTTTTAATATGTTTTTTTTAGTATACAAAAATTTAAACTATATATAAATTGATTTAGTTTGATTTGGTCAACTTGAGAGGTTAAAAAATAAATAATTCAGACATCCGATAAAAGTATAATTTGAATAAAAAAATCAAGATGATATTTTTTAAAAAATATTAAAATGATAACATATTAAATTGACTCATATCAACTCGGGTTAACTTGTTAAATTCATTACCTAGCTCCTACCTTGATAATCCAATAGAAAAAAATAAAAAAGTATTAAATTCAATTCTCAATAAACTCAATGTTTAAGGAAGAAATTGAAAACAAAATCCAACTACAAATAATAGTTGAGTTAACTCGGGTTAACCTCTGAAATCTAGGTCATGAAATTAGGATAACTCCATAAAAAGTAAATTGAAAAAAATTATGAAACTTAATTCTCAATCAACCTAATGATGAATAATAAAATTAAAAAAAAAGACAAAAAAACAATTGAGTCATGAGACTAGGATAACCGCATAAAATGCAAACTGAAATAAATTATGAAATCTAATTACTAATTAACTCAATATTGAATAATGAAATTAAAAAGATAAATCCAACTAAAAAAGAATAAAAAAATAAGTCAAATGGCCTAACCCACGATTTAGATTATAAAACCGTGATAACCCCATAAAAAGCAAATCAAAAATAAAATTATGAAACTCAATTCTCAATCAACCCAATGTTGAAGGATTAAATTGAAAAAAAAAATACATTGGTCAACCCGGGTTAACCTGTCAAACCTGGGTCAGGATCAAGATAACTCCATAAAAAGCAAATTAAAATATTCATAAACTCCAATTATCAATCAATCTAATATTGAAGGATGAGATTGAAAAAAAAATAATTATAAAAAAAAAGCCTAAAAAATAATCCTACTTAATCTGGCTAACCTAAAAAACCCGTGACTCATGTCATAAGACGTGATAACTCTATAAAAAAAAAATCAAAATAAATTATGAAGTTAAGTACCTAGTAAACCCAATGTTGGAGGATGAAATTAAAAACAAAAAAACTAGGTTCGAAATTTAAAAAAAATGTCAATAAATTTGAGGACAAGGTGAAAAAAGATTGGGTACTTCATTGTTCATTGCTATAATGAAATGTCAAGGCCTTTTAATACATGTTAATAAAAAAACTATTCAAGCATTACAAACACATTTTATATTAGTAATGTTGTTATAGGATTAAGGCAACAAAACATCTGAAATTAGGTGAATTAGGTGTTCCATTAATAAAGAAAAATATTGCAATCAATTCAATTAAACACACTAAGCAACAATATAATTAAATTGCATAAAGCAAAGAGTTAAGGGATATAAATTCAAACTTGATTTATAACGTAGTTTAGTAAGCCTGCATCCACACCTCAAGCACCAAACCGGACTTGAGTATTGTATTCTTTCACTAATCCATGTTCAAGATTACAATTGTCGCTTGATAAATCCATACTAAGATTTAACACCACTCAAAGATATTTTCTCTCCAAGATTTTTCCCCACTTGATGAATCCATACTAATATTTTTATCACTTAAAGATATGTCATCTTCAAGTTTTTTTCTTTGTGAAATTCTTTCACCAATACCAAGAGTTTTACCTAACTTACAAAGTATTACAAAGATGATTTTGCTCATAACAAAACTCTCTTAAAGAGTATATGATACAGTTTAAAGTCTATTATCTCTATACCTCATTTAGATAATTTGAAGGTATCTAAATATAGTGAGAATGAGAATAAATACTTTATTGCTAAAATATAAAGGTTCAATTTAGCACAAACTTAAATTATGACAAGATTGATAATTTATTGGTGGTTTATTTATTAAAACAGCTTCTATAATATGTATGTTCAAAATCCTTTATCATTTTAGCAAGAATGAGAGTTATTTATAAGTTTTCAAAACAAACTAATTGTTTTTAGCTGTTGGAATCTCACTTATTACTAAAACTGCAAACCAATTCAAATTAGTCAAGCTAATTGGTCGACCAGTTCAACTTAAATTCTATTTTTTTACAATTTGAACCTAGTGAATCTTGAACCGGTTAATCAATCATACATGCATGCACAATGAAGTATGTAAGTTCATTTTAATTGTGCTATCAAGATAAGATATAAAGATTTACACATTGCACCAAAATGAATACTTAATTCTAAGTTTTCGCTTACTTCATTCTTGGATTTCTTTCCATTTTGCTTGTCGATATGTTATTCAAGTAAACTTGTTTAAACTAATTCTCAATAAGATAATATTAGCCATTTTTTCATTCAATTATTATAATCAAAACATACAAGAATGTGACTCAAACGTCAACAAGTAAGACAATTTTTAATTAATAACTCAAAACTCGGCTCAATTAGTCAACCTTGAAATCTATCATCTTAAATTATTGTCTGACTTGATTTTTAAGTTAAATCATATAGGGGTTAACCTAATATGACTCAGTCGACTAAGCAGTTAAAAAAGCAACCTAGATGACCGATAAAAACGTGACTTGACTTTAAAAGATTTCAAGTCAATTTTATTTTTAAATACTGAGACAACAACATATTGGATTGATCTAGGTCGACACACCAACTTGCCACCCAGTTCATAGGACTAGGTGGATTTAATAAGCTTGTTTTTTAAAAAATTATTTTTATTTAATTACATGATAGCAGAAGAAAACAATCATAACAAAGCAATTGAGTAAAATAAAATATAAAAAAAATATGATGGATTGCACACAAAAAATATTGCTAATAACATTTCTATTATCTTACTCGAGAACAAAGCAAAATCAAGCGAGATTTAATAAAATAATATCAAAAATATATTATTAATTAACTTAATAATTTTAAAAAAGTAACATATATAATATATTTGAAATTTATTAATTTTTAAGAAAATAAATTATTTAAAAAAAACACGCAAGTCATATGAAAAAAAGCCAAGATGCAAGGGGCTACCAACTAGGCCTGTGCCTAGGTTTTTTTCTTCTCCACGTCATTTTTTTTTAAATTAACGACATGTCATCTGCAAACTCAATTTTTTTCCCACCAAATAGGTCGCTGAAAAATTGATTTAGGTGTTTTTTCACCTAAAAATACTCATGTAACCTCAAAAAACTAATTCCTCAACTTAAGAAACCCTAAGAATGGTTAAAAAAAACAAAACATAAAATGAAATGAAAAAAAAATTATTTCTCATCCATAATCTATTTTTTCTAACAACTTGAAAGCACAAAAACATCTTAATGAAACTTTTATCCTAAAGAGGGACACTTTCACACCAAATTTCATCGTTTTTGTTATCGGAACACGACCAATTGACCTATCTTTCTCTCATCCACCATTTCTGGATGACTCTCTTTCTCATCTTTCTGAAACTCAGAGACTAAAATATTAACAAAATAAAGTTTTGTAGTATATTGTTCAATTGCAAAACTAAAAGGACTAAAAAGCAAAATTTAAAAATATCCTAAGGCAAAAGTAAGCAAAAGGCGCTAGTATAATTTATTTTTTTTAAAGAAGGGAGGTTCTATATTTTATTTATTTTAATTTTGATCCTCTCTTTTCAATTCTTTTTAAATAATAAAATCATTTTTTGGATGAAATTAAGCATCAATCCAATATCATGATATTTGTTTTAGATCGAGACAAGCACATATAAATTAGATCGAAATAAATTTTCAATCCCAAATCTCAATCAACATGATACTAAATAATAAAATTAAAAAACAATAATACACAGACAAAAAAAAAAAAACAGGGGGGGGGGGGGGGGGACAAGAGTTACAATTCTTTTTTGTTTTAATTTTGATCCTCTCTTTTGCAATACAATCAAATCATTTTTATTTTTTTTTTTGAAATCAATCACCAATCCGGAATATTATTTTAAGACCATAATCCAATCCGGAATATTATTTTAAGACCATAATAATTATATAAAAAATAAATTAAAATAAACTATTAATTTAAAATTCCAATTAATACAATATAAAAAGACAAAATTAAAAAGAAAACAAATTGATGACTGAAGTAAAAGAAGGATAAAAAAAAAAAACCACTACGTAATCTACGAGGGGAGTAATGTTTTCTCCACACGCCTTAATTATTTTTTAATTTCGTACTAATGTGTGTTTCTGAAGTTTAGTTGTCGGAAATCAATATTTAACTAATACTAATTTGTTTTGAAACAAAAACAAGTGTATTAAAGAAAATTGTTTTGTTTTTTTATGCATCTTACTTTTAACCAAAAGCATAGTGAGAGAGAATCAGAAAAGAAACATGAAGCCTAAAACTTGAAATCTAAGGAAGATGGAGATAGAGATACCAGTCAAATGGGAAAATTCGAAATCTTAAGAGCAAAGAATTGCTGTACTCTTGCAAAATTTATCTGGGGCAAGGGCTATTATGATTTCCAAGAACCAATTATATTATTGCATCAATGAATATATCACCACTATTACATTTTCCTAATATACAACAAACAAAAATGGTAAAAATTAAATAGCAACCAAAAAACAACCACCGTCAATTCTCAAACCTTCTCCCCGTGCATAAATGATTATTCAAATTGCAGAAAGGCTAGCCCATTTCCCAAGTTCATAAGGATCAGCAAAGTAATATAACTTAATTCTGTTTGCGAGAGACAACCCTGCTGCCAGTGAAGTTCTTGTACTGGAGTCGTCCACTTCTGCTGGGTCGTCTGTGAATGCTGTAACATCCCCTAAAAGTTTGATCGAAACCATACGGGTTTGTATTTGTCTGGGAAAATCAAAGTACATTGCAGTTCCAGCCTTGGCTTCTGGTAGTCGGTATTCACCAATAATAACCATGTTGTTTGGTTCCTGTATAATTATTGTTTTTGTTGATCGTTCAGCAAAGATTCTAGCAACTTCAAGTCCAAACTTGTATTAATTTAATTATACATCTGAATGAGTGTGCAATAAAAGGAAAGAGCAAAGTAAAGCAATCATAAATAAATGCAATAAGCTCAGGCTTTTGAATTTATCTAATTTTCAGTTCAATGGTTTGTCCAACATCTTGACTTCATCACATGGGTATTCAATTATTACCCGGTTCTTAATATTCAAGCAATTATATTTTAAAAATTGTTTTGGTTGAAATAAGTGATCATAAGCTCTGATTTCCACCCTCTCCCTCCAAAGTTTCAAGGATCGCTTTGGTACAGAATATTATAATGTCAATGGCTACATAAGTCACTTATTCCTCTCAACATGACCCTAGCAAACATAAAGCAAGCGAGCAATCCAACTCTTAAAATGCTAAAGATAGGTTGTTTCTGTAATGAGTATATTCTATTAGCATATAGCTAGGATCAGATATAGTTAGGCCAGGATTTATTGTTCGTAGGGTAGAATTCTTAATTTACAGAATAGAGAAACCATACACAGTTGTATTTTCAATTATTAATGATGTTTTTGTGTGGCTTTCAAGGTCTTTTGACAACATCACAGTTGCTCCATTCAGAAGCCAACCCTTTTTGGTAGGAGGAAAGGACCGGATAAAGATGTAAAATGAGAAGGGTAGGGGAACAAAATAAATGCTATTTCTTGGTCAGAATAAGAATAGTGAAGGAAGCCAAAAAAAACCCCAGAATCTGTTGAAAAATGGCGGCACTCTATTTCCTCCATAGAATTAGGGTTGGTGGGGTTTTTAGTTGCTGCTGCCTACTTGCATTTCAAACATCAGTCAATAATACTAGTTAAAATAAAGCTGGCATGACAGATGATACCTGAAGTGCAGATACTTGTAAATGCAGCACAGCAGGAGAGATGTGTCTGTCTTCTAAAAAAGTGACTGATGTATCCCATATATCAATATCTGAGTACGGAGAATGGCTAACTCGAGGCTTAATAGCACTGAAAGCATCTAGGCGAAATCCAGCAAGCAAAGGAGAAGCAGGAGGCAAATACTGTTCCAGGACAAGATCATTGTCAAAGAGTCTCTCGACCTCAATTGGAACCTGGAAGACAAAGGGAGGGTTAATTGACAAATATCCCTGACACAGGTTTCAAGATTAATATGGAGTTAAAAATTGGCCAAGCAAACAGTTTTGCACCTTGAATCTATTCAGTTGTGGAGCCCTATCAAGCCAGCTATTGAAATTCATGTGATCAGGGCTTTGCGATGTAAGCCCCGTCTCGTTTTTCACTGGAGTTCCTGCCACTAGAATTCTTCGGGCATGAAGACATGGATCATTTTCAACTGCTCCACCAAAAGAGGCACGTCGATTTGCTTGTGCAAATGGGTTTTCATCAAGGGACAAAAGATTGAAGTCTTTCTCAAAATTAACAGAACTTGATCCAGGTCGCTGAAGTCGCAGTGTTATCCAAATGATTCGACATCTAACAGGATTCTTAAAGGTAAATTTCACATGCCTAGGTACTTTATCCTCTGCACCTAACTTTTCTGGTCCATAAATTTCCGAGGAAGAGGTGGCCAAGGACTGGACGTCCCATTTTCCCATGCATGACCTTTCTTCCTTCTGTATTTTATTGCTGGCCCAGATTTGAACCTGTAGTAACAATAGAAGAGAACTTGTCAAAAGCTGTCTAACTTCTCTAAGCCAGTTGTTGACTAAGTTAGGTCTTTCCAAGTCCAGGCCTTCTCAATTTCATGCATTTAAGAGTTCATGAGCTAAAATCACATCGCAATTCCTGATTTGAGAGTCCTGTTCTATTTTTAATTTATAATGGGTAAGGCAGCAATCAAATGGATGTTTGTTACTAGAGGCTAAAGGCAGCATCCCTTGATAGGCTGTCTATGGCAAGTGCACACACAATGAAAGCGAGAACTATAATAGCATGTCATACAGAATACAAAAGTTGAGTACAACTGACTTTATAATTGTATCAAAACAATTCCAAGCAAAAAGGACCATCAGGACACAGTATGATGCAGGCACAACTAAACAGCAAAATCCAACCCCATCTCAACCAACAGAAGGACATGGGTACAGCAAGGGCATGAGCAGTGGTCCAGTTACATCACAATATTGTTTGTTACAGATATGGTAATATGGCAACTTATTGCAATCTATCTCTGGGAAACAATCTCCAATTTAATGATAGCAATCCAAAAATTGGCGCAACTGATTAAGTATTCAAGATCTAGATAAAAAAGAACTAGCAAATCTGTTAACCCTAGCAAACTATAGTCATAACAGGAACTCATTACCCCAAGACAGGCACAGATATCAGTATTTATTTAATGCCAAAAACACCTAGTCACAACAAGAGACGATTTCTAATGACTTTGGATGCACATCAAACCAAACAGGTGCTACCACGCTAGCTTCTGAAGAAAAACATTGCCCAGTCTCCAGTAAAACTATCTGCCAAAGGACAACAATGAAGCTGCTTAAGAGCAAAAACAAACACAAGCCCGCACAGGTACACACATTTTAGTATTAAGGTTAGAGCCTTCATAGCTTTATGATGTGAGGGGAAAGTTAAATTTCAATTTTCAAAGCCAAGCACTTGGTTCCACCTGACTATCTATCTCTCATCAATCATAATAGCTAGTATCTCTAACAAATCTTCAAAGTTAAGAGTACAAAATACAGTGTCTGCAGCATGTGCTTAAATCACATTTTAGTATTAAGGTTAGAGCCTTCATAGCTTTATGATGTGAGGGGAAAGTTAAATTTCAATTTTCAAAGCCAAGCACTTGGTTCCACCTGACTACCTATCTCTCATCAATCATAATAGCTAGTATCTCTAACAAATCTTCAAAGTTAAGAGTACAAAATACAGTGTCTGCAGCATGTGCTTAAATCACATTTTAGTATTAAGGTTAGAGCCTTCATAGCTTTATGATGTGAGGGGAAAGTTAAATTTCAATTTTCAAAGCCAAGCACTTGGTTCCACCTGACTATCTATCTCTCATCAATCATAATAGCAAGTATCTCTAACAAATCTTCAAAGTTAAGAGTACAAAATACAGTGTCTGCAGCATGTGCTTAAATCACTTCAACTCAGGCTTGTTATCAAGCTTCCAAAAACCTTTGTTAAAAAACTGACCCTTGAATGTGCTTATACGACTTCAACTCAGGTGTGTTTTTAACCGAAACAAACTTTGTTTCAAAAACAGACCCTAATTTTATTTACCGGAAACCATGTAAATAGATGAAAAATCATCACATGCAGAGCTTTTGTGGAGAAAAAAAACAGAACTTTTACAAACTTAAAGCGCAAATGATAGCACATTGAAATTCATTGATTTAAAGAGTGTCCTGCACTTCAAGTGCATTTTGCAAGCCTATCACCTGTGACTAAAGAATTGAAAGTCAAAGGAAACTTTTTCCAAGCTGAATACCATGAGAGAATTGAAATTCATTGATTTAAAGAGTGTCCTGCACTTCAAGTGCATTTTGCAAGCCTATCACCTGTGACTAAAGAATTGAAAGTCAAAGGAAACTTTTTCCAAGCTGAATACCATGAGAGAATTGAAATTCATTGATTTAAAGAGTGTCCTGCACTTCAAGTGCATTTTGCAAGCCTATCACCTGTGACTAAAGAATTGAAAGTCAAAGGAAACTTTTTCCAAGCTGAATACCATGAGAGAATTGAAATTCATTGATTTAAAGAGTGTCCTGCACTTCAAGTGCATTTTGCAAGCCTATCACCTGTGACTAAAGAATTTAAAGTCAAGGAAACTTTTTCCAAGCTGAATACCAAGAGATAATCAGGGACTGTTTACATGGCAGGAAAGCATACTCTTTTAATGCTAAATAAGGATTTTGAGAAGATTTTTTCCATTCAAGCTCAAAATTGACCGGATGAAGATGGTAACATCTGACTGGCATTACATGCTCATTTAGTGATATAGGGCTTTGACACACGCGCGCGCGCACTGAAGAACATATATACACCATTTATCTACTCCCTAATCTAACTAACGAGAAGGGGCAGGAGCACTCACTGTGGGAGCGTCAGTTACAGAATAGCCACAGGGACTAACAAGCAAGATAACTCCACTGACATCAGAGAGGGTGCCAAGAACAATAACAAAATCAACAGAGGTGACAGTTGGAGGAGCTTTCCAGTATAACTGCCGTGATCCAGAACTCAATGGAGAAAGTAATGACAAAAATGGTGCTGAATCTTTTGCTGTTTCAACCTACAGAACATAATCAATTGTCAAAAACCAAGAAAAATTTGGAGAAAAGAATTTAAACCATGCCTAGAAAAAAGCTACATAAATAAATAGAATCATCATCAAAGAGTGAAACTTCGATAAAACTTTTGTGTGGCTTTAAATCCTTGGTCATGCACAGCAGGCTCTCTATTATTTTATATGTATTTCTTTTCTTCTTTTTGTTTGATTGTAGGTCAAGAGAGATGGGAGGAGAGGGATGTCATGGCAGGCCCATGGAAAACTAAGATAGGGAAAGTGAGGCAGAAGAAGGAGAATGCCTCCCACTCAAAAGAGTTAGCAAACTACTGCAGCAGATTATGAGACATGGTCTATGACATAACAATTCTGTCAGACAGAAAAGGCAATGAAGACATACAGATGATAGATTGAATCCAGAACGTACTAAGAAACTAAGTTAGTAGATTGAATCTAGTCCATTAGGTATCTTTCTTGTGAAATTCAAACATAAAGACAGATATGGATACACAGAAGTATCATGGAAATATTTAGCAGACTAATTTGACAGGCCACTCAAATGCTATAGGAAAGGAATAAAATGAGAAGAAATGAGAAGAAAATAATATGATATGTACTGAAAAATGAATTTGACACAAGTCAAGTGCATACCGAGTGTAAGAAACTTGCGAATGGAAATTCAGCAAGTGATTCCAGCCCAGAAAGCAAATGGTGTAGGATCCTAACAGTTTGCTGACGATTAGAAGACTGACTTTTTTCAGGAACAAAGTCCCTCAATGAAGACCCTACGACCTGGTCCAAAGCCTTATAGGCAGCCCTATCAGAACGGTCTCTTCTTCGCAAGCTAATCAGAACCCTTACATAGTCTAATATCAAAGCATGGAGTACTATATCACTGCAACATTGTTTACAAACAACACTATCCAGTGTTACAGAACGATTAGTGGAGCTGTCAACCTCCCCTGAGTTATTGAGCAAAAGAGCTCCTCTCCCAGCACAGCAAACTTTACAAACATTTCTTTTGCACTCAGAACACGACAAGATAGATTTTGACGCTCCCGCAGAAGAAACTGCAGAGGGTGCAGATGCAGGTGCTGTTGTTTCAGCACGCACCTCACACATGCGCCCAGAACAGTGGTCCCCAATTCCATTAACATTCCAGAAATCTACCACATTATTGTCAACAGTCCCAAGACCAATAGAAGCATTAAGTTTGTCTTCCAGAGAAGCTTGTCCAAGCAAAGCAAGGGCGTTTGAAACTTTACACAACCTAGCCACATATGATTCATCCATCAAAACATTTGGATTTATCATAGCAGGATCAATTCCAAATGGCAGCAAAGCTCTATCCCTTTCAGCAGCAGAAAGATTAAGCCGGAGTCTTTCAATTTCAAGCCTCATAGCTTCCACAAAGTTCAATTTTTTTCCCTGCAAAATTGTGTTGAATTAATTGGGAGCAGTCACTTTATTGAGTCAATAAATCAAAACTTATTAGCTGACCATCTTGAGGAAATGTAAAGGAAGAAAATTTATGCAATTTAAGGACATAGCCATTACAATAAGTTAAATGGAGGTAATTTCACTCCTGTAGTAATGTTTCTTATCTGAATGAAATACTGCAATTCAGTTGATCATGTAATAGCCTGGGTTTTGACACTTACGATCATGTAGAGTTTACAATTAGGAAAAGTTTTTGAAGCTATGCCAAGGAGAAACATTATCACCCTAAGACAAAAAATGGCCTGTAAACAAGAAACTGATAAAGCTCTAAAAATGCACATTAAATCCATATCTAATTGCTTCGCTACTGGTTTTGCTTCTTCAAATACTCTGCTATTTCACATAAGAAGTCCCACAACCCAATGCTAAAAGCTACAAATTCCTCTCAACATCAGTATGCTTTTCATGTGTGGTTGTGTAGTCAGATGGAGAGACCAGAGAAAGGGCCTTGAAGCAAAGCATGCTGTTTTATCTGAGTATTACAGCTATTGTATACTACAAGACCTGCACTGAGACTGAGCTCAAATATCAGGCATCATACAAAAATTTCAATTTAGGGTTCCAATGTTAGTATCAACATGTCTCAAATTTCACGTCTTACATTTTTAAGTTTATCAGATCATATCCTCAAATTCTCGATCATATCCTCAAATTCTCGAAGGCTTTTGGTATGAGCTCATTATGATTTTTCTTCTTCTACAGGAGACATTTTTTCTACTTAATTATCTCCCTGTTTTTCTCTTTTTTGTTATTTATCTGTCATTTCTTCTGGCTCTGTATACTGTTCTCAATCCTGCTCTTTGTTTACTGTGTTCCTTTAATTAGCTCCAACTACCTCTCACATACAGATTTCTACGACTCCTTTAAAATTCTTTACCAAACTCTACAACAAAAGTTAAGCGGCCAGATTTCTCCAACCTATCTGACATTGATAAGTATGCTTTTTTTGCTTGGAAATAAAAGAAGTCCCTTAAAATCAAAGCTCAAGGAATAACCAATTTTTTTTGTAAGTGATCTTTTCAGAGAATCCCAAATGCACCCAGTTTGGAGTTTGTTTCCAAACACCATTTGGTCTTTCTCCATCTAATAGCTTTTGCAGTGGTTTTCAGGTTCTCCTAAAATTTTTTACAGGATATGATGAAATACTAAAAGTGGCTGCAACTACACTAACATAGAATGAACACACCAGGCATTTGATCAACCCAAAACAAAAAAGATCAGTAGACAAAAGGAAAATTTTAAAGAAGGATGCTATAACATAGCAAATGAAAGAAAACACAAGAGCAGCAGCATACCATTTGTGGCCCTGCAAATAATTTTAGACAGTTGATGTACTTCTGGGCACTGCTATCTTGTGATGAAGAGAGCTTATCATCAGCTACGGTACTGCGATGTTCAGTTACAGCTTGGTCCAAAAAACCAAGCAAGTCATTTTCCTCATGTAGATTGTTTTGGGTTACTGGTTGAGAAAGAGGATGAGAAAAGATGTTGTCACTCCCCTCATGTACATCGTACTGCATCACTGGTTGAGAAAGAGGATCAGAAAACATGTTATCTCCAGTCAAAAGATCAAGCCAGTTTGTAGAATCACTTTTTTGAATTGATGGGGTTATATCATTGGATAGAGAAGCGCTGGAAAATGGATTGGTTTCGGTACTGGACAAGAATAGGTTGGATTCCTTATGAGTTTTTTTGGCAAGTTCAGTTATTCTTGCACCAGGGCCTTCATTGCTGAATACTCCTCTCCATGGAAGAGAAACTCCAAGGATCTCTACCTGTGAGAAAATGTAATACAACATCATTGTCCATCAACAATTAAAGCAAACCCGGGACACTGGAGAAAGTTAATGAACAGAATAAGCAAAGAAAGTAAGGGGAAAAATCCTTTGACAGAAGACACTTTCAAATGAATGTCCTGGGAAAACATAGCTCCACTATCCACAGCTCCATGGCATGGACAAATAATGGAAAGAAGAGCATACAAATAAATGAAGGAAAACATGTTTCAACTATCCACAGCTCCATGGCATGGACAAGTAATGGAAAGAAAAATGTGCAAAATAAATGAAAATTTTCTACTTTAGTGGAAGCCAAAAGTGCTTCTCCAGCACATTAACCAACCCAATAACTCTATGACACTACCAGAACTTGCTTAAGAAAAGCTAATTCTAAGTAGCACAGGTGAAGCAGTAAAAAGCCCAAGGGCATCAGCGAGTTTGATCATCACACCAGAGCATCTAAGTAGTATAGTTCCTTGAGAGCATGAAACTTTAATTCTTTTAGTCAACTTGAATGTTCCAAATGTATGCATTCATGTGAAACATGCATCTAGCTCAATGGGGATATTTTTGAAACTGTCATCACGAAATTTTAACTTTCATCTCTCTCAAGCTATAATTTCTCTTAATAATCAATTTTCTCTTATCTATAAAAAAATCTCCCCAACCAGTCATGTCCTGATGCATTTATTTCTGTAGAGAAACAAAGAAAGTCATCCTCCGAGAATATCACAGTACAGAAGTCCTACAAAAAATTCAAAAGCAGATTCTAGAGAATGGCAAGCCCGTTTACTATCAGGTTTTCATCTATGAAGTCTCAGAGCAAGGCAATACATGTCACCATGTCTAGCTTAAAAAACAATAGCATGACCAAGCAATAATATTAACATGAAACGGGATGAACATGAATTAGATCGAGAAATATTCATGAAAAAATGGTTTTCACCTCGCCAAGAGTCAGAGGACTCCTTCCAGAAACAGCAGGATAAAATGTAATTGCCACTATACGAGTTAGGAAGTCCAGCTCTCCCTCTGGTTCTTCAAACTCATACAAAAATGGCAAGGTTGATGTATTATGGGCGTGAAGGCGTGCACCAGCTCCAGTAACAGCCATATCCTCAGCATTAATTGGTCCTGGCAAGGGTATCAAAAGGTTTGTCCCCTTTACACACTGAGGTATGGAAGCACCCTGTAAAGAAAGTCCAAAGTAAGACTAGGAACTATAGGAGATTATGTTATGTCCATATGAACATGCATGCTTTCCTTTTGCATCTAGGTGTGCATATATATATATATATATATATATATATATATATAACACATATATATAGCTTTTCCTTTCTTTGGCTGGGTAGCATATAGTGCATGTTTGTAATAAACTGAAGTAGCCTCCAAATGTTTAGAGATAAATACAGAGTTACTGGTACCCAAGTAGACAGCAGACAGCATGTCTTCCATCAGATCACACACCAAACATTTTCCACTTCAAGCTCAAGAATACCGAATAACTAGCCCTTATTCCATCTATAATCTATTTCATGATGTAAAAACCTTAAACCAACATGCAGGAAAAGAAAAAAGCAAAAAAAGGAAGAGCAATGATCTATCCATGGCCCTTCAACATATTATATTCAATAATCAAGGCCATATTTTTACATAGAAAAAAAAAAACTATTCACAAGGTGCATTTATCAATGTAACGGTTAAGAAGCACTCTGTATAAGCATATACTACAGACCTCCACAACTAGTTTAAGCCCATCTAGGTAGCGTCCCGTCCTCACATCAACAGTTGATGGGTAAGTGGAATCATCTGCTCCATGAGATACTGTTAGAAGAAGCTGACAGACGTGGCAAGGCTCACCAAGATAGATAAAAAGTTCAACCACATCTGCACCTTGTGGGCAAACCTGTTAGATGAATGATGCATGAAGTTAAACACGGTTTATAAAGAAAGTGAAGAAAAAAAAAGTCGAAGAAAAGTTTCCAACTTGTGAGTTGAACCAATTCAAAACTTGCATACTAATTCCATGCAAAGACTAAGCAAAATAAAAAAGGTAATTACCCATATCAAGTCTTTTCTCTTGAAACTCAGAAGACTGGACCCACCATTGGAAGTTGGAGTGATGTTGGGGACTGGCTTAAGAAAGAAACCAGAAGGTCGAGAAGGAACCTGGAATGATTCGCTCATTACATACTTGGAAGTAAACAGCTATCTTCAATATCTACTTAGACCAAAGGTCCGCATTTAGCAATCACCTTATTTCATGTCAATACAATAGTCAAGAGGTAATATGATACAACAGGATGTTGAGTTTGAAATACAGCAAAATTGAGTAATTGATGAGCTGATTGATAGGAATCTTGGCACCAAACCATAAATCTGGTATTTGAATTCCAGAAACGTTTCCAACACAAATCTTAAGGTTAAAAAGAATGATAAGGCAAAGCGATAAATGCGTATCTCACTAGTCATACATGATAGCCCATTAAGACATCAGAACAAAAGGGTAAATATCTAATAATATAGTAACCAAAAATCCATGCAGCTATGTTTAGAAAGGTTTCTGAACTTTACACTCAATTTGTCTGAGTGAGCTCAAGTTAAAAATATATATATATATATATATATATATATATGAAACGCATTAAAATTAAAGAAAATGGATTCAATAATTGGGTGCAAAATGGAGCTAACTAACCAAGTGACTTTATGGTACAATGTAATTGGTCTTGCTGCATTGATAGAGCAAAATATTTATCTAAGAAAACACAGCTTGTGATAAGGAATCCCAGAATAAGTAGCTGATATAGAGAATACAGAACATACATTTAGAGGTTGAACTGGAACTGATGGAAGATGCTTGAAAAGTCTCAATCCAAGAAACATCTCCAACTGCTTCTGACGAGAGCTATCTACAAGTACATTTTTATATCTTCTCTGTAAAGTGATTTGAAAATTCTGAGCTACAGAAAACTGTTTAAATTTTCCTGCTTCTTCATTGAAAATGCTAAGAATTTGACTGTGCATAGCTTTAGAACCCGTATAAAGTGTTGCATGGATATCACCAGCAAGAAGGAAAAGATTTGCCAGCTGAGATAGAGGAGATAAAATTGTTGAACTCTTGAACTCCTCAAATGACATGTCAAATCTCTTCCAAGGTTTATCTGGACATGGATGCTTCCATGTTGTAGTTCTAGTGTTGTGATCAATATAATATGTTTTCCCTGTGACTGCATCAGATCGTTTCTCCCAGCCTGGTGGCAATGGAGCTGTATATCCGCCATAGTTATTGACTGACTGATAACCATATGTCGAATCACTATCAAGTGATATGGCCAACCTCCTGCATTGCTCCACAAAACATTGTAGAGCGCCAAAATAACTAGCAGCATTGGTTCTATCCAAGGAATCTGCACAGTTAAAACGGAGGACTCCATTTTGATGTGATCTTAAGCAGAAGGCACCTGCAAAATCATCAGTATAGATGATTTCACCCCTGCAATCATTAAGTCTTTGTCGTGAAGGTAAATAATCCCCTTCAGAAATGCCAACAGCCACAGTGGGTGCTTTGAGAAGTTTCCACAGTCCTTCAATTGTTTGTTGTTCACCATTTAGTTTTACACTGGCATGCCAATCATAATTTATAAGATGTATTCGCGTATAGGGAAGTTTTCCAGTTGATTTTATATAGCTTAAAGATTTCTCAAAATGATGAACTAGAAGAGCTTCTGACTTTCCTGCTCCATTCCTAAGCAAGTTGATGCATGCAATTGGAACACTAGGTTTTTTCTTCTGACCTTCCCCAACAGCTATATCAGAACTGCGAGCATCATATCGTTTACTCAACCTCTGATAGTACTGTGAGCTTCCTTTATAAGGTTCCCGATCTGAAACATAAATCTCTGCTTCTGCAGAAGTCATCTTCAATTCTGCACCCCACCAAATTGGAATTGTTCCTCGTCTCCAAATGTATGTGTTGAAAGGAACACTCTGACTAGTCATCTTTGGCACCCATACAAGTTGCTCACATTCCACTTCATTTCCTGTTCATTTGATCAGTTATGCAAAACTCATTTCAAAATCATGCCCAACTAAGATAAGAGAAAGAAGTAATAAAATTAACAACGTAAATGATTTAGAAATCAAATAGAAGCATAAATAAATATATGCAATAACATTGTTATTCATACATGAGAAGGGGTCTGGAGTAATAATGACTTCTTCAACAGATATAACCAGATAAATATATGCATCTAAAACCAATTCATTTCTCTATTGCTCATTGTTCTATGATCATACTTTATTTCTACAAAATAGGAACCATGGCCCAGAGAAGCCAGTATGCCAAACAGGTGCGTATAAAAAATTTAGTAAATGGTTGTTATTTATGAACAGTAAAAAATAAGAGGACAGAAAATGTGAAACACAAACAAATCAAATCAAATCAACCAAACGCATAACCTAGGGAATTTCAACAAGAAAAATGGCATCAGATTCCAAGAGATATTTTGGTCATCTAACCTGTGCTAAAACATGAATTTATCCCCCTCGCCAAGTATCGAGTACCAGGATGCAATCTACTACGGCGAGCTGTTAGAGCAACGATCCCTTCTGACTGCCCTGAGCTTCCAAAAATTCGACATTCTGCAAAGCCCTATACATTAATATCAACCAAACAGTATCAAATGTAAATTTTATGTTGTAGCCATGATATTACTCTTAAGATAGAATAAGAATCCAGAGCAAGGTAAATCATTGCGAGCTAGGGATAGAGAGTGGTAAACAGAGGCAGACTAGAAACTGGAAGCACATGGACAGTTACGACAGTGGAATTGCCTCTGGTTAACACAGCTGAACCAACTCAAACAATAATGATGTTTAAATGGACTGTACAATTTTTTTTTCTTCCAATAATGATGTTGACAAGAAAATGTTTAAAGAATTTTTAGAGTTAAAATAGTGCCAACAAAACCAAACACTGTTCAGCTTGTTTGAATCAGTTTCATTCCAATGGTCAATGGATCACTCTTGGTTGAAAACTTGAAAACAGAAAGTCATTTAAATTGGTTTCCTCTGGAGAAATTATAACCTCATATGCTCAATTAAAGGCATTATAGCCCACAAGCATGGCATTGGGGATTGCTGGACTAAATTCAGTGGTTAGGGACTAAATTCTGTCCTCAATTCTTCATGGATGAGCCTGAGATGTCATACCTCAAGGAAAATAATTCATTCTCCATTGCTTAGGTTTTTACCCGGGAGCCAACAAGCTCGCTCATAAGCTTTTGGCCTTACTCTCCTTCATTCAATAATTTATTGTCACTTACTCAACATCACAATTGTGCAAGTGCAGGCTAAACTTCAAGAATGACAACTTTTAAAATATTTGACAATCAGATATGTGTTAGTAATAAGACACTGAGCACAAAGCAAAACCTGCAGGAGTGTGACACAGTGCTGTGGAAGCCCGATGTTTTTGAAAGGCATTGAAAACCATCCATTCCAAACAAATTCATCATCGGGATTTTCCAAGGGCATACGACTTGGAAACGGTCGAGTGATATCTCTTGTCTCGCAGAAGTAGTGCTTCCCATCAATGTCAAGCTCAGTTAACTCTAGAACACTTTTCACCTCCCCTTTACCCTGCTGCTGAGGATTTTGAAGAGATATTTTGATCCATTGGCTCTCTGTTACTGTATACACGGATCCTCCACCAGGCAAATTTGGAATGCTGGCAGTCAACTTTGTAGCTACAAGAAGCAGCCCAAAGCTTCCTAAGGCAGCATATCCTAATATCGCCTTCGCATTTGTAGTACTCCTGCAAAGCCATCGTGATCCATTTGTAATGTAATTTAAAGCTTCATCTTCAGATTTAAAGACATCAAAACCTAACTTCCCACTGAATCGAAGCAACCCTGTTGTTGGGTCAACATATATCACTTGAGTATCAGTTCTAGAAGACAAGCTGGCAATAATGTAAACTTCACCGCTATCCAGGGTTGCAACAACCACAGATGTGAGTCTTGAACCACCAACTGCAGTAAAAACCAAGGAGCAAAAATGCATGTAAATATTGGCTAAACTAAGGTAAAAGCAGATGCATTCCCTATTAAAATTAATCTTCCTCTAAGCAGACAGCCAAACTGAATTTTGTCGGTCATATAAGAACAGAGAAAAAAAACATATGAAACAAATTGACATCAGAAATGACTGAAGAGCTCCAAGAAATGTTTATCATCAATCATTTTTCCCTCGATATGGTATAATTACGATCGTGGGTCTTGCAATCATATAACATATGTCCCTCGCACCCTCTCTATAGTCATTCATCACCGAAACCTAGATTAACCAGAAAAACCCCAGTGGCCACTTAAAAATGCATTAATCTAGTTCTCGAATTGACACTAAAATGACAAAACTACTGATAATCCATTATTCCCTGCATGTGATAACCCTAAAAATGATCGTCGGTTTCGTGATCTATACACTCCATAATCCATCGGACAAGTTGTTTATCAACAAAAACTAAATGAAAGAGTCGAGTCGGGTCGAGTCAAATCGAATTCAGCGTAACAGTACATATCCAAGTGATCCCATAAAAAAGACGCATTCATCATCTAATTCTCCAGACCACGTAACTATCTAAAGAAAACTCTCGCATACATTAGCAAGAAAGCTACACAACGTCGCCGGTGTTCTAGCTAGCCCTCCCATTGAAACATGATAATAATAATAATAATAAAGCAGCAAATGCAAGGATTCTGTATGCTCACCGGGTGATTCCATGCGCCCTTAATCAATAACCTGGTGATCAAATGCCAAAAAATAACTCAAATAATTATAAAATATATGCAAAATCGCAATTTTAAAAAAGAAATGCTCTAAAATATCAGCAGATCGGAAACCGTTAAGATCTGAATTAAGAGATCTACAAGCACTAACAACTGCCTTTTCCATTTCAAGAATGCTAAAATCACCTAATTATTTCAATGCGCGAGTTTTTAGAGAGAGAAAGTAGAGAGAGAAAGAGCTTACCGGAACGGAAATTCTGAAGCTTTGAAAAAGAACGCGAGAGAGAGAGCCGAGAAAATCGTGGAAGAGTGAAGAAAACTAGATAAAGCATAATGGCTTCATTCAGGGAGTCACGCATGAGTCCCCAAGTTATCCATTCATTTCCAATTGAGTTTTTAAACTATTTTGTTTTCAATTAAGTACTTAAAGTTTTCCGTTAAAAGCGCTTATTTTACGCAATAAAAGAAGGCTCAGTTTGGTTGGTACGTATAATTTTGATTTTTTAAATTATTGTTTATTATTATAACTATATACTTGATTTTTAAAAAAAAAACTTTATATATAGGTTTTTGTGAAATGTTTTTGTAGTTAAAAAAAATTTAAGTGAAGAATAAAAAATTTATATATACATGTAATCAAATAAATTAAAAATTACCTATGTTAATAAATAAAAAAATTATAAATGATAACTAAAAATAAAATTTAAAAAATCAAGAAACAGTTGTAAATCAAGATATTTAATTTTTTAAGATAAGGTATTTTTCTAGTTGTGTTTGTTAAAATAATTTTTTTATTCAATCAAACAAAATAGACATGCATTAAATTGATTGAATAAGATAAAAGTAAAAAAAATATTATACAAGGCTACGTATACTAGAAATATTATCTGAAACTGATTTTTTTTGTTTCAAAAAAACAAATTCATCTATACAAAAGATAAAAACAAAATTATAGATAAATCAAAAAAACATGTTAAAAAATTAAATGCATAACAAAAAACTAAATGTCATTTAAATAGACTCTTTAAATACAATAAAATAGAGAATGGATATTGATCTAAATATAAATAAATGAGATTTGAAAAACAAAAACATAAAAAAAAGCTTTAATTGAAAAAAAAATAGAAAAACAAACTAGGCACTGCTGAGCCTGACATACCAGCCCAACCCACATCGACCCATTGCTTATGGAGCGGATGACATGTCGTTGTTCCTAAATTTTTTTGAAAAAAATAATAAGATAACGTGTCATCTGAATTTGCTTGGATTCTAGCTATTATGGTGATCAGAAAATCACGACTTAAAGTTTTCTATCCAGAAAACCTACAAAAACACTTTAAAAACCGTGATTAACCTCTAAATAGCCTAAAAAAACATCTCGAAAATCAAAATCAACCCAACCTCATATTTGTTTTTTTACAAACTTTAAATGTAAAAAAAACACATATATAAGTCCCCTGATCAAATGAAACCATTTGACACAAATATCAATCGTTTTGATGGTCTAGGTCGGTGTCAACAATATTTTTCTTTTTACTATTAGAATCTAACAATCTCTCTCTCAATCAGGAACTGCAAAATAAAAAAAATATTTTTTTGTATCAAAATTAAACTGGAAAAAAATTAAGTTACCAAAATTGTATAATTTATGTTATTTTTAAAGTTTGAGAACTAAAATGTATTTTTCTCGAAACTCCTAATAAATCAGAAGTAATTAGCCTTCAATTATGATTAAATCAAAAAAATATTAATGATCAAAATGAATTATAAAAAACACACAGTGTCATCCATAATATTTCATGTATAGAAGAATAATATCGATTCTATATTAGAATCTCACTCCTTCAAGTTTTTGTTGTATAATTTTATAAATATTTTGTGATCGATATATAGTTATGGTGTTCTAAAGCTGGAAGGACACTCTTATCACTGACTGAGATTGAATGGAAGTAATTTCTATTTAAAAAAATGATAAATTCTTATAGAAGGGAGATTTAATTGAAAAATTATAATATATTGGATTTAATTGATGAAAACATAGTTTTAGGACTTGATTGAAAATTAGAGGATGAGCTGGGGACAAATTTGAGGTTATCTCGTCCTGCTTGGCTAGATGGCTATACACGATACGGTCATTGAAGGCGGCAACCAATTGTATTCTGGCAACCCAGCAGAACATCGTAATTAAGAATAAATAAATATTGACCAGAAAAATGAAATAGTGGAGCCCGCGGGGCGTGTGATGGAGGCCGAGATCTTGCAGATGGCGCGTGAGCGTTGATTCATATGCAAATTTCATGTTAATACAGCAACATTCAACACGTGGCAATAAAAATAAAAATATTGTTTCGATTTGAAAAAAATTCGATGATTTGACGTAGCAATTTTTGCGATGCTTAATAAGGAAGATAATTTTTGTTATGATTTTACCACAAATTTTCAAATAAAAATATTTAATAGCTCATAATTCTAATTACTTTTTTCACGTAATAAAATCACCATAATGTATAAATTATACCTATACTAAGTAGCACAACACGAAGTGCTTTAAAAATAAAATTTTAAAATGTCGTGGGCTAACAATTATAGCAGGGACTTGTTACTTTTCTTAGTATTTAGATTCGACTTTCTATGTTCATGTCTGTTATTTTTACGGTGTTTTATCTATTTATTGGGCTTGCAGGGTGTTTAATGGGTCCGATGATTAGTTATGGTGCGCGTAAACTGACCCGGACACACCGGGTTATCAAAAAAATAATAATAAAATAAAATAAAATTTTACCATAAGTATATGTACTTAATACAATTTAACTTGAATTGCATTATTTTTTAAATAATTTTAAATGAATATAAAAATCCCACAATTGTTATAGAAAAAGTCTCAAAAAAAGATTATAAAAATAAAAAATAACTGGAAAATAAAATGATTGGTTCATGAATCTTTAATATGTTACTAGTAGATTTTAATATTTTTTGATGATTTTAATATATTGATATTTTAAAAAAATATTTTTCTTGTTATTAAAAAGATATATCAGTTTACTTGTTATTAAAATGGCTATAATTTAGTTGAAACAAAATATTTTTCTTCCTTTATACACGAGAAATGTGATGTCCTCTTTGAGTATTTTATACTTAGGAAGACGCACATGCATGGTTTTTAAATTCGATAAAAAACGATCACCGACTTATATGAATCAGGTAAATCAAATTAAGTTAATTTGGTTTAATTTTTATTTATAAAAAAATAAAAAAAAATATTATTTATAATAAAAAAAGTCATTAAGCTGTGGATTAACCCGAGTTTTTGATCGGATTACACCAAATTAATTTTCTTTTATTTTTATTGAAACCCAACCTAACATGAAATTTTAACTCATCAAAGTTATAGGTTAATTTATCAGATTAAATCAGGCTCTAAAACATTGTGAAATTAATTATAATAGTATTTAATATGTTTTAAAATAATAAAATAATTTATTACAATAATATCACTATAAACTTATAAATTTAAAATAGATATTCGGTTTGAGTTTGAGCATAGCAAGTCGAACTCGGTCTTTCCTATAAATACCTTATTGTCGAGTCAAACCGAGTAATAACCAACAATCCAGTCCAACCCTAACTGGGCAGGCGAGAATTGAGAAGAGTCACAACATCTTAAGCAACAAACAGAAAACACAGAAAATGAAGGGGGTAATGTTAAATACCAAACAAATAAAGGGCAACCATATGAAAATAGTATTATAAGTAATCAAAAAATCAAATCCAAAACTCGTCCCCACCAAAAAAACGAGAGGCAAAGAGAAACCTTAGAGATGAGCTAGAGGCATCGACAAGCCACACGATTGGATTCTCTAACTTGATATATACTGTTTCAGTTGACAAGTTGCCACACAAATACATTGCCCATTCTCAGTTTCCTAGAATTTGAGTAAGTTTTAGTCCTTGTCCGGAGCGGGTTTGCTTTAGTTTAGCTTACTGTGTTGTAATTTGTCATTTTTTTTGGTTGAACGCTGTAGTTGTATGTCACTCTTTGTGGTATTAATGCTTTTAGTGTTTGTATTTCGAGCAACCCAGTTGAGCAATTGGTCTATTTACGTTGAGTCCCTATGGGTTTGGTTATAGCTTTAGCTTAGTGTGTTATCCATCCTGATGATTTACACACACACACATGTTTTGTGAAATGAATTCTCTGCTTTTTCTTGGTTTTGTTTGAAAATGGAACTAAAGCTTGATTTTTTAGAAGCCAACTTAGAAGGGCTCATCATGGTACAATGAATTAAAGTGGTCATGGTTGAATTCTGCTTATTTGGATCCATTTCCCACTTTTCTTTCATAATTTTTATCCACATTGATGTCATTTGTTTTCACTATGCAAGAGAAGGAGTTTGCTCTTTTTTTCTTTAGAATTGAATTCCAAGAAATCCTCTTCAAAGTTGATTACTTGTCATAAATTGAGATGATCCTCATTCAACTTAGCTTGGTGTGATTACTGTTCATTTTTTTCAACGGCGAATTTGAAGATTGAACTGCATGTTAATTTGTAAAAATTTTACCTCCATGCAGAACATGGAAGCTTGGTGATTTTGATAAAGGTTTATATCGAGTGAACAAAAGATGTTGCCTGTTTGCTCTGCCACTCCAAGTTGTTCCCCTCATTCTCAGGTGAGATTCGCTTCCTGTACTGTAATTTAAATCATGCTGTTGAGAAGTTTCTATCATTCTTGTATCTCATGGTTTCATCTCTGCCCTTAGATTTGGAGATGCATAACCTCCAACAGGGTGGAGATTAATCCAGGACTATAATTGAAGTCTATGCTAGAAGAGAAAAATCTTGGTTCAAAAAATAAAAGAAAAAAAAATTATGGTGCAAGTATATATGTGTGCTTTTGTATAAAATGTGTGATCTATGTGAGATGAAAATCTGGGGTGCTGAAGTGAAGGTTTTGAATTGATGGTATCAATTAAGCCTCAACTGGTTAAGCATAAAGTTCAGTACCGCATTATGTAGAGTGCATGTGCCTAAGTGATGGTTTTGAACTGAATGCATCAGCTGATACCCATGCTCTAATATGGTATCATAGTCCAGTGCAGCGTTCTCTTTCATTCTTTTTGTTAAGCCTAGACATCAGAGGGAGGTTGAGTAAATTCCTTAACAATCTAGCAGAAAGTTTGGTATGGCCTTATAACCTGCATGCACCTTTCTATTTAACAGTTAAGCTTTTGGGTGAGATGACATTTTCTCTCCACTTAATCTAATTATTCCCATCAGAATGAAAAATTAAGATATGACATCTGAGAAACTCTTCAATATTCAAATTCCTTTTCCACCTTTAAAGAACAGAATTTGAAGCATCCGAGTGAAGTCTTGCAGGTGGTAGCTTCCATGCACTCTGGTTATTAATTCACAGTGTTATGTGTTATTGTGTCACATCTTTCTTCATATACCTGTGAAATAGTATTTCTATTGTCAAGCATGTCATTCATGTATTTGAAACAACAAAAACTGTAGATTCCATTACATGGAGGTCTGCAACCATTTTGCTCAGTCTGGAAGGATATCGAGTCCAGATTTTATGTAGAAGACAGGGTACTTTTGGGGATGTCAAATGGAACACATTCCCAAAGAATGTCCTTCAAAACACAAGCTGTCAAGTCTTTCTACTCCAGTTTTGTTGAAAGCAATGAACAATCAATATCCTTGGCTTTCATTAATGATCATTCCTGCCCAAATGAATTAGGCGACATTAAATGCAAGTTTTATAATGATTGGATTTCTTCAGTTGGCGCAATAGATGAATCGCACCCTATGGGAGGAGGGGGGAAACTGAAATCTTTTGAAAGTTATAACATAGCTGATGTTGAAGAGGAACTTATGGACTCTACAGACCAGTTAACTGAAAACACAGATAGTGTTATAGGACTTGTGGAGCCCCAAACAACATCAACTATCGATATAACACCAGAGAAACCCAGCTTGGGGTCTGAATCCTTGGAAATGGATAGCGATTCATTATCTAGTGCGAAGACTAGTTTGGATGATTTATTGGGCGGGTTTAAGGACTCCATCAATACTTCAGTAAATCAGGGAGAAAATGCCGTGCAAAGCTCACTAAACACAATTACCACTTCAATAACCTCCATTAAGAAAAGTGCTTCAGAAACAGCTGATAGTGCCTTGAGTAAAGTATTCTCAACTTTCAATCAAACAGGAGAACTGGCTGGGGATAGATTAACTAGCTTTTCAACTGATTTGAGGGAAGCCATAAAAAAAACTACTGGCGCTTCTGTTGAAGTGCTGAGAGGTGCAATTGTTGCAGTTGAGGAATCTATAGTAAAAGGGGCTTCTTTTGTTGTTTATTCTTATGGGTCTGCCAAGGAATTGCTTCCTCCAGAGATCAGGGGTGCGCTGAATCTGTCTGAAGACAGGGCAACAAAAATATTGAGGCCAATTGGTGCAACTTTTCAACAGGTATATTATACTTGGCACATTTTATGAAATTAAAAAATAATTCCATCTCCTGAAAAAAATTATTAGGTTCATTTTAGAACTCTTTTTGTCAGGGACTTCAGTCACTGCTTTCACCTTCCAGGTTTTCTAGTAAAAAAATCAATTGCATCCATGTCTGTTACAGTGCTTAATTACGAGCTGACCTAACTCATTTATATTCCCAAACCAACACTGAATTTCATATGCCATAAGCAGGTTTACATTGCTATCGAGGGGCTAGAAAAAAGCCTTGGCTTGGATCCAAATGATCCAGTTGTACCTTTTGTTCTTTTCCTTGGAACCTCAGCCACTTTGTGGTATGAATGTCCTTTCTTGCATATAGGGATTTGTTAATTTAATCTGCATACATGGGAAACTAAAGTTTTCTATCGGATTTGTGCAGGGGTTTTTATTGGGTGAGGGCATATGGTGGTTACTCTGGAGATTTGTCTCCACAATTAACTCTGAAGCTCTTGGCAGAGAAGGGAGACACCATACTCATTGATGTCCGGCCTGAGGCAAGAGAGTAAATTTTTCTGGCCTTTCATGTTCTCAAGTTCTTTTGTTAAAAATCCGAGTACCTCAATAAGAGAGGCTAAAACTGCTCTCACTTTTACTAAAGGATTTCTACTGTTTTTTCAACTCTCTTCATTTATAACTTCTATTTTTTGGTGACCCCATTTTATATTTTCAATACTTATTTATTTTTCCACTAAGAAATATCATTTACATTACACCTTTCACCCTCATTTCTTTTATATTATAGTAAAAACAATCTCAAATCGGGTAACCTCATTAATTTCCTTTTATTTCCTTGACCTGGAATTGAATTTGTTGGACATTATTTATGTGAAGGTTCTCAGAGAAAGAGATGGCATTCCTGATCTTCGACGAGCTGCACGGTTTCGCTATGCAAGTGTAACTCTACCACAGGTTGGTTTTCTTTATAATACTGTCCAAAAGCTATGGTTGGGGGAATATTGCTATTTGTTACAAGGAAGATCAAAGTTTAGAACAATTACTTTGTTTCTAAATGTTAAATAACTCTTTGAACCAAAAAAAAAGAAGAAGAGGATGAAATAAAAATAAGCATTGGAGCTTGGATGCATCCTTTCTTTTTGTAACTTTATGTTTTATATTCCTCAACTTTGTTCAGGTTGATGGCCCAGTAAGGAAGCTGTTAAAGGGTGGAAAAGATCTTGATGACACCCTAATTGCTGCAGTCATTCGTAACTTGAAAGCTGTACAGGTACAGCCTTATGTTTTAAGACATTTGATATAATTATTGTTTATCCATGCTGAAGGTTTCAGAAAAATGAGAATTCTGAGTAGTGCCAAAAAGAAAAGAATTTTTTTGGGGAGGGGAGATTTGGGCTTGGTCTAATCAATTTTTTGTGTTTTATCATCATTAGCCTCTGAGGACACAAGAAATTGTTTCACACCTTTCCATTCTCTAAGATTTCTTTTCACCAAGCTATGCTCATGTGTGAAGGACTATTGGACACATACTATAGCAATCCAAATGACATGCACAAAAATTCAAGTAGAAGATGCATAAAATTTAAAGTGTTCAAGGCATTGTTTCGGTGGAATTACGTACACTCATACTTTTGCTTTGAATTGTTGGTGGCATCATGGGTTCAATGTGCCTAAGCTGGAGGTGCTGATATAATTTGTTTTACAGAATTTTACTGGTGAAATAACTTGTAATCACACTTTCCATTGAATTTTGGGTGGTAGGATTGGTCCAGCAGGGCCTGAAGTAAATTTTTGGGGTGGCAGGGTTGGTCCCGAAGTACCTAAATAAATTATCAGGGACAAGTGATCAGTTTTACAAAATGTGTTGTTTGGTATTATTGTTGAAGTATGGTTCCTACATCACAAACTCCTGTGTTTTCCATGTTTAAATCTGGCTTCAGGAATATTTTCTCAGAACTTTGTTTTTCTAGTACTTGTAGGACAGGTACCAGGTAATAGTTATGGATGCTAATGGTTCTCGTTCTAAAGGCATTGCAAGATCCTTGAGAAAGCTTGGGGTTAAGGCAAGTATTTGAAATCTCTAAGATTTTTTGTTGCATAAATGACTAAGCATTTATGCCATCATTGAACTAAAAGGGGAGAAAGAGAATTTCTCCACTCTTCTTTTGTCAAGCTTCTTGGGGATTAACATTTCTGAGAGTTTGCCCCTTATCAGTTACCTTTTTAAAAAATAACAATCCCATATTAACCCAGATTCTGGAAGAGTAACTTAATGCCTTTTGTTCATTTATAATGTTGTTAACCAAAACACTGTACTCATGTATCTTTGGTGTATAAATGCTATAGATAGAACCCATTTTTCATACATGTTATTCTCAAGATAGTTTCTGCACATGAGTTTGGCTTGGGGATCTGAAGAGACTACTTCAGAAAGCACACTAGTTCTACATCTCATTCTTGTCTTTATGAACCTCTGAAAAAGGAAAACAAAAATTGTCTTTACCTTGCCTGACTTGGTAAGTTGCAATGGGTTAATCAATTTCAATATTCTTTTAGTTCACTCCATGGCTTGCTAAGCCATATGGTTCTGTGTATTGCTCGTGAAGAAAAGAGTTAAATGTATGAATACAAGATAATACCATGGTTTATTCATAAAAAATTCATATAACTTAGCTTTAGAAGCTAGTTGTTTTTTGCAATATTAAACCATGTGACCTGCAATATAAGAAAATTGCCTAATGCCAGGTCTGTATTGTTAATCTGGAACTGCAAAACATTTTAACATATTGCTAATTGTTTGTTTGCATTTTTACACGACAGAGACCATACGTGGTCCAAGGTGGCTTCCAATCTTGGGTAAAGCAAGGTCTCCGTGTCAAGGAGCTCAAACCTGTGACAGCACTAACTATACTTAATGAGGTAAAGTTATGGCATGACTATTGTATTCTCTTAACTAATTGAAATATCTAGGAATGAAAAATTCTAATTGTTGCAAGCCATTGATCAACTCAAAGAATGTGTGTGGCAGACGGCATGCTGTAGTATTACTTCCCTACCTTGCAATAATATATTCAGTCAGCTCATATTAATCCGGGGAAGTTTATTAATTTGACATTAATTTCAAAAACACATGATAAGAGTAAATACTTTTGCTGGGTGCACTTCGATGCCCCATGGATATTATCAAAATGGTATTCATAAGGCACTGAACAACACAAATACACACAGACACATGAGGCACATATGTGTCTGTGCATGCAAGTATATAGATTCACATGGAAACTCAAACAAAATTTCTGTGTGTGTGTGGACAGTGTGGGGCACTACATGCAATCACACATGTCTGGAAATGTGTGCTGTGTGCTTGTATATATGCAATGGATGGGCTACCATAAACTGGATAAGCAGGCCATGGGAGTTGTGTATGTTTTGAAGCATGACGGCGGTCAGATCTATGAAATTAAACTATGAACATTATCTTAGTGACTAATTTTTTTCATAAATATGCGTCAAATCTGAAGCAATTTTGAGAAAAATGATAATCTGTCCTGAATACAATCTAATGGTGATAAAATTCGTAGCTCTTTGCTAAAGACTATTGGTTCAGATTGAATTATTTATTTAGTGCACCAGATTGAACTGTATGGAGCTCCATAGTAGAGGTGACGGTTAGTTTAGCTGTAGTTTCAATAAATTTTCCAACATGTTAGGTGTTATCAATTAAATAACTCTTGAAGCTGTTGTGTGCATAATAAAAGGTCCTGTCCCAGATACATGAGCCCAAGTCTATATGGGCATTATTCAACATTCAAACAAGTTGATATGGTTATTTTACTACTCAGAAAGCTCATATGAGCTCAAAAGTTATTTCGATATATGCAACAAGCTGACTTTTTGGATAATGTTACAATCCGGGATCTCCTTGTTCATGCAAATCAACAACCTTCACCTTCAACCAAAACATTTGTCTTGTTGCTAAGACCATTCAGTCATGTAGGATTTATATTCGTTCTGCTTTGTCAATCTGTGCTGTTGTTTTTGATTGATTGAAAATTTTAAATACATGTACATTCTGGAAGTGCTTGCCTTTTCTAGTGCCAGATCTAAGTTTTTCTCCAAGTACTTGAGTTTTGACAACTCGGCATCATTTCAGGAGGCTGAGGCAATTCTAGAAGAAATCAGACCTTCACCAGTGCAAGCACTTGGATATGGTGTGGTAAGACTCGGATTACTTTTTGTGGTATTACATCAGGTCTTGGTTAATCATCAAATCATGATTGAGAAATATTTATTTCTTGCCTTTCAAATGTCCAGTGCATCCTTTGCTAACAAAAATATTAATGTTGTGAACAGGGTTTTGCTGCAGCATCATACGCATTGCTAGGTGTGTCCTTTTTCTTCCTCATGGACAGGCTTTCTGCTACTTTCTAAGAATGATCCCCCAAAATCTGGAAGAGTTTGAAATTTTTTAGTTCTATTATATAGAACCAATGCTATAGATTCTGTTTTTTTCCTCGCATCCTTCTTGCCAACAAAACTTGAACTTTGTTTCAGAGTGGGAGAAGACCTTACAATTTATTGCCATTGTTGGCCTCAGTCAGGTATAGAATTATTAGTTGTAGTTCTCTGGTCTCTGTTTCTTTCACAGTTACACACACACGCACTCACTGATATTGATTCTAAGCTGATAGTGGTTAAAACAAACTTGCACTTTCTGAACCTGAATTATTGTGCTTGTACACAGATCCTTTGATGCATTCCATAAAATAGTGTGGATTTGACCATTAAGCTAGATGCCCCTCTGTCTATTTTGCATGTGTTTAACCATAAGGAAAGTTTTATGTCATTGCTAAATTTAGTTTAGTGATCCTTTTGTTTCTCTAATTATTGGTTTGTCACACTCCACCAGACTATTTATCGGCGGGTTGCTTCTTACAATGGCCCAGAAGATTTTAAGCAAGATATGAGGTATAACCTACTCCAGAAGTCTTTCTTCATCCATGCATATACCATATCAGACACAATTGTATATGGTAAACCTATATGGAAACAAGGTTTGAAATCAAGTCCCTGTTTGTTCGTGCTCAATGAGTAATGCAAGGTGCATTCAGTATAATGTCAGATAGATAGGATACGTGTTATATGTTGTACTCTTGAGAATCTGATCAGAATATGCTGGTGCAACATCATTCACCACCCAATTGACATGTTTTACTTAAATAGACCTTGGTGTTTGCACTGGAAAAGGCATGGGAAATTTTGTATATAGCAAGTCTCGTTGGCTTTAAATGTTCTACCAACACTAGGATCTTGACCGTGTCAGCAATCTAAGTCGTATTGATAGCCAAATTACCTATGACGTTATGAAGGTCAACATTGCCCAACCCGCACAGGACTTTTGAGAAATCATTTATTCATTTGGCAGTTGGATTCTTTTTGCTAGTGTGATCATGTATGACCAAGTTTTTGGATTGTTGAAGTCTTGATTAATTGGGATTTTAAATGTTTCTCTGAAGGCTTTTGCTCTCCCCTGTTAGAGTTGGAGCTCAGGCATTTTCGTGGGCTACTGGAAAATTAGAAAACAACCGCCTTGGACTACCCACATCACCTTCGTCTTCAGATGTTCAAAACCGGGTGCTGCAAGCTGCTGCAAAGCATGAATCCCAACCATCCGAAACTGGAGTTCAGAATCCATCACCCAATTCGGCGGCGCCATTAAATGAGAATGCAGATCTCTCAGAAGCATAGGCATCGAGGAGGAATTTACTGGTTTGTGGCACATCAATCTGAGAACTTAACCGAGCTGTACATATAAAGAATAAGAATCATTCTACCTATGTCTACCGATGCTGACCTCTTAGAGAACAAATTTTGTATGTTAATACCAGATAAATGAACAAGTTCTTGTACATTTCTCTAATCAGTGCGTTGATTTCGTGTGCTCATTGACGCCAACACAGACTCATGAATACCATGAAAGGGCAAAGAGCCTCTTTGCCTAATTCATTCCCTAATTTTCAATGCCTTGCGGCCACTGGATGATACCGGGGCTTTTGCCAAGTAGGCTGACATGACCATCATATGAAGTAAAATAAACATAAACACATAATTACCAGAATCTGCACTTCATCCAACAAACTATCAAGTGTGAAGACCGAAGGCAATTCAGCTTTCAGCCAGCCATGTATCATGCTTACAGGAACCAGGTTCCTTCCCGATTCATGCATTCTTCTGCTGACAAGACCCCCACAGCTACCAATGCAACACAGAAACCGATAACAACATCCATTTCATTAACAAAGCATCAATGCTAACTTATAAAGGGTGATAGACAGATAGAGCCATATAAAGGATGAATATAATCCGTAACACGTGGTCCACCTATGCATCCCCGTAACCTCCAATGGTGGTAGGGGCAGTAGACCAGCCCTCACAAGTCACAAGAACGTGACGTGCAGGGTCTGATGCTTGAGCACCAGCTGGTAACCAATGCCTGACAAAACAAAGGAAAGAACAAGTGAACGAACAATGCCATTCTGTGGTTATAGAACAGCTGAAAATTCAAGATAATTAAATACAACTTGCAAATAAATAAATAAATAAATACCCTCCATTTTTTAAAGTTTTAAACATAAAATATCAAGAAATGTGAATTTATAGCATCAGAAGAAAATATAAAATGATAAGGACGACCTGCCAAGGGATCATAGAAACCATGGACATGGAGATGTTTGCCATCTCGAGTTTTTGCTATCTGTAGAAATTATTCGATAAGGTGGCCCGCTCCTGCTCCCGAATGTAGCTAGGAGTACCGAGAGAAGGGAGCAGAGAGGGATTCTCTTAAAACTGCACCATATTTTGCATGCCTAAACCGTTTAAATTGACCAAGCTGTGAACAAATCAAGTTTGGACATGCCTGTTCTCTGCTTGAAATAAATGGCTGAATCTTCCACTGACTCGTCAGCCAAAAGTAAGATGTAAATAAGAGAATCATCTGGCAGAAAGTAAGCTCCTTGATGAGCTGATGACAATTTGAGGGAAACTGTATGGTAACTGAAGATCCCACTCCTTGATCACTAATCCATTTTTGGTATTTCACTCCCTGGTAAGACCATTTCAATGAGTGAGAAACTGTTATGAGGCATTTTTCAATAAATGAGTATGCTTATATCCGAAAGCACAGGTCAGGTCAAACATAAAAGCCATCTGATACTCTTGAAGCATGGTTTTGTTTCCAATTCGAGGAGGGTCTAGAGCTAATTTTTTCAATGCACTACGCCACTCTTCTTTGCTTTTACCTTCGAGGGCACAGTTCAAAAATAATAAGAGCTAAAATGCATCTCTAAAGCTTCCTGTTTAATTTCTGACGTGAGATGGATCAACCAAGTAGAAAACCGGAACAGCTTGCTGTCGATTATTTTTTCTGCATTCAAGAATCTTTACAAGCTCCTCTCGGCACCATTTGGAAGATGCATGGTTTTCAGCAAAAAATAATCACAGAAAGCTTGGACTCTTCAATTGCTTTCAAAAGTGATGGAGAAATTCCTTCTTCTCTCCAAGCTCGTTATCTATGAAGGTTAGGATTTGTTTACGCTTCAAAGCATCATAGAGGCAGCTGGTATAACCAGAAAGAGGGTCCTCTCATCTTGAACGAAAGATATCATATTTCTTTGGAGGGGTAGGGGTTGATGTTGAAGAAGAAGCCATGAGAAGAAAACATTCACATCATAATTGATCTTGATTTCCTTGTAAGGTGCTCCAAGTTGCATGCCTTTAGTTGAATTGAATATTCTTGACACCAGATCCTTCCACACCCAATCTCCTGCTTCTTTACCCTCACTAAACCAAAGTAACTCGGAAGAGCTCCCATGAATCTCAATCCAAAAGTCCGCAAGCGTGACCTAAATATGAGGTCGTTCATATCTAACAAGCAACAACATGAGAAATCACGCTGACATCAGGTGCTTAAATTGCACGGTTTGAGCAAACGCTCAACAGTCGAGAGACACAGTAAACATGTCCATTGCCTACTTTAAGGTTAAAGTGAATGCCTATTGCATTAAGCCCGTGACAGAGGGAGTCTCTAATCTTATGCCTACATGTCACCATTTATGCATTGCTAAATGCATTACTGCAATCAGCTAAATTTTCTCAAGCAGAAGCAAAAGGACATACAGGAACATCACATGACAGATGCTCAATATTAACATATATCGAAGGCCAACATTTAACAGCATCCATTTAGCCTTTTATCAATTACCTTCACAGTGACGCGAGAAAGGGAAATTGGGAGTTCGGAATAGGCAAGGAAAGATGACAATAACGATATACAACCTATTGTGCCCATTCATGCTTATGTATAATAGGCCAATCAAGACTGTAAAATGAAGTTGTACACGAGGAAGATGATCTGCCAAATACACAAGAAATAACATTCCCTGCCTTGTGAGTGGCAAGTGCTCTTACATCACCTATCATACGTTCTAATATTAAGTGCTTTATTGCTTGTGTAAACTAAAAGCAGGCAAGATAAGATCTCTAAAGTGCATTCAAGTATGTGCTCAGTAATGCTAACTACAGGCTTCTCATACAAAAACCTAACAAATGAATATAAACAGCAATTAGCATCATGTTTGCATAGCATGTTAGTGGTTGAACATATGCATTAAGAGCAGATATAATGACACAAACACGAAATAAAAGCAAATATTAAACTCAAGTTCATTCAACAACCTGAAAAGGGAATTTTAGCTTTCAAACCATTCAGTGCTGGATCAAGCTTACAGGTACAAAACAGAACAGAAATATAAAACTACAGAAATGGCAACTTTTACTGGGTGATCATCTTCTCTGGGTTTGAGGTATCACCAGATGGTCCCTTTTTCTGTCCCATCACAACCATTGGTGGTGGGGATATTAAACCAGCTCTCATAAGAATGCCACGTACGGTGTCTGTAGGTTGAGCACCGACCGATAACCAATACCTGCAGAAGCAAGTAGAAGAGTAACTCAAAAGCAACAAAAACAAAATTACAGAGTACCAACTCATTTTATCAATCATGCAACTAGATGCAGCTATCCAAGAGGTTTATGTGAACTAAAAACCGATCTACCAGTTTTCTCCTTTAATTCAGAATTGACAAAAGTTGACACACACCTTTCTCGTTGTGAAGATATCTCCTACATGAAATAAATGTATAGCATGCATATTGATCTCGTATACAGTATTGTGTTTTAGTGAATTAAAAATCAATCCTAAACACTATATCTTGCTAGAATCTCCAGGATTATCTACTCAGGTTCAACTTAAACAGCGCAATCTCCTTTGATTCAGCTAAAACATAAATACTTGGATAAATTTACATAACCGCATATACAAGAAACATAAACAAAACAAAACAAAAACAGAGTGAGAGAATATAACTAAATGAGATATATATTTAAAAAAAAAAAAAAAACTTACTTCACAAGGTCAACATTAAGACCCAATCTTCTAGCATCGCCTTTAGCTACAAAAAGGAAACGCAGAAAGGTTTAAGAATAACTAAGCAACTTCATTAAGTTACAATATTGAAGCCATTGCAAAAGCTAAGCTCACTAATCAACATGTATCTTCCCCAAACAGCGAAACGAAAGATTAAGCATAATTAATGCTTTGGTGACTATAATAGACTAAATACATCTACTTTATTTGATGATATTTAAGTAATTGTATTAGTCCTATGAATAATGTTGGACCAAACCTTAAAAATTAGTTTTTCCCTACTCCTGATGATCTTTGTGCTTAAAATTTTCAGACTTCAACAGAAAACACCCTAAAGTATAAACAATCATTGCTATTAATGGTTATATTAAACTATATATACATAACAAAATGAAATGAAATGCATCCCACTTTGCAAACAATAACCCCGCAAATTTTAACTCTTTGATAACAACTTTATCTACAGAGAACCTATAATGATAGTATGAGAACTTGAAAATGAACCCAATTGAGAAAAAGTTAAGTTGAAACTGAATAAGCCTTCGAATTTCAAGTCGTTAAGAATATAAAAACATCATGTAAACTGACCGTACAAAACTAATAAGAGAAGGGTAAAAACAAATGGAGGGAACCTGCTAAGGGGTCATAGAAACCAAGAACTTGAAGGTGCTTGCCATCTCTTGGTGTATGGCTATCAGCAGCAACGATCCTGTAAAATGCCCTGTTTTTGCATCCCAGTCTAGCTAAACGAATCTTCACTGCCATTTTCTTGAGTTCTTCAAGCGAGAGAGAGCGGGACAAGAAGGGAGTGTGGATATGGGTTTTTATATGGATAACGAGGATGAGATGGTTTGTGGATACGGGTTTTTCTAGTCGTTGATGATAAGGGTTTTTCTTAGCTGGGCTTCTCTACTTCTTTCCTGTCAAAACGACGCCGTTTGGAATACATATTTTCTTTAGAAAGCTTAAAGCCATACAATTTATTTGTGATAAATAACCATAAATTAACTACAACATAGTATTGATAAATTAATATTCAATAAATTAATAACCTCAATTAAATAATATTTTCATCAGTCTCCACTTGAACTCAATATAATAAATTAATAATTCATTAAATTAATAAGATATATATATATATATATAATAATAATCTTTTATACATTAAAATTATATACATGCATGACTCAATTAGGAGGTTTTTGTAAAATATGGTTTCAATGTTACATTTTTTTTATCTCAAATTTTTCTTAGTACATTAATAAGTTTTGATATAGTGTTTTTATATTGTAAGAGAAAATTATGTAATTATTACTTTGAATGTATATTGCAGGAGACGAACACATAATTATTGTCATCAGCTTCATCTCACATGGTACAAATTATTATTTTTAGCTTTATTTTTATATTATTTCTTATGTTATTCTCGATAATTTACTCGTCACTTAAGAACTTTGAAGTTATTATATTTAATTTTATCATTTTATAGGAGTGTAGTTGATTTCTAGTTTCCTTTTTGATACACTCAAATAATTTACTCGTCACTTAAGAACTTTGAAGTTATTATATTTAATTTTATCATTTTATATAGGAGTGTAGTTGATTTCTAGTTTCCTTTTTGATACACTCAAATAATTTGTTGTAGTTTGGAGTTCTCTTTTTTTATTTTTTCCTTTCATTTTTGAGATCTTGTTAGCTAAAATTTAATTATAGAGGAGATTGGACGAGAAAAGTTTAACCATCTACCTTCAATTATCATGTTAACATTTAAAATAATCATGTTCTTTAGTGAAGGAGAGTGTCCCTCTCGCTTCAGGTAGCCCCAAGGAAAGATCACAAAACAAATCAATTAAAGACTGATTCTTTTGCCGTCTGTAGTAGTGCCCCGCATGCTCCAGCGAGTAACAGATAGAGATACCTGAGGAGTGAGGACTGGGAGAAAAAAGAAACCAAGAGACAAAACATCTACAATCACGTCCTGGGAAACAGAACAACTCTTTCGTAACCAAATATGTTGTTTGTAATACAAGTACATGATTCTGTTCGCAACTATAAACATTTTACATAAAGCTCTTAGGCTCTCTAGCATGTTAATTCAGAACAATGAGTTGTTTCATTGCTTGCTGCCTCATCGCAGTATAAGCAAATTGTGGGAAAAAATCTACTAGAATTTTCACGGTAGTTGGCAATCGACTTTACCAATTGACCGGGAACTCTATCCTCGCCAAAAATCCAAAACTTCTGAGGTTGAACTTTTGTACAAGAAATATTCTAGATGTGAATGTACATTCTCCCGTTGCACATATGTACATCTGCGGTATTTTTTTCTTCTTCTTTTGCCAGACTCAGCAGAAACTGCAGAACACTTGCTGTTGCTGTTTTCGTAGGTGCCCATCTGATTTTTTTCAAAGAATATATCCTGTTCAGGGTGTGTGAAAACAAAAATGTCTCATTCCCATTCCTTCTCTGCAATAACCACAAAAACATCTTTTAGTGACCACCTCCTTCTCTCACTTTTGGCGGGTGGATTGATAACAGCTCTTTCAGCATTAGATACACGGTATCCAATGACAATCTCTCTTCTCTGTCTGGCTCGTATGAGTACTTCATAGAAACTCAATTCCTCGCCTTCAAAAAGGTAAAGATCCGCTTGCCTTATTTGTAGCTCATTTCCCTGATGAACACAAAATGTTTCATGAATGATGAGTAAAAATGATCAGAGGATCATAAATTTCAACATCATCAATAGCAACAAGTTTACCGGCACAACCAGGAATGATGCTGATCGGTTGTGGTGGATTGCCTATGGCTCTAAGCAATAAAGACAGAGTCCACTAGCAAAACCTTTGCTGTTGTGGCACAACATATTAAGTGGCTAAAGTATGATTCAAAGGAGTGACCAACTGAACGCACTAGGGAAAGAGGCTGATGGTCACCCACTGTGTTTAATTATAAAAAATGAATCCTGTAGTTTAGCTGTCTTAAGCCGATTGAAGCCACAGAATGCATTAAGAAAATCAACAGAATCATGAAGACAGTACACAGGATGCAAGCTGATTCAGATCCTTGTCGAATTATGGAGAGCATGACAAAGAGGAAAAGCTTTCTAGAACTAGCATACAGCACACAGGGTGCAAGCTGCTACTTGTGAGGGAAAAAAGGGTTGAATATTGCTAAAAGGTGTTTCAATTTCTCCCCACTTGCAAGAGTTGGCCAAAAAACTATAGCAATCCTGTAAAAACTGTCAAGTGATACATCTGTCAAACCATCTCCTACAAAGAATTTCCCAAATTTTCATTGAATTGAGCAAGATTGCAGGATCTCAATTATTATGTTTTTTTTAACCTTGAGTGCATTTGAATTAAACAAATAGATTATGCACCTGTTGGGATTTTCTATTGCAATTTTTAAGTCATTTTGCCCTTCGAAATTTGGGTTTGCCATAGAAAGTAATCAGATCTCAGAATTTAACAGAAGAGAAACAAAAGAATACCTCCTCTGCGAAGAGCTCTTTTAATACATCATTTATTTGTTGATCCTCTGCAACCATGGCCAACGCCATGCTGACAAGCTCATTTGATAGAACATAATCGCTGATCTTTGACATGGACAGTAAATTTTTAGTTCTTGGGTCCAGAATTTCACTTATTATTACTGATTTATCTGAAGCCTGCTGCATCTCCCCAATCCACGTGTCTTGTGAGAAGCTTCCTCCGTGAACCTGGTTTGACATTGGGAGACGCTTCGACTGCATGGATCATGAGAATAAGAACGAATGATTACAAAGATCAAAGAGCGCTAAATCTCACAAGTGATCTCCAATGTCAGCATATTAGTCAACACCAGGATTCTGTACAACTATCTTTTCTTGGGTTCTGGAGAGAAGGAACAAAATTTTTTCTGGCTTTTCCTTGATTTGATGAAGAGCTGACCACATACTCTTCAGAAATGAAGGCAAAAACCCCTCTGTTCGTAAGATCACAGGGCATCTTGGAGGATGGAATGCAACAATAATTGTTCAAAAAGGGATGAAAGGTGACAAGCCCATGTCGAATGGAAAAGACTCTAGCCACCCTACCCCCTCCCAAATCATTGACTCAGTTTCACAATTTTTAAATTGCAGTTTCTGTGCGGCAGAAACCAACTGTCATAGATGATACATGTCTGTGTCATAGCCTATCCACCAGAACTTTAGTTAGATGAAGTACCTGAATATCACGAATCAATAGTAATGTGGCAAGAGATCTGGAATCTGCTTGCATGGCTGAATCTTCAACTGACTCGTCAGCCAAAATTAAAATCTAAACAAACCAAATACTTCATCAAAATCTTTTTAACAAAGAATAACAATACTTCAAAAAATATAATCCCGGTCATCATATAATTACATCCAAAACCCAATGATATTAAGCATTATTCTACTTACCGAATCAAAAGATTGCAAAGGAAGGCTTTCTAAATGACGTCTTATGACTGTATTTCCCTCTCGATTAACCAGTTGTATATTTTCCAACCTACTCAAGTCCAGGCCACCATCAATAAGCTTCCTTTCCCTCTCTTTTTCAGGAACATCATTGAACATCCAGAGCTCTGAACCTTGTGCTAAAAATGCATCCAACACCTAAACTTGCAATGATGAGTAAACCTCACATTAATATTGTTTTTAGAAAATGAAAAAGTTTAAGAGAGAAAAAAAAGCACTCCAAATTGTAGCAAAAAATATTAAATGTAGAAAGAATAGTTCCAGTGAAGAAACATTTGTTGCAACTACAACTGAAAATTCAGTAATGACAGAAGTATTCTGAAATGTCTACCACCACTTTGCCGCAACGGAGAAGTTATGATTTCAGAATCGTTATAACATTACCATAATCATATCTTCCATGTCTCGTCTCCAACCACAAAACAGTATCCTTTCTGCAGGCTTTGGAACAATGGAGTCTTTGGGTAGACTTCCTCTCCATACCTGCAGCATCCAGGCGAAGAAAAAAAAAGATTAGGGGCTTCACAAATGAACTTACCACAATCATATCATCAATGTCCCTCCTCCATCCACAAAGTAGAATCTTCTGTGGCATTCTTGCAGGTTGGGCAATGTGCATGAATGATGCTTCTTTGACCTGATGATGAAACTGATTGTATTATGTAAGTTTTTTTATTATGGTCTACCCACTTACCTAATTTCCACCGAAGGAACCATTCTAGCGTACACATCTGAATTGGTTCTTTATATAGAACAGCCAACCTGACCATGATCTGCTGTTTTAGTTTTCATTTTGTTTCCTTTTCAATTTTACTGATTTCTTTACATCATATCAAAAGCACACAAGATATCCTTCACTAAATTACACTGATCTATTATTTAGTGAAAAGAACCATCCTCAAAGGGTCTATGGTAGACACATCAGATGCAAAGCGATAGTATCCCAACCACACTGCAACATGTACCACGCTAAAGAGTTCATGCATATATGTGCAACAACATAATTACCTAAAGGCCAACGAAATGCTAAAACTAACTGAAGTGAATCTATTTATTTATGGGTATGCTCGGGTATCTATAGGTACGACTGACCTTATTTTCCTCTATGCAGATATCTGCTGCATTTACTATGGCCTTTTCTTTCCCTTTTCATTTTGTAATTTTATCTCTGATATAAAAGCATCCTGGCTCAGGCAAGCTAAGACGACTTTCTTATGCTAACTGGGTAAGGCACAAGTCCCATCTCTTATTATGCACATACCACATAGGATGACAGAACAAAGACAGGGAAGCTTGGGGAAAGAATGCAAGAAATCTATAAGAAATCTTTATTTCTGAGTGAAAATGAAAGCACCGTAGGTAATGCTGCTGGAGCATAGCTATCGTCATCTTCTGCTATGACAAGGACTTCATCACCTTCTTGTAGAACATATGAGTCTTCAGGATTCAGGATAATTTTACCCCCAAAGGAAGCAACCTTGATCCCACAAGGTATAGCATCAGGAAAACTGATTAGTATGTCCTCAAATTGCATGCCGTGCAACTGTGGCCATCTTTTGATATAAAACTCACAATTTTCAAACCCGAGTATGTCTTCCCAGATCTGTCATAAGCCATCCATATTTATCACATGCAAAAAACGAGCAGGGAAGTAGTTTACAGCATAATAATGGAAGTAAAAATCAAAGTGAAAAAATCAGTAAGGTAAATAATGCTCACACTGATGTCAAAGAATGTGACTAGAGTATTAAGAGTGCAGCAATTAACCTGTGCAAGTCCTGGCTGCCGAGCACATTGAATCATCAAGCGGCCAATAACATCATGAGCTACAACAGTTTCAACAAGATCTCCACCAACAAGTTTCAAAAGAACCTCATTGTCAAGATCACTTAGCTCCACGACAATGTGCCCTTTCAGCCCTTCTTTCACTCCTATAAGACTTAAGACGGTTCTCAATGCACGAGCATCACTCTGTAAAAAACCATAAACGAGTTAACGGTTATCAATGCTTATCGGATATCAGATATGAAGCACATCATTTCTTCACTCAAGTAGCAGACCTGGTCAGCATTTCCATCTTCAGCAAGGACAATTATTGCACGGGCCTTGGAGACAGATACCTGAAAACTTAAGGCATTACTAAACCAAGAAAAGTAACAGAGAAAATAATGGTTTCACCTTTCATGACAAAGTAGATACTCCCATCATCAGGTTTAGAAGAAGAAGAGAGAGGAAGTTCAACGTGGACTTGAAGAGTAAATAATATTCACTGAAGAAACCATGACAAGAAATGTATGTGCAATCTTCAAGAATACAATGCAATATTGTGCATTAAGCTGCTTTAAGAAACAGTTAATCATATAATTCTTGGGAACTGGCATGCTTTAGCAAAATTAGGTACGTGCCCTGAAACTAAATTAGACAAACATAAATTTTTGATAGGATAACTAATCAGGCCATTTAGCATTAATGAATCACTTATTGATTGTACGACTGAAGAAGATTGAATCTGTCCAGCAACCACAGCTTTCAGCAGAGAAGATATATGCTACAACTTGTAAGCAATATCATAGAATGTACACATACCTTTTTCAGGTCAGCCAGAATTAAAGGGCTCCCGCTTCTGCATATGACAAATGTTCCTTTGAAGTCGAACTCCATTTTAGCAATATCCATTTCCATCTCTTCTTTGTCTCGTTCAGCCATCACCACAACAATTCCTCCCCCCAAACTCTCATTGGCTATAGCAAGCTGATTCAGCAGCGATCCCTGGTTTCAGAACAAAATGATTGGTGACGGAGGAAAAATTTGCAAAATATTCTGCAAACAGCTAAATATATTTATTTTGTGTTATCCATGTGCTTTTATGAATTTCTTCAGAGATTTTTATATTAGGAAGGAAATAACTGTTCCCAGTTTATTTAAAGGTCTTTGAGATGAGCTGTCTACACTATTCACAACTAAACGTCATATAACATTGCCAGCAAATGTATAGAGCAAACAAGCTTCACACTAACAAGATGTGGAATCAGAATCTTACTAATTTATCACTCCACCCAAGAATTAGAGTATGGTTTTGCTCAACCACTTTGCTTCTTCCTTTCCTTAACGAATCGAACTTCTCAGAAATAGCGTCAGACACAAGCCCAAGCATCATAGCAAAAATAAGCATCCCACCAAAACTAATAGAAACAGAAACAAGCCTTGGACCAATCCCCTCTGAATTAGCATGATTGCCCGAATCAGCTACAAACGTCCAAGACAACCAAAGACAATCCGCTAAACTGTCATTTGTCACACCAAACATTGCCAAGCCACCAAGACAAATAACCAGCAGTGTCGCAACTAACAACGCCAAAGGCTTCGCATATGGACGAACCGATAAGAAAACATCCACCCGATAGGCAAGCTGCTTATTCAATAGCAGCGCTTCCCAGATATTACCCGACGATCTCGATGTTGATACAAAATCAATGTACTTGAAAGCAAGAACTGGAATAGACAATAGCGTAAGTGAAACAATCAAAGCCAAATTCTTTAACCCATTATCACCACCATAATCATAATCATCAATCTCCTGCAATACTGAATCAGAAGCATCTAAATTGGATAATGAATTACACGCTCGCAATGTAACATTTAGTTTCAATATTTGATCCTGCAATAAAAAATACAAAGAATCCCAGTTAAATAACAACAAAATCCTGCATTAAGGTCAAAGTCACTAACAAGGACTCCAAATAATCAATATAACCATAGAAGACTTAAAAGCACTAATCTTGATAATGAAAATCAAAACTTAAAGAGAACGACTCACCTGCAAATCAATTACTTGGTTATGTAAGGTAAAATTCTTGTGTACCGACAAAGCCAAAGCAGTAATAACAATCTGCAACAGCCCGAAAGAAAGCCACTTCAAAAAACATTTCTTTATTACTTTCCCAAAACCAAACCAACAAAAAGGGTACTGTATAAACACTTACAGCTACTGTGATGGTCAAATCCCATCTGAATCTGACCCTATGAGCAGATGGCCCGGAAGAAACCTTCTCAGTAGAATGCTTCTTCTCACTGGGAACAACGGGTTTCCGGTCCAAAAAGGAATCATGTTGTTCTTGTTTTGAAGGTTTAATTAGTGGTCGAGGGAATTCCACGCGCCGGCGAAGTATGCCGTATTTAGAAGTGGTTGGGGGGGGAATAGAGGAGGATGGTCGAAAAGACTGCGATTTAGATAGGATGGAATCAGGAGAATGCTTGGGAGTAGCGGAGAATCTGCGGTGGGATTTTGGAGATTTAGGAGGTGACTCGTGGATGAAAGAAGGTGAAGGGAAGAACCAGTCCCTGTCGAAGGAAGGAGACGGTGAGTCTTCGGCGTCGAGGGACATGGTGGGTTTTTTTTATTGAAATGTTTTCTTTTTTTTTTTGTGTTTGATTAATGATTAACCATTCTTTCAGTAAGTCTTTTTTTATTTCCTTCTTTTCAGTTTAGGACCGCAACTCGGTGATATTTCGAGCATGGATTTGCGGCCCGTGCGGGTCAGAATTTTTTTCTTTCTTTCTAGACATAAATATGAAGTAAACGTGTTGCTTATCTGCTTTCTAAAAGAAGAAAAAAAATTATGATTTTGAAATTTTATTTATTTTTAAAAAAATAAATAAAATAATAACATAATAAATATTATTTTAAAAAAATATATATTAAAACAATGAAAAACTAGATTTATCTAGGCCAACTTTAACTAATTTGCATAATTCATTATAAGGTAAATAAAATAAATTAAAAGCTTAATCAATAATAAAATTATAAAAATAACAACAATAATAACTTTGTCCCAGCTTTTTGTTAAACCCTTTGTAGTATTTTTAAAGAGTGCTAGGCATGAAAATCAAGACAATAAAATTAAAAAAAAAAAGAAAAATTGGCCCATTAAGCTAAATAAAACTTTAATTATTTTAAATTAATGGGGTAAAATTGATTTAAGGTTGCTACTTTTTCATTAAATGTCGAAATCGCATGCACTGAAAGTTTTAAATTTTCCCCACCTATTTTAAAGCAATAAAATTGACACGCACCAAAATGCAAAGCAAATAAAAGTCAATCATAAAATTTAATTTCAAATCAACCACATACAAAAAAGGGTGAAATTAAAGAACAAAAACACTATAAATTCACTATTATAATTCATAATAAACATGAGTCTTGGGCTATAATTGTTTTTACTACAATAATTTCATCATCTTTTTTAGTTTTTTTTAATGCTAAGATGGCTTGAGATTTTAGCTACCACCAAGTAGATTGACTAGTAGGTAATTGGGTTAGTTAAATTAAGTTGTATTTTTTAAAAGAAAAAATTTAAAATAAAATTGAAATGACATCATTCAAGTTTTGTTTTGTTTTTTAATAAAATAATATTATTTTGATTAAAAATATTCGAAAAAAACAAAGTCAGGCTTGAGACCAATAAATTATTGAATTAATATACAAGGTCCGACCGAGGTAAACTATAATTTCGAGAGGTTTTATTTAATCTTTAAACTGAATGAATTATTTAAACTCCAATTTCCCACTAATGAGTTCTTCTTAAACTCTCTAATTTAATGGCGTTTAATGCTTGTAATATTATAATCAAGAGGTTGATTAGCTCTGTACTCGGAAGGTATTAGAATAATCAATGCGTGGAAATTTGTTCTTCGAAAGTGAGTGGAAGAATTAGACTTTGATTATTCTTTGAGTATTTTTCCCCTTACAGTATGATGACCACTGGCTCTCGTCGTCGTCGTCGTCGTTATCTTATGGCAATTTCATGTCAACAAAATTCAGCTATCGTCCTGTATGGTTTGAATTAACAAGATAGATAATTTAGGTGTTTGGTGTTGATTGGACTGACTTGACTAAATAATTTATTTTTTTAATTTCTTTTAGAAAATTAACAAGATAATAACATCCTTATCTCATCTAGTGCCACGGAGGGTATGCTAACCCATGTTATCTCTAGACTCAGCTTTTATTTTTATAAAAAAATTTAAATCCTGTATATTGCAGGATACAAGGTTATTTGGATCCTATTCTGGTAGGATATATTCTGCACGGCCAATAACCCAAGGTTATTTTAGCTTCTGCAGTCTGCGGGGCCCAGGTTAGTTAGGTCTTGACGCGGTCCAAGCAACACGTGTGCATTGGGGTCTGCTCAGCGCACAAGCAGGCAGCTCAAACATCAAGAATCCCCATGTGGTTTTTCTTCGATAGTAATAACTACTTTTAATTGTAGTAAAAATAATAATATAAATAATACTATTTTTAATTCTAAGAATATTTATAACACAAATAATAATATCTTTGATATGAATACGTTGAATTATAAAAAAAATAATGTAACACAAATAATAATATTTTTTTATATAAATACTTTATATTATAAGAAAAATAATAATATTTACAACACAAATTATAATATTTTTTTTATATTAATACGTATAATTGTTGAATATTTTTAATAATACTACACCGCGGGATCACTTTTTATTTTTATAAAAAATATCATAAATAAATAAAATATAAATAATAATATTTACAATACAAATAATTATATTTAAAATTCTAGAATCTTGATAAAAAAACCTAATAAAATTGGATTATTACATAAAATCCATGATCCATTGAGCGTAGATCCACGCCCGGTTGGAATGGGTGTTGATGAGAGAAAAAATAACGTAGGAAGAGAAACAATTGGAGGTGGTTCGTGATGCAACCAGTTGAGCTCGGCAACACTGATAGATGCTAGAGAAGGCAATGGAGGTGAGGAAAAACCGTTAAAAGATTCATGATGAGAAAAATATATTTTATATGAAATATAAAATAGTTATTTCATCATAATAATTATTACTTAGAAGATAATAATAATAATAATAATAATAATGATGATAATAATAAAAAAATATCATCAGATTATTAGATTATTAGATTACTATTGATTTTGCATCCAAAATATTTTCTACATTAATTTTACTACTAAATTATTTAATTTATCAAATTATTATATATATTTTTTATTTTTTTTCCGAGCGTGCTTCTATGGAAACACACACATCACTCACTCCGTTATTCCTTTCTTGGGCTCACGTCTTATTTGTGGCCCAAATACCGAAGCCTGGGCTGGGCCAAACAGCCAAGAAAAACGGGCTCTTCGATTAAACAGATAGAAGAGAGGAGATCCACATTTCGTTTCGCTTAAAAGTATCAGAGATCGGAACATCTTTCAAATTCAATCCAGCAGGCCAGGGTTTAAGCAGAGAGGAGACTCTCACCATCATCACATTGCATCACCAGGTGCTTTCTCTCTTAAGACCTCTCTATTTCAGCTAAACCTGCAAAAAAACCCTAGACATGAACTAATTTTTTGCTATGTTTCGAATCAAATCACATTCTTTGATTACCATTGAGATTGACTTTATGGGATTTGAGCTAACTTAATTTTAGTCCTCTTTTAGTTTAAGAAAACCTAAAAATATTAACCCTAGAAATATTGCATGCATTTTTACTGTCATTTTACTGGTGTTTTTCTCTTATAATTTCTTATAGTTATTTAGTTGTTGAATATGAGAATATGTAGTCTGGAAGTGATGTTTGTTTCCTTTAAGCATTGCTTGTAGTGTTGTTGAAGACAAGAGAGAAATATGGAAAGGTGATGGATTGATTATGTTTCAAGAAAATGTTGCTATTAGTTTTTATCCCAAAATCTCCTTAGAGCCGTTGTTCTTTCTGGTCAATGGTGCTAAGCAGTGAGCTTCCACTGTGTTGCTGCTTTTCGCCTGCTTTGTTTTAGAAATAAATTCATGTTTCTGAAGAATAACACTGATTTAGTTTGCTGTTGGAGTCTCTATTTGGGTATTCAAGTTGATCCGTAGTGTGCATCTCATTATTTTTGCTTCTTGTGTGATTCATTTCCATTGCCACAAATTACATGTTACATGTCTCTGAAGCTTTGACCAGCTCTATTTTTCTCTAGCTCGTTCTGTCTTCTTGTGTGAGTCTCTATTTCACTAGTTGAATTTCATTTGATACAACTGTTATGTCTTTCATTGCACCCATGGGATTTTTTCAACTTCTGAAATTTACACAACTCCTTAGTCTTTTGCCCTACCTAGTTTGCAGTTGCAAACAGATATTCAGAACAGCATGCAAAAAGAAATATGGAAGAGCCTAGTCATAGTCTTTCGATGGGTTAAATATGGTTTCTATCAGTTGTTATTAATGTATAGCACTGATCTTCTCTTTTCTCTTGGTTGATGAGATGGGTGATTCTTGCTGTTCACTGGCAAGCTGTGAGTTTTGGTTGTCTTGCTTTGAGCATTATCTGCTTCAACATTTATGATTCGGACAGTTGTATATTGGAAATATTTATGCTACTATGCTTGTTGAAACTTTGTACAGTACAATGCTTTGTATTTAGGTGTTAGAAGGGGGTTTTAGTTCGAATCATGTTATCTTTGTGTGAGATTCATACCCATTTTGCAATTTCAATTTTGGTTCTTAGCTCCATTTCATTAGGTCTGCATGAAATATGCTTCAAGGCTCTGGCCTCCCCCTGGGAGTCATATATATTTTTTTCACTGCCTTGATTCTTTTATCATATGCTGACATGTGATTTTGCCTGTAGTCCCACTTCAGTAGGAGAATGGTTAGCTTGTGTTTGATGTGGTATGCTTTTTGTTGTACTTTCTTAGCTTTTATCACCATTTTTGAAAGAAGAAAGAAAAGAGGATTTTTTCAAGTTCTGAAATATTCGTAAATCTTAGCTAACAGTGCCATAAATCTAGTCCTTAGGCCTGCCTGGTTTGTGATTTCAATTAGAAGTTTCTCCTATTCCATATTGCTTATTTTCTTTGGCATGGATAATAACTTTAATTTTGTATTCCAATTCAGGATTTTAGTCCTTTGAGATAACAGAAGTCAAGATGCAAGTTGTTCCTAGAGAGGGTGAAAGTGCTTTGTCCGTCTCTGGTCCAAGGCCAATGGAGTGGTCTACTGTTCTATATGCAGGGCCACAAGGACCTGGAAAAAATGGAAAACAGCATAAATCTAGCTTGGAATCACCTATCATGCTACTCACTGGTCACTAGAGTGCTGTATGTAGAAGTTCAATCCAGATGGAAATGTCATTGCATCAGGATCTCACGACAAGGAAATTTTTCTATGGTACATTCATGGGGAATGCAAAAACTTAATGGTTATGAGAGGGCACAAGAATGCAGTTTTGGATCTTCACTGGACTACTGATGGGTCCTGGATAATATCAGCCAGTCCTGACAAAATTGTCAGGGTGGGATTTCGAGGCTGGAAAACAGATAAAGAAATTGGCAGAACACTCCTCTTTTGTGAATTCATGCTATGCTGCCTTTCCGCAGGGGGGCTCCACTTGTTGTAAGTGGATCTGATTATGGAACTGCAAAACTTTGGGAGATGCGCCCAAAGGGTGCCATCCAAACATTTCCAGATAAATACCAAATCACAGCTGCCAGTTTCTCTGATATATCAGATAAGATATTCACAGGTGTTATAGACAATGATATTAAGGTAAGGGACATCCGCAAGGGTGAAGTGACCATGACACTTGAGGGCCATCAGGATATGATTACAGGTATGCAGTTGAGTCCTGATGGCTCATATCTGCTTATGAATGGCATGGACAACAAGCTCTGCATTTGGGATATGCGCCCCTTTGCACCACAAAATCGTTGTGTGAAGATTTTTGAAGAGCACCAGCACAACAACTTTGAAAAGAACTTGTGAAAATATAGCTGGTCACCAGATGGAAGCATGGTTACTGCTGGTAGTGCAGATCGCATGGCTTATATATGAATCTGTCAATGAGTGTGTCTTCCACCCTACTGAACCTATCTTTGGATCATGCAGCAGCGACAAACAGATTTATCTTGGGGAAATCTGATTACTATTTTGTCAGTTTGCTTAAAATGAGTTGTTAGTAACAGTGAGGATATTTCGGGGCCTGCTTGTGAGTACCCAACAGAAAGATTGAACAGGTTGTAATGATACTATGTTACATTTTACTGAACTTTCTCATATACTGCTGACATGTTTGCAGTTCTTTTTTGCTTGTTGGCCATCTTTTCAACAGAAGTATGTACGAATGAATCAATTAGCTCAAAATGTATGTTCGAGCAATATGCCTGGTGAATGTTTGTTAGATACGAAATTAAGTTACTGAACTTGTACTCGTTGATTTTGAAACAAGTTTCCGACTATGTTCATTGTCCTAGCACGGTTATATTGGTACGTCAAATTTTCAACTATATTGTCTTGTTTTCAACTATTTTTGTGTTGATTTTCAATTTCTTTTTGAAAAATAAATAAACTCAAAAATATGTTTTCAGTGTCTGGGTAGCTAATAACATGCTTGAAAATATAGTAGTGGTTATTTTTTAAATAATTTTTTGTGTTGAAATACATATCAATGATGTTTTTTTATTTTTTTAAAATTATTTTTAATATTAACACATTAAAATAATTAAAAACATATCAACTATATTAAATTTTAGTATATGAAAAAAAAAATGAATTTTTGGAGAAACGGTTTCTAATTGTAAGACCAAGACTCCTGTCTTGCTTTGTGAAAAAGAAAGATGGGAGTTGGGGGTTTTGTGTAGATTATACAAAACTTTACGAGATGACTGATATACAAAGAAAAACACCCTCATATTATTGAATCTGCGACTTCTACAGTTCATTTCTTAGGAAGCATTAGATGACTACTTTTTGGACTAGATATTTCTGTGTTCAATGCGTCGCAACAATTGATTTGTTGGCTCCATAGAAAGACGACAATTATGTTTCAAGCTATGGTAAGGAATGTTACCTGCTCGAAGGTGAATTAATCATGACGGTTGAAGACCAAGATATGATAACAGGTATGCAGGGAGTCCAGATGGCTCTTGTCTGCTTAATGGATAGACAACAAGCTTTGTACTTGGGATATGAGCTTCAAGATTGTTGCGTGAAGGGTAACCTGCACAGCTCTGGAAAGAACCAACTAAATTGTAAAATTCTTTGGGAATATTTCTTGTAAAATTATCAGCATTGCTATTTTTTTACCAATTTCATTTAAATATTGCTATTGGGTTAGTAGTTCAGCGCAATAAACTTAACTGGCATTAACTTCAAATCATATCACAACGTTAAAAGTAGCCGTTGCAACTAGTCAGCCCACTAGCATTGCTGGTGACCAATCAGATCATAAAAGGAAAACTAGCCGTTGGCAAACCCTCTTTCAACGGCCATCACCCTGCTGCATGATATATATGCTTAGATATCCCAATATCCCCTTCAACAAATTATCTCAATCTTCAAAACCAGTCCCCGGTTACAACAGATCATCAAAAATCTCAAATGGGTCTCATAAACAATCACAAATCTTGCCCAGTGACTGAATCCCACCACTCACTCCACAAATTCTTCGTTATATGCAACTACATTCTCTTATGTGCAGCCTCTAGTTGTATATTCCTCACTCTTTCTCTCCGCCTATTCCCTTCCCTCTGCGGCTTCTTTGTCATTCTCCTCCACGTGGTCACCATCATCGCAGCTGTATCGGGCTGCTCTGCGACCTTATCTGGGTCCAACAAATGGTATGCAGCTCACATGGCCAGCACTTCTCTAACAGCAATATTTCAAGGATCAGTTTCTGTCCTTATCTTTACTCAAACCGGTGATTTCTTGGGCTACTTGAAGTCTTATGTAAGAGAAGAAGATGGTGCTGTAATCTTGAAGCTGGCTGGTGGGCTTTGTTTGTTGATTTTTTGCCTTGAGTGGGTGGTTTTGGTTCTTGCTTTCTTGTTGAGGTACTATGCTTTTGTCGAAGGAAATGGGAATAGTGCTGGCGATGGTTCTTTTGATAGAATTGGGAAGGTTTGAGAAGAAGGTTGTGAAAAACAGGCCTCGCCCTTGCGATTTCAGAGACGTTCTAGTAATTATGTGGATTTGATTTGTACTGTACCAATCCTATTCTTTGTAGTTTTGGTTGTGTAATTCATGTTTGTAACAATCCTATTCTTTATTTGTTAAGAGAAAATTTTCCTATTCATTTCTCTGGTAAATTACTAATTTGCTTTCTTTTCATCAAAATAGTTCTAAGCCAAATTACTACATCATAAACACGAACCAAAAAGATTTGCCCACTAATTTAGAGGATCCCTCTTGGCTTAATTGGTCGATTATGGGGGCTTGACTGTGGAGCCTTTTGCTCATTCTTATTGCCCCAATTGAAAAACTCTTCTCCTTAATTGTATAATAATGTCAATTTTTTTTTTGGCATCCATTATGCATTTTATACTCACAGTTTTTTAATACCCAATATTTTCGAGTTAAGTTTCTAGGAAGCAAAGTCAATATTTATCACACCTTCGTGGAATTTGAGACCACTTGCCATTTTTGTCAAAACTACAAGAAGAGGATTAAACACGGAATGATAAAATTGAGTAAAAAATTGTTAAAAAAAATTAATTACGGGATAATTTGAGTTAGTATAATAAATTTGTAAAACGTGTAATAAGGGTTGAGTTAATCTAAGTTAATTTGTTAAATTTTGTGATTTATGTCATGAGATCAGGATAACTCGGTATAAAAGAAAACAAAAAAAATCAGGAAACCCACTTAAAAAAAACTAACATCGAATGATGAAATAAAAAAGAAAATAAGTAAAAAAAATTCAATGTCAACTCGCGCTAACTTTTTAAACTCATGACCTAAATCATTAGACTATAAGTAATATATATGAAAAAAAATCATGAAGTTTAATTCTCAATCAATTAAATGTTGAAGGATAAAATTAAAAAAAATAATTAGACAAAAGGATCCAAAACAAAAAATAACAATTAAAAGAATAAGGATCAAAACTGAAATAAAAAATAAATTAGAGGATAACTATAAAATTTTGATCAAAAGATTAAATTGAAAAGAAAAATCATTTTAACAAAAGGACCCAAGAAAAAAAAATCAAAAGAATAAGGACCAAATTAAAAAAAAATACTATATCACAAATAGAGATTGAAGGATTAAATTGAAAACAAATTAAAATTTTGCAAACGGGTCAATACAAAAAATTAGAAATAAAAAAGAATAAGGACCAAAGTTGAAATATCAAAAAATAAGATGACAACTTTGAAATTTTAAATGGCCAGCTTGAATTTCAAGAGCATAAGAGAAAAAAAAAAAAAAACACTATCAGTTACAAACAACCCACCACTATTGCCACGTTCCGCTCCATTAGAAAGAAGATGGCGCGAAGATTCCAACGATATAGCGGAAGGGTCATAAGACTTTTGTCGTCTCCCATGCAATAACAACTTTTTAATTAAATAATATTTTATATTTATTACAAAACTAAATTATCTTAGTTCAACTTGATAATAACAAAAAAATCCATAATAAAAAGACAAATAAACCCTTGAACACAAGGTATAAAATTTTGTTTTTAAAAGAGATTGAGTTATTTTATTGTACTTAAAAAAATAAAAAGATGGAAAAACCTTAGATGCTAGGTTTTAAAATTTTATTTTTAAGGGTAATTCAAATATTTAACTGTATTTAAAAAAAAAAAATTCTACACTCAATCAATCTAAAAAACAATAGATAAGCCTTGAAAAAAGATCGAATTATCCTAACACCAAAGCTTTTTTCTTTTTTTTTTAGAAAGGCAAAGTGATAATTATATTATTTCTAGTGAATGATATGTGTCTAAAGTGTGTATAATGAATCTTTCTTCTATTTTTTTTTCTTTCTATAATGCATTCATATTATTTTTGTCTTGTTATAATGTAAATTATTATTAAACCTAATCCGGTTTAATAGATTAATTCAGAACTTGAATTGAGCTTATTTTAAAAACATTGAGTGAGAGTTATTTCCAATCAAAACATAGTTTGATATATATATATTTTTTTAACTTTTTTTTTAAATTAAAAAAATAAATTAACCTCTAGAACCTATAACTCATCACTTGGATCGAGTCATGAATGAGCCGGGTTGATTTAATAACTTCGATAACAATGGCGTTGGTCATTTTCCGAAAAAAATATCAAATGACAGAATGCTTCGATGCATAAAAAGAAATGAATTTGGTCGTAATGCTTATCACAATTCCGAGTGAAAGAATACCTTCACACATCCTATCGACAACAACAGCAACATAAGCAACACGCAAGTCAAAACACAACAAAGATCGTTAAGCAAAGAGTCCAGACTTCTTGTTCTCTCCCTCCCTTACCCAAAAAATGGCGTCCTCCTCGTCTCTAATGATGAATCCGTTGACCTCACCATTCTACAAACCCCTAAAACCAGAGTCTCTCCTCTTGGCGGGCCCTACAGCATCACCAACAGCAACTCAACTGTGGTTGCTGACACAAAACAAGAAGCTCAAACAGAAGCCAAAGTCAGTGTCTTACTCTGCTTCTTCTTCGTCTTCTCCTGTGGTGTGCAAGGCAGTGTCTGTTAAGCAACCAGAGACTGAGATTGAAGGTCTCAACATTGCCGGGAATGTTACTCAGGTAAGGCTTGGTTGATTCTTTTATGTGATTTCTAAAGTGGGCTTTCTTTAAAGTCTACAACTTTTATTTTGTAGTTTATTAGAATGGGTTTTAGTTTGATTCTTAGAGGAGGTAAATGCAAGTGGTTTTTAGAGTAATTTAAGGGATCTGTGAGGTGGGTTCTGTTTTAAGTTTATTTAAAAGAGTGTTGATTTTCTTGATGTCAGTGGTTATTGAAATTGGTTTTGGAGTAAATTAAGAGAATTCTGATCTGGGTTCGTGTTTTTCCTTGAGAATTGAACTTAACGATGAAAAAGGATTTTACTGTAAGTGGCATAATCAAGTGTATTTTGCAATGGTTTATGGGAATTGGGGAATTTGGTTGGCTTTATTTGTTTGGAATTTGAGGTTGAACTTGGTTAATCATGGAAATTTGCTCAATGAAATGCTGTTGCTGTATGGCCCGTGGGATTATAATCTGTAATCATTTCAATTTGAATTGGAGAACAGCTTTCTCTCCCTGCATTCCAGTTAAATGTGCTATTCAATTTAATTTTCTCATGTTGTTTTGTGCTTCACATGTATCGCAACTAGAGTTGACCTCTGGACTTTGTCTATACTCTATTTTAATAAGAACTCGGTTGTTCCTTACGATAAATTTCCTTATTTTAGTTCTTTTTATATCGTATTTTTTAATTATCAAGCATCATATGAATTTTCATTACTTTTTTTTTTTTTACTAACTTATCATTGCTGCTTGTGAATACGGGCCAACTAAAAGCTCTTAGTTTACTGGTATTTGTCAATTGCTTTGTGATGCAGCTTATTGGGAAAACTCCTATGGTTTACCTAAATAATATCGTAAAGGGTTCTGTTGCAAACATTGCTGCCAAGCTTGAGATCATGGAACCATGTTGCAGTGTCAAAGACAGGTGAGGATGGTGAAATCGCAAGTCTAAGAACTCAAAATTTTGCAATATCTTTTATCTTGCATAAACATAATTAGCAAGCTTAATGATTGGATGAAAAGGTAGAAGCCACAGTAAAATGTCAAGCATAATCAGGTGAAATATTCCTGAAATCTGTTTAAACATCCACAGTTCATAGTCAATTAGCGGATGATTCTATTAATTGAAGTCTGAATTTGCACACTTTATGTTGATATTTGACTTTGTCCCAGATCTCTTGGGATAGGACTGCAAATATGCCTGTATCCTCATTAGCGTTTCTCATATTTTGTCATTGTTTCTTATGTTGGGTTTCAGGATAGGTCATAGTATGATAGCTGATGCTGAGCAAAAAGGACTTATTACTCCTGGAAAGGTAATAAACCTGTGCATGCATCTGGAAATTGCAATCCGCTGTGGAGTTCTCAGCATTGATTTTTGCCTCTTTCCATTTTGTTTGCTTAGCTCAGATGTGGTACATCTTGCGAAAGATAGTGAAAGGTGCATCCAAACTAGTGGTTATTTACAAATTTTATATGCATGAATGGTTTGTTGCAAAGTTTGACCAGACAGAACAATGGTTAAATCTTTGTTTAATTTCATGTGCTCTCTCTGTTGTGGGATCATTAAAGGGTTGGGTTATCCTATTGCATTGGGATGAGACTTGATCAATACTCTTTATCAAAATGCACGCTTCCCTTGCATAGCACTTACATTTACACAAGCAAGTGGGCATCTTTTGAAGACGGGTACCTGTGTCGATTACTGGTCATGTACTCTATCTAGCTATGTGTGCATTTCAAATTGTAGTCATTTTCTCTAATTTTTCTATGTTCAATTGATGTGCTGAAACATCTACTTGTTAATTTGACCCTTTTGAATTGTAATAAATATTTGTTCATATGTTTATAATTGTGGTTTCTTGCACAAGCACAAGCCACATTTGAATTATTTCATTGCATCATTATTATGGACCAAGCGTGGTAGATCGGTAACTCTATAAAATATAGTGGCTCTTGCATGGATCTTTTAATCATTCCAATGGAATTATTCTCTGTTTTCAGAGTGTTCTTGTGGAACCTACAAGTGGAAACACAGGCATTGGCCTTGCATTTATAGCTGCTTCAAAAGGATATAAACTCATCTTGACAATGCCAGCATCAATGAGTTTAGAGAGAAGAGTTCTTTTTAAAGCGTTTGGAGCTGAGCTTGTTTTAACTGATGCAGCAAAGGGCATGAAGGGTGCAGTTCAGAAAGCTGAAGAAATTGTGAAAAGAACACCCAACGCTTACATGCTTCAACAATTTGATAATCCTGCAAATCCTAAGGTTACTGAAGAGTTTTGTCCATTGATAATCTGTCTACCTGAGGATCTTTATTAAAATTCACTGATTTATTCCTGTTGAGTCAGTTTCTATTGTTTGCTGCTATCATGTGGGCATGGTTTCATCTGGTCTGCACTAACCCAGGGGGAGGGAAAGATCCCTAATCATGAAAGAAGGAATTTTTTTCCTTGGTTGGACACATCTTTCACATTAGAATTCTTCTTAGATCCTCGGAGTTGTGCAGTTTTTAATTGAACCTTATGCAGTTCATGATTGAACCTTATCACAAATTATCTAGTTATTGAAAGACTCCATTTTGTTTGGCCATGGACTTGATTCTGTGGACACCTTCCTCGAGAGAACTTGTAGAATTTGAATGGGGAGGCACATAGATCCAGAAACCCAAAATTTGGATTTAAATGAATGTTCTATTGCAGATACACTATGAAACAACTGGACCAGAAATCTGGGAAGATACAAGAGGCAAGGTAGATATTTTTGTTGCTGGTATTGGAACTGGTGGTACCATTTCTGGAGTTGGTCAGTTCCTCAAGGAGAAGAATCCCAAAATTAAGGTACTTGTATTTCCTGTTAAGCATTGTCAAATGACATTCCTTGAACAAAAAATAAAAGAAAAAAGAAAAGGACAAAAGGCAAACCATATGTGAACACCATTTTCTGTTGATACCCTTTTCAGCTTGTTGACCAACCAAATTTTAAACTTCATAAAGCATGTAAGATGGAGTGAATTCCAAGCATATGTGCTGTAATTTGGTCATCTGGTTGGCAGAGAATTGTGTTCAAGAAGAATTTTGTAATATGTACTGTTTTATGTGTTGTTTCCCATTTAACATTTGAATAAATTAGGTTATTGGTATAGAACCTTCAGAAAGCAACATTCTCTCAGGTGGAAAGCCTGGTAAGTAAATTCTACTCACTTCCAATTTATTGTGATAGGTTCTACTATTTTTAACAATTAAAGGACTGTATATTATTTAATTAAAAACGCAGGTCCTCACAAGATTCAAGGGATTGGAGCTGGTTTTGTACCAAGGAATTTGGATCGAGATGTGGTTGATGAAGTAATTGAGGTTGAAATCTAATCATTCTTTTGTCTCACAGTTTGAATCTCATTATATATAATTAATTGATTGCCCAAGTCATTTGGACATTGATTACTGAACTATGATAAATCACGTTGTATCATTATGGACTGTGATGTGAGTTGGTAGGCATATAAAATCTTAAATTAAAATTTGATACATACATGTGTGCTAAAGAACCACTCAACCCCAGCACTCAAGCAATGAGGCCACAAAAATGTTTTGTATTGTACTTAAAAAAATATGTGATATATAGATGATGCTTTGCTTGTTTGAGAAACTGCATCGTGTTTTTAATCTTGATAATTAGTAACTTCATTCATTAGACATGTATTGCTGCTGCAAAATCTTAGTTTCCCATCATACAAAATCATTTTTTATTTTTATTTTTTATCAATGAACAACCATGTTTGTGTGTTATATTAATTGAATAGGATTGGTTTCTTCATCCTGCAGTATAATTATAGAGATGTGACCTATTTATGAACTTAGATTAGAGCACAAGCTTATTCCCTTGGTGGTTCCTGCTGAGCTTGAGATATCTATCAAGCTAACAATTTTGATAGCACTTCCGTTTATTTGTTCGTGGGACAATAAGTGATTGCATGCATATTTAGCGTTGACCAAACCCATGCCCACCATGCCTATGCAGCTGAACTGCTAGTTTGTTTCTTTCGAAGGCATCAGTGTATGTTTTAAAATGCTGTTTAAATCCCTTTTTGCACTTACAGTTGGTTATTGCATTTACCCATCTTAATTCTCACTGCTGGTTATTTGGCAGATATCAAGTGATGAAGCTGTTGAAACTGCAAAGCAAGTGGCGCTCCAGGAAGGCTTATTGGTTAGTCCTTTCAATCTAACTTTAACCCATCTGAAACAAAAGCAAAGTAGAATTTCCTCTGAACCCCAATTGCATTGCATGTATATCCACACGCATGCAAGCCCTAAAAGTAAGTTTAAAGCTAATATGTGAGACAAGAAAAATTGATGGACTACTAAATCATTGTTCACCTTAATTTTATGAAATGATTAACTACATCGCTTTCTTTGCTATCAAATATACTTGGCCATTAATTATGCTTTGCTTATGAATTTGCCACTTACCACATCCTGCTCCTTCTCTGTTATTTTTCTGAATTATGAACCAAGTCTTCTGTTTTCACAAGTGATGCATGAGTCCATCCCAAGACAGACTCTGGTAACTAATATGTGGGATGTTATCATGTACCTAGTCTTCATGATGAGAAGTGCTAGCACAGTGTGCTGCAGCTTCTCCTTTTTCTTTCTACTAGTGATGATATACCACTACTTTGTTCTAGTTTAAGCTCTCCTTTTCCCTGTGACCTCCATCCTACTCTCTCCCTCTCTCTCTCATATTCATTGCGTGTTTTTTTTTAATACACAATTTGATGAATGCTTTATTACTAGGTCGGCATATCTTCTGGAGCAGCTGCAGCTGCTGCAATTAAGGTCGGAAAGAGACCTGAGAATGCAGGGAAGCTGATTGCAGTAAGTCCTTTCAAATAGATTGTAATGGATTTGAAGTTTTAATTAGTATTGTTTTTCCTGTACCTTTGAAAAATAACCACCTTTCATGCTTCAAAGTAGCCTACCTTACAAATTGGCTGAAATATTTGGAATGTGGGGTTTGATGGAGGCCCTGCTATGAAAGGGAAAAATGGTAATGGAACTTTTTTACATGTCATGTCTCTTTCCGAAAGGAGTTATTGCATATTGAGCAACATTTATGAAAATAAGAAGACATTCCAAGTAACTTTTGGGAACCTGTAGTTACATATTCAATATAATCCATCTACACCAATAAAGGCGCCACGAAAGTACTACCAGGAAGCTTTGGAGACTGGAATATTCTTAAGAGTTTTGCTTGTTACACTGGATTTCATGCAATTGTAGTGTCCACTGGCACAGAAACAAACAGTTCTAGATAAATTAAGGTCAAAATGTGAGTGATGCTAAGAAATTAATGGCTGTTGTCAAGTGATTTGTTGATGCATAGAAGTTTCAGAGTCACATTGGACCCAGAGTGACAAGGTAGTGACATGCATTTATTGGTGTGATTCTAGCTACTGTTTTAGTCATATTTGATTACTCCTACTAAATGGACCTCCCCTGTTTTTGGTGTGTGAAATTTAAGCTACAGGGGGGTCGTACTTTTATATGCATTGCCTGTGCCAGACGAACTCCCTTTTCTTTTTATGCTCTGGCACCTTGGAGGCATGAGTTTATGAATTGGAATGATTTCTATGATGATTTGTTTAACCTTGGTATTTGATGGATGCATTCATTCAGTATACTGGTTTGACCATGTTTTAAAGATGCTAATCCAATGTAAATTAATTGCTGGGGGCTAATTGATTTGGCCAGTATTCTTGTTTTGGCCATCAACTTGTTGGGGTCTCGTAAACACCTTCCAATTGGAAAAAAAAAGGATAGATCCTCGACCACTTCACTAAAACATACTAGTTAGTTTATACACAAGCAACTGGCTTCCACTATCTTCACTTTTTGACATCAACAACTAGAAAAGCTAGTTTGCTTAGAAATCTGAGCCTGTCATCAACCACTTCTATACATGCAATTCCCCTTTGCCGTTAGCACTTAAAAGTAGTATGAATCATAGAATGTGCATTTCTACCTTACTGTTGTTATTCTTTTCTTGAATTCCATACACGTGAACTGATTTCATATTGTGATGTTCCCAGGTTGTGTTTCCAAGCTTCGGCGAGCGGTACCTCTCCACTGTTCTTTTCCAGTCAATTCGAGAAGAATGTGAGAAAATGCAGCCTGAGCCATGATACTCTCCTAGCTTTTGTTTGTTTTATTCCTTTTTCTTATCCGTTACACATAAAAAAAAAATGTTTTCCTTTCCATGTCTCCTGCGTGCATCATTGATTGGATCTTAGCTTAACAATCTTCTATTGTAACTGGTCGTAGAATGGTTTTTACACGTTTTTGTTGAACTTTTGAAAGGGGAAAATATATTGAAATTGGAAATTTTAGATGTGCTTGTGCCACCTGAAGCTAAGTTGATTGGTGTTCTGAGAGAAAGCAGGTTTGCCATTTGGAGCAAAGTGTGAAGCTCTTTGGTTGCTAAACGCTAATCCAGCCAAAGTTATGATATTATACAGGTTTTTTTAACCATATAAATCCTTCTTGCACCTTAAACAATTATAATTATGGTTAGTGCCAGTGATGTGCGACTGACATTGGAGTTGAAAGTTTAAAGCCATTGAAGGTTGAAATGGTGTTCATGGGGCAACTGCTTTTCCATCCTTTTTATCTTTTTAGTTTCTGGGATCAAAACGTGGCATATTTTTAATGATTATTTCACTTTCTTCAACTTATTTATTTATTTATTTATTCAGCGACGACGGTTGGAGAAGGAAATGGTGGAGGAGCCATAGTGTGTGTTCTGCCTTTTTAATTATTTCTTGACATGGAAAATTTATATTTGCATCAAGACAAACAATTTTAATAGAGGTTTCAAATTAGGAAACGTATTATATACCTTATATAATATATATTTTAGTTTTGATTGATGTGTAAATTAGTTTTTAGAAAGTATTTTTATTGTCAACAAAAATATTATAACAAAAATTAATTAATTTAATCTATAGTTTATCTCCAATGTATCCATCCATCAATATATTTTTTTTTTCAAAATTAATGGTGATATGTATTCTATATGATAATTTAGTTTGCAACTTAGATTTATGTTCGTGTGCTATTCCGTGGGCCAGAACAAATTTTTTTTTTGTCAGTAAAAAAGAAAATCTAGTCAATGCAAGGGTATTTTAAAGAAGTAAAAAAAAATTCAACTCAGGATATTGGATTGATCTAAACGAAAAAAAGTTTTCATGACAACCTAAACAAAAACAACTGAAATGAAAAAGAGATGAAGCTTATATTCTAAATCCAATGCATAATAGCAAAATTAAAAAAAAAAGAAATAAAAAAATAACGAAGCCGACTAAAGTGAGTATGTCAAATCTACAACTCCGATTATGATACTGAGATAAGCCAATAAAAAAAAATTGATGAAGTTCAATTTCGAACAAATCCAATATAGAATGATGAAATCAAAAGAAAATTCAAATAAAAAATGGATCCTAAAAAACCAGCAAAACAGGTAAGCCCACCAAACTATCCCCAACCTGGATCATGCAAATAAGATAACTTAATAGAAAACAAACCGGAAAAAATTACGAAGCTTAATTCTAATACAATCGAATGTTGAAATATGAAATAGAAAAAATATTAATTTTTTAAAAATAAAACCCTAAAAAACCCGAGTAAACCCGGGCTAACCCGCCAAACTCATAGTCCAGGTAATAAAATCAAGAAAATCGAATAAAAAGAAAATCATGAAGCCCATTTTTTTTTATAAAAATCCAACGTGAAATGATGAAACTAACAAAGAAAATTAGTGTAAATAAAAAACCCTCAATTTCACAAAAGGATCAAAAACTAAAAATAACAATTAAAAGAATGATGATTAAATTTAAAAAATAAAACATTACTAGAATTTTTAGATTTATTGATGAAACTTTATGTCGGTATTTGACTCACAGGCTGTCGATATGAATTTTACCGATGAGCTCATGAACGAAAATACTACGTTGGAAAAACTCTCGTCATTAATTTGTAGTCTGTCAGTAATAATTTTACTAATGGATTTACTTATGGCAAAAACACGCTATTTTTTTTTACCTTCTTTATTCAATCGGTATTTCCATCAATAAATATAATATATCACTGATAGAAAAACCGTATGTAATTCTATCGGTTATTTTTTTGTTCGTCAATATTCTCCTCGATGAATTTTACATATAACCATCAAACAAATAGTTTGTAATTCTAGCGGTGAGTAAACAATGGCAGTGATATTTACAGTAATTATTTTCCAACTCTCTGGAATAATTTAAGCATATCATTCTTCGTGTGCAAATCAACACAAGTATCTCTCCATGAATTTTTTTTGTAGAAGATGCATTGTTACAACATTTGGATTGAGAAACTTTTTATTTTTATACTTCTTACATGAATATCTAATATCGTCTTCACTAATATCTCTCGGATTAAATAGTGCCTAATTAATAAAACTCTGAACCCCATTATAATAATCCATCATCCGCAACCCTTTGAGTGAATCTCGATATATCCATAAACGATCATCCATTATCTATATTAAACTTATATAGAAATTATGTAGATAATTTCTCGGATGACATGAATATCAAATATCGTCTTCACTAATATTTCTTGGATTAGATAATGCCTAATTAATAAAACTCTAAACCCATTACAATAATCCATCATCCACAACTCTTTGAGTGAATCTCGATATATCCATAAACGATCATCCATTACCTATATTAAACTTATATAGAATATTAATGACAACACATTAATTAATTATGTAAACGAAATAAATTTGCAAACATTAGTTTAACTCAAACTTTTCAAACTATTTTAATAGTACAACTAATTCATTATCAATTATCTACATAAATTTAAATTTTTATATATTTACCAAAAAATTTCAACTCAACAATAAAATTGACAAAATATAAAACGTACTCGTTAAATAATCAATTATTTATTTCATCACAAAACACCTATGTTACAAATTCAAAATAAATTTACAAACAAATATAATTTTATAAAATCTCAAACAAATCCTATAATGTACAAATCATATATTCATACAACAAATTTCTATGAAAAAAAGTTATAAAACAAGTAAAAAAAAATACATATACTACAAAAATATACAAGAAAAAAAAACTAACATTTTAAAATTGAGTTCAAATAAAAAATGATTGTTTTGATTACTTGAAGTGAGGAATCCTCAACAAGAGTGCTAACAAACCAAGTGTTAGGATGAATTGGGGGGGGGGATGTTGCTTGTTATAGAGAAAAATGGAGGAAAAAGAAGAAACAGGGGAGAGAGAGAGGAGGGTTGCTCGTTAAGTCATAAATTAAATATTATAGACGGATTTCTTAACGAATTTAATTAATAGATTTAAATTCGTCGATAATTCTGTTTATAAAAATGACACGTCATTATACTTTTTTTTTCATTCTTTCTTTTCCCACCATAATGCCCTCAGTATACACCAAGGGGATATTTTCGTTGGTGTTTACCGATGGATACAACGAGAGCATATTCAGTTAAAAAAATTCACTGTAATCTACGAATAGAAAAATTTCATCTATATTTCTGTTTATATTTTCTAATTTTCTAGTAGTGAAATAAGAGTTCAACCCTCAATCTTTTTAATGAAGGGTGAAATTGATCAAAAAAAACTTATAAATTTTACAAAATAACCCATAAAAGAAATATAGCAATTAAAGAAATAATAATCAAATTTGAAACAATAATAAAATGAGAGGATAATTTGGAATTTTTGATAGGCCAAAGTGAATTCCAAAAAGAGGAAAGAGAAAAGAGTAAAAGAAAAAATAAAAAAGGCTATGATGAAAAACCGTCGTTGTAAAGATTATACACACTGCCTATATGGAAGAGCGTAACACACAACATCTAAAGTCACCATGGAAGGCCGGGTTTTGCTACCTGAGAAGGTTGCACGCGTTGCCAAAACAGCCTCCCTCACTCTTTGGCGTGTGAACTGCACGCACCAACCAGACTTACACTGCTCATTAACTACAATCCCTCATATTTGTTTCAAAATCCAATATGGTCCTTGAATCCCTAATTGTTCTAAATCAACAAAATTTAAATATATTTTGACAAACTGAGCACCAAGCCTTTTCCTTCACATTGCAAGATCCATATATATATATATATATATATATATATATATATATATATATATATATATATATATGCAACCAAAATAAAATATTAAGTCAATTTTTTTAAAAAACCGGAGTATCAAATTAAAAACAGAAAAAGAACAACAATCAAAAGAAAAAAAATAAAAATATTAGCCTTGATCCTACAACTCAATCCCAAATGGGACAAAATTAAAAGGGCTCAATATTTATCAATATTTGATCCTCAAAGTTTTAATTGCTATAAACTAATAAAATTAAAATTTATTTTGCAAAAATAAGTAATAAAATATTTTCTTGACACCTCTTGGTCCCTTTCGAAGATAGACATAACAATCCCGAACTAATATTATTGCAATGTCAAAGGGGTAAATTGAAATATCCAAGAAAAAAAAACTAAAACCATTATAGATTATTGTTGTAATTCAAGTAATACAGAAGGAAAAAGAAACAAATAAATCTTGTAAATAAGATAATTTCAATAAAAAAGATTAAAAAATAAATATATTAGAAAATATGCATAAACTAAAAATTATAATTCATTGATTATATATATATATATATATATATATATATATAAGTTTTTACTTTCAAATTTACAAAACGACATTACTTCTTAATTAACTGAACTGATACATTATTTCAAAGAGATGAACTTGCAAATCCACGAGTCAGTAGTTATTCTGAATCAATAAAACCATTAAAAAAGGACTAATTAAATCAATGGTGGAGCTAATTAATGTCAAAGAATCAAATTCCTTTTCAGCTGTTTAATATAATAATTACTTGATTTAAACAAATTAACAAGCTGGTGTGCTTTGCCCTAATCACTGGTGCGACATTTCTGTGAAACGAACAAGCACCTAGCTATTTCTATCAAAGAAAAAGATGGATGTTAGGTAAAATGTCAGCATTAATGCTCCACAATTCCACTCTCATGTCAAAGGCTTGATTCATGATCGATGGCCATAAATCAATTATGCAGATTAATTATTATATTGCAGCATTAACAGTACTCATGAATCCCTTTAAGACTAGGGTAAAAACTTTGTATTTAATTAATTCATTTGTATATTCACAGTAGTTGTTATTTTATATATATATATATATTTGTGTGTCTTTTCCAACCAAACTTTTGGCATGTATATGTGTTGACTGTGTCATCACAGTCTTGAATCACATGTCTAAATATTGTAATTAAGTATTTTTTTTATTATTTATTTACTTTTAATCAACTTGCAGCTCCTTGAACATAGAAATTAAGTGCAAATTAAAAAAAAAAAGTATCCAAATGGGTTAGAGGTCCCCCTAGAAAGAGATGACTAGAAAGAGTGGCCACGAACAAGGTTTGGGTTAATATTAGTTTGCGTGCTTTTGTGTCTGCTGTCTGCCTCATCTTTTAAAGCATGAGAAACCCACTATGTTCCTGTCGTGGATTCCAAGTATGCAAAGCATAAACAGTGATTGATTATTGTACGGAAAATTGCACCTGCAATATTCTTTAGGGTTTTGCTTAAGCCTTGAAGAAAGCGATCAAAGGGCAGCATATTGTCTTTGTATGTACAATAAAGATGAAAGGAAGATTCCCATACTCTTCATAGCAACAACGCAATGATTAATCCCCCCCACCCCCGCTGTTCTTGCAACCATTACCTTAATTCTCTTGTTACCTGATGAAATTCAGCCATGGAAGAACTGGAACATCATATACATATAAAAATTAAGAAAATATATAGAAAAGAAAGTGGCTGACATAGATTGCGTCTGGTACAGAGTCGGCTTAAGATAAATAGAGATCTTACGAAAAAATATAAATGAAAATGGCTTAAATTGTTGCTCAAGTGGTTCTTAGCGCTTAAACTGGCTCTGGTCACAAAAAAACATTATTGTCTATGATTTTCGGGTCATTCTTATAGTAAAGGCCCTGGAGAATGTAAATCAGCCTTGGTCAATGGGAGTTAGAAAGAGCTTCGGTTCATTGGTTTATCCGATCAATTGATATTAGAATGTTATCACATACTTGTTGATTCACAGTGGGGATAATCTATTTTAAAAACCAATTCGACTCGAGTCTAGGCTTATTGGTTCTGATTGACAGGTCCGACCAGACCAGTCGAGCTCCGGCGGAGCCAATTCTTATAAGTTATAACAGTAGCTAAAACCATAAACCATGGACCACGTTTGTTTGATTATTTGAGTCCCTGCATTGAGTTCCTTCACAACAAGCAAAATCACCGCCACTTCTCCCATTACAATCATACTTAACAAAAATACATAGCGAGTGGGTTTTTCATTGCAGCGTAAAATTACCTTTTTACTATCGAGTTAAAATAAAAAGTTTTTTTTTGATCCTGGGGATAATTTAGTTCTTTTCAGAGTTCTATTAATCATTAAAAGATTATTTTGGGATGTATTTACAAATTTTCTTGCACAATTAAAATATGATTTTACCTCTTGGAGTTAACAATTTTTTGAACTGTTGATAAAGGGTAATTCAGTCTTTTCAAAAACTTTGAAACAATTAAATTACTTATTTACCCTTGAGGTAAAAAAACTAAAGTTGTTAATTAGGGTTTTTTTGATTTTTTACATTTTAGAATACAGTAAAATATATATGATTATACCTTTAGAAAAAACAAAAATCAAGGCATAAGTTTAAGGGCACCTGTGTGCTTTCATGATTTTTTATTTTGTGATTCCCAAGTTTACCAAGGGAATTATGGTGTTTTTAAGTTGGGAAACCATTTTCTTATTAAAAAAAACAGTTGGTGCGTGTTGTTCACGCCCCAACAAGTGGGTATTACTCGTGGTGTTTTGATGGTGCGTGTTACATCATCCGGTGGCCAAACATGCTTTTCCACGTATCTTTGCATGCACTGTGTCATGTTCTTTTTCTTATGAGGTGGCGCGTGGTGACAGATGATGGTCGGTTTGTTACCAATAATCATTTATTTTTTTTTTCTTCTTATTTAACAAAAAAAAGTTTGTTAACAACTTTTTGTACTGTTTATTTATTTAAATAATTATCAGTTTATTTGATTAAATATTTGCATGAACTTTTTTATTTGTATTTTAAATTTTTTTCAGAACTCGTATGTCAAATAGCTAGTGTATATATATAATTAAGGGGTGGGTAATATTATGTCCTAAAAAAAACTGACTTAAACTTTTAGCACCAAGACTAGTAGAATTTAAGTTCTGTACGTCCTCTCTAAAACAATCATTCTAGTCTTGCCCTAGCCCGGAAAAAAGTTGTGCTAGCTCCGGCCATTAATAGTGAGTTAAAGTAAAAGATTACTATTATTTTTTCTTGGTTCTCTAAGCTGGTATCCACATGCTCTTGCGGACCAATTCTTCAAGGATCTCTTCCCATAATAAAGCTTACTGTATTCACAAGTATATTCAAACTCGAGATTATTAAAAAAAAAAAAAAAAACCCCTGCTTCCACTCAGGCCAACTTTCACCGGTTATTAGAAGACTATTTGTCCCAGCACAGCAACGATAACAGGGAGCAAGGACGGTAGTACTGTAGAAACCATTGACTTGCTATACTGTGGAAGATTTGAATAATGAAAGTTGAGCAGAGATGTTAATTTCACACAGTACTACAAGCTAGCTAGCGACACAAATTAGTTAAGAAAAAAGAACCCCACGTTTCGTTTTATTTACTATGATGTTATCGTCTCCATACTTTGCCTTTGTTTTTCTATATAAATACCACTCAAGGCTCCTCATACTGCACTGATCTCCTTCCATTCCCAGACCAACTCCTGCATCTCTCAGCCATTCAACAATGGAAGTAAACAAGGAAATAAAACAGCCCTATCTCTCTTCTTCTTCTTCCTCTCCTATCCCCACATTTACTACAAGGTAAGATCAGACACAAATAGCTCATTATTAACTATATCTACACATTCAAAATGTTTGTTTATTTGTATGGTGTAACAATGCTTATGTACTATGCGTAGATGGTGGTCTAAGGACACAGTTGCGATGGTCACAGGAGCCAACAAGGGGATAGGGTTTTCCCTTGTAAAGCAGCTTGCTCAACTTGGATTGACTGTGATCTTAACTGCTAGAGATGTAGAGAAGGGAAACAGAGCTGTTGAATTGCTAAAAAGCCATGGTTTACATGTCCACTTTTACCGCCTTGACGTTTCAGATCCTGCTTCTGTCAAGACCTTGGCTTCGTGGTTTCAAAAGAAATTTGGAGTGCTGGATATTCTTGTAAGCTATTTTCCTCTCCTTGTTCTCATAGTTTCTTAATTCTTAACCTAGATATATACTGGTCTGGCATGAATCCAGACTCTGTGAAGTACTTGGGGAGGGCAGAAATATATATTTTTATAAATTTAGGGAGGATTTTCGAAGTGTTTCAGACTTCGGAGGACAATCCCCTTCCCCTGGCTAATTCGCCATAGAACACCAGTCAGCAGGTGAATGATGTAGAATTGCACGTAGATGAGCAATACACGAAACATACACTTGCCAATACAGATTAATCTCATAGGAAGCATGGGTTGTTAATTAGGATATTCTAACAAATAATTCATAGCATAAAAAAAGCTGCAAAAGTTGACCAATAATTCCCCCCTTGTATTCAAGGTTTTTTTTATTGAAAACTTCAAAAATCTAGAGGACAGCTTTTCCGCGTGAAGTTGTTTGATATTGCAGTAATTATTGATTTAGTTAAAAAAATATATTAAAGTAATATTTTTATATTTTTTAAAATTTATTTTTCATATAAATATATCATAATTCATAATAACAATCTGAAAATGAAAAAATTAATTTAAAACAATTAAAAAAATGAATTTTTTTAAATATATTTTTAAAACATAAAAACAAACTAATTTTATTTTGATAGCTGTGCAGTATTTCCATAGTTAGCTTTATTTTCTCCTGGACCTATGATTTGAATAGTCAACTTAATTAGATACACAAAAATCCAAATTGAAACCCATCAAACCTGGAAGAATTAGGTTTCTTTTTGGACACTAGGCTGCTTCTATTTTAAAAGCTTGTCAAAGCATATGAATCTGTTTATATATATAATTGTTTTTTAGAAAAAAGACTTAGATCATTGACGTGGAAATATATATATATATATATATATATATTTTCCACGTCAATCTGAACAAACAAGTTGTAAGAAAATACAAAAGATATATAGCTAGTTGTACCTGAAATTTGTGGAAGCTGACGTTGTTTGCTAACAACTATGAACTGTTACAATATCAAATAAAATATAAATATTTTTATAAAATTAGTTAAATTATATTCAAACTGTTGGAATATCTACATTGATAAAATATATAATATAAAGTCCCATTTTATATTTCACACTCGTCAAGTTTTTTACTGTCAGAAATTGTTAAAGATTATTAATTAATTAATTAATTTATTATTGATATTCTCCAGATAAACAATGCTGCTGTATCATTCAATGGCATTTATGAGAACTCAGTGGATCATGCAGAAATTGTGATAAAAACCAACTTCTATGGAGTCAAATTGCTCACTGAGGCTCTCTTGCCGATGTTTCGTCTATCAGATTCCATAAGCAGGATCCTTAACATTAGTTCGAGACTTGGTTCAATTAATGTAAGTTAATTAATTTATTATTTTTCTTAATATTAGTCGGGTTTGTTTTCTTTTTATTAATAATATATATATATTAACCATGCATGCATTAATTTCTTTCTGCAGAAGATGAGAAACCCTAAGATGAAAGAGATGCTTCTAAATGAAAGATTAACTGCACAGGAGATTGAGGGAATGGTGAATTTGTTCCTTGAAAATGTGAGAGATGGGACATGGAAAAACCAAGGCTGGCCTGAAATATGGACAGATTATGCAGTATCAAAGCTAGCATTAAATGCATATTCTAGAGTTTTAGCCAAACAATATGAGGATTTTGGAATAAGTGTGAATTGTTTCTGCCCTGGCTTCACTCGAACGTCAATGACTAGCGGCAAAGGCACTCACACCGCAGATGCTGCTGCTGAAGTTGGTGCTAGGCTGGCCTTGCTTCCTCCCGGGGAGCTGCCCACCGGAAAATTTTATATAGGGTTTAACCCCGGAGTTATTTCTAAATTATAGAATACTGATGCATGCACTGTAATAAAACACATATATTTTTGTGAATCCTCTTTTTATAGATGCTATAATTGGTATATGCTAGCTAAGAAATGTTTGAAACCCTACTAATCTGTTAATCTCATACATGTAGAACCCTCAAGTAATCGACATCAATATATATTAACATAAGAACAAATTATTAAACTTGGATCACAAGTTATTTCAATATATTTTTTTTAAATTAAACCAAGTTGGTCTCTCAAGTTGCTTAAGTTTGACTATCTACTTTTATCTAGGTTTTCAAAACTCAATCTGAATAATTAAATTTCAAATCAACCTGCTAGGTCAAACCAAATTTAGTAACATTGAGTAAAAAGGATGATTTAAGATGCCACCTAACTATAATAATAAAAGTAAAATAGAAGAATGTTAGGTTGCAAATCGAAATATATGTAATAGTTTAGCTTCCTGATAGTGATATTATCACGTATAATTAGGGTCTAAAGGCATATATATATATATATATATATTAATATTTATGTAAATATATATACTATGTATATATATTTTGAAAAATTAATTTTATATACCTCAATTAATTTTATAAATCTGAAATTAACGATTATGTAAATTTTTAATGATTCTAAGTAAATTTTTAATGACTCTAAAATTTATAGGATTTAAATTAGTAATTTTTAAAAAAACAAATTTAATTAACTGAGATTATCTTTAATATATATATATATATATATATTATTGGGCAAGATTCCATGAGACAGTAGCTCGGCCTGGCTCGTTCAAATTAATAAAGCTGAGGGCTGCGCCTTAATTGAATAGCTCAGTCTCTGATCTCACGCAGACAACAATAATGCAAGTAAAGTACTGTGGATTGGGGAACTCGACAAGGATAATTTATTATGCACAAATCTGACCACATGCATGCTTGATTAAAAACAAAAAAAATTAATGATTTTATATCGAATAAATTCTCTCTTTGTCACCACCACTTGAACCGAGCCCGTCGAGCTCGGCGCCATGCTGTCTGAAACTTGCTAAAACCGTATCAAAGAAATCAGAATATCTTTTCGATATATATATATATATATATATATATTCTCCAAGTGTCAATACCAGAAAAGCATATGCAAGACGGTGGGATTAAAATAATAAATAGACATTAATTATTACTATATAGTAAAGTCGTCTGTAAACGTGTTTGACAGTATGGTTGCAGGTGTTTTTCAAATAGATTTTCGTGCTGAAATACATGTCAATGATATTTTTTCATTTTTTAAAAATCATTTTTGACATCAGCACATCAAAACGATCTAAAAAGTATAAACCGCACTTAATTTTAACAAAAAATAAAATTTTAAAATTTAATAAAACACAGTTATAAACACAATACCAAACGGTATCTATATCAACACAGATAGTGCGTTTTTCTTTCCAAGGTGATGAGGAGGAGGAGGAGGAGGAAATGGGAGCATTTATATTCCCTTGTGATTTCACGTGAACAAGATACCATATTGAAGGTTCTGTTTGACAGAAAGGTGTCCATGTTCGTAGAATATTATGCATGAACTTTTGGAATGATGAAGCTTTCGAGCTGATGCTTGGTAGTTACTAGCTAGTGTGTGTTTATTTATTAACAAAAGCTAATTAGGTATGGAAAAACCTATACAAATATATATATAGATCCATTTGCATTAATGATTACTAGAATAGTTTAATTACATCATATTCAAAAATATTAAACTAGCTATTAAGAATATCAAGCTATTCTAATTAGATGTACGTATCAATTAATTATTATTATTATTAATTGATGGAGGATAAATTAATATTTTTTCATTTTAAAAATATGGTACAACAACCAAAATGTCAAGATAAAAATTTTTAAACTTGCATTCAAGGGTTTTTTTTGTATTTTTATAATGGTTTTTTTGTTATTATCATATTGGCTAGGGGACAATTTGGTATTTGACTAAATATAGAATTAAAAATAAAAGTGGTTGGCGCATGTAGCATCTCTCGATAGCCAGAATCCCCTTTCTGTGTGTCTTTGAAAGCATCGTGGCTTTCTGTTCCTGTTGGGGCGGCATGTGTTGTCGGTGATGGCATAGTTTGCCGTCATCGAATATTTCTTTCCTGCTATTTTCTCTCACCTCCTTTTGATTTTTGTACTGGCCATGCAAAAATTCAGAGATGTCTTCAGATTTATAAGGATTTCATCGTTTTTATTTTAATTTCTAATTTTTATTCTTAGCTTTTTTGTAAAATTCTAATATTTTTTAATTTCATCTTTCAATCTCATTTTGTGATATGTTATTGTTTTCAATTTAGTTCTCATTCTTTTTATTATTATTTTTTTGTTCTTTTATTAAATTAATTTTTCTTTTCAATTTCACCTTTCAATCAAAAATTTATTTTTATTTTCTATATCAATTTTGATTCTCTTTTTTTTATTGTTTTTTTTCTTTTTAAATTTATTTTTCTTTTCAATTTCACCCTTCAATCAAAAATAAAATTTAATTTTAATCCTCATTCTTTTAATTGTAATTTTTTTATTTTGAATCCTTTTGTATAATTGAATTTTTTTTTTCAATTTCATTATTAAAAATTTGATTGATTAAGAATTGAGCTTTGTGGTTTTTTCGGATAAGGTGCTTCAAGTATAATGACTTGGATCATGAGTTTAAAAAGTTAATGGGAGTTGAAATTGATTATTCTTTTTAAGAAAATGGGTTTTGTGATTTTCTTTATTTTTTTTAATTAATTTATTTTAATATCATGACTCAGATTATAAATCTAGCAAAATAATATGAGATGACTGGATCTAGATTACTGTGATCAGATGAATTTCATGTTAACTCTTTATTGGGACTTAAACATCATTTTTTACCTTGCGCGGCGGCTTGCGTGGATTACTTTTTATATGTAATCCTCTTGATTATGCTGCAGAATTAGTTGCAGTAACAGTTGCAACTTCTTCCACTGTTTTATGCTAAACTCCACCTCTGGCCTGCTGATCTTTTGCTTCTGTTGTTTTGTTTCCCATGCTAAACTAAAGCCAGAATTACTGGGACTTGTAACACATAATTCATCATTTCGGAACTCAGTAAGCATAGTTTCTACACAAGGAGATCCACTAAGCAAGTAATTCAAAACTTTTGCAGGTATCTTCAAAGGGTTTACACTGTCTATAAACTTCAAGGACTTCAATCTGCTGAACGGAGAAGGCTTACCCTCTAATGTATCCATTGTTAAAATAATTAAGCTCAAACACAAAAATAAGGCTAGAATTCTGAATAATATGTCTATTATGAGTGCTTAGTCTTAACCTAAATACAAACAAAGTATATATAGGTTAAATTAAAAGTATTATTCTACTCTTAATAAATAAGACTACATAAATATTATTTAACATCCATAACCATAGCTAAGGCCTGGACAATTCAGCACCAAAATTCTTTTCATGTCAGTGTCAGATAAGCATCTAATTTCTGCAATTTTATTAGACTTTTTGAGAGAACATAACATAGAGGGGGGGGGGGGACAATTAAAACAAGGGAAGAAATCAAGAAGCAAGGCATAAGAGTGCAAGTGTTATATACTATCTGATTGTACCTCAAAAGAAGAAGTGCATAGCGCGACAGATTCTGCATTTCGAATCCCTTGAAAAAAATTATGCAAATTTTCAGAGAACAACCTCTCCGTACCCCCACACAGCTCTTTCATCATTCGAAGGTCATTTGATCTCCACCTGTTGCCACGGACGACATGAACCACTTCCGTTTGTTTTAGAGAAGGGAGGTTGATCATAGAGAAATTCAACTCCGTCTCTCCTTTAATCTTCAAAAACGTAAGCTTTGGTGCAGAAATTTCCACAATGTCACTATTTACCCAGTTCACAGTTAAGTTGACAAGTTTAGGTCCTGATATTTTCAAAATACCAAATCTCCAAGCATCAAAATGGCTCAGGAATAGGTTGACCAGATTGGGACACACCGCTGAAAAGTCAAAGCATTCAGTATTGGAAAGGATAGCAGACGGCCACCAGCACAATTCAAGATGCAAATTTGTCAATTTGGGCAACTCTAGTTTGTTAAGCTTGAGGTCTATCAAGACAACCCTAGACGTGCCTTTCACGATAAGATGATCGACATGGTGAGATGCAGCATAATGATCTATAACCATGTTGACGTGAGATGATGAATCCTTGTCTAAAAAAGACTCTAGGGTAAGAGATGCTAAGTCTGCTTACTTTGAGTACATTGTTTTCTTCACGTTGAGCCATGACTTTAACCAGGAATTGCTGAAAATTACTTCGACGGTAGGTCAGGAAGAGAAATCCAAAGCAATTTGTCCATCTCTTGGAGAGGATTGAGGTTTGGACTGCTTGTCTAGTTTCGAGGAAGGAGAGGATGTGTTGGACAATGTGGTCTGGTAGATTGCTCAGTCTGTCCACACCTCCTCTGCGCGTGGAGGAAATCAAGACCCTGAACATCCCTCAAAAGATTTCATCCTTATTTGACAAACATAAGCCACTGAGTCTCAGTAGCAAAACATTTTAGTTTGCTTAATAAAGGGCTATCACGATGAATTGTTTCTGGGTTTCAATTCACTCGATATCTTACAAGAGGGCTACACTGTTCATAAAATGTCAACGTGATGTTCTTCAATTCAGTTTCCATTCAACAAGGCCATTGGTAACAACACACTCTCCAATTTTCTGATAGCATGTTGTGAAATATGGAGTAATCACCAGAGGAGAATCTTAAACTTAAATGGCACTTAAAATTTGAACAAGTTTGGATTCATCACAAATATCTTCGTTTACATTCTCTGATCATGCCAAACAATGTTCATCCGGTCATCCAATGTTCAATTCCCACAAGTGCAACCGGTCCCCAATAGAAGCGTTATAAGGTCAGGATATAAAACTCCTAAAACCTGCAGTAAATCCTTAGAAAAATGATAAAAAAAAAACAAAAAAAAAACTATCAAAGATATTCTTTGGATAGCTTTCCAAATCCATCTCATAAAGCCTTCCTTCATTACCAAAATAATACCAGTAAGCCCAATTCTCAACTCCTCAAACACTAATTTAATCACATAAAATCACCTTCCATGTTCATAAGCTCCAAACATCTTGCAAACAATAAATAAAAGGCAACATCAAACTAGCACTAGAAACACAACGAAGGAAGACTAGAGCAAGAGCAGAGAAGGAAAAACAGTCAAGTTTTCCCAATGTATCCTAGTCTACCTCTCCTGCAGTTGATAAAAGAAATATGAACAATCTTTATCTCTGTAATTTGATGTGCTTTTGCTGTATTAGAATGGTGAGTGTATTTATGGGAGCTGTTAAGAGTTTTTAGCTTCAATGTCAGTTTTACCAAGCAATCATGCCACCAGAAAAGAAGAGCAACTCAAAAAATCAGCATTTTTGGGAATTGCTCAAATGAAAAATCAACAATCAACTAAAAGTAAGAGTACAAGAGTCGAGGAAATTAGAATGTTACTCCATTCAAACATGAACATCCTTCAACTTATTTCATGCCTCTTTAAGGAACAGAATGCTGCCATAATGCATTGAGTTTCAATCTCAAAACAATATAAAAAAATATATCTGTAACAGCTTTTTATTTCACATTGGGATACCTAATGAGAAATTGCTACGTAGACTTCCTAACTAATCAGTAAGTTAGACAAAGTAATTTGATTGGTTGTTTGCACAGGGGCATGGAGATAGAGCGAAGCTCTCACTCAAAGAAAAGGCAATAATGATAGAACAGCCACATCTTAACCTGAAAACAAGTTCCATTTATAACTACATGACGAGTTGTAACAAAGCCTTGGACTGCAAATGTTTGGTTCTAGACAGACAAGAGGGGGCAGCTTTTCGAAGTTTATCTAAAAATAAATTTATTATCTTATAACAGGGCAGTCCTGCTCAGAGAAAGTCAGAATGATGTTGTTCAGTTCCATTTTCATTCAAGGAAGATGAAACCACTAGTAACAAAGTTAACAACACAACTCCCTGTCTTATGAAACTAGAGTATGCAATAGGGAGTCAATCATGACAATAGGATCTAAGATAAAATGCTTACAATTTTTTTATCAGGCTTAGTGTTGATCTCACAGCCAGCAATATAGTTGAAACAATACAGTTTGGGTTCTGTGATGTTTATTATAAACAATGTCCACCTGTTCACCCAATGCCAATTTCCACAAGGGAACCAGGAAAAGAATGCATGCTCAGCAGGTTCCACAGAAGAAGCATCGATTGATCAGTTTTAGATGCAAGAACTCCTAGGCCTTCACTTCCACTTGTTTTGATCCACTTTCAGTAATCAACAAACCAAGCCCTTCCTTTCTGTCAGCATCCAAATAGGACTTGTGCTTACTCTGATACAAGGGATTTGAGGTCAGAACCCGTAAATCCGAATTCTGATTAATCTCCAAAACTTCAGGCAACCCATCACCACATCCTTTGGACATACCCACATCAATCCTAACAGCTCTATTATTACAGGCCACGTTAATCCCATCCTCCTGAATTGTATGCCCCATGATCATCCTCTTCACCCCAGGAACCGTAGCAAGCACATGTTCAAGCATGGAACAATCACATTTCTTCTCCACATCAGAATACTTCCTCAACCAAACCACTGCATTCCTTCCTCTACAATACCTCGGCGCAGCTTTCCCCATCAGCCCACTAATCCAATCTCTAACCTCCTCATTAATCCTCTCCAATCCATACTCAACATGCTGCGCCAACAAGCCTCCATGAACAAAAATCGAATCCCCAACAACCAAAACTGTCACATTCTTTGACAAAAACTTATTCGCAATCGGCCCATTAGGACGCAATGCAGCAATCCTAGCTCTAATCCCCTGAAGAACCTCTGAATCAACCCCTCGAAAATTCAAAGGAATCCCATCATAGATATCCTTTGGCTTTTCTAACCCAACACACAAACTTTTCATTTCATTACCTAAACAATACCAATAAGCCCAATCCTCAAATTCCTTTAACCCTGACTTAGTCACATATCTAAAGTCACCTTCTATATTCATGATCTCATGATTCCCATTCATGGTGATAAAATTACCTCCATTTTTCATTGCCTCCCTCTTCAACTTCTCCAAGAAATACAAAATCTGTATCTCATCATCACCTCTATCAAGAACATCACCAACTTGCACCGCAGTTGCTGACCCACCAGCCCATTTATCAGACCCATCAATCAAACCAGCAAGCCTTAAAGCCTGCTTGGATTTTTCCAAATCCCCATGAAGATCACCAATGGCAATGAGTCTATCAGGAGCTGGGTACCTTGTTTGTAAAGAAAGGGGTGTTTCTTGATTGGGGTTTCGAGGATCCAAGCTAGGGTTTTGTGAAGGTAAAAAGAGGCCTCCACTGACAGAGAAATCAACAAAGGTGTCCACAAAGGAGGAGAGGAGATATGGGATGTGTTTGCATAATGCCTTTTGGTTTTCTTCTTTGTTTTCCATTTCCTTGGCTCTGGAAAACTAATGGTGGATTATATATAAATTTTGCAATCTTATTATATTATTGGATTGATTGTGATTTATTGAAATCAATGAATTAGTTTTTGTGATATTAAAGATAATTAAATAGTTCCTTAGCAGAGTTTTTTTCCTTTTTTTTTTTTTTAGAAAAATTGTTCTTCAATCTATTGGTCCATAGAATAAAAACAAGAAGTATGACAAATTGTTGTACTTTATGACAAAAGGTGGCCATCAAATGGTAGAAAAAAACAATTTGTATGCCTAATTCTTATGTGATATAATATTGAAAAGAACAAGCATCAATATTTCAATTATTTTTTATGATTGCTTGATTTCATTAGTAGAATTTTTTTTCCCCCTTGAATTAATAGAATTAAAAACATATATTAAATAGAAATCTTGAAATGTTAGATTGACTTGGTATAATTTTTCTATATATATATATATATATATATATATATATATATATATATATATATAAAATAAAGTGACAAATGCCAAAGAAAAAGGATTCTTTTTTTACAATTTATTTGTTTGAGCGTGGTTATGATTACTTTTCAAAGTGTTTTTTATTTGAAATGTATCAAAATAATATTTTTTATTATTTTTTTAAATTAACGTATCAAAATGATCTAAAAATATCAAAAAATATTAATTTGAAGCAAAAAAAATAAAAAAAATTTAAATTTTTTCAAAAACGTTTTTTGAAACGCAAAAAAAATAGGACATCGTGTGCGATTTTGCAACGTTGAAGTCCTTTTCTTGAAAACAAATAAATACTAATTAAATCATACATATTTTTTTAACATAGTTTAATTCATCTATTTATTACTAACTAATTGAATTGATAAAATAAATTTTGTCTTGGATTGGTAGATTTATTAGCATGATACTAAAGAATTTAAAAGAAAATTATTATATGATATAAGAATGAATAAAACTTACTCTAAAACAAGAAAATGGATTAAATTCAATTTAATTATGGTAACCAACTCTTAGAAGACAATAAAAAAAGCTATTTACATTATGATTTGGGAATATAATACAATAAAATATTTATAAAAAACCCCATCATGAATAAAAAAAAATCTTGGTATATGAAATATAATAAAAAAATCTCCAAAAACAATAAATCAATAATTATTATCAATCAAATAGTCTAGGGTTTAAAGTTTACCAAGCAATGTCCAAATCCAAGCCCATTATTTCTCATACTCCATTTTACAGCAAATGAAGGCCCACATCGGCCCGACTTGGTTGCTCCTTAAAAATCGTCACCAAGATTGTGCACTTAAACCCCTAAAACCCTATTTCCACTGATTGAATCCCTAAAATCCCCAAAAGTCTCTTGCTTTTCTTCACTGTGCAAAAATGGCAGATCATATAGCAGCAATGGAAGCTCAAATGGTATCGGAGAGAATGAGAAGGAAGCTCAGTGAAGTTAATTCAGCTGCCCAGGCTCAACTCTCCCCTGTCCAAGATCACATCAATTTCACTCTTCAGGTATTGCTTCTATGTAAATATTGAGGTGGATTAATGTATCTGTTTCATGCAGCTGTGGGTTCTAAATGGGCTTTCTCATGTGGGTTTTCTTTATTTTTTTAATGGGTATGAATTGGTTTGCTGTTTAGCTAAGGAAAGTGCAAAGATTTTTTGTGCTATTTTGGTGATTATTTGTCGTGGCGCTTTACTCAACTGTGCCTAATTTAGCTTCTGGCTGTTTTATTATTATTAATATTTGTGGAGATTTTCTTTTCATTTTTTGAAATAAAAAGATGAAAACTTTTCAAGCTTTTTATTGTTTTATGGGTTTGTTTTTTGAAGAGACAATCAGAGAATTATGTTTTTTTATTATTGTTATTTCATGGGGTTGATTTGATTGTTTGAAATGATAATTTCTTGCAGCAAGCATACTTCAAATGTGCATATGAGTGCTTTGATAGGAGAAGGAAGCAAGAAGAGATAAGCAATTGCGTTGAACATTGCAGTGTTCCAGTTCTTAATGCTCAGAATCACTTTGAGAATGAGATGGCCAAGTTTCAAGTAAGTTTATTCTATCTTTTTAATTTTAACATGAGGCTTTATGTCATTACATTAAGGGGTTGGATGTGATTTATTCTTTGGATAGTTGAATTCTATATGTATAAATTGGAATAGAAAGGAATAGTGTCTTGCATAGGTTTGCCTAGAAGTAACATAAATGTAGTCATGAGGATTAGGGGATTAGGCAAAGGGTTTGTTGGTTTGGCTTTCATTAGTTTCATTACAAGAGACATTTGCTGAATTTCTTCAAATACAAGAGACACCAAACTAAATTTACAAACAAATGAAGCATAAACACATTTGCTGATCAGTATTTCAGTTATTCTGCTACTAATCTGAAGCTATTGCAATTGCAAAGGATGACTGCATGCTGTTGAGTCAAAGCTGTTTCTTACAATTTCATCAATCGAATTAAATCTACCAGAATGTTGCATTACTTTGATTACATAACAAATCAAACTAGAAAGTGATTGACAGTTTATAGTTGCGGATCGTGACATGATGAATAAAATTATACAGACCTGTGATTTTCTCAAACCCCATCTGCATCTGCCAATAATAGAAAGAATCTCACCATCTTTTCGCTGAAGCAGCTAATCACATATTATCACTTTTCCTGTAGAAAGGGATCAAGTGACCTCAACGGTAACTACCTACGATCCTCCTTGAGTTTCTAGAGTTGTGTGCCTTGACGAGTTATGGATCACATTTCGCAATCCTCCCTGTCTATTGACTAATTTGTGGTGTTGCCAATGTTGATTTGGTGGCTGGGAGTTCAGAGAGAGAATTGTTACCTCTGGTTGATGTGAGGCTCATAAGTTACATTTGCAAAACTTGCTTGGAACCATTAATCATGCTTTCTTTAGAATTTGAAGTATGCAAAAGGTTTTTTCTTGGCTGTGAGTAGTTCATTACATTTATAATATTTCTCAAATTGAGAATGGTCATGTTCATGCATTTACCATTAGTCTTTGGGCTTACGTCAGCTTTGCAGAGCACTGATTGACTGAAGAGACAGCAGTTGTGAATAAAATTATGTTTCAACAAGGTAGTCTTGAACTTGTACATGATTGGATTATTTCAAGATAAATATTGTAAGCTATTAACCGAGGGTGGTCTTCATGGTGGCAGCAGTATTCTGCAACATGTTGTCATGCTTGGCTCTTCCGTTTCTTTTTCTTTTTCCTGGAATGGAATACATATAGATATTAGAAATAGCGAAGGGTGCTGAGATAATTATCTAGTGTTCTTTTTTATTACTTGAATAGATTTGATGTTTTTATCTATAACATCAGATTTTTGTACACATGAAAAGTTTCATGTTATGATTTAGGTGAATGAATAGTATTAACAACTCAATCCAAAATGCAGATATGAAACAGCTCATTTTCTTTAAGTTGTAACTCTTATACTTTTTTTATAAAAGAAATGTGAAGATATGAGTGTTAAAGGTTGAGAATTACAAACAATTAAGAGGGTCAAAAGCCTAGCCACCCTGTTTAGGCTTGTCTCTCTATCAATCTAAAGCCAACTTTATAGTGCTTGGGATTGAAGAGCTCTCTCTAAAAGTATCTTGAGTTGAGAGTGTTTTAGAGAGTTAACTAGTTTTATATTTTCCTTTTCTTTTCTTTTTCAATTACCTTGACAGCATACTTGGAGCTTTCTCTCCTTTCATAAGTAATCTAAAGAAAACTGACCCTCTAAATACTCTGAAATCCTAATTCTATTTGAGAGGGTTCTTTTAGCCATCCATGGAGACACAAGCATATAAAAAGAGACTATGCTACGGACCGTTTTAATTGTTGGAAACTCAAACTAAATCCTCTCTCATTTTTCACCTTCCTTTCATCAAAGAAGTGGAGTATAACAACTTTACAAAATTAGGTATTTCGTTGGCTACTTTATGAAGTTATTGCCATTATTTAATCACCCTGTTATGTAATCTAACAATAGAGATAGAGAAGGGCAAAGGCTGAATCATGGACCACTGTAGTAGTGTTCTCAAGTCACATATGCTTCAAATTTTCTTGTTTTCTGGTGAAACCTTTCAAAGTTTCTTCATTCCATGTTTTTTTTTGGTTTTTGGAAAGTGTTCCATAGTTTCTTAAAGTGCATTTTTTGTTTGAATGTCTAAACCAGTGGTTAAGGTCACGATCCAGTCATGAGCGATTCCTAATGGGTTCACCATTCCCGTCTCAATCTGTTCCCGGTCCTAGCGATCTGTGGGCCTTTTGCGAGCAAGAACAAATATCAGATAGAGAATGATTCTTCTCGTATAGAAAGAAAGCGCTAGTTGAGTTTCATATTTCGAGCGAAGAAAGTGCTTTCATCAAATTCTTGTTCAGCTTCTTCCATATTGAAGTGTTAACGGTGCTTGGAATAAAAATAAAAACTAGCAGAAATTCTCATTATAATCAGGCTTGCTTGTTGTATGTTAAAAAGTTTGTTGATACTATTTTGTTGTCAAGCATCAAAATTTGTGTTGCATAACAATGTGCGACATTGCCCCTCTGATTGCACATCTTGTAGTTTACACCTGATCTTCTTACAAATTGCAGCCGGTGCATTGCTCTGTGCTGATACCTAATGTCAAGTTTATTCTTCAATGCAGGAAAGGTTGAACAGGTCTCTGATGGTCTGCCAAGACAGATTTGAGGCAGCTAAGGCTCAGCAGCTTGGATCTGATGCTGTAAATGTTTTGGAGTCGTGTGTTGACCAGTCAATCCAGGATAACATGAAGACACTGCCACATCTAGTTGGAAGAATGAAGCAATCCCTTGCCATCCGTGATGAAGCTAAATGAGCATTATGACAATTTAATTTTTAACCTTCAATTACTTCTGAATTTCTGTATCGGTAATGAGAATTGGCGCGACGTGAAGTTTTGCCGTATAGTCCTTGTAGAGACCGAAAGAGTTTGAGGAGCCAACATCTTATGTTCACCACCTTGTGTTAAATATTCTGCTCACCAAATCGACGACAACTTGAGCTTAGGCTTGGGGTTGCATCTTAGCAACAGAAGGTAATGGTGTGAATTAACACCAGTGAAACGTTCGACATTATTTTATTGAATCCAAGCATTTAGTTTCTGGGAAAGTAAGTAAGAGAACTGTTTCTTTTTCTGCATGCATCCTGTTCTCCTTGTTGAACATTGAACACTGCTGGTGCGGGAGTAACAGAGTAAGCTCACATGATCAAATAACAAGATTGTATATGTCTGGATTAATGCTAAATAAGTATTTTCAAATCAACTATCATGTTATTCTTTGATTATAAAATGAATTCTTATTAATATTGAAATTTGGATTCAAGATATTTTAACAAAACACTTAGCCGTGAAAAAAACAATAATAGCCTTTTGAGTTGGGTACCTAATCATCTGGAAATTTATTTCTCTTCTCAAAAAACTTCCATTAGCCCAAATGAATAATTTGGGCAACCAGAAATTAGTATTACTGTTTTTCTATTAAAAATAATACTAGCCAAGATTTTGACATAAATAAAGTTTTCACTGGCCAAAAAATAGTTTTAGAAGAAAATCTTAAGCCTGTTAATAATTGAATATGAATATGTATAAATAATAAAACAAGTTGGTAACAGTTCGAATTTCTGTGCATCCATTTCTCACGATTTTATGATTTTCTAGAACAGTAGTTGTCCCTTCATGATATATTTTTTTATTATGGGTGTCCGGACCAGCTTGCGTTAACCACGACTAATTTCACGGGCCTTAAAATTAACAATTATATAAATTTCCAGTAATCATCATATTAACCACCAGTTCCTTCACAACACTTGTTATAATATGTTATAGGTAATTGATAATGTTTTTTAATAAAAATCAAACAAGAAAATTAGAATATATAGAACTGTGAAATGCTTGTAATCTCTCTCTCTCTCTCTCTCTCTCTCTCTCTCTCTCTCTCTATATATATATATATATATATTCCCACAAGAACAAGGTGATAAACGAAGATTGGTATATCTTAAAAATAAATTATCCTATTGCAGCATAATCTTTCCAGCTTCGAGAATGAATACAGAACCCTGTCTTCCTATCTCTTACAAGAATAATATATATGAACACTGCCCAGTTCATTTCATTCAAAACCCTACACAATTCTCCTTCGTTTTATACTAGTATTTAAATCTTGCTTTTTCCTGGCTATTTTTTACATTTTTATTAAACTTCTAAACCATACAAATACTTTAATACCAATTATATTTTCACTCCATCCTTTTAAAACTTTAAATGAGTTTATGTGACAGCATGACACATGTATATCAATTCACCCCAAAAATTACAGACAGGGGTTTTGTTGAAAAGTGTTTGAAGCTTTGGGAGAGTATCGAAATTTAACTTTATTTTTGAGAAATCCAAAAAAATAAAATAAAAGGAGAGTTATTTTTCTAATGCATACCCTTTATATTTAAATATTAATAAACAGGCTTCCGGACTTAATATTTGGCTGCGCCCTAAAATAATATATCTGAAAACTCGTTAAATTTATAAGTATTTGGACTTAGCGCTTGGCCGAGTCCAAAAATAATGAATCTTAACTTTTTCATAATCTTCCTTTTACCCTTTAAAAAACAGTATCAAATAAATAAAAAGTTATAAATATCAGTTATATCCGTTTGAAAAAAATAGAAAAAAGAAAGTTAGTATCCATTTTTGAGTGTGGTTGCAATTGTTTTTTAAAGTTTTTTCATTTACAAGTGTATTAAAATAATGTTTTTTTATTTTTAAAAATTATTTTTTAAATCAGCGCATCAAAATAATCTAAAAATACCAAAAAAAAATATTAATTTGAAAAATAAAAAATTTTCATTTTTTAAAAAATGTCAGATTTTTGCTTTTCCATCTTTGTATCTTTTCGGGTAAGCACTCTTTTTATGGGGGAAAAAAAATATTTACTTTTCCTATAAAATAAATGTGAAAATACGAGTGTTAAAAGTTTGAGAATTACAAACAATTAAGAGGGTCACAAGCCTAGCCACCCTGCCAAGGCTCGTGTCTCTTTTCGATCTAGAGCTAAGGATTGAAGAAATAACATAATTTATTCCAATTAATGTGGTCTAATTAACATAATTATATTTTAAGTTTCATATATCTCTTTTTTTGGGCCGGCCCATATTCAAGTTGGGTAAAACTGGGCTGGGCTATGCAATTCCAATTAATGTGATCTCATAAGTCTTTTCAGCGGCTAGGGTTTCCTCTCTTCCCTACTCCCATCTCCTATATAAAGAGTTCTTGTCACTCGCTTGGTTTATCAGCCTCCTCCTCTATATCTTCCTAAGGTTAATCTGCAGTGGTATGTTTATATTATTATGGTGTGTTTATAGATTTTTTTTTTTGAAAATGAAAAAAGAGAGAAGCCAATTTGCAGAGCAAGGGCGTCAAGAGAAAAGAGATGGCGTGATTTGCATTGAAGGTTGGCTATATCAATGATAAAATTGGCGATTCTCCGTGCCTATCAAATCTTTTCATTTTGATCATGGCCTCGAACAAGTCGCTACAAATCGTTTTAAATCTCTCTTGTTTTCTCGCTTTTTTTATTTCATTCCACTTTCTAAATGAAAGGTTTCTTTGTTGAAACAGAGTTCTGAAAAACAAAGTGGAAGATGATTTTTACAATGATAAAGGCATGATTGTTGCTGATAGTGAAATCAAAATTGATACGTTTTTTATTTGATTTATGTTTTTGATTGTAGCTATAACGCTTCTTAGCTCTGAGAATCAGATCTAAAATCTGAAAAACAAAATGAATGATGATTTTCACAATGACTACGGCATGATTGCCGCCGATGATGAAATAAAAATTGATTCAACCTTTGATTTTTATGTTTTTTGATTTTACGTTTTTTATTTGATTTCTTTTTTTATATAAAAACTTATCAATAAAAATATGGATCTCAAAATTAAACTGGAATTTCAGCTTCAAATTTTGATTTTGATTCTAGCTCAACTTTTATTTTATTTATTTAAGTGAGTAACATATAATTTTATTTTGATTAGAGGACGCTGAGCGATATAAACTTGGCGGCCCCCATTAGTTCTGCCCTTGGTTAGGTGATTTGGGAGATGTGTTTGAAACTGTAGACCATGGCTCGTTACCCCTTTCGGCTTGAATGGGAGAGAAGCCTATGATGGTTTGATCTGGATTCGGATTAAGCAAGGTTTCCTTTGAGGGTATTTTTGTACGTTAAAATTAAATTAAAAAGGTATGAAAAAACTAAACAATTGAAATAATAATATAAAATAAAAAAATATTATTAAGCATAATTTTTAATTAATTTAATGTTGAATAACAACATAAAATGTAAAATAAAAATATTATGAGATTTAAATTATAACATAAAGGGTTTGTTTGTAATTGCGTTTCATCAAATTTTGATTTTTTTTTTTGCTAAAATTGAGTGCGGTTTGTATTTTTAGATCGTTTTGATGTGCTGATGTCAAAAATAATTTGTAAAAAATACAAAAACATCATTGGCATGTATTTCGGCACGAAAAATCTTTTGAAAAGCAACCGCAACCACACTGGCAAACACGCTCAAAAAGTAAAATCAAAAAATTATAAAATAAAATTACCAAATAATTGAATATCTAATAATTTGTTTATGAGATTTGAATAACAATATAAAAAAGATGAATAACAAAAGATAAAATAAAAATATTATGAAATTTAAATAACAACATAAAAGGTAAAATAAAAATATTATAGAATAAAATTTATAATCAATTAAATATTTAATAGTTTGTTAATGAGATTTGAATAACAACATAAAAGATAAAATAAAAATATTATGAAGTAAAAAAAAATTTAATCAACTCAATATTTGATAATTTATTTTAAATTAAAAATAATAATTAAGACCAATCCAATCAAACCTGCTAAACTTGCAATGTCATAAATTTTTTTAACAAAACTCTATTTTTAATAAATTTAATGTTAAATATTAAAATAAATAAAAAATTTATATGATTAAGATAACATGAATCAAATTGAAAAGTTTTGCAGTCTAGTCCCTGTTTACAGACTGAATGAGTTTGTTGAGCCAACATCTTATTTTCACCTTGTGTTAGGTATTCTGCTCACCAAATCGATGACAACTTGAGCTTAGGCTTGGGGTTGCAATCTTAGGTCCAGAAGGTAATGGTGTGAATTACCTTCTCTTAGTAACTAAAGTAACATAATTATGTTTTAATTTTTATTTATCTCTTTTTTTGGGCCGGCCCATATTCAAGTTGGATACAAATGGGCTGGGCTATGCAATTCCGATTAACGTGGTCTAATAAGTCTTTTCAGCGTCTAGGGTTTCCTCTCTTCCGTGCTCCCATCTCCTATATAAAGCGTTCTTGTCTCTCACCTTGCCTGTTAGCCTCCCCCTCCTCTTTCATCTTCTTAGGGTTCATCTGCAGTGGTATGTTTGTATTATTATGGTGTGTTTATCGATTTATTTTTAAAAAAATGAGAAAAGAGAGAAGCCAATTTGCAGAGCAAGGGCGTCAAGCGAAAAGAGATGGCGTGATTTGCATTGAAGGTTGGCTATATCAATGATAAAATTGGCGATTCTCCGTGCCTATCAAATCTTTTCATTTTGATCATGGCCTCGAACAAGTCGCTACAAATCGTTTTAAATCTCTCATGTCTCCTCATCTTTTTATTTCTTTTTAATTCCTAGTAAAAAGAAAAAATAAAGAGCATTTCTAGGCAAATTTAATCCATTTTCTAAATAAAAGGGCTCTTTGTCGACCCAGAGCTCTGAAAATTAATGCTTCTTAGGTTTGATAATCAGATCTGCAGGCTTTGAATATAATAGAAAAACACAGAGCAATTGGAGTAATTAGTAGCCTTCTCAAGCTCTTGAGCAAGGCATAGTCGTTAAACAAATAATGGCTAATTATATTATTAAATTAACTAAAATTATTAAACTTATTTAAATGAATGACCTAGATCCCAATTTTTCTTGCTTTTGAAAAAATAATATTATCTTTGGAATATCTTTTTTTAAATTAGAAGTCATTGACATGTAGCATGAAATTTATTAATGGCAAGGAAAATAAAAACCTAACATATGATGTCAACAAGTACAGAATTTGTCTTTCTAACTTTACTTCATACATGTAGCAATACTGAGTTTGGTTAGTTATTAATTATAAAAATAGAGATATTTTGATAATTTTATGTTTTTATAGTTTTTAAGTGAATTTTATCTCTTTAATATTATAAAAAAAACATGTTTTTTTTTTGTTTTTTTCATTGTCTTTGTATTTTCTATCTCCATTTCATAAATAAACGCTAAGTAGTTCATTGTCTTTGTTTTATTTGTGTTAAAATAGTAACCAAATTGGTAGTCCAAACAGTAATTAAGTTCCTTGTTCAAATGTTTTCTTTTTCTTGCAACTAAATTAACAATGTATTCATATATTTTTTTTCCTTTTTTTTTCCATAGAAAATCATTTATTATGCTCAGAGTAAGATCCTATATTAAAAAATATATATACTCCCCTCTTGTAAAAAAATCAAAAATCAAATTCACACCGAAATTGAAAAAAAAGATATGAACGGAAGATGTATTCACGTACAAAAGCTCTTCGGCTCGGTGGAACCTCTCGTGACTGCCTTCATGAGGTCCTATTGGGTCGGGATAGGCAGGCCCGATGCCTTTCTCTTCCCCCGACCGAGCAGTAGTTCCTCACAGTTGACAAATAGGAGTTTAGGCCGTAAAAGAATGACACCGCCTTTTTAATAAACACAATATATATATATATATATATATATATATATATATATATATATATATATATATATATAAATTGACATTTAATACATCTTAATATAATATAACCTCTATAAGTTAACACTCAATAAATTGATAATTTTGATTAAATAATAATTTTGATTCATCCCCACATGGGACCAATGTAATAAACTAATAATTCAATAAATTTATATGATAATACATCTAAAAAACTACATAGGTTTCACTTGATATGTAAATTGATAATCTTTTTTATATATTAAAATTACACACATATACATGACACAATTAAAAGGTATTTGTAAAATATGACTCCAATGCTATTTGTTTTCTCTTGAAATTAATTTCATCTTAGATCTCAATTCTAACTTTTCTTAGTGCATTAAAAAGTGATGGTGTAGTGCTCTCATATTTGTAAAAAAAATTATACAATGTGATTGATACTTAGTGGATCTTTGTATGATATAGGCTCTAATACAAAATTACCATCTTCAACTTCATCTTGGTTGTCGTTTTCCATGATCTCGATAATTTGCTCATTACTCAAAAACTTTTAAGTTACTTTGTTTTCTTTAAAATATTTCAAAAGATACTCAATATCCATTGTATCACCATAATTTAACTATTTGATTATAACATGTAATTGTTGAATGCTTTTATCATCTAAGTGTTGATTCAAATACTTTGTATTTACCATATTTATAAACCTAATTTTACAATGTTGAAAACAATTTGCCATTAAACTTGCTTGAACACTTGTTGTCCAAGTGAGATTGTAAGATTCATTGCATCTAAAACATGCATATTCTTTAGAATTTGGATCCTAATTTCATAACCCTCTAAAAGACTTAGATAAACGACGATAATGCATCTTGTAATCTCATATGATCCCCAAATCATGAGGCTAAACTTTTTATGTTGTGTTGGGTGGCAAGAAAAACAATTCAATATTTTCAAACTTTCAATAGTTTTTGGATGAGTGAGACAATTATTAGCAAGCAAGAGAATTTTTTTATCATTCATTTTCTATCAAGTTGTTGAAACAACTTGGTTTACTTGCCAATAAACCATATAGGAATTTTCTCATAACCATCCTTGTTACAACAAATAACATATCTAAGTTTTTACTTTTCTTGTTTCTTATTTTTATGTTGCTTTGTTTCAAGAGAATGCTTTAATTGTAGCTTATAAAACAATCATGTTTCATCCATATTGAATACATCTTTCATGGAAAATTGATCTAGCTTCTCTCTTGTGAACTGCAAGTTTTTCTCTACACGAGCTCTATATAAACTGATCTGTTTTTTTTAAATGATGATATATTTTGATAGTATGTCTTGCTTTGAAACACTCAAGCTAAACTTTTAAAAAATGGAATAATGGCATATATATAAATAAATCTTTTTTAGAAAATCTTTTGCATTCTTCTTATTAGTTCCCGAATCATATTTAGATTTTCTTGATATTGAACAAACCACAACCTTCTCTAGCTCTAGGAATTTTATGTTTTTTTTTACATCATATTTTTTTAATATTGGCTCATAGATACTCTGATGATTTCTTGATTCTATTTGATATTGTTACTTGAGTTACTTGCAAGTTAAACTTTTCTAACATCCACTCTTGTAATTGCTTTTAAATACAAGTTGAATTTTCTATATTGTACTCACATAATATTTTATTTACATTTCATCCATTATTGTTGATTTCTTTACACCTCCATCACATAATGTTTTGTGTATTTTATCTATTATTGTTGATTTATTTACACCTTTAAGATATAAAATCATTACAATTAGTCTTATTGTTTATGATATCATATATTTTTTTATAGATATTTTTGTTTAACTTGATATTCATGAAGTATATTAATTAAGTATACATCAAACATAGTTTTACTTTGTTGCAAAAATAAATAGTTTCATGACTTCTATTTAATAAGACTAATTATATTTTGTGAATTTTTTTTGTTAAACAAATACATAAAATAATAACAATTCATAATTCAATAATTAGATATTATTTGTATAACCACAATACATAATACATGTATTAAGTTGAACGTTTTAGGAAAAAAAACCCTTGATAAACTACTTTTTTTCATCAAGCAATGTATAAATCGATAACTAATTAATTTATCAATTAAATAATATCATGATTATTCAATAAATTTTCAAGATAGAAAAGATAATAAATTATATTTATAGAGGACTAACTACATGCGTAAAAAATCCAATAGAAAGTATAAAGGCCAGCATGTTTCAACTTTTGAATTCCAAAACGAGGACCAATATCATGTATGGCTCCATATCCATCGCATGATCCTATATTAAGAACAGTTCTTGTTCATCGGCAAGCTAGCCAAGATGGCAGCCGGGTTTCGCCTTACATTGAGGCCCACAGGTGGACATGAAAAGTTGCACCATGAAGATTGTCACCATCATCGTCAAAATTGCCAAGAAAGGATTATTTGCTTACACTCAGGACAAACACAGACTCACACAACAGACTACTTGAAAAGAACACAACATCAAAACTACAGCTACCCCCATCAGCATATTCCCAGAGACAAACACACAAGAAACAACTGTATCTGCAACTACAACTTGACCAAACTCACTTCCCACAGACTAAAACTAAAGAGCTGCAAGACATATTGCACTTTGCAATTTCTGTTTCTGTGGTGAAGAGTGAAACTAACCATTGCTGTTGCATTTTGCACTCAGAGCTGCACTTGTCTATCAAAAATCCAACTGAAAGGAATGATGGGTCCTTGCTTGGCCCTCCCTTGAGCTCTTTCTTCCAGCTTTCTAATTCTTGGAGGTAACCCGCAGACATAGTCCTGAGCTTTTTTGCCCTCAGCAGAAAGTCCAGTCAATTTCTCCACCTTCCACCTGCCCACCAAGAATTCCAATATATCGGCGTAGTCCTTGGCGGTGTAGACTCCAAGACGCTGTGCAACGGCTGAAAAGTGCTCAAAAAGGTTATCATCACTGCCATCATACATCAAGTGTGCAGGCATAGCAATTTTCTTCCTCATCATGTCAGCAAAAGCCATAACAGTTGCATCAGGATCAATCTCGAAGAGCTTTTCCACTATCTTTGTGTAGGCAGTCTCATGGCGCTTTTCGTCTGCAGCAATTATACCACATATCTGAGCCAATTTTATGTCTCCATGCTCCTTGGCATGTCTAGCAGTGTTCCCATGGGAGATGAAGGTTGCCCTCTCTTGGAAAGAAGTGTAGATGAACCCCAGGTAGGGACTATTTTCTGTCCGTGGATCCTATGAAAAGATACAAGAAAAGAAAATCAAATTAGAAAAAGGCACCTTCGAGACTAAATTGTCAGGTGATCGACTCCATGGATCCATATTATTAACTCTTATAAAACTCTTATAAAGGTATCTAGATTTTGCTTCAAACGTAATCATAACAGGAGATTATTTTTTTCAGAAAATAAACCCATTAGCAGACCTAATTCTTCAATTTCCAGTGAATTAGATCGAGATTAAACTGCAATTAGAAATGCATGCATATTGACTGGGTGGAAAATTAAACCACCACCAACCAGTAGAAATCAATTTACTATGCTAATGGCTGAATCCGCAACAGCGGAAACTTTTATGTGTGGTGAGCACCCAGAAGTGCATCACAGTTGCTAATCGGACCAATGAAAAATCTATGAACATGTGGTCAAAGGAACAATTATGTTTCTTCTGTGAGCATGCATCTGAATATAAGAAAATTTACGACAAGGATCTCACCATTCCTGACCCAATTAAATATTGAATTGTCTTCTCAATTTGCCTCATGTCCACTCGCCCAGAGAGATAGAGATACTTGTTAAGAAGGTCACCATGCCTATTCTCTTCAGCAGTCCATGCCCTTGTCCAAATTGCCCATGATGAAAGGCTAGCACCTGTTTCATCACGAACTCCATCCAAGGTATTCAGCATTGTTTGATAAGTTGGAAGAGCTTCTTCTGTGATCATGTCTCCAACCAAAACAACGAAGTAATCATCTGGAAGCTCCTTTGCCCTCTCCCTGAGTTCCCTGACTTGTTCTTCAAATCCATCAGAGGCAGGATCAGGCAGAAAATCTTGTGGTTGCCAACATTTCTCAACAGGCTTCAGATGAACCAAGATGTTCTGATCAGCCCAATCCTCCATAGATTTGAAGATTTCAATCTTTTGGGGTGGCATAGAATGTGTGACTTGTACATGCACCTCCCTAGGGGGCATAAAAGGCTTCTTGACACTCTCAACCTCCCTGCATTGAGTAGAAAGATTCAGGATTGTGTGCTTAATGTATAAATTGGATTTGTCTCAGGGATTAGACACAGCTTAATGCTTCTACACGGTGACACAATAGATAATAGGTGCCATTATTTAATTAGTGACTGTTCCTGCATGGCCTGTTGTATAAGATACAATGAAAAAGAACACGAAGTGGAGAGAGGATATACGCAGAAATTGATTAGAAATTGGTTTTACTAATGTCAGGGCAGTTTGATGCAAGGTTGAGCACACGCTTAAGGTTTGTATATACAGTCTTCACTCACTTTGGCTAGAATCTCTCTCTTTTCTGGGGTAGCAGTGGAAAGAGAGTTGAAGACAGGCTTCCCTCTCTCCATTTATTGAATCTAAACTTCACTAATTGTTGCTCACACACTGTTCAATCTCCCTGGCAAACCTCTCACCTTATCACCATAAACTCACATCTCCGGAATACAAATAAAAAAAAATAAAAGTGGATGTTCCCATTGTATAGCACGACCATCATCATAGGCCCCAAAGAAACCCATATTCTGATTATATAAAAAATGATCTTCGACCCTCATTCAATGTGTTGCACATTAACTAGCAAGTCCTCTAAGTTATAGTGTTAGCTGGTTGAGTGGAACATCAAACACAGCACTGTAAGGCATCTTTGCTGAACAATTACTCTTCCTCCTTCTAAAGGTGGCCATTTGAAGATTGTTTATTTTAGGCGTAAACAAGAAACCAAGTAGAGTTTTCATACAAAACAGACTTTGCAAATGCCACAATCTATTATCAAGCCAAATGCCAGTATCACAACAACCACAGCAGAAAACAAGGGATAGTGGGAATCAAACATCTTATCTAATGATCTCATATGAAACAATCAAATGTTAATCAAATGTTAGATTCACAGTTACAAAAAAGAAGGCAACCCATGAATTCCACCTCAAAAAGAAGAGCGGCGTATAAAATAACATGCGACAAGAACACAAACAAGCAGCTGGCTTGCAGCTACCAAAAGCAAGAAAGTGGAAACAAATAGGGAGACGAGTTGTAGGGAAAAGAGTTATTTGGTTCTTATCAACATGACATACAGCTACAAGTTACATAATAGTCAACGCTCTCACCTATGGAACCAATGCAAGGGCTAAACATTTGGGATATCGAACTAGGTTCAACAACTTAAATACCCACTTGAAATAAACCAAAAAACAATATCTGCCGCATAAAGATGTCTGAAAATATAATTATACTATATAGATCACCTAGTAGAAAAAAAAGATAATAAATAAAACATTAGCATCCAATGCAAAAATCATAAAAATTAAAAGAAAACTGCTGAAGATCCTCAAAGATTAAAAATGAAGTTCGAGTTCACCAAACCCCTCAAGTGAAAGAGAAATATTTCTGCACCACCTAAAGAACTTGGCAAAAAGCTACTTGAAGAAAAGTCAAAGATTCACAACCTGTCAACCGGTGCAATAAAGGAATCTGTCTACTTAGCCACCCATTTTAAAGACTTCCACCAACTTGAATTTCCTTTTTTGATGTAGATTCAACAACATTTAAAGAAAAACAATGAACATGACAAACAGAAAACGCACTACAAAAATTACATCTATCAGCCTAAAAATGTAATCATCGGGTTTGAATTGAAGCACACGTAAAATTGTGCTACATGGATCACTCTACATATGTATGAATCCAATAGAACTGACAGCAGGGAACAGAAAACAATGACTGCAGAAAAAGAATAATTCTCAAAGCATAAAACAGCAGTAGAACCAGAATTACAAAACACCCCAGGTCACCTCTGGTAATGACCTGTCATAGTAATGTAAAGGACACGAGTCATTCAATAAGCTAATAAATACAGACAAAACTACCACAACAGACTAAACATGAGCAAGCAACAAGTGCACAAGCATGCAGCAATCATATGCAACATAGATTATAACGATGAATCAATCAAAATATTAAAACCAAATTGATAAACTTTCAGCCAGGTTTTTTATCCAATGATCATTGAAAGTTTAAAGTTTTTGTCTCCAAACACGTACACAAACAAGCACCCATATATGATACATCCAAGCATCTTACTTCATCCATCTCTAAAACCAAACACCAAAAGCTTCAATGACACCGACAAAAATATAAAAACCTTTGACATAAAATAAATGCTTCTTTTAATAGAAGAGAATCAATGCAAATGCTAACCTGGAATTCTAGAAACAAAGTTATGGACAATATAACAAATATCTTAACCACCCCGTCACCATCTAGCCAGAGAAGACAACCAGAAAAAAACATGCTGGCATTAAAACCACGGGCTATAAAGAAAACCACCAAACCAAAGAGAACCATCCCAACCACATATATGAATCAAGAGAAATAATAATAAATAATAAAGGAATTTCGATAGCATATGCCTTTAATGGCTCTAGTCATCATAAGCCAGAAAACGTTCGTAGAATCTTATGAAACCTAATTTCACAGACGGCAAAAAATTGACCCCCCCCCCCCTCTCTCTTCTCTTAGTTGGTTTTTTCATAACATGCTAAAAACTCAAATGAATCAACATAATAAATGTCTTGCCATTTTAAATCCCAATAAAAAAAAACTTTAAAAAAAAAACGACAAGCATAGAATCATAATTTTTTATGCTATAAAAACAATAGAACCACCACTCCAACAATTTTTTTTTTTAAATACTTCGATGTTAAAAAATAGACTATAAATACGAGAATGTTCAGTTGGACAATGTACAAACTTGAATTAAACTTTCAAAAAATAAAAACCTTTATAAAACAAATGTGAATACTTACTCGAAACAAAAAGGCACATCTCTGTGAATTCAAGTTATAGAAGCTAAATTTGAAGGGGACAACAATTAGAAGATGAATCAAAAGAGCATCGCAGGCAAAGAGCAAAACTCATCTAGAACAGACCTGAAGCAACTTCCATTCAAATCAAATCAGGGCAAAACAACACATCACCACAGGCAAAGAACAAAAGCAAGGTCCATGATTATTAAAAAACTGTTGAAACTTTCAAATTTGATACCCAAAAATAGAAAAAAGTGTTTGAAGGCATAAACAACAAGATCACAAAACCACACACGAATAAGTAATGAACACAGAAGCCAAATTACAGTGAGGAAACAAAAACCCAGATCCAAAATCAGCTGAAAATCTTAAAAAACATGCAAAGATCCATGCTTTATAAGGCAAAGACAAAATGGGCATTGAAGAGAAAAAGAAACCAACTCACTTGGTGCGAGAATTCAGGGTATATGCCATGCGAACCTTAGGAGATCTGAAGCTAGCCATTGGTGGAAGAGAAAACCCAGGTAACTTTTGAGATTGAGAGACAAAAGGATTGAGCTTGAGAGCCATCGCTTGCTGTTTTGTTTCTGTGTCCCAGGCTCAGTTTCCTCCACAAAGAAAAAGGAAATCTTTTTTTAAGGAGAGAAATAGAGCAGGGGAGAAACTCAAGTGCCTTATATATATATATATATATATATATACACACACACACACACACACACACACACACCCCCACTCACACACTTATATTTTAACACAATTACTTTTTTGCCCCACCATTTATTTCTCTGTACTTGCTTGTTAGGAGATCTTCAGGGCAATACTTTAATTTTTTTTGTAGAATTGAAGCAAGCAAAAATAATTTTTCTTTTCAAATATAATATTTTTTATATGGAGAGTATTTTTGGTTTTTTAAATTTGTACTCGGTTAAAAAATATATTTTATAAAATTATTTTTCTTTACAAGATTTTTACTATTTTTTAAATAAAGAAAATTATTATATAAATAGCCGATAACAAATGCCGTGTAAAATGTAAATTTAATTATAATAATAACTTTAAATCATGATCATTTATATATAGGAGGTTTAAGATTAATTGTTAAGGTATTACTAGAGTGTTCTAAATCTTTAGTATAAATTAGGGTTTATAAATAAATATTCCGATAGGTCATTTTTATGTGACTGAAAAAATAATATATCAAAAATTATTTAAACCTAATACAAAACGTATTTCTTGAAGAGAGAATTCAGCCAATATTTAAAAAAATTACACCAAAGTAATTTTCAAGCTTAAACATCTCAAAGCAGTATGAATTAAATAACATATAATCAGCCAAAAATCAGAAACTAAATATGATCATACTCTAAAAAAATAAAAATCACCCACGTTTGGATTGATGATCCACCCATCTTAATATTTGAAATGGGAAATTAGCCAATGGATGGTAAAATCAAGTGCTGTATTTTTTTTATTATTAATTAGCAATAATACATCAACAAGTTGATGACAAAATCATGCATCACTGTGTTTGTATTTAAGTCCAAACTAGCAATGAATTTATCAATGACCTAATGCACTGGAGGTTGATATTAGGGTTTCTGACAATAGCTAAGTTTGAACTACAAGAAATAATTCCAAGGTTTATTTAATATATGTTTTTGTAATATATGCCTGAGGGCGCAGACAGAAGTTTGACAAGTCAAGTATATGATCATACTTCTAGTCAAAATATACATGGTATAATATCTTTTTTGTGTAATTGATGTAACACGATAGGCATGAGGTATGATTCAAAGAGATATTTGGACATGTTTGCAAGATTTGATCATGGTGTGTAGAGAATTTTCTTGGTAGAATTTTCTTCGATTTGCTTTCAGTAGTTGGTATGATGAAAGATTCAATGGATTGATTGATTAGTGTAAGTTCTAAAGAGTTGGTTTCGTAATTCAATAAATATACATTTAGGCAGTGTTTGAAATTGTGTTTCGGAAGTGTTTTTGAAAAAATTTAAATTTTTTTATTATTTTGCTTCAAATTAATATGTGTTTGATGTTTTCGGAATGTCAAAAATAATTTTTAAAAAATAAAAAAATATTAATTTAATTTGTTCTGGAATGAAAAATAATTTGAAAAACAACCGCAACCACACTTTCAAACATGTTTTTATTGGTCAACGGTTTGTCATGGGCGGAACTATTTTAAAAAAAGTGTAAAAAAAAAAATAAGAGTGCGGGGATTTTCTTGTAGTGATATTGAACATGGACAAAAAGATATATCTTGAAATCCCTTGACTTGGATCTTTGTCTAGCGTGAGTTTTTAATTAAACTATATATAAGAGCTAACTCTATGTGAATTTGTTTATTTAGGGGGTTTTTGAAAGTATAGTGGTAATTGTTTTTTAAAGTGTTTTTCGCTCAGAAATACATCAAAATAATATTTTTATTATTATTTTTAAAAAATCATTTTTGACATCAGCACATCAAAACGATCTGAAAAACTTTGATTAAAAGGTCAAGGGAATAAAAATCAAAAGTAGAGGGTCCAAATTAAAAAACATTATATATACAAATTAGAATTGAATGATTAAATTAAAAACAAATAAAACTTTAATAAAAGAGAAAATGATTAAAATTAAAAATTAAAATTAAAATGATGAATTCTATAACACCAACAACAACGAGGGTCAAATTTAGCTTTTCCCTTTGACACGGAGCAACTTATATGAATGGTGCAATGATATGTGTGAAATCCTTTAAATTGAATTCAATTTGTTATAAATATATAAATTAAATTTATTTATCAATTGATTTCAAGTTAAACATTATAATTAAATGTAGTTGCAATAAAGAATTGGTTTTAAAATTATGATCTACTTTGTATAAATTTTAATGACCAAACGATTATAAACTCGAATCTCATAATTTATTTTTTCTCCTCTAATTAGAATTAATTAATTCAAATTCAAATAATTTTCACATTAAAAAATGTATCGAAAATAATATAAAACTATTATTTCACACCCATTAAAAATTGTTTTTTCTTGGTTACAAAAATTATTAGTTTTTAAATTTTAACCATGTCACAGGACTCCTGCCTATTAAAGATGGGACAGAAAGAATATTAAAAACTCGATTTCACTAAAAAATAAATTAATCAAAGGTGTTGACGACAATGATTCAATCAAGACTGAAAATCACAGGCTCACATTACACGGATTAGCAATATTTAATTAATTATTTAATAAAGAGTAAAAAGGAGGGAACACCACACACACACACATATATATATATATATATATATATATATATATATATATATATATATATATAGGTAAAAAGAGAAGAAAATGACAAATAAATATATCCCACTCGTAAGTGTAGTGCGGTAACTTTTGTTTTTTTATTTATTTTAAAAGTATATTTTATTTAAAAAAATATTAAATCTAAAAAGATACTAATTACTCAGAGTTGTTTGCATGGCTTCATCTTCAGCTAGAGGTTTTTTTAGTCTTTTTCTTCTAGTGATTTTGATGTTTTAATATAAAAACATTATTTTCATATAAAGCTAACTTCTAATTACGAAATTCCAATCAATAAAGTTGAGTAATGTTTCTACCTTTCTATCAAAATCAAGTCTCAAATCAAGGTATAAAAAGAAATATTCACGAATCCTTTATATATATATATATATATATATATATATATATTATTAATTTAATATACTTTTAAATGAAAAATATTTTTAAATAAAAAATATATTATACCAAATATACACAAACATTTTGTGTTGTTTTTCCACTGGAAAGCCCAGATGACCTCTTCTTCTTCTTCTTTCTTTTTTCGTGTCAAGCTGTCTTTTGTTTTCTTGCAGCTGTCCACCTGTCGACTTCCCATCACATGATGTTCCAAATTTTGTTCATTTTATGCTTTTCAAGAACAATTCCCGTGAAATATTTTTTTATTTATTTTTTCCAATCCGAGAAAATCACTCAATTAAATTTATTTCTTATTCCGTCTATATCATATAGAATTAATTATAGAAGAGAGTTTATTCTTCTTCTTTTTTAAAACAAATAAAAATTTTAATAATTTTTTTTAAAAAAATATTTTTAAAACACAAATAAATATTACAATAATAAAGGAGTTGCCCTGTTAAGTACAACCAGCTTAGATGTGTCGGCTAACCCGTCACACTTTGTGATTAGACAGGGACGACTGACATAGAAGCCAACTAAGTTTTTGTCCTCTTTTAATTACTAGTTGAAATAGAAAGACATCATGCTTATGTTTTTTAGGTTAAAATCTATGTTATATAGTTGTCAAACCTCACACGAATGTTCAGTTTGGGCAAGATCTATGTTCAGTTTGGGCAAGATCTGGAGGTTTGATTAATATTTTATTTTTTTATAAAAAAAGTCAACAAATACTCGAGTTTGACCGCGTTAGCTTTTAGTAGTTAATAAACCAATGCAAGTTTTTGATCAAGTTAACTAAGTTTTTTATTTTTATTTTTTTTAATCAATGATGACCTAGATATATAACATTTGTTGTTCAAAGATGGTGCGTAGATATTTTTCTATAGTGATAAGTATGACCCACTTAATTTATTATAGGTGATTTTTTTTAATGTTATTAGATTTGTTTTGTCTGAATATTTCTAATGGTAACATGATGTTTTAGTCAGAGCTTCAATATGTTTTTAGTGTTTTTTTCAAGTAGTTATTTTTAGTTTTTTAAAATATAAAAATTTATTTTAAAATTATTATGACAGAACACTAACTTAACAAACAAGGTATTAAAAAGCCGGCCTAATTCTATCCCTTTTTTTTTTAAACTTATAGAGTTAATACTTTGAAACTAACATCCATGAAAATTAATTAGATATCTTTAGATAGTTGAATGCAAGTTTTTCACCAAATTAATTTAAGTTTTTTTTTTTGTTTTTTTTGTATATCTAACCAACGATGATTTTAATGTGTTATACTCGCTATTTAAGGATAGTTAAAGTAGTGGGTGGCTCGCTTTTCTATAATGACAACTATAATCCACTTAATTTATTATTAATGATTTTTTTTAACTTTATTAAATTTATTTTATCTAGATATTTCCAATAATAATATAATGCCTTAATCAAAACATCCTAACATCTTTCCTTTCTTTTTTTTTTTAATGTACAAACTATAATATATATTATGCTTTTCAGTTACTAATATTTTGAATTTACTATGCAAATCTTTTTAAAAAATCCATTTGAAGCCATTGGCTTTAACTTTAATATATATATATATATATATATATATATATATATATATATATATATATATATATAATGTTCTAGAAAGCTATGCTGGTCTAAATTTACTCGTGCAATGAATTTGCTTCCGATCCATCATTAAATAGCTAACAAAAAGTTGGCAGTAATTAAGCTAACCTTAGATTCAGACGGTGTCGTTTCATGTTTACCATGATCTCTAAGACCACCACTGAGATATTCTTAGGACTGTATACATCCTCTCTCTGTGTCGTTTTAATGGGATAACTTTTTATACATGGAAATTAAGCAATTCATATAGTTTTTATTGTTCCGGTTATAAGAAAATAATTTTTAAAAAATTATATATATTTTTTAATCAATATCCAAGAAAGAGTGAAATCCATACAAAACTATATAATTGTTTTATTAACTAAATTTGATTGAATTTGTAATTGGAATAAAATGCAGCTACAACCGTAATATAAAAAGGATCCTAACTAAATAATAAAATAAAAAAGAATTTAATTATTATTTCGAGGCGATATCTTTTAAGTTTCAGAGTATAAGATAAACGATAACAAAGTCAAATTCAATTAAAAAAAAATCCCACCAAACTTATAAATCAGAATAATTTGGATTATCCTAGCAAATAGATAGCATTAAAAAAAGCAGCATTAAAAGCCGGCCTTAATGTTATTCTTTTTTTTTAATATAAATATAAAATAAATGATTGTTTGTATATATTTTAACTAATTTAAAATTAAAGTTCATACTTTGAAATTAACGTCCATTAAAATTAATTAAACATCTTTAGATATTTATTTCTAAATTAATGGAACGATGTGAAGATTTTTCTGTATATATCTTAATTAATTTTTATAATTTAAAATTAAATGTTATCTCTTTTTTAACTTATAGAGTTCATACTTTGAAACTATCGTCCATTAAAACTAATTAAATACCTTTAGATATTTATTTTCAAGTTAATGAAACAATGTAAATACGTGTATCTTAACTAATTTTCATAACTTAAAATTAAATGTTATTTCTTTATTAACTTATAGAGTTCGAACTAACGTCCATTAAAACTAATTAAATATCTTTAGAGATTTGTATTCAAGTTCATGGAACGATCTGAAGATTCCCTTCACATCTAACCAAAGAAAAAACCAAGCAAGGAGCAAAATGGGATATTGGCTCCATCGTCTTCCTGCTTGGGGCCTTTTCACTTTTCTGCTCTCTCCCCAAGTTTTCTCTCTGGATTTAACCCACAGATGATAAATATCCTGAGCTTCTCATCCCTTTGCTCGAGAGTCCAGTTAAGTTCTCCACATTCCATGGAGCCACCCTCTACAAGTTCCCATATTCTTACCGCCGGGATGCTCTACAGACCACCACCAATACTCTAAGAGTGTGTTTGGTATTGCGATAACTGTTGTGGTTGTGATTTGAAAAAAGTTGTTTTATAAAAAGTACTTTTAATTGAGGCTGGTTTAAAAAAATAAGTATTTGGTTAAAACTGTGATTAAAATTGAGGTCGAATAAAAAGTAGTTTAATGTGTTTGGTTAAGAATGCTTTTGAAATTAAAGTTATAAAATAATTTTAAAATATATATATTAAAATTGATGGTTTTTAATTTAAATGTTATAGATTTAACTATTGTTATTACTTAATGAAATAAATAATACTTTATATAAAATATTTTTTATTATGCCATTAAACCATCTACAATTCCATTACGTACAAAATTCTTTCGACAAGAATCACAGTTTCTATTATTTTTTGAGCGTGTAATAAAATTAGATAAAATATTATTAGGAATAAAATTGATTTGGTATTACAGTGCGAGTGAATTTAATTTACTCTACACTAGTTTTTGGGGAAAAAATATTGTTTACATGACAATACGAGTAAATTTAATTCACTCTAAACTAGTTTTTTTAAAAAAACAAATACAAAAACTAGACACAGTAAAAAAAAAATTCACTCAAACAGGAATTGCACTGTCTACGTTACCATAGAATTTCAAAAAACAACTATGAGCTGTTCGTTAAATTTGCTTTCAAAACGTGAATTTACATGAAACCCATAAAAATTAAATTATATTTTTAATATAATTAAACATTATATTACTTCAAATATATAAACAACCACACAAACAAATATCCTCTTAAAATGCGTGAAAAATGTGATCGGCACAGATGCATGCACTGGGAGCAAGCCATGCCATGGTGCTGTGGGTGTATTATTTCATGACTTTTGACGGCTTGGAGGCTGAAGTCTAGTTGTCGTGTTTTACAGCATAGGTGCCAAAAGTCCAGGCAAGGTACCGAAAGTCCAGTAAAGCTGCAAAGGCAGCCTATTTTGTGATATCATTTGGCGCTGAATTTGAGACCAGGATTGAACACAAGAAGTCATAGCCATATTAGACTGCTAATGAAAATGGAAAAAGCAAGCACTAGACAAAAAAAAAAAAAAAGAAATGGTAATGGTTAGTAAAAATTACATAAAAATAACACTCTTTTTTATTTTTAAAAATTATTTTTAATAAAAACATATCACAACCAATCAATATACCTAATCAATATACCCTTTGAAAATTGCAAAGCTAAAAGAGATTGAATATTAGGCTAAGATGTCAAAAAAGGAAAGGGTCAAAATGATGGTGTTAGGACATGGGGCCAGAAAGAAGTGGCCGACACTTTCAGTGGAAAAAAATAGGGCGTGGGAGTTCAGGTGAAACCATGTTCTAGCAGCTACTGTATTTTCCTAGTCAGGGATTCAGGGTTCTTCTCTTTTAGAAGGAATGATTTTCCCTCTTCACGAAAAACAACACGACATCTACTACTTGTCATCAAGAAAAGATAAAATGTTTAAAGCAATCCAAAAAATGTCATGGTATTTTTTTTTTCTTTAAAGCAAACCCTGTTACATTCAAACCATCATCTCCTATTTGTATCTTTATTATGTTTTACATCAGTATTTTGTAGCTTGATATCACCATACACTCAATCAAATAACACGAAAGATATGGGGAAAAAAAGGTGTTAAAAAGATGAGGGGAAAAAAATCACACAAATCGGTTAAATGGCCTTCGTCCAACCGTAGCAGGCATCGAGACGGTTGAATCCACACTCAAATCTCCTATGGATTGATGTGACTGATGCTTATCTAAACCCCTCTGAGAGCTTGAATCCTTGCTGGTGAAGAAGGAGCCTCTGTTCCACTTGAAAGATCCAATGCCTTGTGTAAGAGGGAACGAGAGTCTCCTCTTTTCACTGTTTGGGGTCCCTGGAAACCTCTCTTTGGGATTACTATAAGCTCTTGTTTTTGCCTTGGCTGAGGCCGTAGGAGTCATGTAGTTTGGCACTGAAAATGGTGGGCAGCTCGTGAGGCTATCGTCATCCTTCAATGGCAAGTCGAAAGGAGAATTCCCTCCACTGGCTCTTGCTCTTGAATATCTTGACAAGCTAGGGCTGTTTGCTTGTGGAGTTCTAAGTAGAGGAGTTCGCGCTGGTCTTGTTGATACAAATGCAGTTGATTTTGAGGATCTCGGTGTGGGAGTATCCATATTATCAAACCCCAGATGTTGTTGCTTGTGGCTACTTGATGGGGGTCTTGGGCTAGGCTTTATCTCTGAATGTGGCCTTGGCGGTGTAAGTTGAAAATTCTTCAAGGCTTGGCTTTCAGGAGGATTCGTTGGAGGTAGCTGACGTTCTAACCAGTTCCACCACCATGGAAATCCATTGGAACGGATATCCGTGAGAGCTGACTGAGCAGATTTTGGTGAGGCTTTCCACAGCTGTTGGAAAACAGAAAACAAATATACTGAGATGTATTCCTTTTCTTCAAAGCATACTACGTAGCTTCATGGTAGCATCAGTCATGATAATTTCAATTAATTCCCAAGATGATCCAGGCAATAACCCAACACTACTGGATCAATGGGTAGGTGCAAGTCTTGCACAGGGTAATAACTCTGGGTCTTGAAGTTCATATATCATGAACAATTGTGTCTCCAGCTCATTGTTCTTTGACTTAAAGTTTCAGAGAACATATTGTCCTAGCTGAAATCAAGCTAATAGAATTGACAAATGGCATCCCTGATAGCTTATCTTGCAACCCTTCTATGATTTGTTTCTCATGCAATTGGGTTATCACAAACAATCTTCAAAACTACATAATTACAGTGCTTACAATGAGATCTAGCAATCTAAACTCAACAGTAAATGTTAAATTAATTTCCTAAACAGTATGTTAAAGCAAAATTGAAATATGATTGTAACCAAAAGAAAAAAAGAAAAGAAATGAAGAAAATGAACTACAAAGTTTTTGGAGGTAAGAGAGCCATTTAGTGCAAATACCTGGTGGGAATACGAATAAGCCATGGCCCTTTCTCTCTTGACGACTGCCTCCACCTTCCTCTGCAACCTTGCATCAATTTCCTCCTTCGTCAGAACGCTGTCGTCCCAGTCTTCACTATTACCTGCCTCAGGCTATACCAATACCCCCAGTTATTACTGAACAGACACAGAAGCAAATATAATGCTGCCTTTATTTAGACAACAACAACAATAAAATCACTCTTTCATTAACAAGGAGGCTGTCGTCCCAGTCTTCACTATTACCTGCCTCAGGCTATACCAATACCCCCAGTTATTACTGAACAGACACAGAAGCAAATATAATGCTGCCTTTATTTAGACAACAACAACAACAACAACAATAAAATCACTCTTTCATTAACAAGTTAAAGACATACTTTAGCATTACTTCCAATGGACAACCTAGTGGCTAAGATTTGTGATTTCTATGTGGAGTTTGAGGTTCAAATCCTGGGAGGGGTGGGGAGGAGGGCTACCCTCCATTGTGTAGCCTAAGGGATGTTGAACCTCCATTGCATTCGAATACAGGATGTACTTAAACATTGCTCTAAGTGAGAAGTGATGAGATCTTTCCCCTAAAGGAGCCATGCATTGATCAGAGGGATAATACCCAACATGTTCCATGGAAGTACCATGGCCTAAAGAAAAAGGCAGAGTTTCTTTTGGTTACCTGTTACCAACAAACAGGGCACCAAGACATATTGCTTCAAGTATAAGGCAGAGACCAAAACCATGCATCTGAAATTGGAGGCCAAACCTAACTTGCAGGTTTTAGGCGACATACTTATTTTTAACCCACGCCAATTTATACTGATTAACACATTGATCTAGGTTCTCAGACATATAGCTCCTTAATGGAATGGAAAGAAACATAACCATGAGTCAAAAAATGGACTTACCGACTGGCCCCATTTGCCCAAGGTACCATCCACTTCTTTATCATTTTTGTTTTGAGCTTGACGTCGTGCTTGGTTTTCTAACATTTGTATCCTCCGTGACTGAATCTGAGACTGGACCCGAACCAAGAGCTGCATGTATTTCATTGCATTCATCGTCTGCCGCTTCACGTTCTGTCCTCTTATCACTCCTTGAAGCCTCACAAGACCCTTCAAAGCTCTGAAGCTCCTCCTTGCCTTCATGACAAGTACCACATAGTATCAGTTTGACAATATTCCAAATGAATGAGGCGTGCAAGAATGCTATAGGATTGCCTAAAATGTTAAATTTGGGATATTTAAAAGCAAAGGCACCCGCAATCATCAGCCAGAAAAATGGCAAAAGATATGGCACAAAAGCAGCAAAAGATAAATTGCAAGATTCTGGGTAAAAATCCCATTCTGGCAGTCATTTATGTGTGTATATGATTACTTGTATAGATCAACTTCCCAAATGAAGTCTTAAAATGAGGAATTCTATAGAGCCACAAATATCAACAACATATATTTTTGCTTTTCAGCACACATGATAGCCAGATTTCTTGTTATTTTTCTTGATCAAGTTTTCTGTATTATGCAAGCTACAAGTGAGAAGAGATTCTTACAACATAGCCTCTATAGGCTGCTTGAATCTTGGTTGCTGAAGCATGATGGTTTCTTAGAGTTGGTTCTGGTCTGTAATATATCTCCTTATGGCGTTGAGCATTCCTAGGAGAAGCTGCTCTAGGGGAAGCAACCCTTGGAGATGCAGCTCTAGGGGAAGCAGCTCTTGGAGAGGTGACTCTTTGAGAAGCAACCCTCGGAGAAGCAGATCTTGGAGGCACAAAGGGTGGTGTAGTCGGTTGCTCAGGAGGTGTGGGAGGCCTGAAAATTAATTTATGCTCTCTTTCAGCCTCATCCAAAATTTTCTCGATACTACTTGGTTCTCTAAACAGGGGAATGAATGAAGTGGTCTCTCCATGTCTTAGTTTTCCACGACCCTTCTTCTTCTTTTCTTTTGCGCTTCTGTTATCTGATTCCTGCAAGGTAATTAGCAGAAAAGAGGATGGGTTTTCAATCCTGCAAGCAGTTTGCAAGTAAATACTGTGCATGAAGAAGCAAAGAATGCTATCATTTTCAATCCAAATAAAAACTAAATGAGAAATGGGCAAGAAAATCTAAAATACCAAGCATGAACAACAACCATTAAATGTCATGAAACAGGTTACGTAATTTTTTCTCTTCCTATACAATGGAGACATGTAGAAGGCCATGAGTGAGTAAAAAATGAAAGCAGCCTGGTACACGTTCTGCTTCATCAATTCAGGATGGTGCATCTTCAAACAATGATGATAACATACATTTGGACAATTTTCATCAAAGGTTTTCAATCTTTCCGAACTCCATATAGATATGTGCATTTTATTAGCATAAAAAACAAAAACTTCAATTTAGCAAGAATCAGTTGTCTTTCAGGATATAACTTAATAGGCCATGAAGATTACTGAATTGAAGTTAAACATATAACCATTATCATAACAATCTGAACTCATTTTCCTCCAAACATTGAGAAAAATGATACGATAAACCAAACAAATCCTGTAAAGAACCCAACAAAATACATTTTAGGTCAGGCAAAACTCATTTTGAAAGAAGCTGATTTCAAATACAGCATCAGGAATAGCAACTTACATTAGCTAGTTTGTCCTTGGAGTTTGGTAGAAAGACCCTCTTGATTGCTGAAAACCAACTCCCTTTCTTTCCCATGTTCCTAGCATTACTGTCTCCACCCAAATGAGGAAATGAATCGCACAATTAACTGCCTGTAGGACCAAATGAATCTGCGCTTACCTGTGCATGCATGTACTAGGTTACGAATCTACGCATATCATAGCACAATAAAAATATGGATGCAAGGAAAAGCAACATTAACCAGTAAACGAAGAATTTAGGTGGAGTCATTCAGATATGAAGGTTATTATTATGTAGCTGACCACACACCAATGAAAGACTGCACTTCAAGAAAATACGAGTTGAAATTCTACCAGATAAACACACGAAGATGGAATTTGAATCTTCACGACTTCTGTTTTTAACAGGTATATTAGCTAGATGGTCTTAACCAAGGAAAAACATGGTGAAAGAAACTAGATTTGAGACAGATAATTAGCAAATAGTTACAACAACTGCAATCGACTAGCTCGATGACAAAATTCCCTCAAGTTATTAGTTGAAGAATTCACATACAGACATACACTCAGACCCAGATACAGTATAAATAAGAAAAAACTACCAGGAATCTGCATGCTAGATTCAGATCATTTATGCTCAAAGACACCCTCCATCTTTTCATGTCACAATCAAATAAATGGATTAAGCTCCAACTCAGTTTGTCAATCAAGGGGTAAACTTAAAGAGGTCAAAGTTGGTTATATATACAAACAAACACAAATTGCCAAAGCAAAAACTATTTATGAAAACAACCATGAAAGATAACTATTATTTTTTTAATGAATAAAAAAACTAGAGAAACAAATCCTGGATAGAACTTGATAAACTCCTCTTCTACAAGGTTGTCTGTCCAAAACCAGGTAAGAAAAACAGTTAAATTCTAGAACCATCCAGGAATTAAGAGAGAGAGAGAGATTGAAGGGGTTCGAAACTAAGAGAGAAATTTTTTTATATATATAGTTTTAAAGAAAATTAAAACTCTTCAAGGAAACAAAATCTGACACTTGAAAGACAAAAGGGGATCCCAAGACAGATGAAGGAATTTAATAAGAAAAAAATCAACTTATGATCACCAACAGTACCAATCTCTCTAAAAAGGAGAAAAATTTCACCTTTTAAACCTCTACACAGCCCTTTACATCTCCATAGAATAAACACAATTACCATGCAACAAAAAGATCACAACAGAAACATCATAATTCACACAGGCCTCAAAATTGCAGAAGCGTACATGAACAGAAGAACTCGCAGGGAACATACCTTGTAATTAAAGAAGACCCAGTTTTGCAGGCCTAAAAACAAAGGCTGTTTACAAACAACATCTTGATTGATTCTTCTGTTTTCTTTTGAAATCTTTTTACATATGATATAATACACACACAACACACTAGTGTATATATATTTCTTTAGTTTTTGCTCTTGTGTCCCTCCTTTTTCTTTCTTTTTGAGCTTCTTTGAATCAGGTTCTTGGTGCTTGCTTGTATGAATTTTCAACTTTTCTTTATCACCTTTCACCTTTTGTTGGATTTATGAATTTTTTTTTTCTTTTTGGCTAAATGATCATGATGACGAGAGAGAGAGAGAGAGAGAGGGAGGGAGGGAGGTGAGAGTTAACCACTTTGTCACTCAATGTGGCCAGCAACTTCAACTACCTTTACTTAAATGGGAAGCCTATTTTCGACAGCAACAATCCCACAGTTTGGTTTGGTACTGTTACCTTTACACATTACTATTATTTTTCATTGGAATCATATTTAAAAAACAAAAAACAAAACATTTGAAATGATATTATTTAAAAAATAAAAAATAAAAATTTCACTCCTTAACGATGTTTCTTTTGGGTCTGAGGAATAGTTTAAAAAATATATATAAATAAGTTATTTTTTTCATCATTTAAAATTATCTTTTGTTTTCACATTATTTTGATTTGATAGTATAAAAAATAAATTTTAAATAATAAAATATATTTTTTAATAAAAAAATATTTTAAAAAACAACTATTATTACAAAATCAAACAAACTTAAATATGTTGCAATCAACATACGAGGAAGATATATAGATTCTTGATGGCATGTGAATTGCTTAATGAGAAAGTGTGCACTACTTCCTAAAATTTAAAAATAATAGTTTTATACTTTGTAATCTTTTATATACCAGTTTATAAATAGGTTGAAGAACTTTTTTTTTTTTTTTTGTGTAAGATATCCCGACTTTCCTGGCCCCTCCCGGTTTGTCCGTTGACCACAATACATCGTTTGTGTATAACATGCAAGTTTTGTATATAGCATATACACAAATGTACTTGTATGTATCATATTGAGTTAATAAAAAATTAAAATGGATTCATATAATAATTTGTATGTTTGTATATGTCACGTTTTTTTTACTTGTATATTTTTCTTGTCTCGTAACATGAGAGAGTATGAGAAAATCTCTTAGCGAGGAAAAATATTTAAGGTAAACATGAGTGAATTAATAGAGAAAATACTAAATCTGGTAGAAAACTGGGCTGTCATATAAAAATTAAATTTTTTTATGAGAAATTAACATTATAACAAAAACAATTAAAACAACATTGAGAACGAAAAAGCCATTACAAAGACAACACCAACTCAAAAAACAAATCATATCCACACTCTCTAATAAAAAGAAAATAACATAAATATGCAACCATTAAAAAAAATGCAGCACAAAAAAAAATAAAAAATTACCTATGCATGATTAGTTATTGTAATTATTACTATAAATGAAAGATAATTATATGGCATTTAAAAAAACATAATGAATAGGATATTTAAAAATTAATACGAGTTAGCATAACTGGTTAGATTTTAAGTTTGTATTTTAATGGCTTATATGTTTGTTAACTTCAGAATTTATAAAATTAGTCGATATATACATAAGTTAATCCGAATATTTATATTAATAAAAAAAATTTAATATAAGTTTTAATCGAATTAATTGAGTATAGACTAATTATTTAACCGATAAAATCAAATAAAATTAATTTTAAAGTGACTCTTTTTGATGCCCAATATAAACCTAGGATACACCTGTCAAGTTCATACATGACTTGGTCCCCCAAAATTAATTTTGATCTTATGAGTTTACTTTGATTTTATTCTTTGACCTAGTAATTAATACAGTGAAATAAAGACAGATTAGAGACCCAGAATTCATCACCAAATTGCAAGTTTGGGTTCTGTTTTTTTTTTTTTTTTTTGTTCTCTTATGTTGTTCGCGTGAAGAACAAAGAAATTGATTATGATTCAAGACTTTGTACCTCGTCTTAGTCAGTCTTGCTTGATATTTGGTCTGAACTGACCCAGTTTCTTTCCACCCTTTAACATTTTATGTTCTTAGAATTGTAAAACTAAGACCATGGAATGTCAGGCTCGTCTTCCTTGGACAAGTTATTGTGAATAATTATGAATATTTATGAGCTTCAATTCATAATATAAAGTCACAAGATATATGTGATTCTTCGAGAGAGTGTTAAATGTTGTTTTTTAAAGTGTTTTTACTAAAAAATAAATTAAATTTTTAAAAAAATTTATTTCTGACATCAGCATTTTAAACGATCAAAAAAAACATATAAAAATATAAAAAATATAAAAAATAATAATTGAACTCCAATGCCTAACACTACCGAAATATAACTTATTTTGCAAGGGAATGAAAATTTAGTTCCAAAAATAAATAAAAACCAAGAACAAAAGCAAAAACCAAGAAAGGGAACAAGAAGGTTGAACCATTCCAATCAATCCCATCAAAATAGATTATATATATTAGATCTTGATGTGGGAGCTTGGTATAAGAAAAGTTATTCCAAAGAATTGATATAAAATTAGCAACACAAAAAAGCTATTTTACAAGTTAGGATAAAAATATTAAATTCAGGATTAAGAAAATAGGTCCATGGAGAGACTTGAATCCCCTCTTATTCTACACTCATGATCTTGCTAAATTTAAATTATCTATATCGTTTTCATAATATTACAATGGAATACCTATAATTTTTTTTCTGAATCATTATGATTTATCTTCTTGATCAAAATCTCACCAATATCATGAAAATAAAACAAAACATAATCATAATTGATAAATTTTATTGGCTTGCCGATTTGAAACTAAATTTAAATCTGTTTTTTTAACTAAGATAAATATTAACTTGATCAAACTTGAATAATATTTCATCAGATTAATTTTAATATTTTTTATTTAAAATAAATTTAAAAAACCTAAAAATTTATCGATTGATGAGTTGACGTAGCAGTTCTTACCCGGGATTTGGGCCAATTTGGTAACCATAAGCATGATGACTAGATGCAATTTTTTTTCCTTTTCTTGCATGCATTATTCGGCTAAATCTTTGGGGGTAGGGCGTGCAAAAAATGCGATGATGGATAAAGGAATGGGCTAAAAGAGACCCTTAAACAGACTACTACCCCACAAGAGGATGATTTCTTGATTTTTAAAGAGCTCAAGAGCTTGTCCTTTACCCTCAATGTGTTGCCGTAGGGCTATCAGTGATGGGCAACAGCCCAACAAAGGCCAGGGCAATGAAAGGTACCCCACAATATATTGCAGCATGGTCCCTGCCCCTGGAGGACCCTCTTTCTTCGACAAGGACAGTGGGCCCCGTGACAATGATATAGTATCCATGTGATGCCAGCCACTGGATCAGAATACCATTTTGCCAGATGCCGAGCATGATTGTGGTTTTGCAATCAATGGATCCAAGAATGCGGTTCAAATTATTATTTTTTTAATTTATTTTTTTTATATATTTTTAGGTTGTTTTGATGTATTGATATTAAAATTAATTTTTAAAAAAGTAAAAAATATTATTTTAATACATTTTTAAATAAAAAATACTTTAAACAACAACTATTACTATGATTTCAAAACATTCATCGGCTGTATAAGATGTGGTGTGTTCACTTATTGCTGTCCCAGTCTCACACCCTGTCTTTTCACGTGAGAGCTGGGGGAAATCATGGTATTTATAAGATATATAGATCGTGTTCAAATAAAAAAAATAAAAAAAATTAAATTTTTTAAAATATTTTTGAAATATAAAATCAAACAAGACCTCGACTCGTTCAGCGGGTACAAGCTTTTAATAAATGTCCTTAAAACTTGTTAGGTAACGTTTGGGAACGCGGTTGCGGCTGCGTTCCCAAAAAATTTAATTTTTTTTTGCTAAAATTTAATATGTTTTGTACGTTTTGGATTGTTTTGATGTGCTGATGTCAAAAATGATTTTTAAAAAATGAAAAAACATCATTGACATGTATTTTAGCACGAAAAGTTATTTGAAAAATACCCGCAACCACACTGCCAAACACGCTCTTAGTGTCGTTGCAATATGCACACGAATCTGAGAATGAATGAATCTACAGACATAACATGGGATGCCTTTTAGAATTTAGGAGGGGATGTTTTTCCCATGACCTTGAGATTTTTGACAGAGTTGTTGTCTGCTTTCATCACCAAGATCGGGAGAATCCAAGAACAAGAATTTAAAGGTCCTTTTCAGATTATTAAAAATAAAATAAATAAATGGAATCTCCTAGTATGTTTCCAAAAGCCTATGTTATTTGTCGAATTAATTGTAGTACTGTTACGTAAGATCCACTCATACATGGATGGACCCCTTATCATAAAAAATAAAAATAAAATTTTATTTATATTTATTCCCTCCAAAATTAAACAATTAAAGAGAAAATATGTTATGGAAATATATAGTAATTTTCCGGCACTACTTATTTTCTGTTGAATTTGTTATGTAAAATATAAAAAAACATTATTTTGATGCATTTCTAAATGAAAAACACTCTAAGAAGCAACCGCAACCACAATCTCAAATACTGTTATTAATGTCCCATATCAGGTGCTTTTGCAAGTGTGTTTATGATTGCTTAAAGTATTTTTTACTTGAAAATACATCAAATTAATATTTTTATTTTTAAAAAAATATTTTTAACATCAGTACATCAAAATGATCTAAAAACACAAAAAATATTAATTTAAAACAAATAATAAAATAAAATAAATAAAGCACATGAAAACATTAAATTTTTTTATTTGTTCCCTTAACCAATATAGCTTTTCACTAGTCCAATTAATGGCAAATTTTAATTGATTTATTTATATATATATATATATATATATATATAATATATATATATAAACAAATGGCAGAAAAAACTCCTAATATATTAAAATCAAAACATTGTGCACTTGAGAATGTTCTAAAGTCTCAGCCAAGAAGACAGATATAATAAAAGGGTGATGTTTGGTGACCCATAAAGTTGAAGAAGGTGGGCTAACATACAGCTACTTGCTGCTGCTGAAACATTAAAAATGCCCCCTTAATCATAGTTCTTCAACTTGTATTCATTTTTTAATTATATATTTTTTTTATAAAAACATGTTTTTCATGTTTTTTTTAAATTCTTTAATCTCGATTTTATACGGTTTTCATCCGATCACGGATCAATATTAAAATATATTTAAATCAAAATTTAACATGAATTAGACTCTGAATCACGAGTTTGTCAGTATCAACCACTGAACTAAATCAATTTTAATGATTATACATGTTATTATAAAATTAATTGGTCTGATTAGTCATAAATAACTTTTGTAGATGTGCAATTAGCGTATTAAATTGTCCTCAAGGAGCGTAGCGTGATGGCAAAGGGTTTGAGATCTGCACAGCAGGTCTCGAGTTCTTGTCAAGGCGTGCACCTCTTGTAAGAGCCTGGAACAGCCAGGGTTTTACTCCCTCACTTGGGCCCACAAAGTGCGCTTTCTAGGAAATGAGGTTTTCTCGAATCCAAAAAAAAAAAGTATTAAATTGAAGCATAATCTAATAAACTTGAGGGTACTTACAGAATGCTAAATTCAAATGGGTAGGTCATGAACAATCATGAAGATCTTTTCAATTTAATTGGCAGATTAAAAGGTCGAACAGAACAGGTCATACTTGTTGGCATCTAGGGTTCTTCTTCTTTCAAGCATTATCCCTCAATATGTATTGAAAATGATCTGCTGCTGTAGTGCTGTTACCATAAATCGTACGGTAACAGGCAGAAGGCACAACAATCCTTTCTCTGTATCTTTGATTTCTACAACTCAACAAGTCTCCATGACGTTCCAGAGGTCCACTGATCCTCGACAATTTATGTCGTATTTGTTTCAATAATTTTGTACTTTGGACCGCGAAAAGATGTGTTTTGGATACAATGTTGTCTCGTGTCTCTGTCGAATTATCTGTCATCCAGGGAGTTGCGTTTAAAAATATTTTTAAGTGTATTTTATTTTAAAATATATTAAAATATTATTTTTTAAAAAATTATTTTCAATATCAGAAGATTTAGGATTGGTTCGGCAAAATCTTCAAAGAATGGTGGATTAGAGCACGGATTGCATGGATAAATTAAGTCTTATAAGCCTTTTAAGATCACATTCCAAGAATATTTCTTTGAATCTCTGCATTAAAGCATATTTTTATTCTTTTTTACTAATTTGATCAAAAAGATTAACCTAGTTTCGATGTATTTAAGTTGTCCAAAAATTTACACACAAATAAAGAAAAAATCGGTGGAGCAATGTTTCTAAAGGGTTACTAGTTAGAGAAAACCGACAAGGGAAGAGGTCATTGATTCACACATACTTTTTTAGGTCAAAAAGGGCATTAGGGTTTCCAGTCATCTTTTGCTTTTGTTCATTGTAGACCAGAGACATCATTTTGTCCACTTTGGGTTGGAAATGTGATCTCACACACCAAGAAGAAGAAGAAGAAGAAGAAAGTTATAAAGGGACTATTAACTTTATAAGGTTCAGCACTTTACCTAATAAATGTGAAATTATTTATGAATTTAATGTATGATCCATCAAGAGGTGTTTGGCACTGTGTTTTTTGAAGAAAATTAAATTTTTTTCTTTAAATTCTTATGTTTTCAAATCATTTTAATGTGTTGATCTCAAAAATAATTTTTAAAAAATAAAAAAACATTATTGGCATACTTTTCTGAGTAAAAAACACTTTAAAAAACAACTACAACTATACTCTCAAACACGTCACATGAGGTTTTCTCAAACTTAGTTCAAATCGGGATCTGACTTGAAAAATGATCTAAATTATTAAGTTGTTGGGTTAATTCACGGGTCACCAAATTAACCTAAATCAGTTATTTTTTCAAAACAATATTATTTTTTTAAAAAAAATCTTGGTATTGAACCAGTCGGATTGTATCAAATTTGACTGAGACGTCTCATTGAATCATTCGAGTTTGGCTAGGTGAATATAAAAAACAGTTCAAATTAAAACCGGCCTGAATCAAGTTTTGAAATAAAATTTCCAGAGATCCATCAAACTGGGCATACCATAGACATATGATGCAAGGTCTCTTTTGCCTTTTTTTTGAAAGAGTTGTAACTTCTTCTTTAAGTTTCATTCACATGAAAAGAAGGATGCTATTGCAGTGCAACTGAGATACTTACTCGCGCATAGTCCTGACACTCATCGTGTTTGGAACCACCTGAGCCCGCACCAAAGCCTGCAATTCTGAGAACCCCCTCCTTTGCTGCGCAGAATTTACCATTTACAGCCACATTAAAGGGCATAGATGTTGAAACACTTTTAGTGATATTTTTTGCATCAGACAAAACACAAAACTAACCATACTTGCTATGGATGTAGCTTTAAGAACGTGAGAAACACAGCCTTAGCACTTTGATGATTGTTTAGCAGTAGTAAGTCTTAGATCACTTAAAATTTCAGGTTTTAGGCAACAATTTCACTAGTTTACATCCATGTCAAATGTTCCTTGCGGATAATTTGAGCCATTGGTGAGATGAATCACAGATAACTACTTACTAAGTTCCAATCTCTCCAGTTTTATCACCACCATCATATTGTGCAGTTCAAAAAACTCTTTAGTTCTTCTCACCCATCTTGGCATGTTTTCTTTATCTCCTTAGCCTATTACCTAGACATGGGTTACCAATTTTCAAGTACTGCAATTGTGCAGGTCATTAACCAAATTTCCAGGCATACTATGATTTTCACCATTCATGGTCCTGACTCCTTACAGCTTCAGGGACAGCAGATTTTTGTTAAATTATCTATTGCATATATCAGGAACGTAGAATTTCATCAGTCATTCAGATTCGGTCAGAAAAACAAAATTTGACATAGTAAGCTCTCAACAAATCTGCGAAGGAGATAGATATCTGTATTTGTGTGTGTACAAACAACCATCGTTTACAGTGACATCACTAAAAACAAAAATGCAAACCAATTGTCAGAATCTATCAACTCCTTCCATGTGATTTCTAACTAAATCTAGCACAAAAAGTGCATACCTAATGTACAGAGGACATGTGGTCATACAAGTTAGGCTCCGGGACTGATCCTATTTGCAGCATCAACAAACTACCTGTTCTTAACTAGTAAGTTCTGCAACCTGCTACATGCTGCTACCACTGGACTGAATTTTATTAGGATACAAGTTCATTAACGAGGTGAAGGTACTTCATCTGCCTTGTGCACAGAGTACCACTTCCAGCAGCTTGAAAATTGTGCGATGGAAACTTGTAGAGCCAGTAACGATAAAGAATTTGAACATATCACTGGCTATCAGGCTCACCTGAGCATTTCTTGTTCCAACCACCTGAACCAGCTTTTCGTTCCCCTCGCTTTCTCTTGTTTCTGGGAATTTGGAGATCGGAGGCCAAACATGATTTGAGAACTGATTGCCCCTGAGACCCCATGTTTTTTTCCATTGAATCAGGTTCGGATTTTGGAGTTAGAAAAGGATCGCTGCTTTCTCCTTCTTCGCCTCTCTCTGGTTCATGATGCTTTTCAATGAGTTGAACATTTGTCGCCATGAAAGTGTCTTGCTCTCCTTCAGCTGCTTGATTTTGTATCAGGACATTATCCACAATCTGCACATTGTATCATGTACATTAAGTGATTTTATTTTACCAAAGTAGTTATTGGATTCTCTATTGAGGTCATTAACTCAAGGAGTACAGTCCTCTCAAATCAGAAGGAACATCCAAAACAGTTTACAGATTCAGTGTAAGCAATTTGATTGGAGAGAAGTTATCTAACTACATAGTGATTTTTAAAGAGAATCCTAAGGGTGATGAACCCAAGAAAAGATTGCAAAAGAGCCAGAATGTCAGAGATGAAATAAAGTTCAGACAGAATTTGGAGAAATAGATTAGGTTCGAGAATTTTAAAAGCACGTATATATGATGGAAAAAAATAATGGAAATCCTAAATTCACATAGTACATTTAAAAAAGAAAGCTCATGATGCAGCCAGTGATTATGTTATATCGTACTGTTATATTTAAGGAAACACGCATCGATTTTTGTATCACATTCAATCAACCAGTGCCGCACTGACATCTCATTAAAAAGTACTGTAATAAGTGTGGAGTAAGACAATACTGATTACAAACGATTCTTACATTTTCGCTTGAATCTCCAATTTGTGGCTGATGGAAGGTAACATCAGCATCAGACAAAAGTCCCACTGTGCTTTCAATAATATCAGGCACATGAACAGCCTCACCAAAACCAGACATGGCACTTTCAGGCATAACCAGATCTCCAATATCATATCCAGGAATACTCTGAGTTGCAGGATAAATAGCTCCTGCTGATATAGTTTCTCCATTGCCAGCAGAGAATGTAGGACTAGGAGCAGAGCTAGTCTGTGCATCACATGCTGCAAGAAGGCTCAGATTCTCCGAGGATGAAAACTTGGAGGCATTCTTTGACATCAACATGTCAAGTTGATTCTTCAGCTTGTGAACCCGAGAATGCACTATTTCAATTTTCCGAAGGACCTGCTCCAAGGATTTATCACCATCTCCAAACTCAATAAACATTTCGTCATTGTCAACGCCAGATTTATCATTGCCATCAACATGTTGGTCTGTGATTGCTGTTCAAGATTACAAATAGCCAGCAACCAGTATCAATAATGATTATTTAAAAAAGTGTGTCCAACCTTTACAGGAAAATAGGGAGGACAGAACAAGAGGCCAAAAAGGATGCATAACATGAAAATCCACGTGAATGTACAGAAGCTACAAAGAAGAAACAAAATCAAAGCGTAGCAAACAACTTTACCTGTATTGCTAAAATCATCAATCATAGAAGTGCCCTCTGGATTGGATTTCTTGTTTTCTGCAATTTATCACAAAGTGGAGTCAAAGGACTTTGAGGGAAAAGAGAGCAAGAGCAAAGAGCAAAAAGACCATATGCAACTTGGAAAGATGAAGCTTATACCCAGATAAGAAAAAAGGTTATGATGAGTCATGTATGATGCTGCATCATTTGTGTCTTCAACTCTCTTGCGTTTCCTCCTCTTTACAGCCTTTCTTCTGTAACACTCATTTGAAAATGGCAGGGACTTTGAACAAAAACCTTCAAATGTAGATTGATAAATTCCTGAATGCTTCTTCTGTTCACATGCTGCAATTTCTCTAGCATATTTTGATGCTTGAGACTTAATTTCTTTGATTTTCAGTTCTGTCCATTTGCAGCGCCACATTAGAGGACGAACAAAATTCCTCCAATGATTTGTTAACTTCTTCTTCCTGTATGGAAGTAAGAGATGTTGAATAAGTGCTGTGTAATTTAACACAAAAGATGGCAGTTGAATTTAAAAGCTCCTTCAGCAGCAAAACATTAAATTGCATGAGAAATCCAAACTGTAGACGTAAAATAATGTGAAAAAATCATATATGCAAACATAGGGATATAGGTTATTGCATCTAGATGAAAATGCTCTCGACTTTAGAACAGCATTGTACAAATTATTCTCTAACAGCTTTTTAGCCTTTAAAAAAAAAGATCGTTCCCCAGATAACAAATTCCTCTATCAAGACAGCTATGGTTCAAAAGCAACCCAAGCCCTAAGAGCTCAGCTTCTCTAAATATACTATGTAGGTGATGAGAAATAATTTACCCACTAAAGCTTTACAGATAAATAAAAATGTTAGCATTGGTTCAATCCTCGTATATATTGTACTTACAAAATAATTAACTGAACACAGCACAAGCTACATACAAGAACACAAATGTGGTTCTTGTGTACAAAATCTCCACAGCCGAAACAATAGCCAAGAAAGAGACAAAAAGATCATGAATTTGAAACAAAACACACCTTGTCTGAAAGATGCTACTAAATGCATCATCAAATGGGGATGCCAAATCACTGTCACCAAAAAACTGTGATTCCATTTCAGCTTCGCTTAGTCCAGAACATTTCTCAGGATCAGAAGTAGTGTCGGCAAATGAGCTTGAATATTCAGTTGCATCAGGATCTTCAATTAAAGCTGATTTGGTCTCATTAATTTTTGTACACGTAACTATATCAACTTCAACATCCTCAAAGTCCTTTGGAATTGTAGCTTTTCCATCCAACAGAGTGTTTACCTGATTAATAGTTTCCTCACATTCATTCTTGCATCTTAAACCCAGACCATCTGATGTATCCTGGACATTTTTATTCTCTCTATCAATCACAATGTTAGTGGAATTTTGTAGTTTACAATCTGGTTTGATATCCATCACTGGTTGTGCAGGAACCATAGAATCTTAGCCAAGCTCACATTGACTCATTAATGACCACTGCTCTAAAATAAATTCCTTCATAATTAGTCTGAGAAAAGATTGAACCAGCATATGTTAGCGAATCAATTTAATCATTTCAAATAGCTTACTGAACAAATTTCTTTTCAAGTTCAGCCCAGAACAGAACAAGACAAGAAGCACAACAAAGATTAAGAAAGTAATTTTACTGAAAATAAGAGATAAATCATAGGAATTTTCTAGAGTGACATAAGAATAGTTGAGTTTAAAAAATGGGACTAAGGAGCAATAGAAGACAATAGAGTTATAAGCTAATTGAATTGCATCGAATGGGAAAAGAAATTAGCTTTCAGTTGTCAATTCAATTTGCAAAGACTAATTCCAACATGCAGGGGAAATTTTCGATTATTACACCAAAAAATGGCAGCAAGAGAAATTTGATTCACCAAGAATAACATCATTATAAAAGAAATCAACCTGCGTATCTTAAAATTAAATGCTGATTCTGTGCCAGCCAAATTAGAGAAATGTAGAGAGAGAGATGCATGATTGTGTAATCGGGACTTTATATTCTGGAATAGACAAGTCATGCACTTGGCACTTGGTAAGTGATAACTATCAAATTTCACCAGGACTTCAACAATCAAACAGGTTTCCTTTTCATTCTTTCATAGGATGTTTTAAAGCTTAATTATACATAACATTCTCAAACTTAATGATTTTTAGTCACAATGTGTAGAATTCCTGATAGGTGCGCTAACATCTCTGAAGAGGAGAATTTGGTAAGGTAAAATTTCATTGAAAACACGTTCAGGAGGAAAAAATGAGGCCAGGGCTAATTTTTCCTTGAGTAACAAGAGAGCCGACAGGCTCACTCTCACAAAAGCAAAAGACTAGTTCCTAAAGATTAGAGCTCTCCAAGAAAGAAAGAAAAGTCAACGAAACAATTAAATGCAGATAGCAAGAACAAAGCTTACGAAGATACACATTTTCTACTTACAGATATATACACGTAAATAGCAAGAACAAAGCTTACGAAGATACACCTTTTCTACTTACAGGTATATATACACATAAGTAGCAAGGATGATTCTTAAGGATAAGTTTATCCAAGTTAAGCACAGAACCTGACACAAATTGTACATTTACTGAACACATAGCAGAAGTGCCAAATATGATAAGTATATAGATATATATATTTAGAACATGCTGCTAGAACAGCAAAACGAAGCTCAAAAAACCCAGCTTTACTACAATCCCATCACTAATTTTCTCTAAATAACCACAAAAAATTGAAAACACAGCACAATTCCACTCGCGCCCCGCAATGAAACATGCCGCAGCAATCAGCTTGTCAAAACAGCCTAAACAAAATTACACACCTAGACATTCCCGTGTGCAGCACATAGTGACATCTGTAACAAACAACAAGTGATCAAGCTGTTTCACAAAAATCCAAGTGCATTTTTTTAAGCTGTGGTTAAGAGGTTGAGCCCATCAAGCCAAAGAAAACAAAAAACACAAGACTTTAACACGACAAGAAACAGAGCAAGCAGCCTCTAAAAAGAAGGACAGGCATTAGCTAAATTCAAAGTCAAGAGAGAAAGCTAAAATTTATAGACATTTACATGCAAATATATAGAGAAAGAAAGATATACCTCTGTGTTTTGCTACTTGCGGAGAGAGAGAGAGAGAGAGAGGTGGCAGTGACTGAGAGTGGGAGTTTGGAAGGTTGGCTGTGCGGCGAGAGGAGGAAAGTGAGGGAAGTGAATGTTGTTGTGGTAGACGTTATAAACCTAAAGTAGTTGTTGTTTGTAGCATGTTGTAATGTTTGAGTAAATTATATTTACATCCCTATATTTTCATGAACTCTTCAGTTTAGTCTCTTTAGTTAGAAACCTTTTTATTTTGCTCCTTAAATAGTGTTAACCATTGATTTATTGATGCTATTTTTAGTTTTATTTTATATTTCCAAGACCGCCTTATTGATTAATAATGATTAATTTATTTTAATCAACCGAGATTAAATATGGTAGCTTAAACCAAAGGGATCACATTATAATGAAATTAAAAGAATAGGGATGGGATTATAATTCACTCTACTTATTATTTTCACGCGCGCAGTGGTTCTATCGTTTTTAGCCAGCTGCCTTGCTCTTATTGGGTCAGGTGACCCTCCTATATTTCCTCACTTTCTATTTCCGTATATTTCTACCGGTTTAAAAAAGAAGGGATATTCGCACAGCCAAAAGACCAAACTACCCTTTTCTACTCTCTCTCTTTTTAGTTCCCAAATCATAGGGCGTAACATACAATGTTCATATACACCGGTTGAGAGATTTATTTTTTTTTAAGAAAAATAATTTTTTATTTTAAATTAATATTTTTTTATGTTTTTAGATTATTCTAATATGTTGATATGAAATATAAATTTAAAAAAATATAACTTCAATATATTTTTAAATAAAAAAATACTTTAAAAAATAATTATTTTTACGGATATGTTTATATAAATTATTAAAAGTTCTTTCAAAAACAAACACAAAACCACCAGGATTACTATTATAATCTAGCATGTATCGTGCCTAAATAAATGATAAATATACCTTAAAAAAAACCTAAAAGATTTATAAAGAAATAAAAACTTGAAAAAGAAAAAAGAAAACACTTGACGAGACAAAATATACAATAATGAAAAACTATGTTTATCCTACTGAGAACATCATGGTTAACCTTGATCATACTTAGCCATTTTAAAAGATAGTCCAATAAATTAACCAATGATCTTGACCATATAAAGCTCCAAATTTTTTCGTTTTTAAAATAATCTTTAAAATTTATGTTTCCTAACCTTGAGAATAATATAATATTTACCTATATTCTACACTTAGTATAGAGGGATGGGTGCATGAGTTTTTTTTTTTTTTTTACCCGGATATCCTTATATTTTTTTTAAATGATGAAGATTAGTATATCAACTTGTGGTTATTTCTTTTAATAAATATATTTTTTGATGATTAAACTTATATTTTTATCTTTATACAAATATAGCAGTACCTTGCTAAACTAATATTTCATTAGTGCATGAGCTTTGATAAAACAAAACACAATTCATAGAGAAATATAAACAATTATGGCGACAAATACGTAAAGATGATAAACTTGCAAGATATTAACATAGCACAATAAAGTAAATAGTGTAGGAATAGAGATATAGGATTTTATCTTGGTTCGTCTTGTCCCTGAACTTAATTTAGGATTTCTCAATCCTAAATTAAATGTGCAAGTATTTACAACGTGTTTTTTTGACACCAAAAAAAAATTATAGTTATAAATTAAAAATTTTATCCATGTATTTAATTAAATAAATCAATAATCATATATGATAATACATGCAAAAAAAAAAAAACTGATTGACAACGACTAAAAATTAAACTGAGATATAAATGTGTATCAAGATATACGATCTTGCAATATAAATATGAATTTTATTGTGTTAAATAACTTTGTTTATTTGAATCAATTTTTTATTGAATCAGATAATAAAAAACACGCAAAAGAAAGCGAGTCAGATTAATCTTCTTTTCGAACGCAAAAAAAAAAATCAATGTATTGTTAATGTGTTTTCTAAAAGAAAAAAATAATCATGAATTCAAAATCTAACACATATTGGACAATATTTTTTTATAAAAGTACCGAGATAATAGCATATTGAATTAACTTGGGTAAAATCGAGTTAATCAACTAAATTGAAACCGTGATAATTCTATAAAAAATAAATCACGTTGCTCGATTCTTAATAAACTCAATTTTAAAAGATGAGATTCAAAATAAAAATATTCAATTAAAAAAAACTCAAGTTAATCGGTTTAACCTGTCAAACCCACAATCCAGATTATTATACATCCTATTAAATTTAACAGCTCTTCATTTCCAAAATCATTTTTCATCTGGTTATATACACAAACCAGGTGCCTGACTTTTTTTATATCAAAAAAAATAAAAGAAAAGGAAAAAATAAAGATGCCACTTAGGGCTGAAATAAAAAAAAAATAGCTCTATTTTCTAAAAACTGTGTGATAACAAAAATTGGCTTTTTTAAAAATCAAATAAAAAATAAACCTTTTAAAACCAAATAAACGATGAAACAATGCATTTTTTTTAAAGTTTAAGGTATGAAAATACATTAAAAAAAATATATAGACCAGGAGAGTGGCAGTGGGGCTGCCCTTGTGCCTGCCCATGAAAAGACATGGCTCATAGGCCAGTAAAATACGAAAGAGGGTTAGCCGTGAGCCAGCCCTTTTTTCCCCAAGAATCACGCTGTTCACCCCCTTATTTTTTATAAATATTAAAAGGAAAAAAACCCTTTATCTTCTTAAAAAAAATATGATAGATAGTGGGTCATCTACTGACCTGGTTTGTTGTGATCAACGGTCAATAAAAAATCAACTCTTATTGGTTTTGTTTTTTTAAATTTAAATTTAAATTTAATTTTTTTGACCCAAAACACCTAAGAAACACCTTAGACACTTTAATAAACTCATACATGGCCTCCAATAACCCAAAAATTGGTCAAAAAATCCAAAATAAAAAACTTTTCAATGTGAAATCTATTTTTTCAGGTAATTAAAGGTGAAAAACACTTAAGTTAAAAGTTTATTTTTTAATGGAACTCGTTGACGCTAAAATTAATTATTTTAGTGGTTGAAATCGGTGTCAACAAATAATTTTCGCTCTATATCGCAAGGATCCAATAACTTTCTCTCTCTTTTCTCAAGCCAGAAACTAAAAAATAAAAAAATGAAATTTTGGATTAAAAACAACTTTTTTAAAAAATTAAAAATTAAAGGAACCTAATTCTTATAATTAAAAAAATACAAGAACTATAATGAATATTTCACCAAAAGTTTAAGTTTGAAAGCACCACCCATGTCCTCCATTTTTTATTTTTTTTTTTTTGTGTCCTCTGTCGTTCAAAAAATGAAAGCTAAGCACGATATAAATCATTTCAACAAATCAAACTATAAAAAAAGCTGTAATGGTATAAATGCAAGTGTTTTCTCTTCTTTATATATAAAATAATGCATATGAAATGAAGAGTATTTATTTACAAACCAGTCATTACTTCCCGCCGTATGGAAGCAGCCATTGCAGAAAAGTCTTGCCGGAATGGATAAGATTATACGCCAAACTAAGGTAGCCCGCAGCCTCGGTTTGACCGCCACTGGCCTAGCTTCCCTTCAATGCTGCCAGTTCTTGGATGGTTTTTTCAATGTTACAACTTGATTTTTCTCAAGGCTTCCTACCTAACAACGTTCATATTACCCTACGCATAATATTTTTTATTTTTATAAAAATAACAGTAAAAATTTATAATATAATTTTTTTAATATTAATAATAATTATTTTTTAAAATTTATTAATTATAATAAGAATAGGAAATATTTATAACACTAATATTTTTAATATTCATACTATTAATTATAATAAAAATAATAAAATTTATAACACAAATAATATTAATAGAACAAATAATAATAGTTTTGAGATAAACGCTATTAATTAAACTAAAATAATAATAATACTTTTAATACCAATACTATCAATCATACCAAAAAAATATAATAATTCTTTTAATATTAATTATACTAAAAAAATAATAATAACAAAACAAACAATAATATTTTTTACCATTAATACTCTAAACATTAATTATACTGGAAAAAAGAATATTTTTAATACAATTATACTAAAAAGCCCAAGCGCCACCCAGAAAGGAAATATAGGCAGTCCAACGCGTGGCGTGGGGGGCTGCTGCCATTGGGCCTTTGCCTGACCCAAGCCCGTTGCTCGTGTCTGCGTGGTAGTGCAACTTGTGCCTTTTTCCTCAACCATCCCTCCATTGCTAAATGCACCCCAACGGAAAGACAACCCCACCCTTCCCTGCCATGAAGTTTTCCCCCCCCCCCCCTCCACGGTTTTGTATTAAACAAATGTCCGTATTTTTATTTGATAACCCGGCACTGACCCTCAATCTTTACATCGAGGGAACAATCTCCAAGGATAGTGCTTCATTATCTAACGCTAACCATAGTATATATTTGATAGACAGGTTTTTATCAGTGTATTTTTATTGAAAAACATCAAATCAAAAAAGATTTATTGGTATGAATTGAACGCAAACAAGAGTATTGAACCTAAGATTTTCTGAAAAATATATCAACTATTAAATAAGAATATTAACCTAGATAAATATGTATGATAAAACTACACCATGCATGCATGTAATGTTAGGAGTAAGTTAACTTAAAGTGGCCAAAAAGTTCATTGATTTCATGGTTGTTCAACAATTTCATGGTTGTTCAACAGTTTATTCTATTTTATTTTTGTCCGGAAAGCAGTCCATCCATGTTTCCGTTAAATCGAGTTTAGGTCCTCCTGTTTTTTTTAGAATTAAATGAATTTAGTTCTTGATCGTATATATAGAATATTTGCAGTGTGTGTTTATATTAGGGGTGATTATTTTTGGTTCGGTTCGGTTTGGTTTTTATAAAAAAACCAAACCGATTAAAAAAACCGAAATGAAACCGGTTCAAACAGGTTTGGTTTGGTTTTTTTCCAGTTTGGGTTCGGTTTTAGGCTTATAAAACTGAACCGAACCGGCCAGTTTTTTTAAAAATTTAATCTATTTTTTTTCACAGTTTTATTTTTTCAGTTATTTTTTTCATTAGGTTTTTGATTTTTTACTCAATCCTAATCTATATACATCCATGATTGCAAAATATTATATATATTGTTCAAAGAATAGGCTGCACTCTTGGCATGAAACAGGTAAAATATGATACCAGAAACCAATCGCTGAAACAGCTCCAGCACGATTCCTTCTTCACTTCTGATCATTGCAGGAGCCCAAGAGTGTGCAACAAAATTATTAATTATTAATCCAATAGCTATTTTTTTATTTTTAAATTGGTTTTTATGTTATTATTAGGTTAGCTAAAGAACAATTTGCTATTTTAACAAATATAAAATACTATTTAAAAATAAAAAGGTGACCGGTGGGCGTAACGCATGGGTTAACATGTAAAATATGAAAATTATGCTCTGATTTATTAAAATGTTAAATTTGATTCTTATTTTCTTGATTTATAATTTTTGTTCCTTGTTTTTTTCTAAAAATTTTGATTTATTTTTAATTTTATAATACCAATTTATAATATATTAATTTTTCAATTCTAGTTTTTATTTTATTTTTATTGACTGACATGGAGAAATGATGTATAATTAATGTCATTACGGATGTAATCGAAGGATTCATTACATTCTGGTACTAGTTAAGATTTTATGGTCATGTATTTTAGTTTTTTCTGTTGTCATCTCAGTCCCTAGATTTTCTATAAAGTAATTTTAGTCCTTGATGCAGCACACAGAGGAGACTTGTTCCCATAAGCGACCTTGGGATATATCCCTGATGTTGTAAAAAGAGCGTGCAGTAAAAACATTAGAAGTTATTAGAAATTTTAATTTTTTTTTAATTTCATCATTTAAAATTAAATTTATTGCAAATTAAATTGTCAATTCACGGAAAAATCAGTTTGTGAATTGAAAAATTAACCTGAGTTGATATAATACGATCAAATATATTATCATCTTAATATTTACAAAAAAAATTTATTTTAAATATTTATTTTGAGTTAAAGTATATTTTTATCGGATATCTGATTTGCATCTAAACTCGTCAGGATTATCAAATCACGTCAAATCAATTTATATATAAATTTTTTAATTAAAAAATATGAACAATATCTAAATATTTTTTCAACATTAAACAAAATTAATCTAAACCAAGCATGGTCCTGGCCAATAATCTAGTCTCGCCTAAAATTTGACTCTCAAGCAATTATTATTATTTTGGACAAAAGACTCTTCATGCAATTGGGTCACAGTAGAAATGTATAATTAATTGAACACTCCCTCCCTTCTGTCAACCATGATCCAAAGCGTACGATACTTTAAAAATGTCTTTTCTTCTCCGTTATACAACAATGTTTTCTCTTCATCCTAAAAAAAAATAATTATTTTCAAACCTAATCGATGACCATTGATTTTTTTTTTCATTGGCCATTGTTTCTCATTTGAACCCAGAATTCTTTAATCTTTAATTTTCTTTTTTAATTTGAGGAAATTCCACCTTCCAAAAGCGCACTTTGTAAGTCCAAGTAAACGAGTAAAACCCCAACTATCCCAGACTCTTATAAAAAATACACGTTCTTACTCGAACTCGAGATCTACTATACAGATCTCATACCCTTTTCCATCTTATTTTTCATTTGAGCCCAAAATGTGTTCCCTTCGTTGATTTTTCAAATTGCGATCCAACTTTCTCTTGATCTTCAGTCTCTGATCTTTTTTTAGGTTGCCTTTGTACAATAGCACTTCTCTATCGGCTGTAGCTTTGAAAAGAAAACTAAATACTGGGTATTATCATAAGCAAAATTGTTATATATATATATATATATTTGTTAATCGTTGGTGTCTGGGTCAGTTTACGCGCACATTGACTAATTATCCGAGACCCTGAAATTAACGACTATATAAGCCTCTAGTGAACCTGAGATTTGTGACACTTAAACTGACAATATCTACGAAATAAACTCAGGACCTGACCAATTAAGCTACACCCAATAAGGTTGGATTGCAATATTATTATTCAAGTAATCTTCATATCTATTTTTGTTAAATGGACTTGTCAAGTTAACTCAAAAAACTTGAAATTTAAAATCTAACCTAGTTGGGGTTTTTAATTGAACTGGACAAAATATAAATTTTATAAAATTTAGTTGATATAGTCGTGTTTTTTATTATTTGGCGAGCTCATCCAAATCTAACTAGATTAACACTAATGATTTGTTTTAAAATAAATAATAAAATGACATCGTTTTAATAAAAATAATTAGCTCGGGTTGACCCGATAATCCTATAACTTATATTGTTTCCATACAAGTACTCGAACCAGATTTCATAACTATAATTATATCATCTGTTTAGCATCAAGGAGGTGCTGAGAAGTGAGTTTCAATCTGTTTTTCGTTAAAATTTGATTTTTTAATGTTTTTTGATCATTTTAATGTGTTGATATAAAAAATAAAAAAATTATTATTTAGATGTTTTTTAAAATAAAAAACATTTTAAAAATAATCATTAAACATGCATTATTTTTTAAAAGAAAATTGCATTGGGAAATTCATGAAAAAATATTTTAAATATCTTCATCAATGTCTTATTATTCAATTCATTTTTTCTATTTTTATTGTGCTTCATTATTTTTTTTTTATCAAACACATGATTTTACCAATGTTTTAAAAGAGTAAGGCTCCAATGACCATCAATATTAGGTTATTAACAATCACAAGACTCGAATTTGAAACCATATGAGAAGTAAATCACTTGATTCAAAGTTTTTACTACTGCACCACCTACTAAATGGTTAAAAAAATAATACTTATTAAAAAAAAGATTTTTTTTAGGAATGACTAATACCTGAAGAGCGTAAACGATATTTATTTATTTATTTATTTCAGGGATTATACATTGAGGTGTATTAGGATTTTCTACCTGTATTGAATGTGTTTGCTAACTTTTGCCCTTTTTCTTCTTCAAGTTTCTATCTCTATCACCTTCGGAAATTGTCATCCAATTTAGCTCAGCACAAGCATCTGAAATTTTATTCTTCTTGTCAAATTTTTTAGAAGAAAAGGAGGAGACCAAATTTCCTGGAAAATTCTGGAGGGCAATCCTCGACTTTATATTTCCGTCCAAATTAAATCACCCACAATTCCTTAGGTTCCCAAACTATAAATGTTCTCAATTAAATCTCCAAACTAGTATATCTCTCTCAATTGAGTCCTCGCATCCATGTTCATTTATATTTCCGTCCAAATTACATGTATCATGCAATAAAATAAACCCAAATTTTGAAAACCTAATTGATAAAATTTTAATTCAGGGACTATATTAAAATAATATTTTTTATTTTAAAAAATTATTTTTAATATTAGAATAACAAATCAATCATAAAAAAATTAATTTTTTAAAAATATTTTTAAAATAAAAAATTAAACAGATTTTTAGAATCTATTTAAAAATACGATAAAGATTACTTTTCAATTTGTTTTTGAATTAAAAATATATATAAATATGTATTTTTTTACTTTTTAAAATTTATTTTTAACATTATTAAAATTTATTTAAAAATATATAATAAAATTAATTTAAAACTAAAAAACATTTAATTTTTTTAAAAATTACAATTGCAGCGAAATACCAAACAAGACTTTTCAATCTTTATCGAACTCTATCTTCTCCGTCGCTATTGATCTAAAAAATTCAACCCCCAACAACGGTCTACTTTATAGACTGTGACATGGGTTTCTCTCTCTAAAAAAAATTAAAAAAAGGAATAGAAAAGAGAAAAATAGCCCTTTCTCTCTCTAGAAATGGTCATTCTCATTTACTCTTCAAAATCAACACGCTCACGCTCTCTCTCTCTATCATTATTAATTAAAACCCTAATTTATCATTGATTGGTTTAGTTATTGGCGAGAATTGAGAGAGAGAGAGAGGTGTGAAACTAAGGGAGGATGATTGAAACGGCAGCGCTGGATTTTTTGGTGCCTTCATGGTGGGAGATCAAGGTGACGGTGGCGGCTGCGATGTTTGTGATCTTGTCGTTTTGTTTTTTCTCGTGGAGTGGAGGTGGCGGCGGAGATGGTGGTGGTGGTGATCGGGCGGTGGTTTTGGAGAATTCTGGAGATGGCATTGATGATAAAGAAAAGGTTAGTTTTTGGTTTCCTTTTGTTTTGATTTATTTTTTTTTGGATTTTTTAGAATTCATTTTTATCAAGTTTGACTCTTTTTTTTTACTTGATGCTATTTTTTGCGTCTCCTGAGATAAATTTCTCTGATTTTAGTTTGCTGTTTTGAATTGAATTTTATGTGAAGTTTTAATTTTTAAGATTCTTACGTGATTTGTTTTTTTTTGTTTTTCTAGGCAATTGTTGATTTTTTGAGTTATTTTTATGTAAAGTTTGATTCTTTCTTTATTTTTATATGATTTCTTTTATGGTTTTAGATAATTATTGTTCTCGAAGTGGATTGTTTGAACGTCATGAAGAGTTTTTCTCATGAATTTTGTGTGGGTAATGCCATTGATCATGTGAAAAAGTGTGTTCTTTATCTTTTGTTGGTGGTGAAGTAGTAATTTGATTCCTGTCTCGCTTTAGGGACTGAAATGATGATAAGTTCCAAAAGTAGTATAAGTTGCAGTAGGTGCTTTGAATGCTTCTTGTTTAAAGTAATTACCTTTGATAAAGTATTCTCTAGTTCACTAGCTTTTAGTGTGATCAATCCTTTTGGTCTTTTGATTCTAAAAACAACCCAATGGTAGTAGTGGAATAGTTTGGAGCGGGGGAATACATGTAGGGACCATCATAAAATGTGAGGAGGCATGGAACTATTTTGTTTTTTTTCTCTACAATCACATTAATTATATGTACTTAGGTCCAGTAAACCAAAATAAAATCTCTGGCTCTTAAAAATGATCGATGTGTTATCACTGAACCTATGGGATAGAGAGAGAGAAAAAGTTTATAGTAAGGAAAAAAAGTTCATATAGAGAGTTCACGTACCTTATTCAGATTTCTTGCAATTTTATGTGTTCTATGGGATAGATTTTACTTAATGTTTTGATATTCCTTGCTTGTTGTCTGCTCGGATTTTTAGCTGTTCTTTTGTTGCTGAGGATTATGGTATAGGACAAATGAAATGAAAATCTGGAATTCTAGAGCTTTCTGTACTTGGAAGATCAGATCAAAATTTTACCTTCCACTTGTTTGAATGTGTTCATGTTGCTTGGTTGAGGGGGTTTTCTATAAACTTATAAATTAAAATGGGTTATAGCTGAAGCTCTTGAGCATGCACTCCCTGTTGATCAAATATTAACTTTAGTGGTGTTGCAATCTTGTGTGCTGCTTGTTTCACGGAGTAATTTTCCACTTCTTTGACATGCAGTTCTGCACTTATTTTGTAGATGGGACAGTTGAAAGGAGATTCTCAAGCCAATTCTGCATATATAATCAAGGTATCTTTGGATCCAACGAAATGTTTGATTCTGTTACATAAGTATCATGGATGAAGATAGGCATAGTTGACTCCATTTAGTATGTCCTCATAGTCATTTTTATTGGCTGTGAGAATGATATTGTTTATTGTGTATTTTCTATTTCAGTTGGAATTGTTGGCAGCTAAGAATCTCATTGGTGCAAACTTAAATGGCACTTCAGATCCTTATGCAATCATCACTTGTGGTTCTGAAAAACGTTTCAGGTTATTTGATCTGTTTTCAGCTTTGAATTTTATTAACTTGTCATGGATTCTAAAACATATATCCAAATTTATAATTGTTCATTTGGGACTGAATACCAATATGGTGCTTGGGATGGCCATGGTGGATTTTCATGGCAGCAGTAATCTAATAGTCACGTCAGAAATTTTTTTGGCACATGTGGATATCAAAAATGAAATAAAAATAATATTGGGCATTTGTGTTGTTATAGTTATTAACTTCCTAACATGAACATGTACTTCATCAACTCTATGCTTGTGACTGACTCATCATATTGTTTGCTAATCACTTGGCCATTCCAGCTTTATTTTATGCGGTTTAACCTTGTATACATATGGTGTATCTCTCTAAGTGTTTTGAATGCTTGATCATAGGATCTTATCTTCTTCATACAAGTTGTTCATTTAGATTTATGACTCTGACTATGTTCTGTTCCATTTGTTTATCTTTACTTTTTTGCTACACAGCTCAATGGTCCCTGGTTCAAGAAATCCAATGTGGGGAGAAGAGTTCAATTTTTCTGTTGATGAGCTCCCTGTTCAGGTAATTGTAGACTGGCTGATATAAATCAATAACTGGGTGAGGTGTTAAGAATTTTATTTTATAGATCACCTTGCATACATGGCAAATCATTCTCCAAAAGTACATTTTTGTACCTTTAGAAGCATTGATTGATGTCTCAAGTTTTGCAGTTTCTTTATTCCTGATTTTCCCTTCTTCTATGCACTTTACTGTGATCAATGTTGGCAATTCTTCGTGTTTATCTGTGTTATTCTCCTCTTAAACTGCCTATAAAATAGTGTCTGGGGTTAATAATCATTTAATTGGGAAAGTTACATCACTTGCTTTACTTGGTGATTGTCTCCTTGAATTTGCCTACCTATTTTATTTGTTGACTTTCAACTTAGTTTCAGTGGAAGTTGTGAGAATCCTTCAACTTTCTGTCCAAAGTTGTTATTTGAAGGTCAAATGAGATTTTTTTTTTCTGGTTAGATTTTTTTATTTTGCTTTTTTGCCTTCAATCTAATGTCTTTTTTTACGTCTTGCCAGATTAATGTGACAATATATGACTGGGATATAATTTGGAAAAGTGCTGTTCTTGGTTCCGTAACTGTTCCAGTTGAAAGTGAAGGTCAAACTGGTGCTGAATGGTACACATTAGATAGCCCATCAGGACAGGTAACTTTCTTATTTCCCATTCTTGTTTCTATTGCTGTTTCTCATTGGTTTTGACCTCTTCAATTTGTTTATTCTTTCCTGTAAAGATGAATAAAATTTTCTACTGCCTCTCAGGTTTGTCTCCACATTAAAACAATAAAGGTGCCTGCAAATTCCACCAGGTATGGTTTATTGCCTTCTACCACTACCTCATTAACATCAAGCTAGAATTACACAAAATTTTATTTAAGGAGTGGGAATCCCACTTTTGGGTTTTTCCTTTTGCATTTATCTGGCTTTGAGTCTCTTTTCTCTTCTCTTAGGTTATCTCTTAATTATTTGCACTTAGTGATTAATTGTATAGTGGTTCCAAACATGTTTCTTGCAATCAAAATGTCATGTTTGTCTTAGAAGTAATTATGGTATTGAGGGATTAGAGAATTATGGATCCATGGATTTGCATGCAAAAAAAGGAAGATAGAAATAGAGTGCATGAAAAGGAAGAGAAAGTAAGCTATCAAGATATAAAATAAAGGCACTCAAGTCACCTGAACAAAACTGCAGAAGCTCTTATTGGTATCATTCATATTGAAATAAACTAAGAACACTAGCAATAACAATTTGAGCTATTGTATCCAACTAATCCTAATAATAAATACCTCTGAGACAAAGCCAGCCCAAGTATTTTCTCTCAGCATGAACTGTATTTGATACAATAACTTGTTACAGTGCTGTTATTGCTAAGTTTAAGTTAATTGTCTACTGGACTTTTAATTTTGATTTCTTACAATGTTTTAATTAAGATACCTGGATAATAATTTTTTAATGAAAAATTGCCAATTTTCTAATTAGCTTAACTTGTGCTGCTCCATGTCACTGTGCCTAGTAAAATCTAATTTTTGGAGTTAATAATTTGGTTATCATGTTATCTTACTTTATGGATTTTGGACTACTCACCTTTTACTCTCCAAAGAATGAAACTCATTTGACCAGTGCAGATTAATTCACTTCCAACCGTTTGCCATATCAAGTAACGAGAATTAGTCTTACCTCTAAATGTTGGTGGAATTGTTAATTATCTTGAATTAATTTAAAGTTTATAACTGGTAGGGCTGTAAATGGATATGCTGGAGCTAATCCTCGAAGGAGGATATCTTCAGATAAACAAGGACCTACGGTGGTTCACCAAAAGCCTGGGCCTTTGCAAACAATATTTAGCCTCCTTCCAGATGAGGTAGCTTACACAAAAATCATCCCTTGCTCTACCTGTCTATCTATTGAACTCAAGAATTTATGAACAAGTCCTTTTAGTGTTTTAGTTTCTTTGTTGCATATCCTGTTACTGGCTAACTTAACAAATGTACTGTGTTTTCAGGTTGTTGAGCATAGTTATTCATGTGCACTTGAAAGGTCATTCTTATATCATGGCCGCATGTATGTCTCTGCATGGAACATATGCTTCCATTCTAATGTGTTTTCTAAGCAAATGAAGGTTAGCTCATCTTTCTCATTATAACCATTTTATTGATTTTTCTAACACTGTTCAAATAAATTGTACTAGGTCTTCACTGATAGATTATTTAAACACCACCCGCCATCCCCCCCTTCTCGGGCCCAGATTTAACCTGTCTAGGGGTGTTGGTGAAGGCAGGCAGAGATAGCTCCTTTGTGTTTGGGCGGAAGAATAATGCATGACATATTCTTGTCTTTGGTCGTGTCATACCTCAATATTAGGGGAGAAGAATGTAGTATGCTCCACTCAGCCTATTTGCAAGTTTCTCTTTCTCCCAAGTAACTGGATTTTTTCCAGTAATATGCTTTGTGTTCAACCTTTGTAGGTAGAAAACGCAAGGGAGATTTGCATGTATAACTTCATGTTGCTGTTTCTAAAATTTTGATATAATCTGTTTGTCATAACTTCTAAAAAGTTCTCTGGTTGTCTTTTTTTTCTTTTTTTTTTTGGTTATAAAGTTTTTCCTCTTATAAAAAGTTTATGCTAAGAATTCTTTAGTCCAATTGACGTGAAAATTCAAGTTATTTATCTTGTTACAAGCATTTAGGTTTTAATTCAGCATAGGTGTATTCAGAGTCAATGACTTATTCTTACAGTCTTCTTTTGTACCCTATTCATTTATTTTTATGTCACAGGTGGTAATACCATTTGGGGATATAGATGAGGTATGCCTTTCGTGTGTTTCTTTTGATGATATTGGCCCTATTGTTTACCACATGAAACACGTACGTTCAACCAATTTTTTTTGGTTTTTACAGATTCGTAGGAGTCAACATGCATTTATTAATCCTGCTGTAACAATTATTCTACGGATGGGTGCTGGTGGACACGGTGTTCCCCCTCTAGGAAGTCCTGATGGTTAGTGATAAAATTCATAACTCTGATAGCTTCAAAAGCTTTTATATATTTATCCTTTTCTTTCACTTGGAGATGAAATTATCTATGGCATGCATTATAAGGTTTCAGCATTTCCTATCATTTTCCATTGCCCAAGAGGTCTCCATATTTTAATTGGCCTATGTTTATAAAATTTTCGACATTTCTTTTCTTTGTGAAATCTTGACTTTGGGTCATCTTTTTGAAGTTTTGTTGCCTAAATTGCCTGGTATTAAGTTCTCGTGCTGATATCAGGGAAAAAATGGCCATTTGGTACTGCTGCTGTTTTCTATTTTCTGTTTCTGTTTTTCATTTCTATTTTTGAAATTGGTTTCACAATCAATTCTCACATGCCATACTAAGTTTTTAAATTCTTTATTTGATGTCTCCAGTTATTAGTTTAGTTTCTATTGAGTATTTTTTATCTTCATTTTTTTTTTAAAAAATTTTATGCCATAATTTTGAAAACAAAAATAGATAAAAGAAAACAGCAACAATACCGAACATCCAAGTTTTTCCGGTTGTCATTTCATTCTGAAATCTGCCCTAATCTTTTATGTTTCTTTTTTCAGCTTGTGTATTTGTAATGTATCATATTATTGGATCAATGCAGTATATATGTGTTGCTTGAAGCTTATGAGAAAGGGCCTCACCTAGTTAGAAACTTGATTGCATTTGAGGTTCACATTAACCATCGATTTTTTACCATATTCCTTCATCTTTCAAAATATATTTATTATTTTGACTAGCCTGCTTGATTTTGATTCAAACAGTAAGGTTGTCCCTGCCACAAGTTAAGAATTTCTTGCCCTTGGTTGATGTGCTGTCTGGTCAAAATTGTGCTTCTTAATACAGTTTGCCTACTTAAGGGTTTAGGTGCTGTTTATTTTACAATTTTTGGGTTTTTCATAGTACTGTCTTGCTCATAGTACGAGATAGGCTTAAAACCTGCAAGGTTAACACAAGTTGTGATGTCCAACTCCTATGGTCCGCCAGGATAGAGCTTGTCCTACACAAGGTGGGTTCGTTGACCCCAGGCAATGCCTTGCACAGCTAGTTCCAAGTAGTTGATGTATCCTACAGCTCATGCATGCATGTGTGTATGTGATGTGATGTGATGCTTGAGAATTAGCACTGTAGATGTGTCAGAAGATGCACATATAAGCTGTTACTTGAGTTTTCTTTTTATTCCTTAGCACATTCAACTTGCTACTATGTTATGTAGCATCTTTTCCATGATGGAAAATGTACTTCGCTTTGGCAACACTCCTTCATTTATATAAGCCAATATCTCTAGTTCTCTCTTCCATAACAGGGTAATTTTCAGATATCTATGTCCTGTTTAAACAAATCAAATGTGCTTTTACTCTGTTGGATTGCTAATTAGAAGCACCCATCATCTGAGGCAAATTCTATATTTAGCATGAATTCAGTTGTTTATTTATGTTTATATTACTTCATTTTATCCTTCTTTGCCATTTTCAGGTAGAGTCAGGTATAAATTTGCATCCTTTTGGAACAGGAATCATGCATTAAGAGGGCTGCAGCGTGCAGCAAAGAACTACCGCACAATGCTAGAAGCAGAGAAAAAGGTCTATCCTTGAATCGTTTCTTTTGTCATCTTTTGTTATTATATATGTCAATTGAATTTTTATTTTTTTATTTTTTTAAGTTGGCATGATGTATTATGCAGAACAAAATGGGAACAATTTTTTGAAATTCGTGAGATTCTGCTAAAGACACTAGTCTTTTAGCCATTCTTTGAAACAGTAATAGTTCCTCTGATAGTAAACCTTTCATTTGCTGTGCCCATGGGTTATGTACTACAGTCTCTTTGTTTCTTTTTCTAATTTTTGGCCTAGAAACAAGCTTCAGAAATTGTCTCTTCTATACTTTGTTGTGTATACTAGGGATGAATTTTCCAGTTCCTTTGCTGTTATTTATACACAGATCAGTGTAAGCACACACGCATGGGCACATTTTCCAATTAAATGCCATAGAGAAACACACAAAACTCAAGTCTTGATTGATAATAGCCATGCAATCAGAGCTTCATTAACTCGAAGATGTCATTATTTAGATTGACGGTTGATTTGAAGATGAATATGCAATCATTAAATCATCTGTTTTTTGTCCTCCTTTTCCTTGTTCTCGTGTAAAGTTCTGTTTTGTGGTTGACGATCCATATGCCATCGTTGTATGTACCCGGTGAGCCCTTGGAACACAGTATTCAATGGCTTTTCCCTGGAAAGGCTTTCTATAAGTACTCAGAATCTGGAAATGATTTCTTTTGCATTGTATATGGGCAACATCCAAATGCTTCTTCAGTGAATCCTTTAGTAGTTCACCGTTTGGAGACCAAGATATTTTAGCTGTCAAGAGTATTTGAGTTAGTCTTCCATTAGTGAGTGAATTTGCTCCCCTATAATTGATCTGGAATAACGCTGTTTGTTGCTGTGCTCCAAATTTTATACTCTGCCTGAAATTTGATGAACCAACATCTGCAATTCATAAAGAAAAAAAGTCTCACTTGATATTATTATTGTCATGTAGGAGAGGGCAGAATCAGCACTGCGTGCACATAGTAGCTCCATCAGGAGTGGTACAAGGCAAGCCAATATTCCTGAAGATGTTGTGCAGAAAGCTGGAAAGCTTCAAGCTTTCATCAAAGAAGAGGTTCTTGTTGGTATATACAATGTATGAACACCTTATTCCTGTACCCTTCTCATGGGTTTGGTTTATCATAATATTACTTTTTTATAATTGATTATTCTTTATTGCAGGATTTATTTCCATGCACTGCTGAGCAGTTTTTTAATATATGTTTGAAGGATGGCTCAACTTTTATAAATGAGTATCGTTCAGTTAGAAAGGATTCAAATCTTGTTGTAAGTTTGAGATCGTTCCTTAAATGCTGTTAGTTTACACATCCTGTATGTTTGGTTATTTAAGTATACTCTTCATATCATTCAGCATTAGTAATGATTAGAATAATGATTGTAGAATTAAGAATTAAGTGGTAAAAGTTTTGGATTATGTGTTTGCTTGGATTCTGATAGATACGGGGTGCAACATCTTATAGATGGCCTTCATATCATTTCTTAAATTTGACTTTGCATTACTTAGAGCATTGGAAGGTGCAACATCTTATAGACGGCCTTTGTGTTTATCCTTAAGTTTGACCTTGAATTACTTGAGAGCAATGGATTAGCACTGTCTCCATTTAAGTTTCATTTATTATTGAGCTACCCAGTTTGTTTTCTTTTTTAAGGTTTCCTTTGTTTTTTCTTTGCATGATATAATTTTGGAGTTCAAGGTAATAGTTGATTTTATTATGAATGGCTGTCACATTAGTCTACAGATCCTCATACAAGTTTAAATTCGTTACTTCTGCTGTTAAATGTGGATCAAGTTTGGTTTGACTTGGTGGCAATACTTTATTGGATAAAAAATGTAGAGTTTTCTAATTATCCACTACTCTCTACTTCCAGCACTTACTAGTTTGTGTTCTTTCCAGATGGGACAGTGGCATGCAGCAGATGAATATGATGGTCAAGTGAGAGAGATAACATTCAGATCTTTATGCAATAGTCCCATGTGCCCTCCAGACACAGCTGTGACTGAATGGCAGCATTTTGTTCTGTCACCAGATAAGAAAAAGCTTGTGCGACCTCACATCTCACCCTACAAATTTCTTCTTAATGCTAGTAGCAATCCTGTTATTTCAAATGATCTCAGATCACCTTACTCGTCCAATGAAGCTCAATATATAACTTGTGATATGACCATTTTTATTTTTGGACAATAATTTCCTCCAACCTGGGGTGGAGGAAGCTTCCTCTTGTCCACAGATGTCATGGTATTATGCTGCATGTTTCATCTTGATAATTTTTTTCCTTTTTAATTACTTTCATCTTGGTATGCATGATTTTTTTTCCATACATGTCTTCCTATGGGCAGGAGGAAATTATTGCTCTGTATCTCTCTCTCTTTTCATTTGTGTTAATTTTATTTATTTATTTATTTATCTGCCTTTTTTTAGGTGTTTGAAACTGTGCAACAGCCGCATGATGTTCCCTTTGGATCTTACTTTGAGGTATGTGCAATTTAGGCACCTTGAGAAAATATAGCCATGTTAAATTAAAGAGAGTAATGAACTCCTTGATGATTCAATCATAGATTGTAAAGCATATTTCTGAAGTTTCATTTGTTCTTTTGCATCTAGGAGACACTCTGCACAGTGTAATGTTTCAGATCTCATCCATTGAACAAAAAGTTGGATGACAAAATAAAGAATAGGAAACATAATTTACAAATTAAAATAGTTTTGGATTATTATTCCGAATAAGCTGACTAGGTGTTGATTTTTTAGCCTGTTGAGAATGAGAATAGCATTCATCATAGGAGCTTGCGTGTTTCACACTTTAACTTCTAGCTTAACAAGGTTCTACTTTCTCTGTAGATGTTATTATCTGCTTTCTTGTTTCCAACATTATTGTTGACATTGTACTGCTGGCCCTGAATTAGATTCACTGTCGCTGGAGCCTGGAGACCAATGGTGAAAACTCATGTGCAATGGATATAAAAGCTGGTAGGTTTCTTGTTGCCCTAGTCTCCTTGACATATGTGACCAGATTTTACCTTACTTTGAATTCTGCTGATAGTCAAATTTGTCTAAATAGATTGTTTTTTGTTGACTGCTTTTCTTCTAATCGATTTTACTCTTACCTGGTATAATCTTGTGTACTGGTTGTTTGGTCATGAAAGAGGAAATAATGAAACCACAAGCACTTGTTCTGTCTTGCATTTGTTCAAGGGCGTAGAAGCATAGATATAAGAATTTCTAACAAGCTATGATCTTTAGAACATGCTAGAGCTTCTCTATGGACAGGGACCGACTCCGACTAACCCTGACCTGTTGTCTGTGCCTGAACTAGTGTGTTCTTTTGATATTCTTTTGTGTCGTTTAAAATGGTAAACATCCTTTTCAGTCCGGAATGTTGTTTCAGGAAATGGGTGAAATTTTAATCTTACTATTTCTGCAGGTGCACATTTCAAGAAATGGTGTGTGATGCAATCTAAAATTAGGTCAGGGGCCATCAATGAGGTTAGTTCCCTTCTGTAGAGCTGTTTTCTTTTTACAGTACCAGTTGAATTTTTACTTTTCAACTAGCTTTCCAAAGTTCAAAATCCATCTCATGAATTATGCTCTCACTTTGCAGTACAAGAAAGAAGTAGATTTGATGTTAGAAATGGCACGCGCGAGTGCTAAATCACACATGTCCAGTGGTGAGACGACGGACAAGTCGTCCTCCTATCCAATTATAACACAAGATAATAGCTAATAGCCCCAGTAGCATTTCAAGTCCATCATTTTTTGGTTAATTTTGTTGTAATGTCATCTTGTTTAAATTATTTGTATGTAGAGGTCCTCGCAATGGCCATGGGTGTTCTTATCCTGTGTGCTTTTCGTAACTTCACCCTGTCTCCTTGGAGAACAAGGGGTGTGTTCATGAAATGTTTTATCAAACCGCAAATTCCTCGTACCATAGTTAAACATGTGCTTAATGTTAGCAAAACATATTGGTAAAGAAATTAGAATAACATACACATTCTCATTCTCGAAAGAAAAGATAAATAGTAGTTAGTGGATGGTGGAAGAAAAATAGTTAGACATAATCTGTTGTGTGCTGACTTGTTGAGACCAAGCTGTTGATTATAGGATTAACCTGCAATAACAATTTTCTTTCATCCTCTTGTAGTGTTTCCATTCCAACATAATCATCGTCTTCTTTACTCAAGTTCTTGGTTCTGCATGATCCAATCATTTTTGATGGCTTCTTTACGAATTTTGTTTTCATCTTTGTATGCAAAGAAGGTCAGTGATTTCATGAAACCAACCACAAGTTTGAAGGATTTAGGGATCTCCAGTGTTTGCCTTCCACCTTCCTCCATCAAAATCGTTTTTCAAACCCATGATCTTCTTCCATTCCTGTTTTTCGAGGCTCTCTTTCAATGTGCTTAAATAAATTTTGATATATATTATCGTGATGTTAAGAAGTGTAGTTGTTACACATGATGCAAAGTAATTGAAACTTATTGCAATGTGCCTTGTGCTTTTCTCAAATAAATAATACAATCATGATATGCGTTGAATATTGATAAGAATCGTTATTGTGCTAGCTAGCCATAAGGCATGATTAGTGCCTTGGAAACCCCAATTAACAAAAAAAAATAAAAAATTAAGAGGTGTGGTGATTTAACTTATCGTCAAAATACGGTTGATTCTTTCACTATTTATTTTGGTCATAAATTGTGTTTTTTTGGATGATTTGATTTTTATGTGGCCAATGAAGACTAATTGCTTCTTATTTGTTAACCAAGAGAAAAATCAAAATTAAAAAGAAAGTAGTAAATTAAAAGGAAGGTCGCTTTAGGAAATCATAGTGAAAAACATGAATAAATTAGATGGTTGTTTTGAAATTGACTTTGAAAGGTTGATTTTTGTTCTTTTAATTTGCAACTCACTCAATTTCAGTCCCCTTAATTTTTTTTCAAAATTTATTTTGATAAAAAACTTCATTTCTTTTATTTTTCAGTCTCTAGTTTAAGATATGAGAGAAAACGTCATCGGATTTTGATGGTAAAAAGAAAAAATATCGACTAACATCAATTTTAACTATCAAAATAGTTAATTTTGATGTCAATGAATTTTATATGATAAAAAAAAAAGTTTCACTTTGATATTCTTTCACCTACAAATTGCCTAAAAGAATAGATCTGACCACTATATGAAGTTTTTAGACTTAAGGTTGAATTTTTTATTTCTGGACTATTTTTGGGTTATTTGAATGTTAAAGTAGGTTTATTTAGATCTATTAGATTTTTTGTGTGCTTTTGGATAAAAAATATTTGAAAATGAGTTTTTGGGTGTAAAACACCCCTACTTTGATTTTTTGATAACCAAATGGTCACTAGAATTTAGGCACAGCAAGTGATACATCACCTAAAAAAATAAAGGGGATAGCATGGTGTCCACCCTTTAATTTTTTTTTTTTTATCATAGCCTAAGCATGCAAACTTGGCTTTTTTAAAATGCCAATGCAAGCTAGGCTATCCAGACTTGTTTGCCTGGGTTTTTTGTAGGTATTTTAGTTTTATTTTTTAATTTTATATTTTGTTTTTTTAGTTTTATTTTTCAATTTTATCTTTCAATAGTTGATTTATTTAAAATTGATCTTCATGATTTGTTTCATTTTTTTTCTATAAAGTTATCACAATCTCAAATAAATATTCCATCATTTTATTGGTGTTTGATTTTGCAAACGTCTATTTTTGTTGTCATTTTTTTATCTTACAAGTTAACTTTTGACTTACCAAGTCGGGTGGGTCACATCAAGTTAACCTCTACATTGTTTTTTTTTCTTTCTATTAGAAAACATGTTAGTAGCACCTAACTTTTTTTTTATTAAAAAACAAATTGATTTGGCCTATGACGTAGTATAAACTAAAACTAATGGTATTTTTTCTAAAGGAATCCATAATGTGCACACACACATATAACATTGCGGACAATAGTTATGTTTCTTTTCTTTAATTTGACATGAAAATTAAAGGAAGAGAGAGAAAAAAAGAAGGAAATAAAATGTTGTTAAAGCCACGTTGGGACTTCAACTGTGACATGTGATGCCTTAAGTGAAGACATTGATGAGACAATTCAGGTGGCACGAAAGAAAATCGCCATCGAAGCTCGAAGAAGGCTGCACATGCCACTTTAACATGTCAACTTCCTTATAAGTTGGCACGTGTATTGCTCGTCAAGATAGTTGTTTTTATTGATAAAATCTGTTATTGCATTTGAATTTGTCCCATATTTGAAATATTTTTTTTAATCTTTATGATGTAATCCTTGGACAATCTATTGTCACACATTTAAGCCTGATGGAGTTATATAGAGGTTAAAATAACAACAATGTGAAAAAATTTGGACCTAGGTCCCTAATCCTTTGATAACTCTTCAATTCAATCCTAAATTTTATTTTAACTGAGGCTGATTAAGGTCGTGTTAAGGCCCAACAAATGAGAAAATAAGGAATGACAAAAGAAAGAGATATATTGCCTTTTATGGCTATGTCTAGTCAAGACTCCATCATTATTAGCTCTTATTTGTTGAATAATATGAAAGGTCATTATGCTGGTTTGTTTTATTTAGTTATATATTAATCATATGTTGATTTTGTTTGTATAAGAATTAAACTAAAATTGATTGAATTTTATTATTTTAAATAAAGAATACAAGACCTTCTATTCAAGATAACAATATTGATCCATCAAGTGCTCCTCCAACAAATGATAATGTTCCTCCTCTAACAAATGATGTTGTGCTCCAACAGAGACCAAACCTTTTTCAGCTACTCCTATAAATGTTATTTGCAATAAAGGTAACAAGAAAATGGATGTGCCCTCTAGAATTATATATGAAATTTGACATCACTTTGATATAATAGAGGGTTCTAACTCCTTATTAAGCACAACTATATGTAAGTATTGTCAACAAGATTATGCATGTGCTTTAAAGACTCATAACACTAGTAATTTTTAGATATACTTAAATAACTTATGTAAACAGCTTCTTGGTAGGTTGAAGTTTGATGAAAAAAAAACAAATTACATTGGCTCGAAAAAATGAAAGTTAAAATACTCTTAAGACTGTTGATTTTAATTAAGAATCTTTTATATGTTTGTTATATATATATATAACAAACATATAAAGGATATTGCTCTTTGACTATATGTAAATGTAGGTATATTACACTCTAGACTGTAAAAATATAATAACGATTTTATCATTTGAAGAATTTTGGTTGCCGTGAAGATAGTTTTTTTTTTTCAAAAACATATATATATATATGTTTTGTAAAACCCATCTAGCATTGATTTTTTAAAAAGAAATTTAACCCTTAAAATAAATATTATATATGAAATTTAAATATTAAAAAAAAAAGAGGCAAGTTTATCCTCGAAAAGAAATTACCCGCTACCATGACCGTCGTGTCGTCTCTCTTACCGAAACGACTCGTATGACAGTCAACTCCTCAAATTTTCCATAACAAAAGCACCATTAGCTACCCATGTCAAGATTCAACTCTAAACATTCTTTGATCATATAAAAATATTGAAACTTCACAAAAAATTCATGGTGAAGACAGAGATATTAAGCATGGATGTGTATAAATATTTTATACTATTGCTGTTAGTTACTTTTATTTTACCAATTGTGAAATCCAAAGAGCAATTAAGTTCAGGAGAATGTGAGGATCTTGGTTTTTCAGGGCTTGCACTTTGCTCTGATTGCCATACTTTTTCTGAGTATGTTAAAAACCAAGGTGAGTTCTAAAGACCCTTTTGATATTTCTCTATGTATTAGCCTTTTTGTTCATAAAGTTTGTGTCTTTTCGGAATTGTAGTTCTTAGTGTGGTTATGTTAATTCTTTTTGGGTTGTTTTGGTGTTCTGTTTATGGTTATTTGGTTGATTGGTTTCTGGGTTTTGAATATTATGAGGTCCTTTTAGGTTTAAAGGTGGGATCTTGATTGTTTTATGGAATGGAATTAATGGTTGCTATTTGAGTTAGTTTCTACTTGTTTCTATTTAATTAGTGTTGTAACATTGAGATGGTGTTGGATTCTCAAGTAGATATTTTGATTTAACTTGAAAGTGCAGAGAATTTGAGACTATCCCCATGTTAATCAGCTCACTGAAAAAGAACTGGCACTTTTTGTTGGGAGGAGATTGCCTTATATGGATGGTGTTGGTCATTTCAGTTTTCTGTGATGTTGATATAATGGATTAGTCATTGTTGAACTGCAGCTGTGAAAATTTGGCTAATTAAGTGGGGGGGCATAGATATTTGTGTGATGAAGACATGTCAATGGTTGAATGATTCTTCTTGTTGGTGTTGTTTTTGGTGTGGGTGGATTGGCTGTTTAATTAATGTAGGAGTGATGTAGTATCAGTCATCTTGAGTGCAGGATGTAAACAGTCCAACTTGTTCAGGATGACTAGGTTCTTCTATGGAAATATGTTGTATTGGGTGTTTGTCCAGCAAAAAGTTGTGCTAGCTTATCCTCTCTGTTGATTCTTCAAGAAAGATGGTGACATTACCATTTTCTTTCCTGATAATAAAAGTGTGTGAACTGAAGTTATTGAACTTGTTGAGTTCTAAGATAAGAGAGGATGAAGTATTGTGTGTAGTAGCATGCCCATGCCATGACACAAGCGAGGAGAATTATTAACACAGCCTTATTTTTTAATAAGAAATCAGGGACTGATGGAAAGATTTTTATGTAATGCATATGCTTGAGCCAAAAGGAGATGAAGGCAAAGTCCTTAAGACAGGAACACATCATTTAAACCATTTCCCATGCACAGTTGAATTCTCCCCCGCCCATAACACCACACTAGCTGCTAGGGACACTCTGTACTCGGAGGCTGTAACTAAGTTGATGGAATTCAGTGATGGGTACTTGACTTTACTTTTAGGTGGATATAGTGACTAGATATGAGGTTTAATACTTATTTATTGGACTCCACTTTGCTTAAGGCTATAATAATGTAAAAGGTCTTTAGTACTGCCTTGCAGCTACAAGTAGTCTAACGCTAAAGTTTTGGGTGCAGAGTTGGTGTCTGACTGTCTGAAGTGTTGCACAGAGGATTCTGATGATTCCATTAGTAAGGTACGAATTATATCGAGGATAAAAATATATTTGAAGCTCAAATTCATGTTTTGAATTTCCTTCTGACACTTTTTCCTAATTTCATGCTCGGACTATTCTTTCATTTCTTAATTCAACCTGGAAAGGCCCATGATTGGTATGGACTATGGATAAAATGTGGTCAATGTGTCCTTAAATGAATAAAGAACAGATTTCCAAGTCTTCTATTCCAGTTTTTAGTGGACATGCAATTTTAAAGGACATTATCATTGAATTGCTCAAGAAGTTCAGTATCTACTTTTTGTGTGTGCATGTACACTTTGTACATGAATATTTTATACACAATATCCAAGAGAATCACTTAGTTTCTTGTTTTTATTTGAACTGAAAGATGTTGTAAATTGCTGCAGATCACCTACTCTGGTGCAATACTAGAGGTTTGCATGAGAAAATTGGTTTTCTATCCTGAAATTGTTGGTTTCATCGAAGAAGAGAAGGATCAATTTCCCACCTTTAAAGTCCAATATCTTTTCAATTCTCCACCGAAGTTGATCATGCTGGATGATGAGGGTCAGCATAAGGAAACCATCAGGTGAGCTTTTCCTGCATAACTTTGTTTTGACATTCATTCGGCCTGGAAAGTGCTTGAGCCATGTTTAGCTCCTCCAAAGCAATTACCAGCTCTCATTTTAGGAATCCATCTTTTGTTTTTGCATTTCAAGAAAAATAATGAGGTTCTATTGGTTTCTGTACTGAGAATTTCCACTGTTATTTTACTTGCAGAATTGACAATTGGAAACGTGAACACATACTGCAGTACTTGCGGGAGAAGGTTAGGCCTACTTCAGCATCCTAAGAGAGTGGCTTAATTTTCTCTGTTGAAAAGAGTGGCTTAATTTTGTGCTGATGTGCCTGTATCTTAAGTACTTGGATGGTTTCATAAAGAACGATGGTTGAATTAACTTAGAAATATGCAGTGTGATCGGCATTGTTAGTTTTCCTTTGAGCCCCTCTTAAGATACCATAGACTTGAATTGATGGTGTATGGTAAGGTCATAAGTAACGTAAAGGACTGTAATTGGTTTCAGGGAAGCTAACATCTTCAGTGCGGTCTTTTTTCTCTTTTTTTCAATGCCAAACTTTTAGAGCATCCGATGTAGGTGATGGATACCCTGCTCTGGGAACATCCATAAATTCATCCCATGAGCACAATCTTCAGTGTTATGAGAATTCAGATTCATTTTGGAATCCGTCATCCCAATTCAGGATCTCAGCTAAGAATTAGGCTCTTGAACTTGTTCATCATTCAAAGCCTACTACAGGAGGAGAGCCTTTTTGTCAATAATTGATTTAACCATTAGAATTAAATTCAATTCCAAAGGTTATAAACAACCTGTGAGAGTTTTTTCTTTCTCCTACAAAATCACCAAGTTACACCTATATAGCATAGTTGGGCATATAAATGAAAATTTGGAAGTTAACAGCACATGTTAGTTCACAACAGGAATCTTATAGATAAATCTTTCTTGTAGAAGGCAGGGGAAATCGACGCCATTAAAGCCCCCTATATATTTGATTAACCTCTGTCAGGGTTCATTATACATCTTTTGTAAGTCTACATTTTGCTAATCAGGAGATACATTGATTATATCATAAAATGTGCCGTCATCACCACCTTAAAACTAGAATATTTTTTTTAAGAACATAGATAATACTAGAATGGTGACTTGACATTTTACATCATTGAGAACTTGACTAATATAACAAGCGAAAATCCATTTTTCCCACGTTAAATTCTGTTACAAAGTTGCATCTGCCTGACAAAACTTTGTTGCGCCTCCAGAAAGGTGATTACCCTTAACGCCACCTTATCTAGAAACTTAAAACAACCTTATCAAGTTGCTGAGGTAAATTGTGTCAATGAAATGGTGAAACGTCCTTATTGAATTTGGGAGAAGGGCTCTTGATGGGGGCCCAGATATCTGCTCCATTGCTGCGAGCAATGCCAGCAGTGCACGAGATCGGTACAAGACACAAACCTTTGTTTCTTAGACTGTATTGACCTAACTCCTGCACAAGTAATCAACCAGCTGTGAATTTCAGTCAAGTAGGCGGTTTTCAACGGTGCAAAGGGTGAAAAACGTAACAGCACTTTTCAATAGGGCAATGGCGTGTTCAAGTGGACCACATGCAGCTAGTGTTTCATAAAAGTGCACTAAAAGGACATTGCTGTTTAGGAGGAAAGTGTGTGATTGGAAATGTCATGTTATCGGTCCAGCTCATGCTCACCTGCATTTGAGCTGTTGATGTGCCTTGGAGGTATGGAGCACTCAACACCTGAAACCATCACGAAGTAGGCAAAGCTGTGAGCTTAAAAGTCAAATCAGTTCAAACAAAAGAACGGAGGCAGCAATATTAGAAAAAACATATCCAGCAGTTCTCAAACTACAATAATGAGAAATTAACACATTGTCATCGATACTCATAAACTACACATTATCAAAAAAAGTATCGTATTTGCAACATTATCGGAGTCTTAGCCATCAAACTTGCAAACTTGCGCAATGAGGCAGCCATAACAAAAGCATAACTTTGCGTTCTTTCCCTGAAGAAAGTCAAATAAATTGTAAAACAATCTAATTGCAACAAAACAACAAGAGTCCATTGTGGACTGATAATGTGCCAGCCACCTCAAAGTAATAACTTAAATGTTCAAAAGGGTACAAGTTCTCTATTATAACCTAAATTATATGGAAAGCATAGGAATTCCAGTTCAATTTTGGGGAGATTATTTTAAGATGACATGTCCAAACCACGATAGCTCCCAGGTCAGATAATGAACAAATCCATGCATTTGACACGCCATTGCGTACAGTTGGGTGCTTCCACAAAAATTGAAATTTTTAGAACCCATTTAAGAGATCAATAGTCACATTTTGCAAGTTAATTTTTATAGGAAAAAAATTCCTGCAATTTAAAAACAAGAGTTCCACCTCACAAACTCTCCATTTCATATCTCACAGTCTAGCTGTGCATGTATTTCCAGGTTGCAATGCAGTTCTTCTAGAGCAGGCAGACTAACAGGATAATGCAGGTAAAAATAATCAAGAGAAGGCCAAAGTCTGAACCTGAACTTGTTCATGAAGGAACCGTATGTACTCCATTGCCTCCATAAGGACCGATGCAGTATCAGTCTGCATTAAAAGAGAAAGGTCTTAAAATGACGAATATTCAAGATGATTGATAAATTATATGTGCAAGAAAAAATAATAGAACATATTCCCCCCTCAAACTTCAACAGCGGTTTATTGATAAAGAGACCATCTTCACAGTTGTGAAAATATAAATGCTCGTATAACTTGGTTTCTTATTAACAAAAACAAGTTGTCATATCTACCTTCCCATATGGTGAAACAAGCTGCTGCAGAGCTACAATACGTTCCCCGAGCTTCTCTTTTCGTTCCTGTTGCCAAAAGACAAATACAAGAAAATATGCACATTAAATCGAGCAGAGTACATCAAAATGACAAGCAATACAGTTGCTAAAGGAGAAGATTGACATTTAGTAACAAGGACAAGGATTGTATAGAACTCTGGGACTCTGGGTTTGCTGGAAATGAACCAGTGCCAAGGACAGATAATATGCTTCTGGGTGATTTTGACCTACTTTGAATAAAAGGCCCATTCATCACCAAAGGCCAAAGCACCCAACTTCTCTGCCTTGCAAATACCTTAAACTAAAAGTAAACTGTGCACTATCATCTAAGCGATTTCAGTGCATCAAAATAGCATCGGTTCATATAGGCTTGATTAAAACCTTTTCTCCTAAAGTACTTCCTTCCATGTTTTCAGTAACCATGCTCCAATTTGCAATTGTCTCGTTCCTAAAGAAAAGTTGGGGTCATAACTTCAACCTCTAGCCAGTGTTAACTAGGCACCTTCAAAGAATGGCTTGTCTGACTGCAGAATGAACACTTGGACCAAAGACTGTAGGACAGACAAGAACAGTAAGAAAACAGAAGTTTGAAGGGGTCCAGAGAAAGGAGATTGGTCTCGATAGAGAAGGGCAATGCCAAATTATCCAAGAAAATGACAACATATTTTTGGATTTGGCTTTCTTGATAGAATTCTGGTTAATATTGGTGGTCTTCATCATCCATTACACTTGGTAAACATGCCAAAGAAGGGGGTTTTTAGAAGTGCGGTAGCGGTTGCTTTTCAAAATGTTTTTTGCTCAGAAATGCATCAAAATAATATTTTATTTTTTATTTTTTAAAATTCATTTATGATATCACCATATCAAAACGATTTGAAAAACAATTTTAAGAAAAAAAATGAATTTTGGCCAACCTCTGTTTGGGCTGCACTCCCAAATGGGGGCAAAATGAGGAAAAAGCTGTATTCACAACAGGAGATATGTACGAAAAAGGAGGAAGGAAAAACCTTTGTGGAGATGGAAAAATCAGCTTTGTGCCTTTTGGTAGCAAGAGAAGTGAGACTGGCATGGTCAACTGAGCAAGGGCTTCTTTTGTTTTCCATCATCTTTAGCACTTCTATTCTTTATTCTCCCTACATAGAAATAGCAAAGAAATTGGCATGTGCAATCAAAGATAAAGAACCGGAATCAGGATATTTGAAGCAAATTAAGAAGCTCCACTGGAAAATAACATAATATCTACAAGGAGATGGATAATAATAATCTGAGCTGCCAAACCAAAAGAGCATATCAATCAAATTGACTGATCACAATTATCATACATGTTAATTGTAATTAGAAATTTCAGCCAAAGATTATAACCTTCAAAATCTCAAATATCATTGTATTTATAATTTAAGCACAATGTCACTTCACATTTATTTCCCGCACAGATATCCCTTTTCATTTGGCATGGTTTAAAAAGAAAAAGGATGCTCCTTTTGCAGACAAGAAACCAGCCAGCAAACAGTTTTAGATAGGACATGTATGATATTATCCCAATAGTTGAAATTTCACTTTCTTCTAAAGTCTTGAAGATATAAAATTCAGATCAAGATCTAGAAATGAAATTTCCAAATCAAGACCAACATTTAATGACCCATATGAATTTCCAACCTATCTACTTAATATTATTTCTTCTTAGAAAGAAAAACAGACAATGAAACAATTGAGACTCCCTAAAATTACAGGTTTGAGGTTGAAAATCAAGGACTACAGCAGGAGGATGTTTTTCTTTATCTTGTGTGAAGTAAGACTAGCAATCAAGAGATCCTTCCCTGGTGAATACAGGGATCAAGAATCCACACGGATGCTAATAGCACAAGAAGAGCTGACAACAGGAACAGACAATATGGTGACCATCCAACTGATCCATTTTTATTAGAAGACGCATCCAAGATAGAACACAACCATTATAGACTTGCCATTGAGCTTAATGTTAGCCTCACCATGACTTACAATATCCAAATATTTTACACAAGGTAAATGATGTCATCGGAAAATTCAACGCATTGTTAATATTTTGTTATCATGCACTGTTTCAGCCAGAGATTAACCCTCAATTAGATGCTTGTGACATAATTTATACATGTATCAGCTTATCTATAGAAATACATCCGCATAGTAAACAAATATTATCTCCACAATTAAACAGGTAAACAGACGACAGTTCCATGAATCAACGAAACACGCAATCAAATGCTTATTGTTAAAAAAAATAACAAATTAAAAATACACAGTCAATAAAAAACAAATCCCTATCATCCACTCTTTTCAAAAGAAAAAAAAAGGCAAGAATCCATCATTTGATTAGTCGCCCCAAATCAGATAAACTAATCAAATGATTAAAAAATTGCAAAAAAAAAAAAATCAATCAGCAAGGAATACAGACATAAATGAACATTTGTATTATAATGATTTTGTGAAAGTAATAGGGAACGAACTCAACTTTAATAGTAGAAGATTTCTTCTGGACCCACCAGATAGCATAATATTCATACCATGCATGAATGAAAACATAATCTGCCATTCCATCCACTTATATTTAATACCAGCATAACTAATTACTACTAGTAAAATCCATAGGTGCATTCAAGAATCACAAACATTAGAAACAAATCTATATGATCCAATGAAGAAAAAATAGCACTTTTTTTCATCTTGAGAGGAACAGGATATAATTAGATGGTTTGGTGCATGAAAGGAACAGACTTTTAAGACCACTTAGCTCAAAAAGAAAAAAAGAAAAAAAAAGAATATTTAATACCTCTGCTCAGAAAAAAAAAAGTGAAATAAAAAAATTAGCAAAATAAAGAGAGAAACTTAGAGAAGTTAGGGAACTCACCAAGAAACCAGAGACAGCATTGCCAGAGGAGCTCAAAATGAAATCTTTAAACCTTATAGAGGAAACCCTTGAAAACCCACCTCCAAAATCACTCTTAATTCAGCAAAAGCTAAGTACAAGCCTACAGGAATGACTTTAATTGGAGTTTTTGTCAACAACACAGCTTGCCCAAAAAGCCATATTTATCTCTCTCTCTCTCTCTCTCTCTAGAAGCTAAAACTCTTTTAATAGAACTTGTCTGTTTCGGTCTGTATTAAAGCTAAAAAACTTTACTTTCAGTAAGCAAGCAACCTCTTTCTATTTTCTGACAAAGTAGCACAAAAACAAACAGTCCATCACCAAAGAAAGGGATTCTCAAGAAATACAAAGTGATAAGCTAAGGTGATTTGCAAAGCTAAACGAGGACTAAGACGGCAACTTTGAAGAAAGTGGATGGCTTGCCTGATGAGTTGCTGAAACTATGGAAGGAAGGGAGAGAGGGAGGTTAACAGAGGTTTTGAAAGTGGTTTTATAAGGTTTTTGGAAGAACTAATAAATGTTAGAAGAAAAACAACACTGTTTGAATCCTTGCTAGTTTTTGCATTTTTGTTATTTAGTATATGTGACAGCTAATATCCAACCATGCAAAGAGACTATTGAGAGAGAGTGAGAGTGAGAGAGAGAGAGAGAGAGAGATGGCTCTTGATTTCTTTTTGTGATTTTAAAATGATTTTTAAATAATTATTATTTGTTTTATTTTTGCATTTGATATTATATTTTAAAAATAAATATAGCTTAAAAGATTAAATTAATATTTTTTATAATTTTATTATGTTTATATTAAAAATAAAAAATATATATTAAAATCATTTTAATATATTTTTAAATTAAAAATATTTTTTAAAAATAATATATACCACATTACCTAATATAATTTTTATATTACATCTTTATAATAATTAGATTATTTTTTTTATTTGCTTTTACATCTCAAAATAAATTAGGAAAAACAATTTATGAATAAAGTTGACGTTTAAAATATGATACTTGAGTTGATATGAAAAACAATATTCAAAATAATTAGTTTGATACCTGAGTTGACAAGAGGTAATACATAGTCATGTTTTATGTATTATGTTTTTTGTTTTTGTATTTTAAAAATATTTTTTAAAAAAATAATTTTTTTTATTTTTTTTGTTTTAAATTAATAATTTATTACTGTTTTAGATCATTTTGATGTATTGATATCAAAAATAATTTTAAAAAATATTATTTTCATGTATTTTTAAATAAAAATAATTTTAAAAAACAACTGTAATCATATTTTCAAATAAACTCTTAGTTTTATTAGAAAATTTGATTTCTGAAAAATATATAATTTGACAAATGAATTTCAATTTTTTTTATTGAAAGTCTTTAATAAAGTGAGAAAGCCAAAAAAATTATCATCCCCATGAAAATATGCAGTCCAAAACCTTAATTTTTTAGAAATATATAATAATTTAACATATCATCCTCTTAACTCACATTTATTAATTTTCCGCACCTTGAGAGTAAATTTACCTTCCAAAAAATGTGCTGAATTAAATGCGTTAATTGGAAATATACCTTCAGAAACACAACCAAAAAAGTAAGAAATGTTTCCTCTAAGTGGACACTAACTAGTAATTGAATTTAAAAAGGATCAACAAATAGATTAATATTTTTTAAAAAATTATTTAAAAAAAAATTAATTTTTTTTATTTTTTACTTTAAATTAATATTTTTTGTGTTTTCCGATTATTATAATGCGTTGATGTCAAAATTAATTTTTTTTAAATATTATTTTGATACATTTTCAAGTGAAAAACACTTTAAAAAATAATCACAATCGCACTCTCAAATACGCACCAAGTATAAGTCTCAACATCGCTTTACCATGGACTAGATTATTTTATTTAAATAAAATAAAAAAACATTAAAAACAATATATATAACCACAGTAACCAAGAATAACCAACACGAGATATTTCACCATTCATGCAGCTAAGATAATAAAATTGTGATAAATCAATGAAAAAATAAAAAAAAAGTACAAAGATAAGATTGTGAAAAATATTTATAAATATTTTTGTAATCAAGTTATAAAAATACTTATTTATTTTTATTAAGAAAACCATATAAAAAAACTTCAATATTTTTTTTTAAAAAATGTGAGAATAAATTTGGAGTTAGGATATAAGAACATTCAGGTCTTTTTAGCTATGGAGACCCTAAATCAACAATAATTAGTTACGAAGCCCTAATTAAGAACAAAAACTTGGCCTCCATTATCAACATTTTCTCTAGAAAATATTAAGAAATACGAAATTTTTCTATTTTAAACGAAAAGAATAGACAAGAGTGGTTGGTGTTGAGTGTTGATTGGTAAGTAGAAACAGAAGCATGTAACACGACATTTTCCTCTATCAAGAATAAAATAGTTCCCTCATTTTATTATATTTTTATATATTTAAATTTCAAGATTAATATTTTAAAAAAATTATTAAATTTTCTAAAATGCACGTGGTCATGTTGATGTGAGGCGTCGGGACTTGAGATTATTTGATAAAAAAATTATTTTTAATTAATATGTAAACTAGTCTAGAAACATTTATTATTTATCAAATAAAAAAATTGAAATAAATATCAAAAAAGGATCTAATACAACAAATAGCACTTAAAATCGAGGGATGGAATTGAAAAAAAAATCAATTAAAAAAATATTCAAAACAAAAAAAATAATTAAAAGAACGAGAATAAAATTTGATATAAAAACCAAGTGAAATCAATTACAAGTGAATAAAATTAAAAAATAAAAATCAATTAAAAATGATTTCAAAGTTGGAAATAACAATAAAAAAATAATGATTAAATCTGAAAAAAAGGACAATTTTAAACCTCGACAAACCAGCGTGAATCCTAAGAGAATGAGAGAGAAAAAAGGGAGGAGAAGGGAGGAAAAAAGAGAAAAAAATAGTTTTTCAACGTGTACACGCATCACCTCATCAGGAAGAGATCTAGCACAGAGAAATCCAACACCATGGCGTAAAGGCGTGTTTCACTGTTGTAGTCTGTCGCACGCGCTGCTAGAGTGCAGCTGTTGTATTCCGCACATTCTTCATGCGCCAACCAAGTCACCATACTCGTTTATCTTAATCCACTATATTTTTTTAGTTTTGATTGTGACCTTTTAATTTTTAATTATTCTATATAAATATTATTTTATTTTATTTTTAATCCCTTCAACTTTACAATAACCCTATATTTACGCAACAAAAACAAAATACCAAGTCAGTTTCTAAATAAAATTGATTTAAAAGGGTAAAATTAAAAGAAAAAAAAAGAGCATAAAAACAAATCATCATGACTAATAATACTATTGAAAAAACAGTGTTAAAATATAAAATTAAGCGTAAAAAATCCAAAAAGCTAAAAAAAAGAAGAATCATTATGCAAATTCACAGTGATTCTCCTTGGCCTTGGTGCGTAGACTTGAATTATAATTCTCCTGTTCTTGCCATCGTCCACACTCCTCCATAGACGAGACGTCCATAGCTTGACAACCCATGAATTTCTGTGGTACTTAGCGTTTCTACAATAAAATCTTGATTGGACATTTTTCAATTGAATTGTGTCTATACATAATTTTTATTTTGACTTTATTAATAAACAGATAAGAACCCTAAATCCAGATTGCCACTTGCAATCTATATGCTTTGAAAGTGAAGCTATTCCAAATCCCATGATTAGGCAAAGACTATTATACTTTATATTTCTCCTGCGTTTTGCTGTGAGTGGATTTAATTTTTTTTTATATATTAATATGGTGTTCAGGCCAGCTTGTGTTTATTTTGACTAATTTCATGGGTCTTGATATTAATGACCATGTAAGTCTTCAGTGGTCCTGAGATTTGTGGGACTCGAATTAATGATTTATGAGGAGCAAACTCGGGGTCTAACCAGTTAAACTATATTCTTCAGGGTTAGTTTAAATTCTTTTTAATACAAAAAAAAAGCGACATAAATCAAAACAATTAATATTAGTTTAATTCATAATTTTTTTATATTAGTTTAATTCATAATTTTTTTTTAATTCACGGTGAAGGATTGAGCTCATTTGTTTTTTAATATGGACACAAATATTGTAGGAAATCAAAATTTTATGATTTTTTAACTTATAAATGCTAGTGAATCTGGTAATGGTTCTGATTGTTTTAAATATTTAAATAAAAATAATTAATATTATTCAAGAATTAAATAAGGTATTGTTTTGTCTGGAAATACATCTAATTGCGAGTGAATTTTATTAGTGAATGTCATAGATCGAATTATTGTGACTATTTAGAAATATTAAATGACTCTCAATAAATGTTATAGGAACATCCATTAATCAGGCCTGCATTAATTAAGAAGAAAACCAAGTCACGTGGCAAAAGTATTGCAGCACTAGAAACAAAATTGCAATGGTATTTTCTTTTTCTTTCTTTTTTTGTCATTTGTTTTTATTTTTTATTTTGATCCCTCAATTTTTGTTTCTTTTGATCTAATCATTTGACGTTGAAATTTATCTGGCATTAGACTTGGTAGATTGCCTTGGTTGCCTTGGCTAGGAGATCGTGCGGTATCGAGAAAAGTAATGTTGTTCAGTTAATGCTTGGTTTGCTAAAATTAAATGAAATTTTATTGATTTAAAACATTATAGTTATAGGATCAAAATTGAACAATTAGAAGACATTCAACCACTTTTTCTTGCCAAATTCAGAAATTAAAATGCATGGGAGGGGTAAGGTTCAACCCTTTTTTTGTTCATTGATTATTTTTTTTTCAATTTGATCCATTCAAATTGCTTTAATTTAGGATTTAACTTGGTAGTTTTTTTTATCGTCTTTATACAAAGATCTTGCAATATCAAGGGAATTTCTTAATGCTCAGTTGATGCTTGACTTTACAAAACAAAATAAATTTTAGCTAATTTAAAACAGATGTTTTTTAATATATCAAAATTTAAAAATGTAAAAAATCTAAATTATAGTAAATGGACAAGACAATTTAGTTCGCATTCAACACATGCGCCAATATTTACGACACTTCCAACGTGTAAAGTGTGAGACCAGCACATATTAAGAGATCAAATCATCACCACCTAAAGATTGTGCTTGGTTTATTTCCAGCAAATATGTGTGTTAAGCATTATTTGATTGCATTTATTAATTTTTTTTATTGTTGATTTGTGTTAGAAAAAGTAAGAGTTATACACTTGTTTGGGGGGTAAAATCAGGAACTGTTTTGTTGAGGGGTGTTTGTTTTCTCGCTCAACTCTAGGGACCATTTTACAATTTTGGTAAAAGAAAAAGAAAAAACATGTTTCGGTGACGAACGGGCGTGTTTGGCGCGGGAAATCGCTGTCAGAGCGGTTTCTACATTTTCAGGTGGGCGGTTTCTGACAGTGGATCCCACTTCTCTCCTCGCTTTATCTTTTCTCACACTCCTCCCATAGCGCGTAACAACACTCTCTTCATTAACCAACCACGTGTTCTTTTCAACACGTGGAAGGACACCACTTTGTCGTGCCGCGTCTGAAAACTAAAATGGATGGACATTGAGGTAAGAGCAGGTTTCAGGCTGTAAGGTGGGCCCCTTTAAAGGATACTGCTACCGTGCGCGCAAAAGTCCACGAGGGGAAGAGAAGGGGAGGATTCTGTCATACGTGGGACCCACGCGGTTTTCTTGTTTGTCTGATTATACTCGGAGGCTTTTAGTGCTATCACACGTTTCTGGTTTGGATTTTGGATAATATGATAAGTACCCGAAACCCGACTGGGTCAGGGACCGGGCATGAAAGATCCATATTTATCCAAGTTCGGGTAATTATTTTTGGTTTGGACCGGGGTATGAAAAATCCATTGCCATCTCTGATAAACTATGTTTTATTCCCTTTAGATTATGAATGCTAGAGTTCAAAATATATAAATTAAGATTTCTTCATTTTAATATATAGTTCATAAAAGATTTAAAGATGGGCTGTTGGAAGATTTGGATATATTTTTTTTTTAAATAGAGAATTGACATTAATAATTCTTAAACTAAGAATTGAAATGACACATTGTTAGATCCAAAAAATGGAAGATAATTCTCTTCCAATAAAGCATGTGTTCTGGGACTTGGGTCTGATTCGAAATTTGAAAAATGATCATGCATCATGCAGGGGTACCAGGTCAGCACTTGGTCCGTGGTCTCTATGATTCGAGTCATAACCACATTCAAAGTGCTTGGGGATTGGGTTAAGACTCGGTCCCGAACACTTGGGATTTCGGAACTCAATCTGGGGTGTCGGGGATCTAGCAGAGATATAATTCTAAGCTTTTAGATTTTGAGTCAGGATCTATCTAGTATAAGGCACCCGAGCCGGGGTTCGGACCAGGACATGATTTAAACCTGGGATTTATGTCAGGATTTGAACTGGATCTAAATTTGGGCAATCAAATTCATATCGGGTCGGGGCTTAGTGTGCTCAAGCTAGAATCAATATGGGGGTTTGGATAAAGACCGTTTCGGAATACTAAAATTTTGAGATATGACCAATGCTACGAGTTTGCGACAAAACCCACATTAGGATTTAAACCAGGGTCGGACCAATGCTAGGACTCGAGTAAGGATTAATATGGGTGTTCATCAATATTTTGTTTTTACTTTAAATTGGTTTTTTTAAATGTTATAGACTATTTTGATGTGTTAATATTAAAAATAAATTTTAAAAAATTAAAAATATTATTTTAATATATTTATAAATTAAAAATATTTATATATTACTGTGACGAGTCACTCTTATCCATTTTATTTATAATGCCACTAGCACTGCTCGGGGGAGGAAAAAAATATGTAATTTCTCCTCTCTTTTTTTTTTAGCATTGAAAATAGAGTAAAAATCGATTAATTGAGGTGGTGTTTGATACCAGATATTATAAAATGAAAATTTTTATTCTTATATTGCAAGTATTTGGTCGAAAGCAATTAATAAAATGGGAATAATAATAAAGAATAATAAATAAAATGAAAATTAAACACAGCTTTATTCTTGAAAGAGAAGTGAGAATATATAAAAACAGCAAATGAGAAGAATTATTTTATGTACTCTTGATTTCAGTGTTTACTTCTTATACTTTGATATATTTAAAATCAAGTTTTTGTGTCACTTTTTTCCAATATTCTTTCTATATTATGCATATAAAACTACTAAAATAACTTAATATATAGTCTCGTAATCTTCAACCTAATTGAATGGTCTTAACTTTATTTGATAGAATTAATTTTAAAATAAAATAAACAAACTTAAATTTTAATATCATTATTTAAATTCTCAATTCATTTTTTTTAAATAATAGTCTAAATACCCTATTTTTTCTTCCCATAGAAAAAAAAACTAAGATTGACTAGTTAGGTTAAAAGTTATTAAAACTACTATATTTATAAAAGCTTGCAATTTCAGGCTGTTTTTTTTTTTTTTTCCTGAGATGAAATCATTAAATACTTAATAATCGGCATAACCTATGCCCCCATTAATGATCGAACGGGAAGAAAAACTATCTTCTTTGATTATCATTTTCCTTGACTTTGATTAAATTAATTTATGGGACTGGGCACTAGATTGATAGTTCGTCGGTCATCATTGACCAAGAAGCCATGGCCATGGCTTCTCCTTACCACGATGAAGCCGACGGAAATCATGGCAGAAATCATGGATTCCTGTGTCGAATGAAAAGGACGTCAAATCTGGAGTTTTTGCATGGATCTTGTTTGATGATGATATTGAATCCCATTGCAATAATATGTATGAACAAGTACAAGCACACTTGATTACCAGTGTTTATTAATGTTATTTTGTTTTTCATCAGTTATTATTCAACTCAAACTTCAGTAACATTGTTCTGCAAACTGTTTATTTTTACATTTTAAAAGTGATTTTTTAAAAAATATTTTTTTATTTTAAATTAACTTTTTTTTATTATTGATGTATCATTTTAACATGTTTATATCAAAAATAAAATTTAAAAAATAAAAAATATTATTTTAATATACTTCAAACAAAATGGTCGTAAAAATCTATACTCCTTGCATCCTTGAATTAGGTTTCATTTCATTGTATTGTTTCCGCATGTTCCAAATTTATTAATTCACACCTTCAATTCTTGAATTCCAAGTTACTATATTTTTCTTTTCCTTTTGTTATACGTTAATATTTACAAGTTCAATTCTATTGTTTCATGAGCATATTTTATAAACTTCAACAAATCAATCTTTTTTACTGATCTCGATCCGAATCAAAATATTATTTAAAATGCATGTTTAATATTGTGATGTAAGATATTTTTTAAAAATGTTTTTTACTTGAAAATGCATCAAAATACTTTTTTTCTAGATTTTTTTATTTTTAATACCAGTATATTAAAATAATCGAGATTCACTTAAAATAATATTCATTTTATAATTTTTTTAAAAACAAACACGTTTTTAAAACGCACTCAAATACCTTCAAAAGCACTGCACTAAACAACAAATTTCTATATTTGATTAAGGAGGAAAGAAAAACTCAAAATCAAAATAAACAACTATATATTTCTTTGCTTTTTCTTAAAAAAAAAAAAGGTTGGTTGAATGATTTCAAAGGTTGATGCGGTCAACATCTACCTTTAGAGTTCCAAAAGGTTTATTGAATGTGAAGATATCATTTTCAAAGCACAAGCTTTTGGCCAAGAACACAACCTACTCCATTGTTTCTTCTCTCTTTTCGTTTTCTTAATGATAATGACAAGAAGCCTTCGTCCAAATAATAACACATACTTGGGAGGAAAAAACATGTATATATTCAATGGTTAGGAATTATTATTTAACATGGTTTGACAAAATTGTCACCTTTCTTTCTCTTTTCCAGACAGGATTACGATCATGCTTTTGTTCTGTCGATTGATTATTTGATAAATCTTTTGAAAATGTTTGTATTTCCTTGTTAGATGCATTTATTTGTCAATTACAATTAAACCATGTTCTTATTCCATAATCAAATCAATCTTAGCTTGCTTTCTTTTCCCTTGTTTTTCATTAGAGGTGGTAATTTTCTGTTTGGTTTGCTTTTTATTAAAAAAAACCAAATCGTTTAAACCGACCGGTTTCGGTTTGGTTTGGTTTTAAGGACAAAAACCGGTTCAAACCAGTTTAGCTTAATTTTTTCCGGTTTGGCTCGGTTTTTTTCCGGTTTGGGTTCAATTCGGTTTGGCTTGGTTTTTTCGGTCCGGTTCAGTTTTTTTGATTTTAGGCTTATAAAACTGAAACCGAACTGAACCGGTCGGTTTTTTCAAAATTTTAATCGATTTTTTTTTCCGGTTTGTTTTTTTTAGCTTTTTCCAGTTTTTTTTTAATTACCACCAGCCTTTCACGATGATGTTATATTATTACCATTGAACCGAATTTTCATTGTTTTAGCTTAGGGTAAGCTTGTTTTTCTAAAATCGAAAAAAAATTCTATTAATCCCACATTCCATCCCAATGTCCTTGACATTGTTTTTTTAATATAACACCTATACTATTTTTTATTTATCCAATCCCTTCATCCTAGATTTTTTTTTTAACATGATCCTTCTAATGCAAATTTGATCAGTTTTTTTTTTATAATAAATGAGATTTTTTAAAAAAATTTGTATTGCGTTTGAAAAATGTATTTTAAGTGTTTTTTATATTTTTTTCTTTACAAGTTTTTTTACTATTTTTTGAATAAGGAAAAGATATGAACAATAAAACTTTTTTTTTACATGCAAGTATTTTTTTTATCAATGCAAAAAATTAAAATTATTTATTTTCTAGTTATTTCCATAAGTTTAATTTTTATTATAAATATATTATAATATAAATATTTTTTTGTTAACAATATACTACTTTCATGATAATGCTGGATTTAAATAAAATAAAAATAATATTTTACGGTTAGATTATTATGAATACAACAATATTAAGATTATTATTATTTAAATTATGGTTTTGATTTCTTATGAAAAATATTATAATCTTGATGTATTTTATTTTTGAATTTGTCTCTATTCTTAACAAATAAACACAATGTTTAATTTAAAAAAAAAAAAAAATTTTAAAGTTGAAAAACATTTTTTTAAAAATTTTTTTTGGATAAAATTTTTATATTTTTTAAATATAATATTTTTAAATCCTTAATTTTTCCCAAAAAAAAGACAAAAAAAAAAAATTTTCTTTTGAGGGCGGTGAACAACTCCCCCCCAAAAAACACATGCCTGCCTGAAATTTTCTTTCGACAAATATTTTCAAGCAAAATGCATGTTTACCATTTTCTAAAACCCAGCCCAACATATACGGGCCAGAATGGTTGGAAGGCCCAATAACCCAAACCGAGCCCAAGGAAAACAGCTGAACCGGACCGTTCCTTATGATATAAAGCATTATCCAAAAAGTCTAAACGACAGGTTTTTAGCAAATCCTTAAAACCCTAAAAAATGAAGACGGTGACCGGCAAAATCACAGATTCAACTCCGGTGACAATCGCCAAAGCGGCCTCTATACTGTCCAAGTTCGTTTCCACCGACACCGGCGCATCCCAGGCCTTAAACGCTTATCTTCGTCGCGCCACCGCCGCTTTCGATGAGTTGGCACGCCTTCATTCAAAATCCGATCGCAGGAAACACAAAAGGGATTCAGCTCAGACTCAGAGAGTGGAGGCGATTCAATCCGGGCTAGTGATTAATAACGAGCAGAGATTGAAAAAGGAGGTCAAGGAAGAGGGTAATGCGGCAGAGGAGGAGACAGAGGGGAAGAAGAAGAGGAGGAAGAGGAAGGGTGATTTGGAAGAGGAAACCGAGAGAAGCAATGAAGTAAAGAGGGAAAAGACAGAGTTTGAAGAGAACGAGGGTAAATTGGTGGGCCGAGTTGAAATCAAAGTAGAAGAGGAAATGAAAAAGAAGAAGAAGAAGAAGAGGAAGAGTGGAGAAGTAGAGGTAGAGGTAGAGGTAGAGGTAAAGGAGGAGGAGAAGGAAGGGAAGGATGGATTGAAAGATGAGGGCCGAAGGAAAAAGAAGAAGAGGAGAAAACATGAGGATGGAAACTGAGTTAAAAAAGAGTTTGCGTTTTTGTTCTTCGATAATTGCGTATTTCAGTTATTGGTGGCATTGAGATTTACTAATTTCCAGCTATATCCATGCGCTTACATATTTCAGTTGTCGTTGAACTTCATAGATTGCTTGGAAAATTTTGCATTTTTAGAAGTGATTATAATTCTTAAAGCATAAACCACAATGCTGAGCATCACACTGAAGCTGATATTGCCTGCCGGATGGTTTGTGCATGCTGTTATAAGCAGACCCTGTATAATTCTAAAACTAGCCAGGTGTGGTGGGATCGGTGGGATCGGCATCAGCAGCTGAGTTACCCTTGCTGGGTCAACTCATTGAACCTGGCAATGCATTCTCTTTGCCCTTTTGAGCTATGCACGTTTCCAGGTAGTTGAGTGGTGAGTTTTCCTTTTTCAAAAAAAAAAAAAAAACAGTTCTTGCGGTCCTGTTCCTGAGTTCTTATGATTGTTATTGCTTTGCTTTTGGATTTTTTGCAATCTAACTTTGACTCTCTATTCTTTTGTTATATTGAGTTGATTAGTTTGCATTATCCTTCCAAGGAAATTGAGTAATTTAGCTAACTACTCTATGCTTCAACCTTATCTTCTTTGATTTATGTTTGGTTGCTGAGACAAATGAGGAAACGAAAACTGAAGTTCAATGCTTTCTTAAAAGAAATGTAAGACGGTGCCCTGCTTTGTTTCAATGGTTTTGTGCCAGTATTAGAGATGTTGTTGACAGTGAGCGTGCTGCTCAACAGGATTGCAGCAATGAAATTACTTTGACACTATGGGGATAAATCAGGTTTTGAATCTTGGAAGGGACTTGCCTGGGGTATAGAGACTTGCTGGTATATTGGCTTGTTATCTGCCACTGTCATATCAAATGTTTTTAAAAATGTAAAAAAAATAGTTAAGAGTTTGGAGAATTTTGATGGCATTGTTATTAAATCTGGCTAAATAAGATAATTAGATTATTGATAAAAATATAATTTAGTTTTTTTAAAAACTTCAATTTATTTTTTAAAAAATATTAGATTGGATTAACTTCAGTCTCTCATGATCCGAGTCATAAATTCTATTAAGTTTAATAATTTTTTTATTTGATTATATAATAAAAATATATATTTTTAAAATTAAACACTTACTCTAAAATAGATATTTATTTAAAATTATGATAATTTTATAAAAAATAAACAAAAAATAAATCATTCTATTTATTTCTTAACAGATTCAATATTGAAAAATAAAATTAAAAAAATTAAAACACATGCGGTTGGTGGGTAAGCCTGTTAAATTTATGAATTGGGTAACCCAATCTAGCATGCTAAATCTATGAAATGAGTTATGGATTTCATTGTGATTGTAATTTATTTTTTAAAACTATTTTTTATTTAATTGACTAAAAATAAAAATAAAATATTTTACAATAACACTAATTTTGAGATTTTAATAAATTTCATATTTAAGAATGAAATAAAAAAATAATTAAAAAAATAAAAATTAAACTAACAAAGTCAAGTTTAATTAAAAAAATAAGCGCAAAAATTTTATAAAGTTTAATAAAATGATTTTTAATTTTTTTTAAAAAACATATAAGAAAAAATAAACAATAATAAAATCAAGTTTAATTAAAAAAACTTTTGAATCAAGTAACCACAAACATATTAATTTTATATAAAAATAAATAAATTATAAAATCAAATTTTCAATCATTTTAATATTGAAAAATAAAATAAAAAGAAAATATAACCCAAAAAAAAATCTAAACACCGTGCACAGTGAAATGGGTGTAGATTAATGGTGAATCTTCCCATACCTTTTGATTTTTGTTAATAATTAATGAGTTGCTATTCTGGTGTTTGGATGTTGGTGTGTTTAAAAGTGGTGAAGCAATGAAGGCTGTCTTTGATGAAATTCTACATTTTGTTGTTTGCAAACCAGGAATTGTATGAATTCCTTTGTCATGTCCTTGTGGTTTTCAAGATTTTAATGATTGAAAGGCAATCACTCCAACTTGCTGTAGGATTTGAAGGCACAAATTCACAGACTAGAACAAAAAAACATTATGCAACTCTGTTGTCACTGCAGCAAGTTGGTCCCTTGTTTGATTTCATAAATCCACAATTCAAGACTGACTTCATGATTGTTATTTATTACTTTATCATGTTGAGTGGCTTCAAGGTTCTTTTCGAGTCTTGATACAGGCAATAACATAGAAATCTTGATTATGCTAATAAACATGTTCTTCCTCATGAGTATGTTCAAGACTTTATGGCGATAAACTTTATTGTATAGGTTGTTGCACTGGCATGAACTATCCTTTTGAGACCTGAACTTATTGTAGCCAATTCTGATTTTGTTTATTGATTTTCCATTGTTTATAATCACAGAAGTTGTAAGAATCTTGCATTTATTTTACTTGGGAGATCAGTTCCTTTGGGAGGTCTGTTCCAATGACAAATGTGATAGGAAATGCTCTTGGATATGCAGGCAATGCCCACACTGTTCGCTTGCATTGATTTCATACTCAGACTCTACAGCTTTTTGTAGAGATTGCTTTATTGTTTGGGATTGTTCTATATCTATCATTCCAGTCAAATCTGGACACCGTTTATTTCTAAATTTCTCAGTCTAGCTATATTCTATTGATTTTTTCCTTCAGTTTTTCATACTCTCAGAGCTTTTCCTTGGCCCATCCCATCATATTGCTATGATCATTCAAGTATTTCACTCGCTGCAGTGCCGAATTCTTTACATGCATCCACAGACCATGATTATGATTTTGTCAGGCCTATGCTACTTCTGTAGAGCATTTCGAATATCATTGCCACCTTATTGTAATACAATTAACAGTTTATCTTTTGTTCTTTCCTCACGGATAGATATAGAATATGGAAAATACCCAGTCTTTTTTCCGAACTGTAGGTCTTAGTAAGCTCTTCAAGCTGCACGGACAGTAATAGGTAATGCCACTATGCGCAGTGCTGCATTCTGTATATCCAAGTTATCAGAGGAATGCCCGAGGAATCTCTCGCAGTTTCAAAACCTGCACGCAATATTATCTTCCTGAAAGTAAACTCTTATGTTTTTCAGTTGTTCGGTGCGACAACTTTCCTTGATAATGGTTGGCTTCTAGTTGAGGTTCTGTGTTAATTGTTGTTGTTTACTCTTTTCTTTTTTCTTCAAGGAAATCGGATGAGACATGCCATGCTGGGAACCCTTAAAAGTTACAATTCATGACAAAAATGGATTTTCCCGAGAGCTAGAAGTTGGGTTTAGACGGGTGTCTTTAAGATTGTTCAGGGAGGGGTTTAGTTTTCTTTCACACCTAAAGCAGCTCGAAAATACAGGGGGCCAGTTCTACACACTTCAAAGATGAACTGTGCCACAGGATTGATACGTATCGTGGTTATAGGGGTCATGACTCATGACAGGTGTTTACGACAGAGGATCACACTGTCGAACCCTTGTATGAACTTTCTGAATGCAAGAAGGTTGAACTGTCTCGTCTTTGGGTCTTCTTCCCTAGCTAGCCGACCCATAACTTTCCATTCTGATATCCTATGACTTCGGTTCCCTGTTCCATTTTCCAAGTACTATCTGCTTCGATAATTTTATGATGCCATTTCGAAGCAATGGCTTCAATACTAGTAGACAAGTTGTTTGCGACCAAGAAGGGATTCAGACTAGTCCTGCTTCTAGGATTCTGCTTGCATTAAAAGTCGAGTTCCAATGCAGGATCAGCTGAATGGTTTGGCGTAATGACAAGGGCTGTTTTGTTTCTAGCTACTTGCAACACCAAACTTAGCAGTTTTTTCAATGAAACTTGACAATGCACCAGATGTTTACCGTAATCAACCTCTTCTAGACATGTAATCATTTCTTGCAATATCCAACAAGAAGCTTGATAAGATTGATGGCATCACTAACATGAAATATAAAAACCTAATGAACTCATTTTTCTCACATTTACATTTTCTTGAGTTCTTAGGTAACTTAACAAAAACCCTAATACTTAAAATGCTTTTCCAGTTGATTCTCAACCCATTTGATAGATGTTTACTTTAAATACCCCTTGACAAATTTGCTATGGACAAAGGAGCTTGCCTATCAGAAGCAAGAAGAAGCAAAAACAAGAAAACCGCTTCTCTTTCAGAGTGAATGTAGCTCACATCAATGATGTCTCTCTTAACCCTGTACAAGAAAAAACAAAGAATAAATTTAACACATCAAATAGAATAATTGCAAACCCAGCAGAGTGAATGATCAAAAGATATACATGTCTTCTCCTTCGGCTTTGCACAATGTACCAAGAGCGGGCCATCACATAGCATGGCAAAAGAAAACCAGCAAATTGAAGAAGCGAAACCTGAAACTGAAAGTCAAATATCAAAATTTTGATAGTATACTGGGGTCGAGTTAATCCACCTGACTTTGGTTTGTGTAGTGCATAAACATGTATATTCACAAATGTATCTGAACTATAACGGGCACCATAGACTTACACTGAAGAAAGTTGATGATTCTTGCACCATCCCTGAATCCCTTGTAACCATTAGAGCTTGGCGGAGTAGCAAAATTATAAGCAACTGCACATAATGGTGACCGGAATTAGCTTGTAAGCACATAAAAGCATTGATACACATAACAATATTGTTCAGATACAGTTTGCTTACAATGAGAGCAACAGATCGAAGACAAGCAATGCTGCTTGTATTGGCAACAGCATAATCCTCGTACTCCGATTGTAGCAATTGATGCTCAAGAGCTAGAAGATGAGAATCATGCAGATCAATGTGGTGGCCCCATGCTTGCCTGTTAGCAATGTAGAAAAACATATATAACTTCAAAGAGATTTTGCTAGGATGCAGAAAATATGCTGAAAAGATATTAAAAACAAAATAAATAAAAAAAGGAGAAAAAATTTGGAAGCTGCAGCAATATATAGAAACTCAAAGCATATTACTCATGAATGAGGCAAGCAAGGGATTGCAAAGCTATCATAGGCCACAATCATCACTATCCAATTGATCTTGGTGGTGTTGGTGTCAGCGTTAATAGCTTCATAGTACTGAGTGAACCCTTTTCAACACAGACAATTGGATCCTAATCTTCTTTCTTTAATTTCAAATACCTGATTCCAATGAAATAAGTTTTTTCCTTCATGCCATTTTCCAACAAGAACGCAAATGTTGAAACCACATTACCTTCAGGGGGCATCAAATTTGCCATAACTTGCTATAAAATCATTTGCGTTAATTTCACTGTTAAAAAAAATTTGAAATCATATTCGCTAAGAATTGTTAGGAGCAGGTAGAGCTAATTGGGCCAATTTTAATCGAACCAAAGGGTAGCTGGTTAGGGCGACGTAAGAAGGCAACAGATTTTCTATAATGGTAGTATCTATTTGATCATTTGTCCTTATGATCTTTCCCCCTATTTCCCAGACTCTCGGTCACATATGCATGATGGAGAATCCAGTAGTTAGTAGTTACCTTATATCAATTGCCATAACATCAGGACTGATGCGGGCTGGTGGAAGGGAATAATTTGGTGAGAAAACCTGCCAACCAGAAAGCACATTTTATACAAAATCATGCATTGACATATCTTCTAGAAATGTATCACATGTACAAAAAAGTAGTCCACAGGCTGGTGGAAAGGGAAACCTTTACCTGATTGCAGATTTCACAGGTAATGTCACCTTTTTTGTTGCACCATCTCTGAATGCATTTCCTATGAGCAAACTGCAAGTGACACTGATAAAACATCGGTGGAAATAGAATACATGGGTCACCAGTAAAGACTACAAAAAAGCTACAGCAGACAGTTGTTAGACTGTGCATTTGTGGCATGGAATATCTTGAATGTTGAAGATGATGATTAGTATAAGGGGAACTACATGCCACATATAAAAGAACAATGTTTACTAACAAGCACAAAAGGGATGCAACCTATTTACAAAAACAAAAAGAAACAACATAATTCTGTTCTCTAAACCAGATGCAAGCTGTGGTCTATCTAAAATATAAGCCAGTTCCTCTACCCCATGCCCCAAAACCTTTCCTATTTTTCTCCTACATGATAACCAAAACCCAGCTAGAAAGCATAAGAAAATAATGCATCTCTTATCTATACTTGATCATACACCCTTCCAACCCAAAACCATCCTTCAATATCGGATATCTTAAAAATAAAGATAAGATATCATGAACAACCAACATCTCTAACCATAGTATAATATCAAAATTCTATTATATCCAAAATGCATCAACTCTATCAAATTATAATGCATCCTTGTTAATCACAATCAGATGAAGAACTTTAAGATAAATTATTTCCATTTGTCCTTCTTACTGCAGATCAATGTGAAAAATGCGTTTCCTTCTTCCTGGGTTGGTTTATTGCATAGGAAAAGAAAAGGTGCATACAATTTCTATGAAGTAAGGAATGGTAGCTCAACAGAATAAACTTGTTAGAAAAACCTGTTGAAAAACAGGGAACTTTTAACAAAATAAAGTACGGAAAGTACAAGTCCCTTGTTAAATTCTTTCATACCAAAAAATAAAGTCTTTTCTCAAAAATCTATTTAAGCTTCCAAGCTAATAAGGAAATCCAGGTAAATTATATCTTAATATTCACATTTATTATAAAATATAGACTTGGTTTAAAACCTCTTATCAGTTTATTATCAAAAAACATTTCTTCCACTTGTCTTCCCTGTTAATCAACAGTGTTTAGAAAATAAAATTACACGTAAAAAGAGGAGGTCAGCTTTTCAACAAGCACGTCTGCTCATTAAATGCACACACCTGTCAACACCTAAATATCATACACAATGGTACAAGTAGCTAATAATATGCAAAAAAAAAAAAATCCCAACTTTAAAAATACTAAACTTAACCGATTCTCAAAGCATCATCATGTTCACAAATTTGAACTTCAAATTTAGAAACTAAAATTATATAAACCCAAGACAGGGAAAGACCTTGAGAGTTGTGTATCATTACAAAAATAAAGCGACAGAAAAACCTTCATTTCCGAGTCCTGTGAACCACGGAGAGAGAGGGAGGGGGAAGAGAGAGAGAGTTAAATGAAAAACCAGAAGACACACCAGAAGAATCAACAAAAATCTCAGAACCCGAGAAACCAACATCCCAAAAGCATAAAACAACAGCCTCATTTCCTCACCAAAAACAAAAAGAACACAGCTTTTGACGTAAGAAGAAGGAAAAATAAAGGAGAGAATCCATTCAAAAATCAAAATCCACGAACACGTTAGCAAAAAATTTAAAAAACTCACAACCAAAAAAACCAATAAATAACAAGAAAAAATACAACAATGAACAAACTAAAAAAAGGTGAGAGAATAAATTAAAAACCCATAAGAGAAAAGTAAAGACCTTGAGGGTACCATTACAAGCACAAGGAGCTTCCATAGCAAGAACCTCAGCTTCCTCTTGACATATCCTACACTCAACCATCTCTACTTTCTTCAGAGAACATGAAGACCCTTCTTCATTTCCTTTCACGGAAACAAGACCCTCACTCACATTACCATCCTTACTTGTTGCTCCGATACCAACACCAACACCATCACTTCTATTTCTGTCTCTTTCTCCATTATGAACTGACTCAAAACAAGTTGAGGCTACTATGATTCTGTCTACACACACCATGAAATCATCAACCATCTCTCTCTATAATACGTGTTGATGTTTTGATAGTCTCTCTTAGTCTTCTTGGCTTGTGCTTCTCTCTCAAGAAGTGGAGGAACATAAAAGGAGAGAGGGGAGAGAGTGGGCTTTGAAAAGGTTAAGATTTTGTGGGGGGCGGAATTTACGAAATTGACCTCGTCTTTTATTTCTGGACTTAAGTGGACCTGGTCGTATAGTTTAATTACATTTTTGCCCGAGAACATAACGTTTTGTGGGGGGGGGGTGGGGGATTTACGAAATGGACCTCATATTTTATTTCTGGACTTAAGTGTACCTGGTCGTAGGGTTTAATTACATTTTTGCCTGAAAAAATCTGTTCAGGGAGGGAATTAATTGCTGCTTGCCAGACATGAAATGAGAAAGTTTTTGGGTTTGTTTGTTTCTGCGTTTCAAAAGCGTTTTTGATAAAATTTAAAAATTTTTTATTTTTTTATTAACTTCAAATTAATATGTTTTTAGTATTTTCAAATCATTTTAATGTGCTGATGTCAAAAATAATTTTTAAAAAATAAAAAAATATCATTGACATGTATTTTGGCACGAAAAGCTATTTGAAAAGCAACCGCAACCACACTGCCAAACACACTCTTTATGGTGCAGTAAATTGTAATCACTGTCAATTATTCCTTTAAAATCCGGCCCGACGGTCAACTCGGAATAGGATTGATCTGAAGCTAGAACTAGATTAGATTGAAGAAAAAAGTAGAGAAAGAAAAACCCGGTGTGATCCGGTAGGTTGACCCGGCAACTTAGTTGACCTGACAAGACCTGGTCAAAAACTCGGTTGCAACCTGTTAACTTTTGTTTTTGTTTTTGTTTTTTACTAAAACGACGTTGTTTTGATTTTTAAAAAAAAAAATTGACCTGAATAATCTGATGACCTGGTCAAAACCCAGAACTCGGATCTTGAACCGGACCGAATGTAAAAACTATGATTCCCTGTATTCATATTGAAGAAAAATATAAATATATATATACACACACTTATAATTTATTAAAAATAATAAAAATGTTTCTATCTAAGATATTTCTCTCTTTAAAGTTTTCTCTTTAAAGTTTTCTTTTTGTTGAGCCGTGACTGAATAATTATACTGAGCATTTATAATTTAATTAATTTTTATTTTGTCTTTTTTTAAAATTATAGTTTACATATCGGATAGTAAAAATAAAATGAAAAGAATAATTAAATTACCTGATACTCAACGTGGTTTTTTTAAAAAATACATGATAAATAAAAATAAATAAAGAATTTGACGGCGGGGATTTGTTGAGAAAAATAGTACATATTAGCATAATAATTTGGTTATTGTCATGGTATAATATACCAATAAACATAAAAAAAGTATAATATAGAAAATAAATATATTTTTATTGTAATATATTATAATGTATTTTTAAAAATAAATATGGACATGTGGGACATGTAAGATATGTAGATAGATTCATGTTAGGAATTGTGATGATTTGATAATTAATATATTATAATGTATTTGTTGTAATACTAGTAGATATGTTAATATAGTAAGTTGATATATAGTAACTTATCAACTATTATATTTGTTAATATGATAATTAATATATTGTATGTGATTTCAAGATTGGTATCCTTAATCATTATAGAAAAAAATTATTTTGAGAATATTAATTAGCTATGAAAGTAAGATTAATTTAAACAATTTTTATGATGTTTTTCCAAGGAGTTTGAGAATGGTTTGCATTGCGTATCTAAAAATTTTGATTTTTTTTAATGTTTTTAAATTGTTTTGATATGCTGATATTAAAATTAATTTTTTAAAAATAAAAAAATTTTATTTTGATGTATTTCTAAAACAAAAATACTTTAAACTGCCACCGTTACCACAATCTTATACATACGCTGAATAATTAATTATTAATATATAGCTAGCTATATTTAAGTATCTGTTGTAGCTCTTGTTGTTGGATGTTTTTTTAAAATATATATTTTTTTAAAAAATATTAAATTAATATTTTTTAGTTTTTTAATATAAAAAATAAAAAATATTTTTAAAAATATCCCATATTACACAATCAAATACGTAATTAATCACGCTAGACCGAACCATTGCCTGATAATTTATCAAGTGTGGCCGAATATATTTATTTTGGATATATCTCCTAGAAATATTTCTCCATGTTAGTGGTCTTTAGGGCTTTACATTAATCTCAGTATAGTACGGTAAATAATATTTTTAAAAATATTTTTATTTATAAATATATTAAAATAATCCTTATATTATTACTTTAAAATTTATTTTCCACACCAACATATAAAAATATAAAAAATTAATTTTTTTAAAAATAAAATTAAAAAAACTTTGGGTACATGACAAGACTCGAAGATGAGAGGGTGACGTATGCATTATTTTTTTATAGTAAAAACAACAAGAGGATACCAAAACCTAGAACTAAGCAATGTTTTGAGGGAATTAGGGGAAAAGAAAAGGCAATGCAACGAATATCACATGATGATATTCTGCTTCCACCATTGTCTTTGCCTGATTTCTCAAAGCAACCAAAGGGCAATTCAATCTCGATGCTTGTTACTTTTGAATTGTTGCCAAACATGGTTAATGAGCTCTTTTTTTTCTTTTTTTTACATTATTAATTTAAATTGAATTTTGGGTTCAACTAGTAAGTTAATAAACCCTTTAAATAATTGTTTTAATTTAGTTTATGTATTTTTTATTGTGGTGTATAGTTTTTTTCGCTTGAAAGTACATCAAAATGATTTGCATTCTTGTTTTAATATTAATATGTTAAAACCGTTGAAAAACATTATAGAAACATCACCATTCGATGCTTTTCAAGGGGAATGCACTTTTAAAACACACTAAAAACAAAAGTTACCGCGCTTCTAGACACTCGTATAAAAAAAACTTCTTGATAGGAGAGTTTTTTTTGTAAATACATTATTTTTTTTATATATAATGATGTATTTAATATATAACAAAAAAAAATCTTGATAAACAAAAACTTAATTTTAATACATCATGATTGTTTTTTTCCATCACGAATTCAATACATATCTTGAACTATACAAGGAGAATATCTCTTTTCCATTCCACCATCGTCACGCTTTGAGACCCATAAGTCACGTGTTTAATGAATAATACTAGGTAGCTCTTGATGTTTTTATTTATTTATTTATTTATTATGAGGGATGGTATTCGTTATTGTTATTTAATTTCTGGTTTCCAACAAATCCGCTTAACCTAAAACGAACAAAAAAAATTAATATTTAATAAAAAATCTAGATCGATTGATAACCTAGATAATCTTGGTAAAATTTTATTTTTATCAAAACAATATCGTGTTAGTTTTTTTTTTAAATAAGTTAACCGTAGATGGACCTTTGAGTCACGTGACCTAAATAAACCTTGTTATCTAAAATGTATCTCGGATCCGGTCTTAAAGCTTTGGTATTAACGACTTTAAACCTATTTTTAATGAAAATGTGTCGTGAAAATTCAAAACTCGACATTGATGCTTGCTGCGTTTTCCAGGCTGTTTTGATATTCATAGCATATTTTAATGCAGGCTGAAGGTCGGATTATCAACAGAGATACCGAATCCCTAAAAAATGCTGGCTGTGCGAGACCTTCACCTCTCTTTTTTTTAAGGATTTCACACACCAAACGTCTATTTTAATGCTAGAAAACTCCCAGGAAGCCCCAAACGATCATCAACGAATAAGAAAAACAAATGAATTGTTCATACTTTATGCGGGTTTTTTTAAATTAATATTCGGGCTAGTATATACGTATCTCGATTAAATATAAATATATAAATTATTTATACTTCTATGTGGTTTTGCGTGGAGAGTGCTTGGAGAGTAGAAAGCTATCTGCTTCAATTCGTGCACATATTTTCTGGTGCATGTCTCCATCGAGACAGCTCCAGGCAAGCAGCACTCTCATCATGCCATCGCCATTGTTGTTATTATTTTTTTTCAAGGAGAAAGCTTTGAAATCATGCCTTGAAACTAAACCTTGTTGTATTTCGACTTTAAAGCATTCTTGTCTGCCAACTAATATCACCTTGGTGGGCGTTACTAGTGATTACAACTTCTACCCAAATTAGGTTCCACAATATTTGACTTGTCCCATTAAGTTTTTACGGTTCAGAGAGAGCGTTTGAAAATACAAGTCAATATATATTTTTTAAAAAATTAATTTTTATTATTAAAAATTATTTTTTTTATATGTTTTGAATCGTTTTGATGCGTTGATCTCAAAAATAATTTTTAAAAAATAAAAAATATATCATTTTGATGCATTTCGACATGAAAAGTATTTTGAAAAGCAACCGCAACCACGTTTCCAAACAGGTCTTACACGATTAAGAATTTGGTTTTAATTTTTAAAAAATAAAAAAATATTATTTTAAAATATTTTAAAATAAAAAATATTTGATACAGTAACTATTAAACATTTAAGTAATCACTGCTGTTATTATGAGAAATGATTATTGGTATTTTGCGTATTAATTTCCCATACTTTGTCTGGGGAGTTACAATGATTAGAGTGCTCAGCGATCCTTCTCATATTATTTTAATTACTACCCAATTAGCTATGTGCTCTCATGATTTGAAGGTTGTTTTGTTATTTAATTTCTCAATTAAAAAAATCATCATGGAGATCGGTTCATGTGGGTGGTTGCATCTGTTTGATTGGTTTGTACAGTGATCATCATTGTTTCAGCTTCGAACAGTTGGTGCCGAACCAAGTGAGAGTTGAGCCGATCCACTTTGGTTGGCTTAGTGGGTCAAATAGTAACCTTATCGATCTATTTAATGTGTTTTTTTATATATTTTTTTCAAAAAACATTTGTTAAACCTTTTTTTATTTTTTAAAAAAACAAAAACCTTTTAGATTGACTTGGGTTGTTTGTAAGTCTGGCGGCGGTTACTTTTCAAAATACTTTTTGTTTGAAAATACATCAAAAAAATATTCTTTTTTATTTTTTAAAAGTTATTTTTAATATCAGCCCATTAAAACTATATAAAAACACTAAAAATAGTTAATTTAAAGTTAAAAAAATAAAAAATTCAAATCAAACTAATTTAGATCAATCCATCCAATCCCTATCCCTCTTATTTTGCTCATGGAAATAGCATGGTTTTATAAGGCCATTGAATTGTATAATGTTAGAAGTGTTTTTCATTTGAGTAACGTTTTGATACTCTCCAGCGAGAAACTCCTCAATCTCTTCTAAAAAAACAGAAATGCAAGACGATGTTGCATGTAGGGATACAAAATAATGTTCGAGAATACGATAATAATTATTTTTTAAATTATTTATTGTTTAGAAATATATTAAAATAATATTTTTTAATATATAAAAAATTATTTTTAATATCAGCACAACAAAACGATATGAAAATACTAAAAAAATTAACTTAATAAATATATATATATAAAATTTAAACACAGAAACAAACAAACTCGGTTTGGGTTGTGCTAATAATATAGTTCAAAAACAAATGAAGTTAGGTTGGCTTCGTCAACGCTTGATAGCTTGAAGGAGAGGAAACATGGTAGAGGAGGATAAGATACCACATGACATGATTTGAGGTTTGCATTTTTCTTTTTTTTTGGTGTATTGATGACAAAATGGTTGAAAGGATCATGATGATGATGATGGCGGCAAAACAAGCGTCGGGGGGAAGGCACTATCGAGGTGGGGCTGTGATTCGAATAATTGTACCGACTATGGAGGGACAAGGTGGATGAGGAACCACAAAATGTCTCCTCTATTTATATTATCAAGAAATATCCTAATATAATTTCCGAGGGGGTATAGCTAAATAGATTAAATTCTAAGTTTAATCTTTAAAAATTATTAATTCAAGTATCATCAATTCAAGAACTACTAGAGGTTTATCTGGTTGTTAATTTCAGGATTTCAAGTAATTAGTTGAGGTGCGTATAAGCTGATCCGGACACTCACGGTTAAAAAAAAGAAAAAATGTACTAATTATTAGGAGTGTTTAAGATTGTGTTAACGATTGTTTTTTAAAGTAATTTTTGTTTAAAAATATATTAAAATAATATATATTTTTTAATTTTAATAATTAAAAAACATTTTTAAACGTTTAATACTTTTGAGACGTATATTGTATGAGGATGATTGGAAATTTATTCTCGATATATTTTTAGATTAGTTTATACATTAATTGAAATTAAATCTATTTTATAGAATATAACATCATCAAATTTTATGATCATATTTTAGTAATTAATCCCACTACCCTGAAAATCTACCTTTATTATAGTTTGCTCGGCAAACTTGTAAAAAAAAAAAAAAGCATGGATTTTACCAAGTCTCTGTAAGTTTAAATTACTTCACGAGCTTTTTCATGATATTTTACAAGATAAACATTTAAGCATAAAAATAGTTTACAACTTATTAATTTATTAAAATATATTCTTTAACTTATAAAACTTCATAAAATATTTATTTCAACTAGCTTCACTGTAAATTTTTTTTACTATCGCCATCATTACTACCCCACCGCCATTTATCTTCTACGGTTTTTTATATCATTATTTAGAGTGTGTTTGGTATTACGGTAGCTGTTGTGGTTGTGGTTTGGAAAAAATTGTTTTATAAAAAATACTTTTAATTGAGGTTGGTTTGAAAAAATAGGTGTTTGGTTAAAACTGTGGTTAAAATTGAGGTTGAAAAAAAAGTAGTTTAATGTGTTTGGTTAAGAATGCTTTTGAAATTAAGATTATAAAATAATTTTAAAAAATATATATTAATATTGATGGTTTTAAATTTAAATATTATAAAATTAATTACTCCTATTACATCATGAAATAAATAATATTTTATATTAAATATTTTTTTTATTCCATTAAACTATTTATAATTCCATTACGTACAAAATTCATCCGATAAGAACTACAGTTTTCATAATATTTTGAGCGTGTAAAATATTATCAGGTATAAAATTGATATTATAGTGCGAGTGAATTTAATTCACTATGTACTAGTTTTTCAGAAAAAAAAATATTGTTCACATCACAGTGTGAATTAATTTAATTCACTCTAAACTAGTTTTTTTAAAAAATGTTAAAAAAAAGTATGTGAACAGTGCAAGTGAATTGCACTGTTCAATAAACAGTGTTGCTATACTGTTCATGCTAATTAAAATTAGTGTGAACAGTGTGCACAAAACAATAAATTGCTGCTTCTTTTTTTTGCTCCATAAAACTATACATAGTAAAATGTTTTTTTTATTTACCCAAAGAATTGCATTTATATTTTACACAAAACACAGACGCAACCTCATTACTAAGCAGTTTCTTACTAAACATTCCACGTAAGAAGATTTTACAAGTAAAATATGCAAACAAGACTACCACTAAACACTAAACTAGAGATTGAGTTGGCACAAACTGACCTCCACCATTCCGTCACACGAACCCTATCGGAAGAGTCCTTCCACAGAATCCATAATTCACCTGAAAAACCTTGAGCTTCCACTCTGAAAGAATCAGGAAAGCCAAGGTTCTGAGATTCTTTTATCTGCAATAACCCCATCAATACGAGGCTCAACAATAGCCACCATATCAACTTTACTGATCTTCATTAAATTACAAAGAATGCCTTTTAAACTTGGAGCTTGCAGCCCCTCTACAATTCCAATATGGTGTACGCATAAAGAAAACTTCGACTTAGTAAGGAACGAAGAGCTAGTATCAAACTGATACTTAATTTTCAAACGAGCCTGCAGCTGCAGCTTCAAATATCATACCGACACAGCACACTGATGGGTCTCCTCGACAACTGAAATAGTGTCACTAATCATGCCATTATCCGGTAACTAAGCACTGACCATATCCACATAGTCCACAGAATCAGTAGGATCATGAAGTCTGGCGGGTATTGAGTGCTTAATTAGGCCTAGGATTAGGCTGGGATGAGCCAGTACAGGTGACTTCTTCTTTTGACTATGAACAGGGGGCTGGATTACAAAAAGGCCTGGAAGAATCACCATTTATAATTAACCTGTCAAAATCATTGCCTGAAATCTCTCTAGCTGCACTAGACTCAGGGATTTCTATTTGATCCGGAACTTGAAACTCAGTCAGAATATCATATCTTGATCTCATTGCCTTCTGGGTACTGTCTGAATCCCCATAAGGTTGCTTGACTGTCGTAGTTACCTTAACACTCTTTGTTTTAATCAGCGGATCGAATTTCTTGCCACTCGGTCGCGATTTCTGAACCAGCACCCAAGCACCATACGGTTCTACAATTCCTGGCCTGATTGCTGGAGAATCCATTTGAATTGGAGGATCGTAAGCGATATTAGAATCCTCTGTTATATCTTCTTCACCATGGCAGGCACAACAATTTTCAGCACGATGGCCATAACGACCACATGTAAAACAAACCAGATAAATCCCAGATGAGGTTTAAAAGTAGGAGAAGCCAGAATAAAAAGTTCATAGAATCTTAAATCTTGATGGTCGGTTACTTGTTCATCCAATCAGCCTCTAGTGGAGTATCTTCACGGGAGTCTCCAACAAGAGAGTCTTTGAAGGATATCTTACGCTTCAATTCGTCACGAGCATGAGTGTCCGAAATCCCTGCTTCATCATGGCGAACCATGCCATTCCTCCTCGAGTAATTTTAGCCTTTTTATTACCTATTGCCACTAAATCAGATTCCGATGAGTCGCTGCGCCAACACTACCACAAACTTGGTTTCCCTCTCTTGCATCCCACCTGCCTTTTATTATCATGGAAGGAATACTCGTTTTCTTCCTTCCCTTTATAAATGGTGGGCATGTGTGTCTCTTTGAATCTTTCTATATCTCCCTTTCTGTTTTTTCTTTATCAAGTTTCAAATTTGTGTTTTTGTACAGAAAGAAGCTACATTAGGAGCTGAAAAATTAAAAATAACGATGATTTAAAGAAGCTCCTGGTTCCTGGAAAAGTGAGGGAAGATGACAAACTTTTTAATCGGTTTCTTGAAACTTCAAAATTTGCATGGAGAGGATCTCAAGGATACAGAACGTAAAATGTGAATTATTCATCTCGACGTCTCGCAGAACTTTGCCGTATCTTGATGTGTGGACATCATAGAGGGCTAGCTTGCCATAAAAATCTTGACCGTGATTGGGTTTGCTGGAGTAGCTCATGGGTTCTTAGCATTCACGGGCACGCTGCTGCCAGATAGTCAAGCTTTGGATCACTTTTGGAGCTTGCGCAGTGTGCTTGCCTGCCGTGGCTGCAGCAATTAGGGGATAGATTCTTTCTCCCTGAAAATTGAATCAAACTCCCGATGATCAATTAATCTGTACATACTGTGGTAGATTCGTTTCTATTTTTACTCCCTTGAAAGTGATTATATAATGTGTCTGATAAAAGAATTAATGTGCGCTCCCCAGCTGCTCATTACTTGGTGCCACTTACCAAAGTGGATGCCATTGATCGCGTGCATTGAGCTTCTCTCAGCCGCGTGCTCTTGTTGTCAACTTGATTCTATTGGATGTCTCGTTGTGACCTCGGAAACTGAGCTCAGTGATCAATTGGACGCTCTACTTGTTTAATGAAGTCTCATACTGGTCTGTCACCTTCTACATCATTGACATGATTCCACAGATGCAGGTCCGCGTTTTCCTCAATTGAGTGCTGTTTGTGCTAGATCCTTGTCTCTGGATTATGGGACATGTAAAAATAAGCTGTCTGTTGATTTGGTCAGTATAACGAGTGAGCCTCTTGCTGTGTGGTCCATGAGGACTAACAATGGTTGAGATGACTTCTCTGCACCAAGAAGCTCATGCCCTCCATAAACACGACATACTTCTTCGCATGCTTTGTTTCGCCATTCTTGATGCGATGCTAAAAGGAGAAGGGCCCAAGTCAAAAGGATGGCAATAGTTTCCTTTCCAGCAAAGCAAAAGGACTTGCATTCATCTGCTTCATCCTGATTTTATTTTTATACCAATACATTTGTAAACTCAAAAGATTTCTTGAATTTTCTCCTGCTCTGCTGTTAGTCTCTATCAGTTTCCTTATCTATTCTCCATCTCTGTCTGCTATTCTTAGCAGGCAAGAACCTGCATACATAAATGAAGCCTGAAATCACAACCACTCGTCCAAAATCAAGAATAGATTATCACAATACATTTGAATCTGTACACTATTCAACAAGCAAAAATAAAACCCTTCCAGCTGATTCTAGTGCAAATGGCCTTTAGGAAAACGGGATTGAACTGGCAGGGCAGGACCAGACAGAATGGCAAGCTGTCCCATGAGAGAGGGAGGACAGAAATCTGGAAAGAGATGGGACAAAAACTGTTTTCTGTGAACAAAAAACAGTATAAATGAAGCTATAAGAAGGATAGTTTTGTTTGTTTTTGCCACTTCAATTTAGCCTGTTAGAATTCAATGAACACAAGTTAACTTTCGACCAAAGTTAGAAGAAAATAATTACCTGAACCCTGGAATGTATACAATTCTCGAAGCTTGGGAGACAAAGATCCATTAATTGTTCCTGTAATCTAAATATACTCTTCCCTTCCTCATAAATGCTTCCAAATTATGATCTCTGCTGCAATTCTCGAAGCTTGAGAGACAAAGATCCATTAATTGTTCCTGTAATCTAAATATACTCCTCCCTTCCTCATAAATGCTTCCAAATTATGATCTCTGATGAAAGGTCATGGAATTCTTGATGTACCGTCCAACTCAAACTCTCCTCTACCTCCTCCCATTTCCTCCCACCTCCTTGACATATCTGTGGTGCTCGTTACAGTATCCAGTACCCAGCTCTGTGGAAATAGAATTTGGTTCAGCAGTTTTTACACACAATCTGACTTCTGCATCAAACTTGCGTTAGAACAAATTGCAAAAGATTTTTTCACTAAGGCGTTTGTTTCATGAAAAACACTTTCGTGGAAGCATTTACTAATAAGCTTCCTCATGTTTGTTTAATTTTAGAAATGTTCATCAATAAAAAATGATTTATGGTCAAATTAAGAAAAAAACCAACAGTGTTTGGTAACGAAATATTACTTTATTTTTCCAAGAAAATAGAAAATAGAAAATAGAGTTTGCGCTATTTTTCTGAATTAGAAAAAGAATTAATTTTTTTTCAATTCCACCTTTCAATCTTTTCATATACATATTTATTTTTTTAATTGTTATTTATTTTATTTTAAATAATTTAAATAATTTAATTTTTTTAATTTTATTCTTTTATAATTTTTATTTATTTATTAGATGTTCTTGTTCTTTTGATAAATTTGAAAAATAAAATTAAAACATCAATAAGTGATTTATTAATTATTTTATGACATGATTAAATATTGAAAAATATTTTTCAACTCACAAATATATAAAAAAAATAATATAGAAACAAAAATTTGTTTTTTTTAAAAAATAGATTTTCTCCCATCTAGCAAAAACAATGTATATCTGGACACTATGAAAATGTTCTACTAGTGTTATTGTGCTTATAAATAAATAATTAAGTTAGAATTTTCTCTCTCAAAATAATAATAAATAAATAATGAACAATACTCTTAAAAGGAGAAAAAAAGATTTTCATTTTATTATTTTCTTCAAACAGAAAACAATATAGTTTCAACATATTTTCTAGTTTTTTGAGTTGAAAAAACATCTTAAATCTTTAAGAATTGAATGAGTTCCTGATTTTTCACGCAACCCTATATTTATCCGTAAGGATAGAAACATAAGGATTGAAATGATAATCTTAAAACTATAGGAACTAATCTATTAAGTTCTTAACAATAAAGAACTAAATTATAATTTGCTTCTTCTTCTTCTTCTTTTTTTTTGTTTTGTTTTGTTTTGTTTTTTTTTTTTTAAAACGAGAACGAGGAGCTAACCTATAACAAGCGTCCACTCTCAAGCAATCACTTCCTCCGACGCCGTTACTCGGTACTGCGATCCCACTCCATTTCTCGCAGCCGGCGGTCCACAGAAATACAATTCCGGCTACTCACTTCCCAAGTTAAGGTACCATCTTTCTGTTTGGTTCCCTAGAAATTGCAAGGAAAACAACGATAAAAAGAAAATTAACAACCCATACCACCAAACAGCTCTTTAATTTTTCCCAAGTTGTTTTCTATTTTAATCAATCATTTTATGCATACCCACTATTGTAATTCATGTAGAAAATACAAAATCTCAATTTTTGCTTGATTTAAAGTCCAGTGCCTAGCTCCTTTTATATTAGCTTAATTGTAGAAAAGACATAAAAGTTGGAGTCTTTTTGGAAAAAAACAATGAGAACCCATTGTTGATTTTTGGTTGATGCAGGCGGGATTTTATCTGAGCGATCCTTAGTTGGTTATATAAGTTATGGCAGCTAAGGACACTGCACCTTCCTTGGAGATTTTAGGTACTTATCAGAACAAAAAGACCGTTCCTTTATGAGTTTTAATATAGCTGTTCATGTTATTGCTTGTTTTCTTATGTTTCTGTTTGAATTCTGTTGTTACAGTTAGAGGACCAGAAGGGTGTTTTGTGTGGAATGGGCCACCATTTGGGAATGGTGAACCAAGTGTTAAGCTTGAGAGAGTTCCTTGTAGTCGTGCAAAGTTTAGTGAAGATGGGTCTAGGCTTCTGGTGATGAAAAGTGATTTTGTTATTAGTATCTATGATTGCAGTAGCTTTAAGGAGATTAAATCTTTCCAAGTTCCCAATGTTCTCGCTGCTGTGTTGTCACCTTGTGGGACTTATCTTCAGACTTTTCAGAAATCATCGACCCCACAGGATAAGAATCTGGTTTTGTGGAAGATAGAGAGTGGTGATTCTGTTTATCAGCAATTCCAAAAGACCATGACAAAGACCACGTGGTAATATATACTTTTAGCTGACTGTATTTTTAGAAGAAAGTTGCGAATTCAAAATACATTTTGCTCATTTTTATACAAAATTGTTCATTATCATTGTAGTTTTCCATAATTTCTGGAATCATAATTTGATGATACTGTCTTGCTTATGCTGAAAATGGGATTTTAAAATATCTTGTTCTGGATAATCTCTCCCTCTATCTCTCTCTTCCTTCCTCCAATGTGCTTGCATGTAATTTGATATTGAAGTTCTTAACCATGTAATTGTTTATATGTGTGCCCTTCAGGCCCTCGATCCGATTAAGTTCTGATGAAGCTGTTGCATGTCGGATGGCAACAAATGAAATACAATTTTTCGATCCCAAAGATTTCTCTAAAGGAATTGTTCACCGCATAAGGGTTCCTGGGGTGGCTGCTGTTGAGCTTTCAATGGTGCCAGGGTCTCATGTGGCAGCATTTATCCCAGAGTCTAAGGTGTGTGTGTTCCATGCTTCTAGGCCAAGTCTAAGGAATGATTTCTATCCATGTTAAGTAAATGTGTAATCAATGATTACATCATTGCATTTACATGCAAGCACAACCATATCTTAAATACAATGTTGTCATGCATGTGCACTGCAAAATGGATGCTTGCAGTAGTTAGTTTTTCTGAATAAAAGCTATTGAGAACTTTGTATATTGATATTGTCGACTACTACATCGAGAATATAGTATTTCTTCCAATCATGGTAAAAATTGGGATGCTGAAAGAAGGATCTTTTTTAAAAATTAAACTTTTACCAACAATTGATCAAAACTTCCAAATTCTGGGAATTGTGATTGGATAAACTCATGCTGCATTATCACCAAAATATAGAAATTTTAGGTTCAAATTGATGACATTGAATTGCTTTCTGGATTTGGCAAATCCAATATTTGGCTCATTGTATATTTAGACAGGTTAATTCAATATGCTCCTGACAAGTAGGATGCAGATATTAAATTGGTTTTCAGATTTGGGTGTCCTTAATTGTCCTTCTTCCTTATGATGATTTTTTGTAATTAATTGTTGGATCATGTAGGGTGTTCCAGCCAGTGTTCAGATATTTGCTTGTGGGAAAGAAATGCAAAGTCAGCCTGTTGCTCGAAGGAGCTTTTTCCGATGTGATACAGTGCAACTGAAATGGAATCGTGGTTCTACCGGGCTTCTGGCGGTGGCGCAATCAGATGTTGACAAGACCAATCAAAGTTATTATGGAGAGTCCAAGCTGAACTACCTTACAACCAATGGGTCCCATGAGGGGCTGGTACCTCTACGTATGTTCGGGATTAGTTTTTCAGTTTTTTAGTTGTCTGCAGACACTGTGACTTTTGATTGTTTGATCCATGAACAGGTAAAGAGGGGCCAATTCACGATGTTCAGTGGTCATGTTCTGGTTCAGAGTTTGCTGTTGTTTATGGATGTATCCTTGTTCCATACATAGAGTGAAAGATTTGTTGCATTAGATGCATGTTGTCACTCTTATTAAGGTAAGCAGTCATCTGGAGGACATGTCTAAGAAACATGAATACATGGACCCTGCTAGTAGATCTCGTTTGCATGTAACTAAAAGACAGGGGCTGATACCAAGTATCTACTCTCAGTGATTTGGACATCTATAAAGTGTAGAGGAACTTTGATATGAGAACTCTACCCCTTGAGGGACAAATCATTTTGTAATGATGACCTTGTGCAGTTGGGTTTTCTCAGAGGTGGATTCTCCAAAATAGCGAACTTGTGCCATGTTATTCTGGTAGATTTCTTTTTGAAGAGTTAATTTTGCATTTCTGTGTTTGCACAGATGGGTTTTTTTATATATATATATATATATAAACTTTTCTCATGTCTGAACATTTAAATCAGCTTTAACAGTTTACAAACGAAGGATGCAAAAATTTACTAGTCTTCAACTCAGATTGTGCTCATTCACATTTCTGTCTCAATTACTTCCACAAATTTTGTGCTTCCTTGACTATTTTAGTTATGCCTGCAAGCGCAACATTGTTTGATAAGAAGTGCCATCCTCTACTTGAGCTTGGAACGGGCCCTTACAATACTGTCCGATGGAACCCAAAAGGGAAATGTATCCTTTGGCAAAGATTGTTCTTTTAGCTAGCTGTATATCTTACAATTTGATTAACTTGAAGCACCTTTTTCTTCATTCTATTTGGGTGATATATGTTTCCTTAATTATTTGGTTTACAGTTCTATGCTTAGCTGGTTTTGGTAACTTACCTGGTGACATGGTGAGTAAGTTCAAGTTGATTATTCTCTAGCAGTTTTCTTTCGGGTTGAGATTATTTGAACTAACCCTTCCTCTCATTGAAGATTGTTTTTCCTGCTAAATCATTTTCCAGTTCCTCACTATCTCTTCTTTCATTAATGCACAAAATTTGGGATAATTTAATTTTTGATCAGCTCATTTGTTAATTAGTGAAAGCCCTAGGTCAATAACTCTTTTGTGTGCTTCATTTATGATGAGTTAAAATATCTTTTCTTATGTTCCTTGGGAAGGTCATAATTCATATGCTCTTGGTCTGGGATTTCTAGAGTTTTTCTACTATTCTTCTCTTCATTTCTTGGTAGATTGAGATGTTAAACACCACATAAAAATGTTACCGATTGTCTTTTCTTCCATTAGGCTTTGTCTTTTTGACCCTCTTCTTGCTTTATGATACTCTTGGAAGGAGGAATGCTTGTGTGTTTCTTTTTACCTTAGAGCATTCTCTGGAGATACCCTTTGCTTTTTTATAGGGCTTTGTTTTTTGTAAATGGAGGGGGTTTTCCCAGAGCTTGTTTGTTCAATAACTAGGATTATGAAGCTATTGAATATGTCATCTATTATCTTCTTATGTGCTTGTTTTCTCCTGGCAACTCTAGGTTTCTTTCCCCCGGGGTGGGCTGAAATTGTGCAAGACCTCTGCCTTGTCTTTTCCACCCAAATTTAAATCATGTTAATGTTTAAGCTGCCAAGGATGAAAAAAAAAAAATCTTCTTTCTTTCAGTTCTATGTAGTTTGACCTATTTTGTGCTTCGAGTAAGTAATTAGGTGATCAAGTTCTTTCTTATTCCTCTTCTTTTGCTTGAATAAAATTTCAGGCTTTCTGGGACTATGTGGACAAAAAAAAAATTGGAACAACTAAGGCTGAATGGTCTGTAACAAGTGAGTGGTCCCCAGATGGGTGCTATTTCATGACTGCCACAACAGCTCCAAGACTACAAGTTGACAATGGGTATGATCATTGGTTGTGATTTTTGGTTCTCTAGTCATGCTTGCCATTGCTGATAATTAGAAGTGTAGCAAACCTGTACCCATATCTTGGATCAAAAGTTGGAATTCATAGATCATAATTTGATACCTTTAAAGTTTTGACTACTGATTAATAATGCTATTTTATTGTCACAGAGGAAGTGCTTTCATCCTTTCTTACATATATTCTTGTTCCTGATCTAAAACACATTTGGTGATACACTTCTATATTGTTTGTCTGGTGAAAATCAAATTCACGCAAATGGGATTGCCTTCTTTCATCGAGCAGCTTGTCAAACACTTCCAATTTTGGCTGAAAATTGAAATGCTTAGCAATAATGAGCAGTAACCTTTTGTTCAGAGGCGCTTCAAGTGCCATGGCTACGTGCCCGTTTGGAATTGAGGTTGAACCTGCTTTTCGTTAAAATTTGAATTTTGTTTTGCTTCAAATTAATTTTTTTTAGTGTTTTTGGATCATTTTGATGTGCTGGTGTCAAAAATGAATTTAAACAAATAAAAAAAAACATTATTTTGATGTATTTTCAAGGGAAAAATATTTTGAAAAGCAACCTTTACTACACTCCTAAACACCTCCTTACTGGTGGTGAAACAACTAGTAGTTTAAAGCTTTTATGCTTGATGAAATGCTTTTTGAGCAGCCTTTGTTTTTGATCGAATAGCTTAAGCACAGCTGTAGAGCACCATTGCTCAGCTTTGTGGTGTCATAGAGTTGAACAGTTCAGTATTTTGTATGGCGTCAAGGATACTGTATTTATTTTTGTTTCTTATACATGTAAGAGGCATGGGCATACATACATCTTATAAACTTATTTGCCAACAATTCAAGAACTGATTTCTGAATTATGTGATTGAAGGATTAAAATTTTCCACCACAATGGATCACTATACTTCAAAAAGATGTTTGATAAATTGTATGAGGTTGGTATTCTTGTGGTATTCTAAAAAGTTACTGGTTTTCTTGAACTGGTCATACTTCTATTTGTCTGATTCAATCTTGATTTTGTGCAATTACTTCTGAAGGTTGAGTGGAAACCAGAATCACCAGATAGATTTGGTGAAATTGCAGAACTAATCAAGTCTGTTGATTCATTAAAAGTCACAGAAACCAAATCTCAAGGTTCTATCAATACTTTAAACCCTGATTTGATAGTGAAACATTTCTTTATAAATTTTTGGGTCCTGAACACATTAATTATTTGTCAGGACAAGGTGCAGCCTCCAAGAAAACTGCCCCTGCTCAGAAACCTGCTGCTTATCGCCCTCCACAAGCTAAAGCTGCTGCTGCTGTTCAGGCAGAGGTATTGAAACCCACCTGCTATCCTTTTAATTAAGATGGTCATTTCTTAAAGAATCACGAGCAGGTTAAAGTTTGACTGTTGTATGGGTTTGCCTTTCTGCTGATTGTGAGTGGAATATTCACTGCACTCACCCATATTTATCTGTCGTTGAAACTAACTTTGTTCTTAATCTTCGATCACATCTTTTGGTAATTAACTACTACACTAAATAAATTGTTACCTTTTTTTTTTTTCCTTCTTAATTTTAATTCTATATTTTTTTCTTTCTTTCCATGCATTTTTTCTTTCCATTAAAAGCTTTTTAGCTTTTATTCTTTCAATTTTATTCTTCAACATTTTGTTGATTTTGAATTGGTCGTCATAATTTGTTTCGGTTGAGATTATCACAGTCTCAAATAAATGTCCGGGTATTTGATTGTTGCTCAATTTTGCAAATGTTTATTTTTGTTATCATATTATTAAATAAAAAAATGGTTTTAAAAAACAAAAATTTTAAACTAGCGGGGTCCATGATATAGGTTGCAGGCTTGTCGAGTTAAAACGTGAGGCCCGGGTCATTCTAATAAGTGATCGTCTCAATATTAAAAAAAAAGATATTATCTTGATTTTTTTTTAAATCAAACCACGCTTTAACCGGTTGTCCTTGTTGCTTTTGGACCCATCAAGTAGACTGAATCACATAGGAGCAACTTTTATACGAGTTAATTTTAAAACTGGGCTAGGCAATGAGTCGGGTTAGGAAATTTTAAGGTTGACTTGATGGGTCTGGTTTAATAATAATGCCATATAGTTTTTTTTTTTAATTCCATCTTCCAACTAAATCATTTTTGGATTTTGTTTTTAGATTTCATCTTTCAACTTTTGATAGATTTTAAATTGGTCTTCATAATTTATTTCAGTTTGTTTTTTATGAGGTTATCACAGTCTTGAACAAACATTTCGGCTTTTGGTTGGTGCTTAATTTTATAAGCATGTATTTTTGTTATTGTATCATTAGGTAAAAAATAACTGTTTTTTTTTTTAAACAAAGTTGTTAAATTCGGTAGAGTTCATGATCCGGGTCGCGGGTTTGGTGGGTTAAGCCACGAAGCCTGAATTGATTTAATATATTATTCGTTAGGTCAGGATTAATAACAATGTCAGATAATTTCTTGTGACCTAGACTTTTTTTTTTACGTTCAAATTTTTTTTGATCCAATCCACAACGTAGCGCATGTCGGGGAACTAGTAGGAAAAATATGAGTGTCTGAGTACCCTCTTAAAAGAATTCTTTGTGTGCATTAAGAAATACATTAAATGCCACTTTGGTATTAATGGGAGAATAGAATAGCGCATGTTCCATTGGCCTCTCAGAAAAAAAAAAAAAAGCATTATATAAGCAACTCATGGCATCCAGATTCTTGGCCCTTTGAGAGAGGGAACTTCTCTCCATGACAACCATTGTTCTGAAGCCCTACTTGCAGTATTTTTCTGCCTTTTGCTTTTGTTGACCACCAGATTTTGAAGATTTTATCAGTGGAGGAAGTAAATTGGCTATTGAACTATACCAAGTATACAAATCATTGGGTTCATCTTCTGCATTGTTGTGGCAAACTGGTGCCAAACTTCCAAATATACTCAGCTCGATTTTTAAGCTATTCTTTCTTGGCAATCATTATTACAAATATTAAAATGTTGCTTGATTGGATTTAATTATTTGCTTATGTTCTGATGATTTTCATGTTCTGCAATGACAGTTGTTGGGAGGAAGCTCCACTGAGTAAGTACATATTCTGTTTCCATGCTTGCATAAGCATAAACAATGTTTTCAATTTTGACAAGGTTAATACTCATCAATGACGTTAATTCAGACAAATGAGCAAGAATGCGCTGAAGAACAAGAAAAAAAGAGAGAAACAAAGGGAGAAGAAGGCCGCTGAGGCTGGCACAACTGCTGAGGGTTCATGGTAGAATACAAGATTGCTGCTGGTCCATTTTTAAACTGCGTACTGAAGATTGGATGTTGATTCCTGCAGAATTGACACTGGACCACATTTAAACGCAGTATTGTTCCTAACTAGAAATTTAGGCCTATTAAAGAATATGAGGTGGTCAAATAGAAGCATACACATGCAAGCACATGCTTTTGTATTTGAAATTTTGTTGGATGATTTATGTATTAACGCAAAGGGTTTTGAGCTGCTCGTTGAGATTTGTAACGGTATGATAACATTGTTAGCATTTTGCCATGTTGTCGCTCGTCGATGGATGTTTTGGAACATGTTAGAGGCAGATGCGTTTGTCATCATCGGCATTCATTGACAATTTGTAGTTTTATATATGCAAGAGAATGACGTGTGTTCTAGATTGTGATTTTTCCAACTGAAAATTTAGGAAAGCAGTGCAGGAGGCTAAATGTTGAATATTTAAGTGCACAGATATGTGGCAATTCGATTTCATTGGGATGGACTTTTGAACAGAAAAATTAGGGTTGGCATGTAAGACCAAACTGGGAACAGGGGTCCTCGTCTTGTCGCAGGGGTGTGATTCTGCACGGCTGCTATGATTGCGCACCATCATCCAGGCAGGTACATGTAATGGAAGAGAATCATTGGCAGGCATCTAGACTACAAAACCCAGCTGTCTTACCACGATTATTATTTCGGTTTTTCTTTTCTACTTAACATGGACTGTTTCCAGAGGTTCAAATCTTCTTGTTTTGGGGGAGGAGATTCATGTGAATATCAGTTCTTGAACCATTGTATAATGTCTGTTCATTACGATAAAACGAAAAATACATTTCATATCAGAATATGGCTAGAACAGTATGTGGGAATTCCCCCCTAATAGTAGCTTTGTTGCTCACCGCACATCAACTAGCTGCAACACCAGCTAGACCTGTGACAAGAGAGGAGAAATTGGGGAACCTGGGACTCCAACTTGGACGACGATAGGGAAATAAATGGAAACAAGTAGCAGATAAGAATCCCAGTTTGGTCAAATAACCTTTGAATTCACATCAGAATCCCAATAAATCCTATTAGTCGTGACAATACACTAGGCTGGTAAATAAGAGGATCACTGAATTTTATCGAATGGGATAGATATGCAAATGTCGTGTCTTTTAGAACAAAACAAACTGGGACCAAGTCTAGGGCCAAAGTTTTGGAACGTCTAAATTATGACCGGAAGTTCAAGCTAACCCAAGAAAATACATTACAGATGACTTTCACTTGATCCCGGTGCCAGCATGTTATCACAATATCTTCATGAAGCTAAAGCCACGAGAAGTTGTAATATAGAATGTTTTCGTGCTTCAAAATCTAACATCAGTCGTCCATGTACCCTGTACACTAGGGTGTTTGGTCACATGCCTTGTCGGCAGTTTTTTCACTTTTCTTCCCAACGCATTCCTTAGCCTGGTAGCATGAAGAAGTACGTCTTCTGATGCCAAATTCTTCACACATACCACCCTCTCATTTTTGTTCTCTGTTTGCATGCCAAAAAGAAAACATTGAAAAGGCTTTTCCAAATGAATGAGCACAGACACATTCATGTTGCAGAGAAGAATTATTATTTAGTAGAAATAGACCCTAGTTCTCGTATTTATTGTTGTGTGTGAAATAGAGAGAGAGAGAGAGAGGGAGAGAGAGAGAAGCTTACTGTAAAAAGCCTTCAAACATGGATGCTGACCGCGAGAAAGTTCAGTGATCACCTCTAGTTGTGGATTGCTATCCTTATATGCTGGCAGGTTTGACTCTATGAAGGCCCTGCCATATTCATAATTAAATCGATAACTACTAATTGTAAAAAAGCCAGTGGCCAGGAAAATCAGCAAGGGTGCTATAAGCACCAAGGACCTATAAAGGTTTGGACTTCTGTTTAGGAATAAAAATCAACATCCATCCATGAGATTCACACAAACATACAGGTCATATATTTAGAGTTCACTTACAGGCTGATTGAAAACTTCCAAATAGAATAGAAATGAAATCATTTCAACAACATTTATCCAATTCTAGTGTTTGAAAAACTTTAAGCAACATAAATGAATTCTACAACCAATCAAAATTAGAGTTTTTTAATAGATTTGCGAATCACACAACTTTGGGTGTTAATTTGCTTCAGAATCGGCTCATTGAAAATTAATCCCACTAAAATCAGGGGTGTGGTTTGCTTCATAATCAACGCCTTGAAACTAATCCCACTAACACGCTTCTCTATCCCCCTCTCTCTATCACATCTGCTTGGAAGAAGTTTTTTGGGGATGGTGGCAATTCGGATAAATGATTTATTTTCACTAACTTAAGTGAAATGAATTCCACAACTTTAAAACCTATTCCAAACAAAAGAATTCATTTAGCAAATCAAATCAAATCAAATCAATTCAATCTACTTAAATAGATGAAATTAATTCTAGTATAGAATTGGTTCCAAAGAGCTGCTATTGTTTGGTCTTAGTGTCCATTGATTTTTCCCCCCTCATAATTTACAAAGTTGCTCACAGATATAGATCTCTATGACATTGAAAAATGGAGATTAGGATAAGGTTTGATGAAAAACATATTTTACCTCCATAATAACTTTCAGAATTCTTAATCCTAGTTCGAGATGCTGCTGAGTTAAACTAGGATGATAAAGATGAAAAGTATCCAAGTACTACCATCTCCATAGCTGGTTGGGTGGTAAGAACACCTGCCCTGCTCATTTTTCGAACTAGTCTGGGTTAAGTAAATGGATCCTTTGCCTCTATTAAGTTATATTTTCAAGCAAACCTTCTGCAAACTGATGTCATATCAAATCTTTTACCACATCAAATGGAAAATCTTTTGGTCTCCTTCCACCCTTCCTAACCCCTACGTCAATCTGATCTATACACTTTCTCCCCAGTGCACCCATGGACTTATTTTGAACATGACCAAAACTATAACATTCGACCTCCCATAAGTTGAGTTTAACATGCATCAAATTTGCTTCTAGATTTCTTAGATACAAAAACTCATCACTCAGTGATTAAAACATATGTGATCTATAGGCCGAAACTCATACCTGATACCCCTACTACTTCCTCCCCAGTCACAGTAGCTCACAACCAGCTTTTTCAGCTGCCATATACCTTTCCAAGCCATCTGACATTAGAAAACAATGAGCTAACAACAAAACTTAAACAATAAAAACGCAAAATTTTCTCATTAACAAATGAAAAATCTCTTTATCTTAAAGCATACAAAGTTACAAAAAACAAAACCAAACAAACAAGTGACATGATTATTTCCCATCGAAACAATCACAAATTCCTAAGCCACTCCAATCCAAAATCAGCTTAAAATCAAACAATCCACATGAACAATGACATTTCCTCACTTCTACAAACACTCCAGAGTTATCATCTCTGAATACTAATCTGCTCTTCAAATGAAAGAAATAGAAAAGGGTCTCTTCAAATTATTAAAGCCGCCGTACACCTTCATTAATTTGCACAACAAAATCACATAACAAGCAAAAGAAGAAAAAGGGTTTGTTAAAAACACAATCTTTCAATGAATAAACAGACAGAAAGTCACTAAAAACCCAACATTACCATTCAATTAATAAAACCCATTAAATAAACAGAAAAAGATCAGATCTTTTGCTCTTTTTGCAGAAAAAAATCCAAAAAGAAGCCAACTTCAGAAAATCCAAAAATCCAAAGAGAGCTACAAGGGTGAAAAAGACAGGTACTCAAAATGAAGCTCTGAGAGAAACTGACCTTAAGCTTTGTTGATGGGGCTGCAAGGGTTTTGCGGAGAAGAGGGACAGGGCGTTGCTTAGTGAAGGTTTTGTGGGGTTTTGGTGGCAGGCTGATTACAAAAACTTTATTTTTACCCCCATAGGCTTTTAATGTTTCTCTTCTATCCTTATGGTCTACAAATATCTAATGCTACTCCTATTGTTTCTAAGACGTTCCAATTTCACCCCTAAACATCAAATATCTAATGAAATCTATCGATGCACCTACATTTGATTTTTTTCAACTTTCTTGTGATTTTTGATTGATTCGAAAAAGAACCCCAAGTCACGAGGTCATCAGGTCACTAATTGTTTTTTTAGTTATGTTAATTTGTAGGTTATTAAAAATTTATGAGGTTATTAAATTAACTTATAGATCATCGAATTAATTTATATTAATTTTTTTATTATATGAATTTCTTAGATCACTTCTATCGTTAATTTGCTGAATAGCTATAATTCGACTCGATAATTCTTACCGTAATCTTGAACAAGTGTAGAGTGAAAATCAATTCATCCAATAATATAAGAGAACAAGTCACATAATCCCGATTTTAACCCAAAAATTCGGATTGAAGTCTTAGATTTTGCCAAAAGAAAAAAAAATCATCACAGGCAAGTGAGTTCTATATACATGTGTAACGATCCTATTTTAACCCAAAAAATCATGACAGAAGACAGGAAGACAGCAGAGACATGGACGTGAACTCCAAATTAAAGATGAGATTTTCTGCTGGTAGCCCATTCTGGATTTCCAGGTTTCACTGCATCTCAGCATGGCTAACTAAAAACGATGGCAAGTCTTTGCCAGATAAAGTTGTTCAAAGAATTGTGGAAAAACTCCAGGATTGCAAAGTAGGCTATGGTGGACTTTAAAGGATGTTTCGAAGAATTTCTCCATTGTCAGTTCAAGCTCGGCTGGAGTACCTGCAATTAGCCTCTTCCGAAGGCAAGGAACCTGTGAATTGAGTAAAATTCTAGTGGGATGTGTCTGATCATAATGCAAAGGTTACATGAATGCCCTTGGAATTGCTAGGAATGTACGTACCCTATGATAAATGCCTCAAAATTCTGCGAATTTCACTGTATTTCCATCGCAAGGTATCCGAGATGCTAAACATATCAACTTTCAGACAGTTTATGTTGAAGGGCCGAACTTCTTTTACGTTGCTCGAGTAACTGTAATGCAGTAGTATCTTTCATTTGAAGAATGAAAGGAACTGCAACATTTTCAGGGCAAGTCTTTGTCTTTTATGATGGCCAAGAACAGGAAGAAGGAAGACTTTTGACTGCTTTTATTATCTAGTATGAGGAGTGAAGATCAGTGTAAATATCAATGACATCCAGCCATGATTCTCAGCTATTTTTAGATGCTTCAACTGAAGTTAGCATAAGCTGCCTGTGAATTTGAACACGGTTAACAAGCCTAGAGACAGCAGGATCCTGCCAAGAATGAAGCCTCCAATTACTGTCAAGTCAATTATTAAATACTCAAAAAACATTTCCTTTAGGTTCTTTTTTGTTTTGTACCATAAAAACACATTTAGATAGTTGAGAAGATATTTAGCCATGAATCAGAGCAGATTGCACGGGACACTACTACCTGGCCATCCAAATCAAATGCAATTTTCCGGTTACTCTAAGCATCCTGATCTTCCTAAACAAGTGCTTATAGATTAATAAAGCAATCAAATAGGAACATTAGCATACTATATATAGAGGTTAGCTGCATATGTGCAGCTCATTCATTTCTAGTTAATACAGTTTAACTACATTTTATAGATAAACCATGGTTTCGATATGCAAAAGGCAATGTTTCTTTGCATTCATTCTTATTTTGGGAATGTGGGCTTTTGAAGTAGCTTCTCGGGAGCTCCAAGAATCATCCATGTCTGCCAGGCATGAGCAATGGATGGCCACATATGGGAAGGTCTATGTAGATGCTGCAGAGAAAGAAAGACGGTTCAAGATATTCAAGGACAACGTTGAATACATACAATCATTCAATACTGCTGGAAACAAACCATATAAGCTAGGTGTTAATAAATTTGCAGACCAAACCAATGAAGAGTTCAAGGGTGCTCGTAATGGTTATCGGAGGCCATTTCAGACAAGGCCAATGAAAGTTACATCATTTAAGTATGAAAATGTTACTGCTGTTCCTGCTACCATGGACTGGAGAAAGAAAGGTGCTGTTACTCCTATTAAGGATCAAGGCCAGTGTGGTAAGTTTAATATGTTAATATTTTTTCACTTGTCTTAACAGTTTAAATTTCAGTTTGGATGATTTATCAGAATTGCAATGGCCAAATATTTTGGATTCAAGTTCTAGAATATCCTTTGCATCAAAATTAATTTGACATCTATCGAGGCTACGCATACTTGTAGTTGCAAGGCCAGAAATTTATTCTAGCGCCAAGCAATGCATCCTTACCACTGCATTTATGCTGCAGACTATATGTTACACTTGTATTAATGTCAAAATATGTCTGCTGATTTTGTTTGGGATAAAAACAGGCAGTTGCTGGGCCTTTTCTACCGTGGCGGCTACTGAGGGGATCAATCAACTAACCACAGGTAAATTGATCTCCCTATCCGAGCAAGAGCTTGTAGATTGTGACACCCAAGGTGAGGATCAGGGCTGTGAGGGTGGTCTCATGGAAGATGGTTTTGAATTCATAATCAAGAACCATGGCATCACAACTGAAGCTAACTACCCCTACCAGGCAGCTGATGGGACTTGCAACTCAAAAAAGCAGGCATCTCATATAGCCAAAATAACTGGCTATGAAAGTGTTCCTGCTAACAGTGAGGCAGAATTGTTAAAGGCCGTGGCCAATCAGCCAATTTCTGTTTCCATTGATGCAGGAGGGTCTGACTTTCAATTCTATTCAAGTGGCGTTTTCACGGGGAAGTGTGGAACAGAGTTGGACCACGGTGTTACAGCAGTTGGTTATGGCGAAACCAGTGATGGTACCAAATATTGGCTTGTCAAGAATTCATGGGGCACTAGCTGGGGTGAGGAAGGATACATAAGGATGCAGAGAAACATAGATGCCGAAGAAGGTCTTTGTGGCATCGCAATGGACTCTTCTTATCCAACTGCCTAAATATATAGCCCACGGTCTAGATCTGTGGCTCAGTCCATGTGAAAATGCTTATTCTCTATCATGTAAAAATGCTCTGTAAGAACTCTCTGTGAATCATGAGCTTCAAGCAATGGAATGTTTCTACCAACATCCCAACAACTTGTTCAAATGGTTGGTAATCTATAAAACATATGTTGAAGCAACTATAGCTTCGAAATTTCTTGCCAGGAACTATAGATTTGATCTGCATAACATATTTCCTTGAAGTGGTATTGCATCAGCATAATATATTTCTTTGAAGTGGTATTGCCTGATGCAACGACTGGCTGTATTGAGTTCAGGAAGCCATCAATCTCTACTGGTTTTTAGACAGTGTTTGGTTCCGTAACAGTGCTTTGATAAGGGGTTGTATCTCTCGTACTCTTTTCTCTCCTTAGTGGCCTGGTTTTGCCACTCAAGATGCTTTCATTAATCAGCTGCATCTATCAAAAAGCAGGAAGGAAGTGGACGACGACATTGTGCGCTGCAAGTTAGCGTGGCCAGTTGTAGAAGATCGTGCGATATTGCAAGTAACAGTCTTGTAGAAAAGAAATATTTTTCTAATGCCAGGATAACTATGTACAAGACTTGTTTTTTTTTAATTATATAAAAATAAAAATATACAATCATAAAATTAAACAACTTAATATTAAATTTCTTTTAAAATAAATATGATAATTTTATACAGAGTGAAACGAAATAAAATATAAAACTCAATTTCCAACTAATCCAATATCAATAGATGAAATTGCAAAAAAAATAAAATATTTTTTAACTTATCAAACCCGCAGACATGTCCATGTACTTTTTAAAATTTAAAAACGGAGTTATTAAACAAAATATGATAAAAAAATAGACAATCACATAATCGAATTCAATTAGAGATAAAAAGATACCCTGCTAAACCTGTGAACTGAGACAATCAAGGTTATCTTTTCAAACTCGCAAATCAGGTTATTGACTCTACAAAGTTTAATAACTTAATTTTTTTAAATCATTTTTTTTAACTATTAAAAAAAAACAGACCATATGCAATGTTGAGATGTTTTTCTATTGCCGCCATAACTATATAAAAGATAAATAAAAATAAATTATCAACTCTAAATCTCAATAAATACATGATATAAGGATTAAATTAAAAATAAAAAAAATCAATAACCAAAGAAAAAAACAATTAAAATGCAAAAAAAAATTATACAAAACACGGTAGATTATTATATAATCCACAATGTTTATGAGTGTAGAGAAACAATATTTTCCCCGCATCTTTTAGCTTTTATTGTAATTTAAATTATTACTTTTACTACAAAAATTCATTTTTATTTTCATATAATTAATAAAAAAAATTGTATAGCATCTGACATCACGATATTAAATAACTTTCTATACATCTATCTTTCAATAACTATTTTTGATTTATAGTTAGCATTAACAATTTTTTTATGATTTATTAATTCATATAAATTTTAATTTATTTATTAATTACAAGCATCAATTTTTTAATTTTCAATTAAATGTTTTTTTTATGATAGAAATGTGTTCATAATCTCTACATATTTTTTTATATTAATAATTAACTTGAAATTCTATATAAAAAAAATTATATCACGAGCACTCGGCTAGTTAGCTATTCTATTTCTATTTGCCAGGCCCATTATATTAGAACATAAACTCAACAGATGGGAAAACGTTGTCCCCCGTTATGTACTACAATGTTCATTTTGAATAGTGCAAATATTTTTTTTATACCCTTGAACTTTTAATTTTTGTGATTTCATCCTACGAGATAAGAGTGCCATGTTTTTTCTCCTCGCATTTTTTTTTATTCTCAATTTGCATGAGCTCGCATTTACTATGTTTAGTTTGGTGTTAGATGTTGAAATAGGCTTCAATTTTGCGAGATCAAGATTTAATTAGGGTTAGGAATAGGGAGTCAAAAAACAAGGATAAAATTTGATGAAGAATAAACAACGTGTCCCATTTAGATTGAGCATGGTAAACTTCAATTTAATCCCCTAAGTTTAAGATTTTATATAATTTAGTCCTTGTTATTTTATTGATTCATATTTTTATGCCGGACACCATTTTCAATCAGCTTCAGCTTCAGTTTCTAGGTATTGAGAGATAAAAGAGAGTCATTGAAAAAACTAGAGCATAGAAAAAATGCCCGAATGGCCACATTATGATCATCAAAAAGACTAATTTTTGTGTCAATAGTTTTGTTTTATAGAGAAAAATTCGATTAAGGTGGTGTTTCTCTACAAACATGCCAGAAAAAATAAATCATGGATTGTTAAAAAAAAATTATCCAGTTGAATTTTTTTTTGAGTGATAAGAAAGTGTTTTGAGGTTTGAAATGAGTTTCTTAAAATTGTTATGATTTTATTGAGATATTTTTAACTAAAATGAGTTGAGAATTAATTTTGAGTTATAAAAAATTGGACCTTAATTTTTTTCATAACCGAAAACAACTAGAAAAATTATGCATGTTTGGGAGTGTGGTTATGGTTGCTTTTCAAAGTGCTTTTCACTCAGAAATGTATCAAAATAATATTTTTATATTTTCTAAAAAATTATTTTTGATATCAGCGCATCAAAATGATCTAAAAATACCAAAAACATATTAATTTAAAGCAGACAAAATAAAAAAATTTAAATTTTTTAAAAATATTTTTAAAATACAAAAACAAACATGGTTACACGAGGTTTGACTTTGAAGCTAAAATACACATGAACTTTTTCATAGTCGATGAGGTGCTTGGGCTAAGTGACTTTTAGAAAATTATATCTACCATCCTATAATTTAATTATAATTGTTTATGAAGTTTTAAAAAATTATAATCTACATTGAATTTTATAGAAGCTATATTACTTAATATCCTCTAAAAGAAAGATATATGATGATTCAGAAATGTTATTATTTTTTATTTAATAACTAAAATCAATTTATATTAAATATTACAACTTTACTATAATTGTTTTTTGAAAAAAAAATAGCCACCGCCCTCAACCTTCTCTCCTCCATTTTATAAATCCTAACCCAGCCAGACCAGCATCAATACTAGTCGTCACTTTCAACTTCCAACAGCGCCGATCTCTCTACCGCAGACAACACACACCATAATCCCTCAATCAACCCAGAAAAAAAATTAGTACCGAGACTCCATCCTATTCTTCTCCCTGATTTTTCCTCTCAATGAAATCACAGAGAAACTGCTACCAGATAATGGCGGGGAGAGATGAGGGGTTACTTGTGAAGGAGAAAGCATAACGTGTTTCTGAGTCCACCTTTACGTGAATTTGGCACCTTTCCCCTTTCAGAATCGAAGAGATGTGGTTTTGAAAGCAGCAAATTCTTGTGGAAGAAGAACAAATATTAGCTATCCAGCTGTGGGAAGGAAGATCAAGACCCGTGTGAACATATATATATTTTATATAAATTAACTACATTTCTATTTATTAGCATTCATATATGTATATATTTTTTAATTTGTGGTTCCCTTTTTTTGCATTAAAATTAATTTAAGATTTTATCGCACGTGTGTGTGTGTGTGTGTGTGTGTGTGTGTGTGTGTGTGTGTGTGTGTGTGTGGTGGGCCATATATTAGCTGTCCAGACGGGGGTTGCTTAGAATCCCCATTATCCGAAGTTTTCTGTGGATCAAGAAGCATGGCAACGAAAATCAACCATCAGATTTCACCAAATTCAGGTCCAACAGAATTGCAATTGAAGTCTATCTTGATAATTACTTTCACAACTGGTATGTTTCTCAACTTACTCCCTCAAGAAAACATAGATGGGAATCCAGTTCCTACTGTGATCTTTAAAGGTCACCCTTCAATATTCCATGCCTTTGTGATTTCTGTCGTCTTTGCTTTCACGGGTTCCTTTTGTTCTCTGATGATTGATAAGAAGCCTAAGGTTAGCAGGTTTTTTGCTTATTTATCAGTGATTTCCATGGCTTCGGTCTTTTGTACTGTTGTTTTTCCCTTGTTTTTAGATAGTTTCAAGTGGGGTTTTCAGGGGAAGAAGCAGGTCATGGTTGAATGAGATTGAATCAAGACATCCCCAAGGTCCTGCCCTTTATGTGAACAATCTTTCGCTACCTGGCTGCGGGTTGCAGGAAACCCTAGCTGGGCTTATGTGAAAAATAACTATGAACTAATTAGGGTTTTTTACTTGGGTGTGTGGGGCTGGTGGTGTTTTGTGAGACTTATGGTTTTCTATATTTTCCAAAGCTATTAAGTAATGAATAAATAAAACTGCGTTGTGTTTTTCTCTCCTTTAGCTTGAAAGAAAGATTGTGGATGTTTTTACTTGGAAGAGATTTTGTAGCTTGCTGTGTCAGATGCATAAATAATGAGCTATTTTTGTTTCAAAATTATTAAATTATATGGTAATTAACCTTTAAGAATTTGTCAAGGACACGGAGGAATATCTCCTCTTATAACCGTAAGAAATTCTAATAATTTTGGTTTGGTTGGAGACCAGAAGTGTTCATACTAAAATCAAATTTAAAGACTAACTGGAAAACCCTATTGAATTAGAAGAAGGAAATGGCAGATTTTCCACCAAATCAAAGATAGAGAAAAAAAAATCTTTTGCATGTGCAAGGAGTTTGAAACAAATCAACAGCAATCCCTTGTTTTTGTTTTAGCAATGTCACGTCTTCACGATGACTAAGGGAAAGTTTCTAAGATTTTATGCTCGAAATCCTGGCTTTCAAACATGTAAAGCTTGAATCATCAAGTCAAGCAGTTTTCAGGAGGAAATTTGTCTTGAATTAAAATTTTAAACTCAACACTTCCATGGTACAAAAGAACACAGTGCTTAGTTTCAGAGTCTGATGCTTCGACTAATTCTTGCGTTGATTCCAGAGCTTTAACCACCACAAGGACCAGAAGGTCCTTGCCCTAGTCGGCGCTTCTGTGCTTTATCATGCTTTGTCTGGGCAAAGAGAGAGGGGGAGAAGTAAGTTCCTAACTCAAGGACAATTCCCCAGGTGAAAAACAGAAAGATGTGGAGTAATCTATCATGCGGCAAATTAAACTAAAACAATGAACATACCCAGTATTTCTTCCTTGGATTTTTTGTCAACTTGTTGCGCGGACGTGTGAGCTCTCTGTTCTTCTCAATCTGGTGTCATTAAAAAAACAGAAAGTGCGTATATTTGTAAGTCAATACCAGCAGGGAACGATTAGTGATATGACGTTTTCCATCAACAGTTTCAGGCAGTGCAGGATGGGGGTCCTGTAAAAGCAATTTGACAGTTTAATTACATAAATTGATAGAAGGGTTTAATCTGAGTTATCTTGGGCAAAAAATTTGACGATTCAAGTAACAAGCAACCGCCACGAGTTCAACTCTCAGAAGGATCTCTGCACTTTCTAGCCAGTGCAGGTACAAGAGCATGGTTTGATTGTAATGTTCAAGAACAGTGAACAAGTAAACCAACCTTGTGTAAATCTCAGCTTTGGCAGCGAGTTTGGCTTCGAGTTTTTGCTTCACTTGTTCGTACAAATCATCTTCTGAGGATTCAGCATCTTCATCCATATCATCATTTTTGTCAGACTCAATTGCAAGTTCATCCTCAGACATAATTGTCAAGGTTAATCTTGGGGTAAATAATTTATTTTTATTGTTACGAATATTGTAAAAAACCAAGAAAGATATTGGTAAACAATTCTAATTTTTTAACCATATGAAATTCTAAAAATTTTGGTTTGGTTGGAGACCAGGAAGTGTTCACACTAAAATCAAATTTAAAGAGTAACTGGAAAACCCTATTGAATTACAGATTTCCCACCAAATCTAAGATAGAGGGGAAAAAAAAAATTACATGTCCAAGGAATTTGAAACAAATCAACAGCAATCCCTTGTTTTTGTTTTAGCAATGTCACGTCTTCACGAAGACTAAGGGAAACTTTCTCAGATTTTATGCTCGAAATTCTGGCTTTCAAACATGTAAAGCTTGAATCATCAAGTCAAGCAGTTTCAGGAGGAAATTTGTCTTATATTAAAATTTTAAACTCAACACTTCCATGGTACAAAAGAACACAGTGCTTAGTTTCAGACAAAAGAACACAGTGCTTAGTTTCAGAGTCTGATGCTTCGACTAATTCTTGCGTTGATTCCAGAGCTTTCACCACCATAAGGACCAGAAGGTTTCTTGATCTGGCGCACTTGCCCTAGTCGCCGCTTCTGTGCTTTATCATGCTTTGTCTGAGCAGAGAGAGTGGGGGAGAAGTAAATTAATAATTCAAGGACAATTCCTCAGGTGAAAAAAAGAAAGATGTGGAGTAATCTATCATGCGGCAAAATAAACTAAAACAATGACCGTACCCTGTATTTCTTCCTTGGATTTTTTGTCAACTTGTTGCGCGGACGTGTTAGCCCTCTGTTCTTCTCAATCTGGTGTCATTAAAAAAACAGAAAGTGCGTATATTTGTAAGTCAATACCAGCAGGGAACGATTATAGTTGACAAAAGATGGTGAAATTGATGCATTCTTGCCTGATAAGTGATATGACGTTTTCCATCAACAGTTTCAGGCAAGGATGGGGGTGCTGAGGTCCTGTAAAAGCAATTTGACAGTTTAATTACATCAATTGACTGAAGGGTTTAATCTGAGTTATCTTGGGCAAACAATTTAACGATTCAAGTAACAAGCAACCGCCACGAGTTCAACTCTCAGAAGCATCTCTGCACTTTCTAGCCAGTGCAGGTACAAGAGCATGGTTTGATTGTAATGTTCAAGAACAGAGAACAAGTAAACCAACCTTGTGTAAATCTCAGCTTTGGCAGCGAGTTTGGCTGCTCGTTTTTGCTTCACTTGTTCGTACAAATCATCTTCTGAGGATTCTGCATCTTCATCCATATCATCATTTTTGTCAGACTCAATTGCAAGTTCATCCTCAGACATAATTCCAGCATCATCCTCGGTCCTAACTCCAGCATCATCCTCGGTCTTAACTCCAGCATCTGCCAACACTCTAAGCTCGTGCTTCCTCCTCCTCTCTCCAATATCATCTCTCATAGGCAAATCATCATCACCAGAAACAACCTACTCACAAAGGAGCAAAAAGAAAAAAAAAATGACATCAAAATGCAATCTAAAATACTCGACCCAAACATAATTTACTATATGGTCAGAGTCGCTCCAAAATAGTGATAAAAAGTTGAAATCATTTTCAAAAATTCCTCAAGAGATGTTGAAGAATCAAGTTAGGTGTTGCTTGTTGGAATGATATCCGTTGAACCTTCGATCATTTTAATAACGATTACAGAAAGCAGCAGTTTCTCAATTCCTGCTCTAGCATCAATTTCAGATGCGAGTAATTAGGATAAATAAAACTCAGCTCAGTATGCACCGAGTCAAAACAATTGAATTTTAAGAGTCTAATTTGTAATGATCCATTTCGAAAGGGTTAAATTTGAAGTGGAATCTTCCAACTCAATTTCTTCTCATCAACTTGAGCAACTTGGGGGTTAATATCAGATGAGCAATCATGTGGATGCTGGAGAATTAATTCCTTTATAAATGATAACTGTTTTAATTGAAACATATCTATCCAGTTGGAGAACCGCTATGCCTAATTTATTTCCAGGCTGTGATAAATTGAAGAGGACATAAAAAGAAAGGGCATGGCTAAGTCACATAAAATAGGATGTAATTAATACCTTCGGCTTATTCTGTTTGGAAATAACAAGTTTGGAAAGTTTCTTTGATCCCAACAAGCTTGTATGCTCATTACTCAATCTATGATTGCCCTTCTCATCATCTACGGCATCATCATCATAGTCTTCATGGCTTTCAAGCCGTCTGTTCCATTCCATGGAACAAGTTAGTCATCACAAGTCATAAGCAGCTTAAAATTAAGGAGGATAGAAGCAGTAAAAGTACCCATTGACTGGTCTTCGATGCTTCTGAGCTTTATCAGGCTTTGAAGAAAAGGAACTAAAGGCTCCCTTCTGCTTCAATTTTTCCTCCAGGGCAGCTCTTACTTTCAGCATTTCCATACTTTGTACACCAACTTCATCATTCTGCCAATTTTGAGTCTCTAAATTTAGCCACAAGCTAACTCAATTATGCAAAAGCATGACAAACAAAGACAGGAAAGACAAAAGAAAATGCCATGGGATACAAAGGGAAAGAGCTATTGGGAAATTTGAAACTTATGACTTCTTTTATTACCTTACGCTTGTGTTTCCCTTCTTTGCTATTGCTACCTGTTATAGACTCTGTTTTCAGCAGCTCAATTGCATCACAAAGCTGCAGAATCAACCAGAAATGATGTCAATTTAAAGGATTAAATTGAAAAGACAATCCATGTCAGGACATTAATGAATTGAATATGTAACAACCTCTGCTGGTTCTTGTGTATCAGCTGAGAGAAGAGACAATTCATGGTCCCTCGTGACAGACTGAGATGCCAAAGCAGGTCCATCACCTTCTCTATCTAAGCTTTCAATTGTCTGCATCCCTGGGTTTTTCTTCAGAAACTCATCGAGTTCTGATGGTAGATTCTCGTCGAGTTGCTTCATCTATTGAGAGTAACATGCAGTGAGAAAATTGTGAGCTGTAAGGTACACACTTAAATAGAAAGAAGCAGGCCACACCTCACAATGCAAAAACAGTAAGTCAATGGTCCTTTATACCTTCACCGCATGCAAACATGATATTTATGCTCACTGAAACCTTTCCTTTCATAAAAGCCAACAGAAAGAAAATAAATTTAAAGTGCCAAATAAGGGATGAACACTCACTAGATGATAATTTTTAATTAATTAACCAGCATAACATACCACTTTTGTATCCACATGAACTGTCAGATGAATAACACAGATGCATTACGCCAACCCCACTGACAGTGCAAGCTTTGGAGTTTGAGGGAAAATTAACATGCAATTTGTTCCTTATGATGAAACACAAGCTACCTTGCTCACTCCACGCATGTGAGACTTCTTAATGAGGCACACACAATCACATAGACAAAAAAAAAAATTTACAAATGAAAGTATCAGGAAAAGCAAATTTAAAGCTAAATGATAGCAAAGATGCAATACACCAAGCCAACCGACTCTGCAAGTTTTAGAGTTTTGAAGGAAACTTGACATGCTGTTTATTCCTTATGATGAAACACAATCGACCTTGCTCACCCCAAGCATGTGAGGCTTCTTAACGAGGCATGCACACAAAAAAACAAATGTTCTACAAATTGAGGAATTGGAAAAAGAAAAATTAAAGCATGTAAAGCAGAAAACCTTGTCCAATAAGCCCCTGATCTCTACAAGGCGAGCTATAACAGGGTGATCAAGAACTGGCTGCCCTTCAGACTTCAGAAGAAGATAGAATGTAATAGTTTGGCAATATGACAGCAATAGAAGCTGCTTCACCTCCAGATAGCGCAATCCACTTTCCAGCACGATTCCTCCCACTTTAACCTGCAGAACATATAAAGGCATATAACATCCTGACAGCATATGCTTCCAATAGTGAAATTGCAATATCTGGACACATGTGATGACTAGGAAATATGACTGCAGTTTAGAAAAGAAGAAACTAGGACCATTGTTTAGAAAATCATTTGCCAAAACATAGCATGATGCTTAGGCAAATGGAACTTGCATATGGAGCTCCAGTACAAGGCACAAAAAAGTGAAAGACAATAGTGACAGAAGAAGAAAAGTACCTTCTTTAAAAGTGGATTAACTTTGTTTTCAAGCTCTTCAAGTGTGCTATTGAGCTCAGACAGCAAACCAACCAATTCTGGAGCAGAACTGCAGTAAGAAATGCTAGCTCAGAAATGGGAACCTTTTTATGAAGTAAAACAGAAGAGCATATTTGAAAATATGGAATTAAAACCATGGAAAATCAGAAAACTGGTAACAACAAATTTATGAGAGTTGGAGCACCACATTTGTTTCTAACAGTAAGGGGATTCGATACTTAGAGAGAACACATGGAAAACACACGACCTCCTCCAACAACAGGCATAAAAGGATATAACAAATCCTTCAGAGCACTAAAGACCACCCATAGATTTCAATTAATATTACACGTAAAAATGGGGCTTACCATGGAGCTTTTCATGATCCCATTTTAACAACCACAATTCTAAACCGCTGAATAGTCCCAAAAAATTAAGCAAATGTCAATAGCATGTCATCAAACACTTGCAGCTATCTCACCTACTTCATTATGTACCTAGAGTTACATGTTACAATAGTGGGATTTCACTACTAGTTTCACGTTACCTTGTCAGTTCAATAATTATTATCTGCATTCCTCTATTTACATCTTATCTAGAAGCATAAAATTCATTGTTTAGCCAGGAAATAGAATTGAGATAAATACATTTAACAGCAGAGAAGAGCAGGGGAGATCCAATAAAATAAGGAAAAAATTTAAATGGTGAATCTGAACATCTAATCCAAAATTCTCCACTCATTGCTAAGGTATTTTCAATAAAGTTGCTCGAAATATTTGAACAATATCATCTGGCTTAACATGTGAAATTTCTTTACAAATACTCACTTCGCCAAAACTTGATTCCAAACAAAGATTCCATGGGAAGATCTTTTACTATTATAGTTTCATAAGTAATTGGTTCTTCCCTTTCAGGCTCTGAATATGCTTTACCCTTACAAATTATTTTCCTATTTCTTATTTGAGGAATGCTAGCAGCAGTCACTCATTAGATTATGACATGTCTTATGTCACTTAAAAGAAATACCTAGAAATTGATAGACTTTTCATATTAGAAAGTAAGAACAAAGCAGAGTGTTCTTTATGTTTTTGAAAAAGAAAAATATGGTCATGGGTTTAGCCAGTTTCTAGGTTATTTCTTTTAAGTGGCATAACATGTGTCATAATCTAATAAGCAACTGTTTCTAGCAGCTGTTAAAGAGACTGCTGCTAGCATTCCCCTACCTATTTTACAGCTTTTGTTTCAATAAAAACAACTCGATAAATAAAAGTCATTTCTTTGCAACTCCAGTAACATGGAAGTGTATAGAACCGTAGAACCTACAAACAATAAGCAAACAATAAAGCTAAGAGATTTTACCTAGAGATAATTTCCATTTGCTCCTTCCTTGACAGCTCATTCAAATCTTTGTTTAGCTCAAAAGTTGTACCCAAGTCATCAATGGCCTCTTTGCTCAAACGAGCTTTCTTTGTGGTTTTTCCTTGATTTGAGATTTCCTGAGAAAATAATCACACTCATACAATGTCTTTAAAAAGATCTATTCATTGATCCCCTTTGAGATACTAAAACTTTAAGAACTGAATTCACATCACTGTTACTCTGCCAAACAAACAAGACCATGGTTAAGCTTACCCCTAGTGTTAGCTCCTTGTCACTTTCATCTTCATCATCTTTAAGGCCAAAGTCTTCCACTGATAAATTTTTTGCTCTTTCTCTCTGTAATTTCAATACCTCATCCTCCTCTTCCTTTAGGGCCTCATCACTTGAATCTAACTGTTAAACATCAAACATCAAAATGTTCAGGATATTCCAAAGAGAGCATCAAAGCAAGAACGGAAAAAAAATATAACACACACAAACATGTCAATATATAATTCCAGCTGATATTAGGTAGCTTAACTGAGAAAATGGCAAGATGTAAAGCAATTAGAAGGCGGATGGGAATGAGAATCATGGCTCTTGATATTTAAATTCTCACCTCGATATCACGATTATCACCACCATGATAATCATGGCTCCTGTTCCCACTCCATAAAATATTTTGTGCTCCTTCCTCATCTTCTTCTTCATCTTGCAATTCATCATCAAAATCTCCAAACTTTGCTCTTAAGAACTTTTGCTGCTTTATAACTGCAGATAACACGCAATAAGTGACAAAATCAATAACGTGAAACTAGTTCACTATTCTGCCACTTCCAAGAACTGTAAAAGCAGCATGCAGAGTGGTCTTCTAAATTTACTAGTTAAATAAATGATTTAATCAATTATAAAACTGTTATCATTGCGACAAATGCTATTACTAAACAAAAGTAAAATTTGACTGATTTAATGAAGTAACCAATATATTCATTGGAGAAATATATCCCATGCTGATGTTGTAACTTAAAGTTTAAGTTTCACCCTCGCTTAATATATACAATCCATTTGTAAGAAGAGAATAAGAGAGTTCTAAAGAATGCATACACCTCAGTTCAAAAAAATGAAATATCATTTTTTCAGAGAGATTAATTAATCAAGCAAAGGATCACTTTTACTTTACATCAGAAACTTTTTCAGCACTCACGGAAAAAAAATGCAAATGAAGTCAAGATTCTTACTTTTTGCAGCCAATCCAGTATCTTGGGAGTCGTCATCATCTTCATCCTCATCATTGTTAATAGCCTGTTAGCAGTATCAACAAGAAAGTGACAAGAAAAATGAAATCAGAAAGCACAAAAGGTGGATAACAGTTTAATACTCTTTTAACACATAGGATGAGGAAACAAAGTTAAAAGCACAATTCCAATTTTTTCTCTTTCAAATAAACTCCCAAGGACAAAGCTATAGAAAGTCATCACCAGTCTTCATTCCCCAATGAAATAAGATAAACCCTTTCACATTTTCAATCTCCTTCAACAATCCAGCAACTAAAATACTTTCTACACATTATACTGACTATACCATTATAACAAGCACATATAACAATTACAGGAAAACTGATAATTTAATTATTAAAGGCAGCCAAAAACCTCATCATCAAAAATAGGTTCTTCCTCGTCGTCACTTAATTCCCCAACATCACCATCTACATCAAGCGGAATAATATCCCTCTGTTTGTGAACTGCAAACATTCAAAACAACAAAAAAAACAGAAACAAATCAAAACCCATGATTTCTTTCCTCAACTAAGCCCTAATCACCCATCAAAACAAATAAATATTCAAACCTTTTTTCCTCCAACACAAATTAAATTCAATAAAGGAACCAACAGCTACATTAAAACCAGTAACTCAGAAAAGAAAAACACCCCCACAAATCCCATAACCCAAAAAACGTAAACTTAAAGATGATAAACAAGAAGTAACATACAGGAATCAATATCATCGTCCATGTCTTGTGGGTCAACATATTCACCACGGGTTTTTCTCTTACTGCTTCTGCTGCTACCGTCTTTCTTTTGACTCCTTCCTTTCTTTGCCATGGCTTTATGAACCCAACAAATTTAACACCTGCAACATACACCAAAACAAGAATTTATCAGCTTACACTAAATTTCACAAAGAAAAAAGAGTAACGCAAAGGAAATTACGGTTGCTTCGTTTAACAGCGGGGAAGAAAGAAAACGCAAAAACCCTGAGAGTGTTGAACTAGCTATAGTTCACGCTGCTGGGGTTTAAAGTTTTGTTGGGTTTGTATTTTGGGTTTTGCTAGTGAGCCTAAACTATAAGACATATGGGCTAGAAGCCCACGCTTTTTACCCGAATTTTGTTCCTTGTTATCATCATCATTATTATTTTAAGATAATAGATGGTATTTTTTTGAATAACTACCTTAGCTTATACATAATTTTAAAATCCAGCCTGGTATGGCAGGTTGATCCAGAGCTAAAACTGGGCCGGATTGAAGAAAAAACTGGAAAAAGAAAAATCCGGTGTAACTGGATTGACCGGGTGACCTGGTCAAAAATCCGGTTGCAGCCCATTAACATTTTTTTTTTACTAAAATGACGTTGTTTTGATTTTTTAAAAAAAATTAACCCGGGCTACCCGGTGACCCGGTCAAAACCCGGAACCAGGGCCTTAGACCGGGTCAGTTCTAAAAACTATGAGCTTATAGGTTATAGTAATCTAATTTAAAATATATATTTATATTCTATAAATATATTTATAGAATATTTAGATTTTTTAATAAAATATAATATATACATATTTTAATATTAATATAAACACACGCATATATAATTTAATATATATATATATATATATTTTATTGGATAATAAATATTAGTCAAAAAATGAATATTCATATGGAAGGGTGAGACCCGATGGATAATTTATAGATATTCAATTTTTTTACCCGATTGATAATGAGTTAAATATGAATATCAAGAAACCTGGCTTATAGGTACCCATTAATATCCTTGGGTATTGACATGCACTAAAATAAACCAAATCTAGGTTATATCCTTCAATTTATGTCTTTTATTTCTTGATTTGTTTTTCTCTCTTGAATATTTTCAGCCACATATATTAAAAAAAAGAGTTTTTGTATCCTCTTGAATTGTTGAACACAAAATCATAAGGTAGTGTTCTTGTTGAATTCTTGATCTTGCTGTAATATATACATAAAAAAAGTGTGTTCTTGAATTTTTCTTCTTGATTGCCAAATTGGTATACCAAAAAAGGGCTTGATCTTGAAAAATTTGATTGTTGTTGCTAAAAAAGAGAGAAGAAAATAAACATTTTAAAGTTGGCTGAGAGCTAGGGAAAAAAAATTGGTCATTGGCAATTTATGTTGCTTTTTAATTTTTTTCTGATTTTATCATTGCTTGATTTAATTTTCAGTTTAGAGAGTAAATCTCTTTAGTATTATTGCTTCCATTCAGTTTATTTCACATCTTCGAATCGTCATATTACTGGCATAAATTTGCATTTCTACTCGTGAATTTGTCATCGTAGTTTCGTTTCATTAGTTTCATAAATTTTTTGCTTCTTGAGTCTATATCAAATTTAGTGATTCACAACGTAGTTTGTTGCTTTTCTAAATTGTTGCTAAATGATTTCAAGAACTAAAGAAATGCAATTTGAGTGAAAAAAGGCATAGGAAGCATATTAAAGTGAAAAACCTATAAATTTGTGTGAAACACGAATGTGTGAGGTGTTATTTTTATTGCTAATGATTTTCATGTAGGTTTTAAAAAAATGTCTTTTAACAGTGTGCTATAAAAGGAGGGTGAAATCCCAGAAGATCGGCTTTCGAGAATACAACATATGAAATTTATGTTTGTTGAGCTGATGACTAGTATTGAAAAATTAGAGACTAAGTCTGATGGGGGACGTAATAAAAAGGGTAAAAAAACTAAGAAGGAGGAGAGTGTTGCTAGAAACTCTCCATATGAAATCAACGATGATCTTAACTGTGGTAGTGGATTTCATACACATAGGGGAGAGAGGTATAAGAATCAGCCAAAGAAGGGATATATTTGGCCACATAGGGATTTTGAGTATAGAGAGGATTTTGATGAATTGGGTGATATAGTATTAAGTTAAAAATCTCAGCCTATAAGGGAAAAACTGATCCAGAAGCTTACTTAGATTGGGAAAAAAGGTGGACATGATTTTTGACATCGATATATACTCTGAAGAAAAAAAGCTTAAGTTAGTTGTAGTGGAGTTTACTGATTATGTCATGGTTTGGTGGTAGGAAAAAAAAGGAATAGAGAAAGACCAGTTAGCACGTGAAAGGAGTTGAAGACAATAATAAAAAAGAGGTATGTTCCTAAACACTATTATAGGGAGTCGTTTAATCATTTACAAATGATTACACATGGTAGTAAGAGTGTGGAGTATCAGAAAGAATTAGAGGTGACTATGATTAGAGCTAATGTTAATGAAGATGAGGAAGTTACTATGTGTAGGTTTTTTAATGGCTTGAAAAGAGACATAGCTAATGTTATGGAGTCGCAATCTTATGTTGAATTTGAAAAGTTAATGCATTTGGCCATTAAGGTTAAATGATAGTTGAAAAGAAAGGGTAGTACATGATCTAGAGCTTATTCAGGGTCTTCATCGGGTTAGAAGTTGAATTATAGGAGAGAGGGTAGTGCATCATCGAAGCCTTTAGTGACTTTTAAGGTTGTCGAACCTACATCCATGAAGAAGTAGATTTCGGCTAGTGATCAAAAACTTAAGGGAGAAGTCTAACCAAAACGTAATCATGATATAAAATGTTTCAAGTGTCAGGGATTATGACACTATGCATCAGAGTGTTCGAATCATCGAGTTATGATTCTAAGGGATGATGGGGAGATTGTGTCCTCTAGTGAGGAGTTTGATTGCGATGACATGCCATCACTTAAGGATGCTAGTGATTTAAAGTATGTTATTGGTGATAAAGTTTTGGTGATTAGAAGCTCGCTTAGTGTTCAAACTAAGGAGGATGATGTGGAGCAACAAAGGAAGAACATCTTTCATACTAGATGCCTAATCAACGATAAGGTATATAGTATGATAATTGATAGTGGTAGTTGTACTAATGTTGCTAGTGTTGCTTTGGTTAGAAAGTTAGGATTGAATACCATAAAGCATGATAGGCCTTATCAGCTTCAATGGTTGAATGAATGTGGTGTTGTTAGAGTGAATAAACAGGCGATGATTTCTTTTTCAGTATGCAAATACTAGGATGAAGTGTCATGTGATGTTGTGCCTATGCATGCTACTCATTTGTTACTAGTGAGGCCTTGACAATTTGATAGAAAAACCAAGCATGATGGGTTTAAGAATAGGTATTCATTGGAGAAAGATGGTAGAATTTACACACTTGCCCTATTAACATCAAAGCAAGTATATGAAGATCAAATTCAATTGAAGAAAAGTTACGAGAATGAGCACTCAGATTTGGCCAAAGTGGAAGAACAAATAGAACAACATGGTGAGAATGTGAGGAAAAATGAAAATAAAGTGAGCCATGAGTTAAAAACAAAAGAGGATAAAATTTCGACCCTTAGGAAATTAGGGGAGGGCCACGGCCAAAAAGAAAAAAAATAGAAGGGAGGCCGAGAGTGGAGAGAAGAAAGAAAAGGTGACAAGAGAAGAGTGTGTAGAAAAAGTGGGCAAAAACCTAAATTTCTTTGCAAAATCTAGTGATCTTAAACATGCTTATCTTTCTGAATTGTCTACGATTTTACTTGTGTATAAAGAGGCATACTTTAACTCTGATAATTTGGATTAAAAAATAAAACAACCCCACAATCCAAAAGAGAACACATTCCGTGCCATTATCACCACAATAGCTCTATAATTGAAACAATTACCAACCAATTAAACCCATTAATCATAAAAACACTACTTCCTAAAAAAACAAAACACGAACCAGCCAATTTCACCTAAAAAGTCACAATACGTCGTGGTTTGAAAAATTACAGCTTTTACTTGGAATTTTTTTATATCAAAGATATAATATTTTATGCTTTTTTCTCTTCCCTAGTCACTAACTCAATTTCCAGGCATGAAACATTTATACATCTCTGGTTGTTATTAGAAACTGCTGACATGAATAAAACATCTCATCTTTGGATACAAAATATGCAATATATTAATGCTTTTTACGGTTGATTATTCAAATGCTCTTTTTTCATCATTGGTACTGGAGGAAGTTACAGATCATATCGTAGAACTCCCAGAAATTCAAAAAGAGGTAATCGAAAGAGGCACCGGTGACTCAAGATGCATCGCCCACCATGTTTTGATGACTTAGGCACGTCTTCTTTGTATGTGCTGATGAGCACCTTCCCCAATGGTATTCAAGACCCTAATAACATTTTAGGAGTCTTATCGGACGTTATCTACTCCATCCTTACCATCACAGTCGAAAAAATACACATTTATGGTTTTATTTGCCAACAATAATGGAGATGATAAGCTTAAATGTCATTCCATAGTCCATATTTTGCTCATTTTTCTTTATACATACGTTGAATCCTTGCATTTGATTCCTCTAAGTACCTTATTCATCTACATCTTTTGTTGTTAAGATTATAATTCAATGATGAGAATAATCAATATAGTATTATGTGAGTTGAATCAAGATATTTGTAGAGATGCTGATCATTTTTCCTCTCATCTTGGATTAAAATTTATTTAGTTGATCCTAATTTCTTTGAAAATGAACATATATATTTTTTATACTCAGGTTTTTTTACTAGTAGCTTGTTTTTTAAAAAAAGCTAAGAGAAATTAAAATAATTATCCATAAAAAACTAAAAGGAAAATATATACCTCTTTGATTGAAACTCTATTTTTTTATTCATGTATTTTTAATTTTGAAAAAATATGTAATTTTTTATCACAAACATTATTTTTTTAAATATAGACTTATTATCATTTGAAATTCAAGTTTCAATAAAACAAATGTAGAATTTTTACTCTATTGTATGAAAAAAAAAATAAAAGAATAGTTAATCTTAAAAAGTTATGCAAAAATTTACAATAAAGTTTTTTTAAATAAAGATTTATCATCATTGAATTTAGAATATTCATGAGAACTTTCCTAAATAAATTTTGCATATTATGCTCATATATAATGATTTATAAAATAATTATTAATATTACCATAAAAAATTATAATAAAACTATAATTTAGAATTTTTTTCTAAATTTAAAAAAAAGTGCAACGAGGTGCTTGAACTTAAAGAAGAAGCTTGTGCATCACGTTTAGAGCATGTTTGGAAATGAGGTCCAACCCGTGTTTTTAAAAAAATTAATTTTTTTGTTTAAAATTAATATTTTTAATATTTTTTGATCATTTTGATGTGCTGATATTAAAAATAATTTTTTTTTAAAAAATATTATCTTTATATATTTCTAAAAAAAAACTTTAAACACAACTAATATTACAATATCAAATAAACTCAAAAAAAAAAACCAGCCTAGGCTTATATTCCGACTTTCTGTATTTTTTCTTAGCATTCAAAAAAATGAAGCATGAAAAATATAATATAGAGCCGAAATATAAAATTATAAAACTAGAGGACCCCATAAATTCGCAGAGGATGAACTTTGTTTTGTGTTTCAAAATATTTTTTTTTAAAATTAATTTTTTTTATTTAAAAAAAACAACTATATCAACTTCACAAATATCCCCTGAAAAAGCTTCCCTATGAAAACCACAATGTCAGCAGCAGCACAGCTCTAAACCCAGTAAAAACTCTTAAACCCTCTCTTGCCTTCTTCTCCTTCAAAACCCAAACGCATTCTCTACAAAAATCCTACTTCCATTCTTATTTTCAGCTGAATTCTGTGTAAAAAGCTAAAGCCATAGTTGGTGAGGAGAAGTGATATGAAGTTATGGCTTACTACTACAAGTCATTGAATCTCCACCACATGTGGAAAGGAGGGTTTCACTGTGTGGGAGGAAATTTTGCAGCAGCGAGTCGGATTGCTGGCTTTAATAACCTTTCCAATTTTAAGAGAAAGGTTTTTCTGTCTCGTCCTTCATCAGCTGTTCTATCAAACAAGGTAATGCTAATACTTTGTTATCTGCCATTTCTGATTAAATTAAATTTGTGGGTTTTGAAAAGACTCAACCTTATTGTTTTTTTTTGTTATATTTTAATTCTTTAAATTAGTTCTTATGCAGGATCCTTTTTTTTTGCGGGGATATTGTTTTTGACTTCTGGGTTTTGTTTTGTTTAGGGCTACTGTAGTTTATCTCAAGTTGTTTCTGCAATTCCTCAAAGTAATGTACTAACCTCTTCCAAAAGTGAAAACGAGGTGGTCCACCAAGATTTGGTCAAGCGTGAAGAAAATGCCGCGGAGGCTAATAATCCTTCAAATGGAAGAGTAATGCTTATAGATGGTACATCGGTCATTTATAGAGCTTACTTCAAGCTTTTAGGTATGTCATGGTATTGGCTGTTTTTTTTTTTAATTTTTAATATTCATGTTGAATTATTTTACCAATGGAAAAATTGAAGTTTAAGTTTTTTTGCGGATTGTTTGATTGGTTCTAGGAAATTATTGTTACACCTTTTGACCAATTGTATTGTGGTGTCATTTGTATGTCTGTCTTTGTTTGGTGATTTTTGTCTGCAATGTCAGAGTTTCATGTGCCAGGAGGGCTATTCTATATTTCAATTAGTTTAACTGCTTATATGAGATTAGACTAGATATTACAATGACATTAGCTAATGGATTAGATATTTCAGGATGCGTTAGGCAGTCAGATTATATACAATGACTGGGCAAGTCTGTTGAATGTATAGATAAGGACTAATGATTCTATGGGTTTATTGTCTACTCTCTACTCAAGTCTCACTGTCTATTGAGCTCAGTAATGTGTTTCGGAGATTTGAAGAGAATAATCTTTAACATCATTGCATACTCACCATCTAAGATTTACACTGTGTTTCGGAGGTTTGAAGATAATGATGATGTTTGAACGTGTTGCCTGCTTACTGTCTCAATCATCATTGCATCTCTTGTCCAATACAATATTAGGAATTATTTTTGCCTTCATAAATTTTGAAAATTTTCTTGGCTGGTCTTTACTTCATGGATCTATGAAGTTTCTTACTCATACTTCATTGATGTTGAGAATTTCTCCATTTTTTGATGAATTATTGCTCATAGCTATAGAGAATACGCATCAGATTTTAGAATGAAAGTTGAAATATCAGCATATGACTTATCTGTTTCTGAAATTTGGATTTGTCGTGATCATTGGCTATCTTTTAAACTACAACTACCTTTAGTTTCAGGGTGCACCCTAGATCTAGTATATTTAAATTGGACCAGTCTTGTATTTTAGCTTATCATGACTTTGTCTTCTTTTGATTGTGAGCAGCAAAGGTGCATCATGGTCATCTAACACATGCAGATGGCAATGGAGATTGGGTTTTAACTATATTTTCTGCACTATCTTTTGTAAGTGTATTCTTTCAGTCTTATGATTTCCTATTATTTAGGGACTGGTTTGGTTGCTGTCCACAGTCCTGTGAGCTGGGCCACATGTACTGACACTGTAGAGTAGAGTCTACACTCTAGAGACAGAGAAAGGAAACAAAGAAGGAGAGATATAATCACACAATACACAGATAACTCAACCTTCACATTACAGACTCAAATCAAAAGTCACATAATAATCCTCTATATTATTTTGAGAAGAGTGCATAAATACTTATAGAATTATCAACGTAACCCATTGTTTAAGTTCTTAATGTCTAAAGCATATCTCTATTATTTCTCTTGCAGATAATTGATGTCCTGGGATTCATGCCTTCCCATGCAGTGGTATGACATTTGCTTTATGCTTATATGTGTATATTTCATTCAATCACATTACACAATGAAGATAAATAAGTTGTGCATTGCTATCTATGTGCATTAACGGTTCTGTTTTGGCTGACTTTTTTGTTCAAAGAAGGAATGATTTAATGTAACTGTAGTAGGTGTTATTAGTGATAGCAAGAGGCTGAGAGCTACTAAAGGTATCCACATTTTACATTCCGACACGCACAAAATTTAGTAATTTGCCGGATCAAAATTTCATCTGAAGCACGAAATTGATTTTCATAGAAGGAAAAAAAATGCTGGATACATTAAATTTAGATGGTAGTCTTCTATGGGCTACTGCTTTAACCATAGTTCAATTGGTTGGACTCGCAAAATAGTGTGGAATGGGTTTAGCAAGTATAGGGGGGCCATCAACCCTAAAAAATATTATTTTAAGTGGAAAGTGTCTGGACAAAGATTTATAACCACGTCGCTTGTTATTAGCAGTTAAAACTCTTAGTTTCTGTCTTCAATTTTTCTCAAACATGAGATTCACCTCTCTAATATTTGATTTGTTGAATCTCTCTGAAATGTGATATTGCTTCCCTTATGTATGATTTATTGGTAAAGCCTTTTGATGCTAAGTTGTCTTAGTGTTGCCTTTTGGACACAGCTTACAAGATTCACCAGTACTCTCTAATCCAAAGACTATGATTTAGACTCTTGTAGCTGATAAATCAGTTTTTCATAACACTGTGAACTTCATATTCTGAAGAGTGGCTGATGCATGGTGTTACATTTGGTTAGAGATTATTTACAGTCAGAATATGATCATTACGTCCTCCAGATCTATTTGTAAAAGATATGATTCTGTAACCCAACCTTGGTTACACTGGTGCTAGGTTTCATCTATATTTGCACTATCAAATATATATTACATATAGTATCTGCCTTTAACTTACATTGAATATAGCTTTGCATATTATCTTTCATAATAGTGTCAGTAACTTTTGTTTTTGGAAGGGTTTTGCTGCTTCTTCTTTTGCACATTAAACTATTGTTTTCTCTTTCCTTTTTATCATTCTCCTTAATTAGATAGTTTACTTATCTATTGGTTATTATTTTTCATTGCAGGTGGTGTTTGATCATGATGGTGAGATATAAATTCTCTGATATTTTTATTAGTAATTGATTCTCTCAATTGTTGTTTGTGCTTCTTAACATGCTCTAAAGTATTTCAAGCTGTTTGATGTTTTACTTGGAATCTCCAACTACATGATCTCAACCTCTTAAAACTGGCCATGATGATTTTTATCTTTGTCTGGGTGAATCTGCAACAAAATGATTTTAGTGAATGGTTTGATTCCCTGTGCCCTCAGACATGTTGACTCTAAATTCCCTTTCCTGCCTTTGGTACAATAGATATCTCTTTTCTGCAGAGTTACTTATCAAATTGTGGTGGGTTTGAGACTCAATTCCTGTTCAAAGCATGCAAAACCCATATAATCTACGAAGGAAGATAGTTCCCTTCCATGAACTTATTCCTCACTCTTCTGTTTCTCTTGTGTTTGTCTCATGTTTGGTTGCTGAAGTGTCATTCCTTCATTCCTGTTCATTTCAAGTCTGACTTTTGGAAAGAGATGAGAGCTCAAATCTATGATTTAATATCAACAATAGGCTGGACATTGTGAGTACATGGACACTGATAAAACATTTAGTTGAGGTTCAATGTTAACTTGTTGTAGGCTAAATGTTGGTGTGCTACGCTTCTGTCTTATAAGTTAAATAACACAAAGGTTTTCTGATACATGACAAGAAAGAGAGATTCCAGTTTGTTGGCTGCATTATTATGTTTGCTCAGTTTAATACTTGCAGATAACAAAGTGTTCTTAACAATATAAAATAATTCTTAGCTCGGTTTGCATCCGTTTCTCGAGCCTCAGGCTTTAGATAAAAAAAAGTTTTATTGACAGCATAAAACAATCCTTTAGCTCTGTAGGCATCCATTTCTTGAGCCTTCTCACTTTGAAGAAAAGTGATGCTTCAATAGCATGAGCAGCTTTTAACCAACTCATAGAAAAGTTAAGAGATGGCTTTCCTGTGGTGCCATGAATTGAACTGGAACTGATCTTGACAGAGTTTGCCAATAATAGGGGTTGACAAACTGAAATCAGGAAAGAAAACTATTCCATGTATTAGTGGTAGCCTGTCCTATTGAGCTTAGGATATCAAAGATAGGCAATGTTGTGACTTTGAAATTGCAAACGTCAGTCAAAAGAAATCCCAAGAACTGATGTTCTCTTATCTTAGAAAATACATGAATCCAGAACCTTATGACTGGAAGCTTTCATGCAATGTTGCAGTTGACTGGGACTCTGTCATGATTTTCTTGTGTGTTGGGGTTACTGCATCAAAACACAGCAAACACATGGTACTTTGCATTGCCAAACACTGCTGAAATAACAGGAAAGCAGCATAAAAAATCTTTCACTTGCATAGTGCTACAGTTAAGGGATTGAAAGTTGCAATGGGGTTGACTGCTTCACATTTTCCAACGTCTAAAGCATAGCTGGAGGATAGCTCTGGCTCAGTGAATTAATTTCACAGGAAGAAAGAACCCTCTATAGCACAAACATCTTTCTTTCACAATTTTTAGAGGTTTCTCTAGGTATTACATTTGGACCAGACAAAAGATATCCACAAACTACCTTTGCAGGATTCTTGGTCCAATGAGTACCAAAATGTTGGGGCATAATTTGCCTAGAATTTGGAGGGTGCCTCGTCCTTTTCACTGGAATTATGCAGAGGGAGCAAAAATTGTTGATTTCCTAACGTTTCAGCTCCTTGTCTAGTTCACAAATCAAAAGTGTGCTAACATGCAATTGTTCCATCCCAAACTGTAAAACCCTTAAGAATTAAATTCAGTGGTCAGTTTGCGCATAATATTTAAACTGTGTGTCAATTTGTTAATTCCTAATCATTATATAAATGGGACTTTAAGTTGGTTGAAAACGCTTTCAGAAGTAGAAATCTTTAAGAGGGCATCTCAAATGTTAGATGATGAATTTGGGCCATCCAGCTTGTTCTCCTATTTTCTAGTCAGTGGTCAATTTGTACCAGTTATGGGGTATTGGATAGTGAAACTGTTGTTCAATGTGGAATTTTGATAGACCAAACTTTTACTTTTCCTTTTCAGGAGTACCGTATGGAAAATCTAGTGTTTCACCCAACAAAACTGTCATGGAAAAAGGTATGTCAGTTTATAATTCTTTAAAATCTTTTCATAATGAATTTAACAATCTGTAAGAAATACGAAACAACATTTATAGGTGAATCCAGATAATTATGGGTGATGTTTGCTGGTTTTACACTGAGTCAACTGTGCAGACGAAGAAACTTTATTTGAGTGCAAGGCATGTCATTGTTGTGGTGTGGGCAATTCATGCCTTTTCTCAAATCACTTTTAAAGGTGTCTGACTTTAGAATCAAATTGAGCGTCTTTTTGTTTTTGTTTTTGTTTTTTTCGCTTTGCTTTCATGAATAATATGTTATTTTATGGCAAAAGATAATTCTTTTCTTTATCATGCTTGGTCTCAAAATGCTTATAAATTGCTTTAATTAATATAGGGCTGTTTAAGAATTTTAATAATGTTGATTTCCAAAGTTTCTGATCCTAGACTTTTTAACGAAAGCAAAAAAGTGACGATAAGGCAATTTAGTTTGAGTAGATTTGATTGGCTGCATAATGGACTGGGTCATGATGAATTTCAGTAGATTTTATTTTGCGTGAGCTTAACTGGCTGCATCAAACCTCCAACATGTACGTGCTACAAATGTTCAATGAATGTGGAATACAATTCACATGGCATGAACTTGACTTACTCTGAATCGTTATGTTTGTCTTTTGTGACATTAGTTTCCTCTACTGTTGGGTGATACAAAGAAGGAGTTTATGACACATCTAAGAGCACATTTGTGATTCTCTTAAGCAGCATATGAATACACTGTAGATGGATCATAAATGTTGACTTGTGGTTAATGGAGGTCATATGAATCCATTTCTCATTAATGAATATAGTGAGGAGTTTTAGAAGCTCAGCCTGATGGGCTGTGAATTCAGCGCATGGTTCTTAGGTATTTGGATAGACATGGAAAACCATTTGCAGGGCCTTCCAGTGATCAAACAAACTTCAAGACTATTTTATTTCTGTTCCTGTTTTCCATGTAGTCTTTTTAACTTCTATGCTTCAAAATGGGATAAGGCGACAGCCTATAATTGCTTCTAGCACTTTAAGATAACAGACATCCTATATTTATGCAAACAAGCTTCAAGAAGTAATTTCTAGTTTAATTCTGGCATGCTTGCCTTTTCAACTGTTAATTATATGTGCTGTTTGTGACTGCCATGTTCATTTGGGCACCAGGATACATGATCATGGATCAAACCTGAAACGCATTCTGAAATATTATTGAACATTCATAAAAAAAAGAAAAAAATGGATCATGAAATGTTTCACCTAACTTAACTCTCAAAGGCAAAATATTATACCTTCAAGTGAATTTTCCATGGTAATTCCAAATGATTATTTTTTTGTTCATATCGTTTATTCTATTGCAATGGAACAGAATAATAATAAAAAAGAGATCAATATATTCACAGACTAGGCTGGCACGTAGACTTCCATCTTTGCCAATACATCTGTACCAAAGTCCTTTTTAGCTGGTGCCAGTGGAGGGCCTAGAGCTAGTTTGGATGGAGAAGGTTGATTTTATTAGGTTTCTGGAAAAATAACTTAACTAGGATAAACTAAATGAGGTTTTTTACTGCAACTGCTTGGGAATGTGTTCAGAGTTCCTTTTCCACTGCTTAGCTCTGCTAAGGTGCTCATTGCAGTCTTGTCATTGTCTGTTTCTTATGATTTTACACCTATAAAATTACTCTAATGTTGCCATCTCTCACAATATTCTCTTGTTTTTTCCACCCGTGCACATTTGCATTTTGTGTGCTTGATCCTCCCCAAGAAAAAAAAAAAGGTCCCCAAGTGGAGGCTACTTTACAAGTTAGTTTTCACAAATCAAAATCAGCTGATTGGATTTATCATATTCTTTATTTTTTGAAGGCTTGAATTTTCGCCACACTTTATATTCTTTATACAAGAGCAACCGCCCTCCTACGCCTGATACTGTCATCCAGGGACTTCCATATTTGAAAGCTGCTATCAAAGCTATGTCCGTTAAGGTGATTGAGGTAAGTAGCTATATCTTGCAGTTTTATATAATTGATCAACTCAGATTTCTCATGGTAATCAATTATGATTTTATGTGAAGGCAGGTACCTGGGGTAGAAGCAGATGATGTCATTGGAACATTGGCTGTAAATAGTGTCAAGGATGGGTTTAAGGTAATTATCTGAGCTCTATTTCTCAAATACCTGAGAGTGTATAATGAAATCTAACCACAATCATCCATGGATTTTGTTTTCGTGGAGAGAAGATGGATAATGTTTTGAAAATGATTTCCACTGTTTCCCAAGGATCTAGTCATTGTGGGCTCCCCCCTCCTTTATGGAATAAAATCGAAACAAACTATTAAAATAAGAAACTGTCTATTGTCTTGCTTACATAGCTACAGGCACACAATGTAACTTAGTATGTTATATGCTTCCTTTCAACATGGTTGTATCTTGCTTTAGTTGTGTTTGTTTTTTTTTCCCCCTCAACTGCCTTTCATATATGTGTTCTAGTCTACAGGTCAATGAAACTGTTTGGCTTCTCTATTGTTTGCCTTTTCTCTTATACTTACCCTATAATCAGCCTATTTATGTATTTTATCTAGGAGGTAGACAATTCATCTTGATTATCTTGTTTTTTAACTCCCTGGAGAAGATCTTTTCTTGTTTGACAGGTTATGAATAGTTAATTTTTTTCCCACTATTTTTTGAGTCTCACACTAATTTATTTTTCTCATGAACTCAAAAACAAAATTTTTTCCTTCCAGAACCCTTCTATCCACTTTCATATGAAAAACAGGAAAAATGCTTTTTGTTGATAAATTATACCCAGACAAATATATCTCATCTTAAGCCCAGAAACTGATAGGCTTCTGCTTTTTTGTTAATATTAGCATTAATAAGCTTTTTCTGAAGTGTTCACAAGTGAAAGATTTGGCATTAGGAGTAAACTGCCCCCTTTGTTTTGTTTGTTTTATTGTATATAGTGTTTTTTTCCCCAAATGATTTTTGACCATTTTACCATACAACATAGAAATCTTTTAGCTAAACATCTATCACATTCATCCTTCAGCTTTTGGAAGGTTAACTTTCTTTGCTTGATTTTCTTAATCAGTTTGAGTAGTTAAAACTGAGTACCTTTAAATTACTGTTTGCCTAAAAGCTCCTATGTTATTTTTTCTTGCCACCGTCGGTGTCTTGTGATTGTGCTTATTTTGTAACAGGTACGAGTTGTTTCTCCGGACAAAGACTTTTTTCAGATTCTTTCTCCTTCATTACGTCTTCTACGGATTGCACCACGTGGCCTTGAGTTAGTAACCATTCAGCTTACAACATCATGCCTGCATTATATTTGTTAACATTTGAGGTTTGAGTGATCAGAAATTCTTGGAGTTTTCTGAAACCTTTTCTTTCTGCGAATATGTTCTTTCTTATCATATAAAGTCATGTTATGCAAAGCTGCGATCAACTTTTTCATCCTGCATGGCTTAGAAATAACATCATTTTGGTGATAATGAATTGGATTTCATTTATTATGATTCCACTAGTGGATTTGAGTTTATTTTTTGATATTTAGATAACTTGATGAACAATCTTCAGAACTAATAAACGTGAAGTTTTTTAAGTTCAAAGCAATTGGATGTAAACTGAAAATACAGAACCATGAAAAATATGAAGATTTATGTTTGTTCTAGATATCTGTCATGAGAAAAAAAGAGAGTTAAAGGGATACTATGTAACTTCATAAGCTGGTTTTGGCTGAGATATATTTTATGTTCAAAGCAATTTGATGTAAACTGAGAACACAAGAACCATGCAACATTGAAGGAAGAATTTACACATGTTCTTTGTATTTATAGCAGTGAAAAAAAAAAAACAAATACTGCAGAGCTGCATAAACTGGTTTTGCATTTAATATTCTTAACATACCATCGAAATATATGAATTTAAAATTCTATATGTATAACACAGAACATATAATTACCTGCCAACATTTGTTTATTCCAAATTTAAGTTTTATTCTTTATTCTTTTCTTAAAAAATTTGGTCCAATTAATAACTAGAGCCTACAACCAGCTGTTCCAATGCCAGGACACCACCCATGTCTTTAGCTTATGATCTTGTAATAGGACATATGAGTGTAAATTCTGATGTCATGCTCTATTAGACTTTGATTTGCTTATGGGTTCTTCCTAAATAAAATTTCAAATTCAGTTGAACTTGAAGGCAATGTTAGCCTAATAGTAAGGGGTGTGCAAACAGTTTGACTGGTTCAGTTTTCAATTTGGTTTTTAAAAACTGAAACCAAACTGAATATGTGAGAAACCGAATTATGTAAAACTGAAATATTTCTGTTTCGTTTTTGATTTCAATACAAACAAAACTTTCTATTCTGAAACATTTCATCCTTTTTGACTATTTCTCGAAAATAAAAATTGAAAGAAAAGGGAAAGAATTTGGTTTTTGTTTGTTTGTTTGGTTTTCAAACTGTACCAAAATTGAAACTGAATTACCAAACCAAACAATTTCAGTTTATGATAGGGTATTTAAGAATTAATGATGTAATAAAACAAGTTATTCATACGAGTGCAAATTAATGAGTCACCTGTTTAGTTACTTTTGGTGGGTTGTGATTGTGCTTCATGCTACCTTGAATAACTTAATTTCTTTAATTTTGGCTTGCTTTTTCGGAATTTTGATCTGTTTTTACAGAGTAGTGCTGTAGTTTCATATTTTGCTTTGCCCAGGATGGTTTCATTTGGAATGGAGGATTTTGCTGAAAAATATGGAGGATTGAAACCTTCTCAGTTTGTTGATGTAATGGCTCTTATGGGTGACAAATCTGATAATATTCCAGGTTATGCTACACATCTCTCATTAGTTAAATACAGTCCGATGTTCATGATATGAATTTTTCAGAGACAGCTAAATGTCATTTCCTTTATGATCTCTTTACATGTGTATCTTCTTCCAATGACTTATCATTGAACCTCCTTTACCATGATGTTCATCATTCATGTATTTTTTTCACTGGAGGAATACTAGATGTGAATAAAATGAAAAATAAAATCCTGAATTTTGATGAAATGTTGCGAAGGTCGGCTCAAACTTGTGTCTAGCCTCTGCTTAGTTTCTGGAATGAGCAATGGAAATGAGCTAAAAATGTTTAAACCTTTCTCTAAAATGAAGCAATCTTCTAGAAGTTTTAAGGAATTCTTTTTTTTATGAGATTCAAATATTCTAAAGGTTGATTTATTGATGTTCCATCATTTAATAATTGCAGGAGTTGAAGGAATTGGAGTTGTCCATGCTGTGGAACTGATCTCTAGATTCGGTATTGGCTTAGAATTTGTTGGAAAATGTCATAGGGTGAACATGTTGCTGAACTATTATGTGATGACATTTGTTATGAAATATTTGTTTTTTCTGCCAAAAGTGATTGCAAGCTTTTTTTGTCTGTCAATGTGGGATTTTCTTTTTTGGCCCATATAAGTGTGTTTCTTGATATACTGACTTGCAATAATCTTCACTTCTTTTTCAGGCACGTTGGAGAATTTGTTGAAATGTGTTGATCAAGTAGAAGGGGAGAGCATTAGAAAGGTAGAAATCTTCAACATGAATCAAGTACTTGCTAAAATCATATCCTTTTCTTTTCCCTTTAAATCTTTATCATTTTTTGTTGGTTGTTCCCTTGTTTGACACTTGCAATGAGATGAAATATCTTCCGTCAATTTTTATCAAATCAGTTGTGCTGTATCTAGTCACTTTATTAGAATCCATCTCTGTGTGTTTGTTCTGGGGGTTGCTGTGGAGTCTGATAGTGGGTTCTTATTCAGCAACTATTGGGGGTGGGCTTGTAATGGCTTTCTCTTCTTCCATGTGCTTGGGGATGTTGCATGCATTATTGATAATGATGTGCAACTCTCCTTGAAAAGAGGATGTAGAAGTTTGTCATCAAGGATATTGCACCTCTCGTAAATATAAGTTAATTTATCATGTCATGATCTTGTGCTCATGAAATTTGAGATAAATGTAGCATGATATTAGCTTTTATTTAAAATTCTGTGACCGTTTATGTGGCTGACTCATGATCTTGTGCTCATGAAATTTGAGATAAATGTAGCAGAAAGCTTTATTAAAACTGCGGCGACTCATTTTACTTTCCTCTGGTCACTACTCTCTTGTAGGCCTTGAGACAGAATGCTAATCAGGCAGTACTAAGCAAGGAGCTGGTAATTTTCCTATCTTTTTCTCTGCTCATTATATTTTCTTGTGGAAAATTAATTTTTTAGTGGATAAATATCTAACCCAATCTCATTTTTAAAGCATGCATAATGTTCATACGACTGGTCCGACAAGAATAAAGTGCAAAAGAGCAAAAGACTGATACTATAGTAAATGGCATAGACGTTTGTCTGTCTTTTCTATGGAGTATCAGAAGATGTCTTCATTTCCGAAACATAACCCTACTCAGTGCTTACAATCTATTTTTTTTTTATTATAGATTTTGTGCCTCACCGCTGAAGAAACTTAAATAAATACACTAACATGAATTCAGATTTTCATTTCCTTTGTTCTTTGAGCAGTATGTATTAGTTATCTTACCTAGCCATGCACTTTCTTCTAACAATTATTATGAACATTGTGGTCATTATCAATGTAAAATCTATGAGATCTAACCATTTTAGGGAACAAAGTTCCATTGAAATGCTTGAAAATGCAGAAGCCTCATGACTGGCCATGTGCAGACTTGTTAAATGAGATATGGTGCTTTATATTTTGAAAGACTCGATGACAGTATGGCAGCTGTTACTTTATTATTAATCTAACTGTGACTGTAGGCACCTAGTCCTTGGTGTTTGTTTGATGCACAGATATCTTATGTAATGGCAGGCAAAGTTGCGTTGTGAGCTTCCAGAGTACATGGTTCCATTTGCTACCAGAGACTTGATTTTTAAGAAACCTGAGGTCCGTACACTATGGCTATTTTTATTTTAGAAGTTTTCTATCCATATTCAGGTACATGTGCAATTTAGTGAGAGAGGCTCTAAACACTTGCACTCTCCTAGTCAGAACTGGTAATTGTTGATGTTTATTTTGTTCTATCTTTGATGAGATGATGAATCCCAGCTAATTTCATTATTGGTTTCATGACTTGTGTGCTGGTTTTAATTGCACAATTCACTGTCTAATTCCAATTCACTGTTGCTTTCCATTATAAATTTTGGCTTCCTAACAAGCACACTGCAATATTACATACTATCTATCAAGTCATTTTCCATCACTGGCAATGCAGCCATAGTCCGAGCATACACTGTTTGAATTACTCGACGCAGGCACTACAATTTATTCCTTCTAGAGCCATTCATTACTTATAACTGGGCTTTAATGACCATTTCGTGGTATGTCCATGCTTTGTTAACAGCAGCAGTCCCTTTTGGACCTTCCAACCCCATACATGGTGTTCCCATCATCAAGTTCTATTTTTGTCTTGGCAAATTATGCAAATTCTATTGCACTCTTCACCTGCTAAAGTGCAAAGCCTACTGTACTATTCAGCTCCAATAATTTTCTTTGTTGCTTTGATCTACATTTTCTTTATTGGCCACTGCACAGCTTAACCTTGCTCTTATAATCAGCTGCATCTTGTATGCAAGTTGAGCTTCCATGCTCTCATGCACAGCTTTCTGGGATAACCTCTTTTGCTAATTATTTAACTGCAGGAAATACTGATTTTTTGGTTTGACTGGTGCAGGACAATGGCGAGAAATTTACAAACCTCTTGACTGCCGTCAGCTCTTATGCTGAAGGCTTTTCAGCTGACATGATCATCAGAAGAGCTTCCAAGTTGTGGGAAAAGCTTGAAGCAAGGTGATTTGATCCATTGTCAGTGGAGGCAATTAGACATTTTTTCATGGTAGTAGTGTTGTCTGTATAGCTAACTGCTAACTCTGCTGATTTTGGAGCTGAGCATATATGATGAATGCTCTATCAATTCTTGTCCAAATTTTTTGTTTCCAAAAATTTGAAGGGAAATTTATGAAATGCAGAGGAAACGGTTCCTTTCTCAAGATTTTATCCTCCTTACTGATTTATTATTTTTTCTTAAAACACCGCCAATTTGACAGCAAGTAGTTTGGCCACAGATGGCGGTGCTTTTTCACAATTTATAATGATGATGCCCAGATTCTTCATATCCTTGAATTTAAATCATGCATGCTATCTTTTCTCATTAGCAAATATTTTGATATTTGTACGAAATTTTACTTGGTACCAGGGAAGCGAAGCATACAACAAGCAGGGCTGGACTGCATCAACAAACAATGAGATAAGCAAATTATTCTAAGCTTATAATCTTATTAAATCTCGAAGTAATTAAAGGGAACATCAAATATATTTTGATTTATAATGAATAAAAATTGCAAAAATTTCTAGACATAATTTAGAGCAAGCTGAAAGCTTTTTTGGCTCAGGCCATGTTTTTTTTTTTTAATCTCCCATCATCAATTACTCAGATGTCATTTTGAATTAAATTCATAGATTTGCACTGAATTCTCAACTTCTCTCAGTTTTTTCAATACCGCCACTGGGCCATGCGTGTCCCATATAAATGTCTTCCTTGAATTTTCATCAATTCTGTAGTTCACTCCTGAAAAATATAACACACAAAAATAGAGAGTAAATCAACATGGCAAATTAGTATAAATGCTTTCTTTTTGTTGAATATATACTAATGAATAAACAATATAGCCATATATAACAAATATACTAAAATACATGATAAAATTACTGTGGTTATAGACTTATTTTACTATTCAGTACAATACTAGAGTGACGTACGTATACAATATTGGTAAACAAAATTGTCTGTTTTTGATTAAAGAGTATTTTGATATTTTTACATAGACTAATTGTCATTATTGATTTGTGTGAGGGTATTTTTTTTTATACAATATTTTTATGATCGATAATGAGATTTGATCATGAGCCAAAAATGAGATTTTCTCGTTTTCTATTTCATTTTAGGTAATGTGTGCGATCCAAAATTCCTAATTTATTGTTGATAACCCTTTCATTTTCCTTTTTTATTTTTCTTTTTAACCCCGATAAATACATTATATTTCTTAATGATAATAGTATATCAGATTTAGTTTGATTTATATATTTTTATTATTTTTTCTTTTGTTAAAGTTTTATGTGTTTTCGATTTAACTATTAGTTTCTAATTTGCATATATAATGATTTTTGATTTGGTTCTTCTGCTTTTAATTTCATATTTTTTTTTACCATTTGTTCTTTTGATAAAGTTCTTATGAATTTTGATTTTATTTTTTAAATCAAGTTTATGATTTTGATAAAATAATAATAATAATAATAATTAAATTATAGATGATGATAATAATGATGATGATAATAATATTATTAATAGTAGTAGTAGTAATAGTAGTAATAATAACAATAATAATTCTAATAATCATAATAATAGCAGTAGTAATAATGATATTAGCTATAATAATAATAAAAATGATAGTTTAATAATAATAATAATAATAATAATAATGTTAGTAATAATAATAATTAAAAATTTATTATCCCGTGTTAATTTAACTATAATTAAATTTGTTAAATATTTATAGTTTTTTATATTATTTTTTAAATCTATTTTAATATCTAAATATTATTTTTATATAAAAAATAATCCAGCCTCAAAACGAAACGCTTCAACCAAGGCCAGTATATAATATATATATAAACCGGATGAAGGTCCAAAATTCTTTCTAATCCTCCATGCCAATCAGAAGCGTCAGCACCACCTACGAGAGTGCAAGTGTAATTCTTACACAAAACAAATAAAAAATTGAAATTAAACAAGACCAAGCTAGGGATAAAAAGAAGATGATGATGATCGATGCATGAAAGATACAAAGAAGAGAGAGATATCTACAAAAACTGCTTTAAACAGTGACATTTGTTTCTCCATGGCAAGCACCTAAGACATTGCCAGGAGTCTCAAATTGGCAGCAATTAGAACTCTTCAATTGATGAGAGCAGCTATCTATTAGAACAAAAGGAATAGTCTAAAAGCAATTACAAATGAATAGATTACTCTGAAAATAATCACATTGTACAAGTGCTTTACAAAATTGGTGAATTTAACTTGATGTTTCAGGTTCAGGTTCTGGTTCTGGTTCAGTTTCAGTTTCATTTTCATTCTCAGTTTCAGCTTCAGGTTTTTCAAGCTCTAGAACAGCATTAAATCCAAATTCATTTCCAGGTACAAACACTTTCTTGAGTTCTTCTGCCTTTTGAGTGGTGTTAATTTTGTTTTCCTTCACCTTCAGATTTTCCTGTTTTGAATGGAAAAAACCCATCAATACTTACTTCAGCTTCAAAACGAAGACCAACATTAAGTGTTGCATAAATAACTTGCCTTCTTCACATAATCTGCCATGGTTGAGGTGACTATTTCTTGTATCACAAAATTAGTTACACGATCTTCTCCAAGGATTTGTAGGAGGAATTCCCTTGGAACCTACAGAAATTATTAGTCAGACATCTTATGATGGAGGACAAAAGTAGGCAGATCATAATGCTAGTTATGCAACTCCCAATAGATGTTTAATGGAGTAGTTTCAGTGCATAGAATTTCCTTTACGAGCATGAAGGATGAGAAGCAAATAACATAAGATACTTCACGCCATGACCAGCTACAATTTGGCATATACGACATAGAGATATAGCAGGGGCAACAAGCATTTGCAAATACATCACAAAAAATAATAATGGTTCTCATCTCTTCATTAGAACTAAGTTTGGCATTTAAAAACAAGGAAGAACATAATAAATTACGTCCTGTAGGAGATACCAGCACTCTCTTATATTGAAACTTGAATAATTTGTGAGTGAAACCATGACTTGAACTTCCTGAATTTTGCATCTTTTATTCCATTTCCAAGTAATTAACAGACCACAACAAATCATAAATTGAAGATTTCAAGAAAAACATGCATTCTTCTGGAGGAATCAAGTACTAGTTAAATATACATGCAAAACTAATTTCATTATAAAATTTTGATTTCCAGAGAGAGAAAAAAACCTATGAACGAGAATCACTCACATTTGTTGTCTTTCCTGGATTAGCCATATGCATGCAAAAAAAAGAAGTTAGAATTCATTGACTGAGGAGTTAACAAGCTGCAGAGACAAAAATTAATGAAATAAAGGACAAAGGTGAGAAGCAATCAAGAGATTAAAGACAGTGCAGATTAAAAAAAAGGGTTTGGGGATCCTAAACAGGTCAAGATGATCATGCTTCAAAAGCAGATGACTCATCTAAATGTTGGAACAACCTATTGAGGTATCCATCAGCAGAAAAGTAACTCAAAGAATATTTCTTTGGATTAACAAAGAAATGCATGATACCACACCTCTTTATTTAATATCTCATCCTGACCACCATCAAGTATGGATTCTTCTCACAGGATAATTCCAGACTATCATCAAGAAATTACTAAAGAACCATTAAACTTGTACTAAGATCTTTTAGATTTAATAGTAAGTGATTCCTATCATAAAAAAATATTTGATCTTGAATGCATCTCTACATTAAACAAAGAAACTTTGAATAGCTATAATCAAACTCATTGCTCATTCATTCAGAGCTCTTGTTGGTAAACTAGATCGAGAGAGAGAATTGGCTTCTCGAGAATCTGCTGGAGTCAGATCAGTAGGGGAGTACACACCAGGACATTATTAATAGAGAAAGAACCCATACCCTGAACCGTGGAAAGGCGATAACCGCCCAGGGAAATTGTGAACTTACTGAATTGACTCCCTATTCTACAGATGAGTGTGATTTTTAGCTACACTCTATTTGTCTATGTTCATACCTATAATTCCAGAACGTTATTCCATAATTTGATGGAGGCAGTCAAATTCAGTTATATATTAGTACAGAAGAAATCACATGTATAACCATTACCTCCTTTCTCTCTTCGAAATCCTGGAATTGGAGGTGCCGAACGAGCTAAATCAGTCAATGCCTTGTTGAACACCTTTTGAGTCTCATCTCCACTCAAATCCACTCTTACCTAAAAATTAAACATAACCACATACCACATTTACAAATTTTGCAAAATAGCATTAATTATCAGCTACTAGAGATTCGGAGAACAATAACCCACCTGCATCTTATCTTCCTCTTGGGATTCAATAACTATTTTAACATTTTTCAATGCTATTAGTTTCTCATTCGTTTCTGCAATTGATGCCTCCATACCTTTAAAAACACCCAAATGCCACAATACTTCAATGAGTAACACCATAAATTTACTATCTATAATTGTGTTTAGAAGCTAAGAAAATATTAACCTGACCCAACAGCAGATATAGGCTTGACTCCCACATGTTTAAGCACTCTCAAATTTGGATTAGAAGAAATAAATAATAGCCTGAAATGTTTTAAACAAAACAAGAACTTGATTAAACAATCAAAATATATTAACAAAAACAATATTAAATGATTGTTTTTGTAATTTACTTATTGCAAGTAAAGTGAGATTGAAAGAAAATGATGCTATTTGTGCTGCTGCTGCTGCTGCTCAAAGAAAGACACTGTAGACAGAAGTGGTTAGTCAGCCAGTCAGTCTAAGAATATGTTTGGTTTCCAAGAAAATGCAAGAAATCTTCAACATGATATGATGGGCAAAGAAAATGGGGTATTCTTACTTTGTAAAAGGAGAGGTTTCGAAGTTGTTGGAGTTGTAAAGTTGATGCTGTCGTCGTCATCGCCGCCATCAAAGCTTGCTTCCTTCCTTCTCTCTAGTCTATATCATTTCCGTCCACTCAATTTTATAAATCCGTTGAAGACCGTCAACCCGACATGTCGTTCAAATTAGTTAGTCTAAAGATGATGTGTGAACTGTCGTTTACTGTTTGAGGTTGCAGGCTTGCAGGGGGTGTTATTGACATTTCCCTGTGATGACTCTCAAACTTAGGCACCTATTGTTTGTGGGCGATTTTCAATTTTTTATTTGTTTTAAATTAATTTTTTATATTTTTATATGATTATATCAAAAATAAATTTTTAAAAAATAAAATAAAATAAAATATTATTTTAATATATTTTTAAATAAAAAATAATTCAAAAATTAATTTTTACCATGAAGCCAAACACTATCTTAATTTACAAAAAGTAAATTATTATTTTGATAATTAAATTTTAAACCTATTCATAACTTAATTATTTACTCTCCTAGGATTATAAATTAATTCTTTTTAATTTTTGATGATCAATTATTGTATTATTCAAATCATAAATGAATTTGATAACGGAATGATTTAAAATCTAATTTGAATTATATTTAATTTTAAATTATTTTAAAAATTAATTTAATTAAATTTAAGTAATTTAATAGATTAATTTACGACTTGATTTTTCAAGCAAATCTAGATGAGACTTCACCATTAAACTCTAATAATTTTTATTTTTTATTTTTTAATCTAAACTTGTATTGACCCAACAACTCAATTAGTGGGGGCTTGGAGAAAAACCAATCAACATTTTAATAAGATATCATAAGAATCATGGGATGAAATTAATATTTTGAAAGATAAGGGATTACTTTGTGACCTTGTTCAAAGTATAGGGACTACATAAAATATTTACTCAACCTTTTTTTTTTTGTTTTTTTTATGAAACTAATACTCAAAAACTTTAATAAAATTGAGATGGTGATAAGAAATCTATATAGCTAGCTAGGTGCCACACCGATTGATAAGAGGGAGGAGGAGGAGATAATGGAAATAGTAGCGGCTAAAACCCTCTGCCTGGGCTTAAACCTCAAGGTAATTTCATCTTTGTTTTCTCTCCTTATTTCTTCAGTTCTGCAACTATAATTTGAACTTGTTCTTTTCATTTTGAGCCAAATTCTAGCTATTTCATTCTATAGAAGACATGGGGTCTTAAAGTAGTTAATAGGATCTATTATAAGTGCTAATGGATTTACTATAGTGCTTGAATTGACACCCGTCTGTCATTTTTAACATGTTCACTTCATTGTAAGATGACAGGCAACGCAGTGATTCTCGTTTTTTCACAACCAGCACACTTCTGCATTATGTCTTTATCTACTTTTTTGTTTGTCTGTTTGAGTTTAGTTTTACTATGGAAAACTATAATCTTTACTTGAGTAATTTACATTTTAATACTGTTTTAGCTTCTTTGTAATGAGTCATGACCCTTAAATCTTAATCTGAATTGACATGATTTAGTGGAATAATTTTGGTTTTTTCTTTGGTTATTATTTGCAGTTAATAAGTCACAAGCATACAGTGGCTGTCTTTACTCCAAATCTAACTCGCAAAATACCATCCTTTTCCCATCAAATGAGATGTGGGGCTCAAGGATTTTGGAGAAGGTAATGCAGTTTCATTCACTTGAGCTCAAGTATTGTATTTGGATTTTGATGTAAATGTCATTGTTGGGTTTTTGTAGCAAGAAGTAGAAATTGGCGAGGTTGCTTATTTATTTGTTAATTTGATTTTACAGGGAAAATGGTAGATGTTTTACTCCTGTTGCGGCTGTAGTATCAGGTGCAAATCAAATTTTTTGTCTTTCAATTAGTTGCTTTTAACCTTATTGCTGTGTTGTGTTGACCTTTGACTACAACTTAATGACTACATAAATTAGCTGCTGAAGATGTTGAGGTATCTTCCTCTCGGTTCAAAGATTGCACAGTGATGATTACGAGTACCAATGAAGATCAAGAATTGAAGGTATGAGCAGATACTGGATTCATGTTGTTGGTTTGTAGGCAAGTTCAACATTTCCTGGTGGTTGATAATTTTAGCAATCTATTATATTCATAGCTTGTGTGGACAGATAAGAGTGGAAGTATCTGGTGCTAAAACTAGAGCAATTTTTGAAGATGTTTTCAAAAAAATGGTTACTGCAGCCCAGCCAATCCCAGGATTTCGAAGAGTAAAAGGAGGTAAAATATCTGAATTCTCTATCTGATTGCTAGTGGAGAAGTGCTGTCTTCAAGAATCTCAAGCCTACTTATAATCATCCTCAAATAGATTTTTTCTATATTTTGGAACCTGAGAACATAGCACCATACAGCTAGTAGTCAGATTGAAATAATGTTCAACTGTATTCTTACTAGTAACTTGCCAAACCATCCTTCTAAAGCCGTATTTGATCTTATTTTCTTTACGGTATTGTTTTTCAATGACTGTTCTTTTCTAATGTTTTCTCATTTCCCTAATTTTAGTCTGCCTCTGATGTTTTCTGTTATTATTTCTATGCGATGCATCATTTCTATCAAACACCATGGGGAACTGGCAGGAAAAACACCTGATGTGAGTTTCCATATCCTCTTATTTTACTCCAATTTCATTTACCTAGTTGTAATAAGTAACTTAAATATGAGATTTTTGTCCATTTCCTAAAGTGAACAAAAACTTGCATTCTTAACATGTATGTTGACCTCATCTTGAGTCCATTACCATCAGCAGACAAAGAGTATGCACAATATGTTGTGCTAGTAGTGAACTTTGAAGGGGCAGTGTCATGTCACCTAGCTTGCAACTTTGAGGCGCATCCTCTTTTAACATAATCTATCATGTCTAAATGGATTCTTATGCTCAGTTTACAGCTGCGACTTCAGGAAAAAAAATAATTTGCTCATTATTTTTCAATATTAAATCATGAAACTTTTTTTTATGGAGAACATTCATGTGCACACATGCACCAACACACACTATTGATGTAAAGCACATGCACAAGGAAAGAAAAAACAGCCAGCGATGACTTTCATTGAAACGTTAGAGAGCTAACTATTACATCCTATGCATGCGGACTGCAGACAAGAACACACTTGCAGTCATGTTCATATACATTTGCTTGCACCAACACATGCGCATACACATATATAATAGAATTTTCTTATTGTTTGTTGGCAGATACCTAGAGACATTTTGTTAGAAGTTCTTGGACCTTCAAAAGTTTACAAGGAAGTGATCAAGAAAGTCATAAACTCTACTGTAGCTGAATATGTTGACAAGGTAACCAACTTAACTTGTTTGATTCTAAAGGAAGTTATGAAGTCATTTTATCTTCACGGTGCTGTGATTAACCAATGAATTGTGTTCTGGGAAACACTTCAAGTAGATAGTTTTGTCACAGGACTATAAATATTTCTAGGAAAGAAATCAATGTAAGAGCTTACAAGTTTACAGAAACTGACATCATAAATCATGTTAATGGAGCACTTAAGCTGATCTTTCTTTTTTTTTTCTCCTTACACCTTGATGAATGTCTTGACCAACTTTTAAATCGTGAGCCAACACCTGTATTAATGTTGTTCATTTTGAATGGTATAGTTGAAAGTTGATTGATCCAGTAGTTCTAGCCGCCATTACATTCATCACACCAGCAATTTTGTTTTCTTTTTCTTGTTTTTTATTAAAATCAAATGACCTTTTGTGTGTTCTTTGTGTAAGTACTGCTTCTTGGAATGCAATTCTTTCCTACATTCTAACTGCTGTGGTGCAGCCAACTGCATCATTCCATTGTATTCTGAAGGCATTTATCTATGAATCTAATGCTTGGCATTAACACTATCTTTTCGCTTCTATAGGAAGGCTTAAAAGTTAGCAAAGACTTGAGAGTTGAACAAAGCTTTGAAGATCTTGAAGATGCATTTGAACCAGATGAAAAATTCAGCTTTGATGCTGTCATTCAGCTTCAACAAACAACTTGAAAAACATTGCGCTTTTGAGAATGAATCCAATTTTGCCCTGTAATTGTTACAGCAACTTGTTTGCTCACTGGAATGTGAAACTAAAATTAGGTGAATGTACAGAGTTATCAGATCCCTTTTCTATTAATTATTTATTTAACCATTTTGAGGCTCATCAGCTCTCATATTTCCTTGCATGTTTCCAAAAGTTCCATATCAGTTCAAAATGCAAGAAAGTAGAAATTTGTTTGATATCAGATTAGTTTCATGCTCATTTTGACAACTATTTGCTATAAGATTCAGTGTACCCTAAAAAGCATAGACAAGTAATTAAATCAAAACCAGGTAATCTAGTTTTATAACAGCAAGCAACTCATGTGTAGCAAAAAATTCTGGAGTTGAAGCCATGTAGATTCTGAGCACCATTACCAAGTTGGTGCATTGGCCTGTCTGGTTTACATCTTTACGTGCTCAATCCCATTGTATAGCAAAAAATGCCGTTGTTTTTTTTTTGGATAATCAAAAAATGCCGTTGTTGAAGCCATGACAGAGATAACACAGACAGAGCAGTGCCAGTGCCATTGCCTCCATGATGTTTCTTGAATTTCTTAAGCAACTTATACTAGCAAGTGTGCTTTGGCAATCACTGCTATCAGCTTGCCTCTCTCACCTAATAGTTGAACTCTTTGCTGCTACTCCTACATCAAACGGCAAACTGTCTTTCCTTTTGAGACGTACTGATTAAAATCCTAAGCTTAAATCTAACCTCAAAAACCATTTTCCGCCAGCTTTTCAACGAAGAATTTCATTTTTTTTTTAAATCTAAAAACTTCAAATCCTATACATGGACCCACACAATTCATATTGAAAACTTCCTTTTGATCTTTGCAGGGTTGCTCATTAGTGCTGCTCTCTCTAAGCCCTTCTGCTGCCTTAGCATGGCTCGTAAAGTGATTCTTCTGATACCTATCTTTCTTTCCTTTTGTCTTCGATTTATCTGCTACTAATCAGAACAATTAGACCATAATCTATGCAAGTTTAGAGCTCCATTGAAACAATCAATCATCTCTGGCATGCAGGTACAACGTCCGAAAACATTCCAATGATGCATAAGAGATTCTTCAAGCACACAGAAAAATGTCCATGGAATATTGAAATGCTTGCCAGGGCCATCATTGCAAGGTAATTGGAAAGGTTCGAACCTGCAAAACCTATGTAGCTCTACTTGCATGTCAGTTGTTAACTTCTGACCATAATCTATGCAAGTTTAGAGCTCCATGGAAACAATCAATCATCTCTGGCATACAGGTACAACGTCCGAAAACATTCCAATGATGCATAAGAGATTCTTCAAGCACACAGAAAAATGTCCACGGAATATTGAAATGCTTGCCAGGGCCATCAATGCAAGGTAATTGGAAAGGTTCGAACCTGCAAACCCTATGTAGTTCTACTTGCATGTCAGTTGTTAACTTCTGGCCTGTATTCTTGGTGTTCTTCCTGGATTTGTGACTGGGATTGTTCTTGGCTTGAAGTCACATGGAATCGAACATACCTCAAACAAAATCATTGGCATTGTCCTATTTTTTCTTGCAACAGCACAGGTGTTCGGTGGCTTGTTTAGACCTCACAAAGATAGCAAGTATCGGCCTTTCTTCAACTGGTTCCACTCCTTGGTGGATTGTTCAGCACTTATCCCAAGTTCATTCAACATATTTATAGGATTTGGCATATTACACGCTGCAAATTTTTAGAAGATTGCCTACATTGCTGTATTAGCAGTCTTGGGTTCTTCGTGCTGCTATTGTAATTATATTCGTTGAGAAACATCCCTAAAATCTTAAATTAGAGAAATATATATATGAAAAAAAACAATTGCAATCAATCAAACAAAAGCACACGAATAATTTATATAATTCAACAATTCAAGCTTATATTTCACGTGCGAAACGATCAAAAACATTTACTATAAAAAAATACGAGATTAAAAGGTGTCATATAAAATTTTTCTCTTATTTAAGATCTTAAAATAACTCAAAACTCATATTTTCTTTCATCTCTAGCCACTTAAATGTAGAGAATAGAGACACTTATAAATAAACAATAACCTTAAAATATAAAAACTTTATGCTTTTATATATAGACTAATTACATGAGTATTTTTCTTTCACTTAACCCAATAATTTAAAACAAACCTATCAAATCTTTATCTTGGATTAAATTGAGCCAACATATGAATCTTGAACTCCTCTCTAATCGCTTTCAATAAGCATCTTTAAGTATTACACAAACCAATCAAGTTAAAGCAATCCTTAAACTTTAATGTAGAGATAGACTTCAACAAAATATCTAAAGGGTTCTCAGCTATAGAAATCTTCTTCATTGATACATCATCCTGTGACATAATATCTAGAATAAAATAATACCTGACATCAATATGTTTGGTACATGTATGATACATCCAGTTCTTGGCCAGGTGAATAACACTCTAGCTATAACAATGTATAATAATTTACTAATGTGATACACTAAGATTGTCAACCAAACCTCTGAACCATAAAGCTTCCTTCACTATCTCTGTTAATTCCATATACTTAACCTTTGTTGTGGATAAGGCAACAATGAATAGTAAAATTGTTTTTCAACTAATAACATGCCATAAGAGAGTAAAAACATAACTTGCAGTGATCTTTTCCTGTTTAAATCACCAGCGTGATCTAAATCTATAAAGTTCTCAACACTACTTCTAATGCTACCAACCCTGTCATATACTAGGCCAACATATGCAGTACCTTTAAGATAACAAAATATCCATTTCACGGCCCTGTTAATAAACTTTACCGGGACTTGTCATAAACATACTGACCACACTAATAACATGTAAAATATCTTGACGAGTGTAGAACATAGCATGCATAATGTTTTTGATTGCATTAATATATGGAACACTTGACATGTGCTCATTCTCCTCCTTATTTTCTAGTGACAAACATGAAGATAACCTGAAACGAGCTACAAATAGAGTAATCATTAGCTTGCAGTCTTGTATACCAAAACGCTCAAGTACCTTCTTAAGATACTTTCTTTATGATAAGTATAACTTGTCAATGCTTCGATTTATACGTATCTCATTACCCACAATCTTCTTAGCTACTTCTAAATCTTTCATCTCAAATTCGCCACTCAACTAATCCTTCAAACTATTGATCTCAGACATGTTCTTGGAGACATTCAACATGCCATCAACATACAACAATAAGTACACAAATGAACTATCTAAATACTTCTTGAAATACACACAACTATCACAACCACTCATAAATAAACCATGTCCAAGCATAAAAGTATCAAACCATTGTTGGGGGTGTGTTATCGTGGCCATTCCTAGTGAAGGTTTAGATTGAACAGAGACTTGTTCAAATGGTCATGATCTTCGCAAGCTGCAAAGAACACAATTGTTTGATTATTCTCTTCATAGGTTTATGGTATTATTGCAAAGTAACCATATCAGCAAAAACATTTCAGTTTCCAAGCGAAGTTTGGTGAACAACTACAACACATTCAAGAATTCAACATTTTAATTCCTGTTTTGAAGTAAGCATTTTTAGGGCTCTCTTCATCGTTCTCATACTTGCATTCATGCTTCCAAAAGTTTCACATCAGTTCAAAATAGAAAGACAAAATTCTTGCATATCTTTAATCTTACAATTTAAAAGTTTACTTCCTCCAACATATTATTTAGATCTATAGACCATATATATTTTGCAATGGCAATGACGAAATCCATGATTAAAATCATATTTAAAAAACCATTCTAGATCAATTTTCAAATCACATGTTAGAGAGACTAATTCAGGTCAATTCACATTGTTTTTTATTAGAAAGAAAAAGCTAAAAATAATGTTTTTTTTTTAAATCTGTTTTTGTTTCAATTATTACACCTAATTCTAAACTTTGAATCAACGGTCAACCTATTAAACTAGATTGAGTTTTAAAATTATAATTAAAAAAAATTGGTGTGTAAGGGTGTTTTTTTTATTTAAAAGAAATTTAGCAATTTATACTAAAGACAAGTTCTGGAAGCACTCTCAATAATTTTATAATTTTATGTATATAAACGAGATGCCAAATTAAATTCCCATGAACCCTTTCATATCAAAAAAGAAAATAATAATAATAATAATAGTCACATGAACCCTAACAAATCCTCCTCTTCAAATCTCCGTCTTCATTGAATTCGTGCATACCTCCCTTTTAAAACAAATTGACATACAATCTAAATTTTAATTAAATCTAAATTTTAAAACAAATCAGAATAGAGTTAATATTTAAATTACTACACACTAATTATAATTTTCAAATAAGCTATAACAAAATGATTTGAATCGACCTTTACTCCTTTCTTTTATATATATAAAAGCTACATTTTATTTTAAGCTAAATATAACCTCTTTGAATCTATGTAAACCAATCAATAATAATTGATTTATATATTAATTAATAGTATTAATATATTTTGATTAATATACTACAATTATATGATCAATTAATTGTTCTTATTTATTTTAATACTTTCGGTGATTGTAAGTTATAATTAATTATTTTGTAGCAAATATCTCAATGGTTAACTTTTAAGTTGTTAGTGCGCGGTAGAATTTCCTTTTCCTTCTCTTGAAACTTAATTAAAATTTGTAAAACTCGATTTTCTAGAATGGAATTGAGATCATCTCATGTATTCTTGATAACATGATCATTATGTTCGTTAAATCTAAATCATTATTAGAGATGAGCAAAAAAACCAAATAACCGATTAAACTGAAAAAACAAAAAAAAAATTAATCGAAAAAACCGAAAAAAAACCAAATTAACCGATTAGAAAATCACAAAAAAGTTCCAGTTCGGTTTGGTTTCAGTTTCTAAAATCTAAAACCGATTAAACCGAACCGGTTCAACAAGGCCAACACTTAAAAAAAAAAACAAGTATAAATAGTATCACAGCCGCCCCCTCCCTAAACCTAAATGCATTCTCAACCGCCCCCTCTTCCTATTCTCTGTCTCTCATCTCTTAAATCTATCTTCTTCTCTTCCATGTTCTCTGTCTCTCATCTATCATCTTTCAAATTTGTCTTCTTCTCCTCCATTTTCTGAGGTTGGAAGCGATCTAGTTTTTTTGATTTATCAGGATCTACCCTTTTGAGAGGTTAAATGAGGATTCAATCAGTTTAATTGTTCACTTAAGTTTTAATTTTTGTCCCATTTGAAGTTGTGTTTCTTGATGGGGTTTTAGTATGGGTTTAGATCTTTAAGCCCTTTTGATGGTTCACTTCATTTCCAACTTGCATTTTTGTTTTGAAGTTACAGGCTTTATGGGGTTTCATTTGATATCAGTACACTTGTAGTTTAGTGAAATAAAATCTGCATGTTCTTGGCCCAAATGTTGTGGCTTTGTGGTGCTTGTAGTTCATTTTTTCCTTCCTTATCAAATTCTCATTAGACTCCGGATGTTGTTTCATTCAATCTTTGTTCTTCTGTTGAATTTGTGTCGGATTTTTAAGGTATTGTAACTGTTATATTAATATGTTTAATTTGTGATTCTTATTTTCATTCCTTCATATTGAGATTAAATTAAGCTGATGTATTTACATTATTGTTTCTTTGGGCTATTGTGAAAAATGTGGTTAGTAAAAAGCTCAGAAAAAACTCACCGGAATAATTTCGGTTTGAATCGGTTTGGAAGGAAAAAAAACTGAACCAAAATTAATCTGTTTGAACTAGTTTTCGGTTCGGTTCGGTTCAAAAACTTTTTTTAAAAAAATTCAGTTTGATTGTTTATTTTGGTTCAAAACCGGACCGAACCGAAAATACTTAGCTTTAATCAGTACATTCAAATTAAATGGATATAATTTAACTTAACTCATTGTAGTTTTATTTCTCTCTCCTAATCTAAATCATTGATGACCACTTATTCGATCCAAATCTATTAATTTATTCTGAATATGATAATATATTAATCAAATAAGTTCTTTATATTATCCCCTTTTTTATATGGATGTTAAGAACATATATTATAATGTTTTTTATATAGGGTGTTTGAGAGTGTGGTAATAATTTTTTTAAGTGCTTTTCACTTGAAAATATATTAAAATAATATTTTTTTTATTTTTAAAAATCATTCATGATAACTACACATCAAAATGATTAAAAATATATATAAAAATAGTTTTAAATAAGAAAAAATTCAAATCTTGTTGAAATTTTGGTGCAACCTCAGCCTCAAACGGATCAAAGTATTTTTCTACACTTCTTTTTTTGTTTTTTTAGTTGACAAAAAGATGGGTGTGTTTTGAACCCAAAAGAAAGGCATTTTATATCATAGCAAACACTACAAATCACACATCTCTTATTATTCACTTATCACACAACATTGAAGCTTAATCTGATACAATTAAGCCCATACAGTTCTTAACTAATTAAGATGTTTAAATTACTACATATTCATAGTAATATTAAGCACCTGTCTGTCTACGTGTCAAAAGACCGGCTTAAAATAATAATAAAAATATTATTTTAACTGCTTGTGGCGGCAAACCGTGGAAATAAACGGGTGCTTAATTATACAGGGGTAATCCAAGACGTGGTTTGATGACAGCTTCAAGTGGTATCAGCTTAGGTAGGGCAATGCCAGGGCCTTCGTTCATGTCCACGGGCAACCCTGCAACAGTTGTTAAATCAAACCCTTGAAGTAGCCTAGCAAGGGTCAGATGAACAACCGCCATGCCAAGATTAATAGCAGGGCAAGATCTTCTCCCTGAGCTAAAAGGAATGAACTCGAAATCTTGACCCCTAAAATCAAGATCAGCATGAGTAGTCAAGAATCTTTCAGGTTGAAAGTCATCTGGGTTTTTCCACACACGAGGGTCTCGATGCAACTTCCATATGTTCACTACTAATCGAGTGCCCTTAGGAACATAATAGCCACAAATATGACAATCTTCCATGGCCTCACGTATTCCTGTTAAGGGACCTGGAGGGTATAATCGCAGAGTTTCTTTCACTATTGCTTGGAGGTACATGAGGTTCTGAATATCTGATTCCTCCACCCATTTCTCTCTTCCCACCTGCTTGTCCAGCTCTTCTTGAGCAGCCTTTAGCACACTTGGGTGGTTTAGCAATAGGGACAGTGCCCAAGTTAATGTAACCGCTGTGCTTCCTGCTCCTGTGAGGGTCAGAATCTGCAGAATTAACAGAAAACGTGTAAAATTGAAAATAGTTGGAAGTTAAGAACCCTGCACCTGAGAAAATGTCCAGATGGTAGGAGACAGACTTTGAAAGTCTCAGGGGTCCAAGACCCCTTACCCTCCAGCCACAAGAAAGAAAGAAAAGGAATTAAATTGGATGAAGGGCAGATTATATATATATGATGATATGATATGGTGAAGGATTAAGGAAGAAAACGCACGACAAGCTTACAGAATTAGCAAACGTACCAAAGTTGTTGCCTTGATGACAACATCACGAGAGTAGCCAGACATCTCAGCAGCACCGTCAGCAAGGTTAGATATTATCACGTCCATGAAGTCGCTTTCCCCTTGTACTTCTTTCTTAAGATGTTCCTCCAGCCAGCTTCCTATCACCGCATCAAGTTCCTTGGCAGTCCTCTTCATAGCACTTATATGTCCCTGAAAATCAATCCATTCGAGCCATGGAATCGCATCAGACATTACAAAAATCCCACTCAGATACAAGGCTTTTTCTATGGCTTTTTTGTAACGCCATGGCTCGCTGTTTTCTTTGTCGTATAAGCTGCTGCAATATCGTTTTCCAACTATCGTTCTAAGGCTTATGTTGAACGTCAAGCTCTCAAACAATTTGCTCATAGTCACCTTCGCAGGGTACTCCGCTGTTTCTGCATAAGAATTGTGCAAACCATTGATGAATGCGTCTACTTCGAATACTCGGACATGCTTAAGCATTTCAAGCCGGTGGTTTGATAGAAGCTGAAGAGTGACCAGCTTTCTAACATCCCGCCAGTACTTTCCATATGGGGACAACGCAAAAGCTGCGTTGTTGTAACCCATATGTTTTCCTGCTGCTATGTTTGCTCTAGTAGCCAAGATTCTGTCATTGGTAGTCAAGCAATCCTTCACTGTTTCCCAACTGCTCACCACCACTATCCGATGAGAACCGAGCCTGAGTGAGTAAATAGGGCCATATTTATCGGCAATGGCTGCAAGGGTTTTACATGCTGGGTCCTGGCCTCTTAGGCGAGGCAGGTGGCCAATCACGGGCCATGCCCCGGATGGTTCAGGGGCTCTGGCTAGTTTCTTGCTCTCTCTCTCTCTGGCTAAAGTTTTCCAGAAGCCATAAAGAATTAGCAAAACGAGAGCCCCAAGAATCATCTGGAACAGGATATAAGAGAAATCCAGGGTGGTTCAAGGGAGTTGGGTCGTAATGAGGCTAAATGCTGCTCTGGTATTTATAGCGTAGAGCAGTATGGAATCGCTTGATGACTAATTAAAATTATAGAGTCCCTTCACTATTCCTTTCTCGCCTGGCTACTTGTCGAAGAATAGCCTTTTTTTCTTCTTCTTCTTTTTTTCTCCTTTGTCTAATGGTAATATACTCTCGAATTAGTTTTCAATCACTCTCGAATTTTCATATTATCAGTGACATTTTCAAGGATTTTTTTAACTCTCCGAGGGACTTAGTCTGGTAGTGGTTCCATTTGTGATGGGTAGTGGTAAACTCCTGTAATTTTTTTCAATTCTTTATAACTTTTTGATGGGCTTAGTCGGTTAGTAATTTTGCCCGTAACATGTTTAATATTTTTAAGAAAAAACTAAAATAAATAGAACATATTTTAAAAAAATAAAACTAAAATAAAAAAACCAAATATTTATTATTGAAATTATCAATTTAAATACAATTTATCTAGAAGACAGAAGCTAGAGGAAAAGGAGGCAAATCTTTATTGGGATCGAGTGGGCAATGCTGCGCGCTAAATATACCATCAAGGTTTGACAACAACTCCATCTACAAATGCTTAAGTTTGGTTGTCTCACCACTAAGCTGATTCATCTTAACAATCCGGCCCCCTGCTGTTGTCTCCCCTGGTTCATCTTACCGTGGTGTGTGAGTTTTGACTTGTTCTTGTACAATTACTTGGACGATGAAGATTAGAAGCGTAAACCCAATTGTGACGAACAAACAGTCGATATATTATAAACTATCTACATATCCTCAGTTATAGTGATTAAGATATTATAAACCTGATATCTACTAATTTAATCAAATAATCTACCCTCTAATTACAAATCTAAATTAAGTTCTAAAAGGTTCAAAGAACTGTCCTCGTCGAGGATGAGGAAAATGTTTCTGTTTTATTATACATGTGTCTCATGACATGAGTGGTCATAAGACGAAGTGCAGAGGCAGAAATGTCTAGAGGCTGACAGAACAACACGTGTAGAGGTCGCAATCAAAGTTTCTTTTCGTTTGACAACTGCATCACATTTGCAGTACAGCAGGCTAAAATGTGATCCACGATTGCATGTATCTTGCACAGGTCAAGGAGAAGACAAATGAATCAAAAGTCTTCAGTCTACATTAAGTTAGGAGAATAGTCAGATATATGCTAGGAAAATAAATAAAATAATTAATAAACAAAAAATATTTCAAAGATTCCCATATTAGAATAATATATATATATATATATATATATATATATATTAAAATGTGTTGTTTTACATAATAATTAAAATGTCATATCAAAGGAAAAATACAATAAAATAACCCTTTATATTTCGTTTTTTTTTTCTTTCTGAACCACTCTGCTCCTTAGAAAGGTTGCATTCTTTCATTTTAATCAATGTGTTATTTCACATATTAATCAATTATATTTAATTAAAACTTCATGTAAAAATAAAAATAAAATCAATAAGATCTTTTTTATATTTATTTTCATAAACCATTGTGCTCCTAAAATAAATCTTTGACATGGTAATCAGTTATATTTAATTAAAAGTCATGTTGAAACAAAAATAAAATTAAGAAGATATTGTTTTATATATATTTTTGAACCATTATGCTCCTTGGAATTTGTTTTTACGTCTAAATCAAAATACTGTTTCAAATATTTAATTAAAATATCATATCAATAAAAAATAAAATCAAGAAGATTCCTTTATTATTATTATTTCCCTTATGAGCCATTGTACTTCCCAAGAAAATCGTATTACTTTATCTTAATTAATGTGATTTTTCATTAAGTAATCAATTATTTTTATTTAAATTTCATGTAAAAAAAATTGAGACACCTTTTATTTTTACACACACAGTGATTTCCTCGTACTTTTTAGAGTATTACTTAATGGTATAATATATATAGTAATACTTTAAAAGGTATGAGAAAATCACTATAGCTTTCCCATGCCATTTAATTACACTTATATATTATAATAATTATTATTATATTATATTATATTATATTATAACTTTTTTTTGTTTTTATTTATTTAATTTTTTTATTTTTTATGCCTTTATGAGTTTTTTTTGCTTTTTTCTTTATGTTTTTTTCTTTTAATGAATTTTTTTTTGTTTAATTTAGTTTGTTAATGTTAAATTTGTTTTTATTTGGTTATCAGACTTTCATGACATGAATCCCGAGTTTGATGGATTAACCTGAAGGCGTGGGGAAAATACTATAGCTTTCCCTACGCCTTTTAATTGTACTTATATATTATTATTATTATTATTATTATTATTATTATTATTATTATAACATATATTTAAAAAAAAATTATTTTTATTTTTATTTTTTTTGTTTTTTATGCCTTTATGGGTTTTTTTTATTTTTTCTTTGTGTTTTTTTGTTTTAATGATTTTTTTTAGTTTAATTTAGTTTGTTAATGTTAAATTTGTTTTTATTTAGGTATCAGACTTTCATGACATGGATTTCGAGTTTGACTGGTTAACCTGGTTTGATGAGTCAACTCGAAATTTTATCCTTTAGTTTTTCTTTTTTCTTTTTTTTCCTTTTATGCCTTTCACTGTGGATTGCACAGTGGAGTCCACGGTGAAAAGGTTGATGCTTTTTTTTCTTTTTAATTAACTTTTTTTTATTTAGTTTGTTGATATTAATTTTTTTTCTATTTAGTTATTAGACTTTCATGACACGGATCTCAAATTTGACGGGTTAACCCAGTTAACTCAGATTTTTTTCTTTTTCTTCATTAGTTTTTTTCTTCATGTTAGTTTTTTTTCTTTGTTTTTTCTTTTTAATTAATCTATTTAATTATCACACTTTTATGACACAACCTTGCAGCCAGACCCACATCCAAGACTATTAAGTTTGGTATTGCAGTCAGACCCACTTAAACTTGGATCATTCAAGTTTAATATTATTAATAATATTATAAATATTACTCTTGGGTCAAGTGTTGCAGTCAAACCCAAGACTCTTGGATATAGCTTTGTAAAACAACCTATCACTTTTAGATCTGAACTTTTTTTAATATTTTTTATGCAAAAAAATTGACCCGCGGCATCGCGCGGGTCATGTAACTAGTTATAATTCTAAAAGTTATCAGAGTTTCACTGTAGTGCTAAATTTATTGCACTATAGACTAAAATAATATAATAACTCTTTTACCTAAAACAAAAGGTTAGCGTAAGGGAGATCCTACGATCTTCTGTCAGCTTGTGAAATGGTGTTAGGTAGCCAAATGATGATTTTTGAAAAAGCGTTTGAATCGTCTCGGTGACATCTTTATCCCTAAGCTACACATGTAGCTTAATCACTTCTAGTTTGGTGTTGGAAGCCTTTTTTCTTATTTTCTCTATCCTCTTCGGATTTTGCATTGACCTTATAATTTTTTTAAAAAAAAAAACCATTCAATTTCTCTTTCCTTTAACATTTGGTTCCTGTTCATTTTATTACTATTTGTTTTATTTGAAATAGTTTATGGCATTGGAATTATTATTTTTTAAATTTTGCCCTCCTATATTTTTTTATTTGTTATCTTTATTTTTTTATTGCTATTTGTTTTATTTTAGATAATTTTTAAGATTGATTTTTATATAATTTCATCCTCATTATGTTTTTTTTTCCTATCAAATTTGATTCTCTTTCTTTTGATTGTATTTTTTTTACTTCAACTTTTATGTTGATATTGTTTTTCTAATTTCATCATTCAATATAAAATTGGTTGAGAATTGAGCTTCTTGATTGAATCCGGGTTTCAAAGTTCAATAGTTGCGAGTTTGGGAGATTAACTAGCTTTAACAAATTTGTCCGAGTTTATTTGTTTTTTTTATATATACAAAGCATAATAAAATGACTAGGTTACCTTTTAAAGCAAAATCTCTTTGACCATGAAGGCATTTTCCTATCTTCACCTTGGTTTTTTTTTTTTGTTATAACAGAATTGACCGAAAGACAATTCAGTATTTTAATAAATATAAAATATAATTTAAAAATAAAAAATAGTTGCGCATGAGGTGCCGTTTTGACAATGAAACACCATCACACCTCCTTCCAAGGGTTAATTTACACTTATTTTTTTTTATTTTATCATTCAATGTTGTTTATTTGGGAAAATAGGTTTTGTTTCAATTATCCTAATCTTATGATTTTGATAGCAAGTTTGGCTAGTTAACCCATGTATTTTTTTATGGTTGTTATATATATATATATATATATATATATATATATCTTTTTCGGTTTAGTCCTTCAAAACTAGGCTCTTTTTAAAGTTTAAGTTTCATTTTTTTTTTTGACGTTCTATTAGGTTATCCTATTCGTATAATCTGACTCATGAGTTTGACGGCTTTACCCGGGTTTGCGGGTATTTAATTTTTTTAGGCTTCTTTTTGTTGATTGAATTTTATTTATTTATTTCAGTCTTCTATATTTGGATTGTTGAGGATTGACCATCGTTATTTTTCTTAATTTGCCTTCAATGAAGTTGGCTCAATCTCATAACCTAACTTGTGAATTTACATATCAGCTCAGGTTGACTTGAGACACTTTATTCTACCATTTTTTATTTCAATTTTGTCTTTTAACTTCAGGTTTTTCTGGGATTCAACTTTATTAATTTTTCCTTTTTGACAAGCGTACTTTTCCTTTTAGTTATTGTTATCATCTTTTAAAAAGATTTTGCTTTTATATCATATATTTGAATTAACATGTATTTTTTTTTCTTTTTTTAAAAAAACATGCTAGTAGTTCTCGAGCATCTTTTTTAACATTACAGAAAAATTGGCTTGGCCGACGAGGGAGCGTGAGTCAATTATCTAATGAAGGGCTAAACGTTATATTGGGTCATTTTCATCAATGTGTTATTTCACATAGTAATTCTATATGTTTGATTAAAATACGTTGTTAAAATAAAATAAAATTAAAAAATATATTTTATATTTTATATTTTATTTTTCTTGAATTATTGTACTCCTTAGAAAGATGATTGTTTCATATTGATCAATTTATTATTTTATGAGTTTTATTAGATTTAATAGTTATAAAAAATTTAATAGAAAAAAAATACATTTGTAATGAGGGGTTGTTGCACAAATATAATTGGATTGAAGAGTAAACAAAATATATGTTTGTAATCAAAGACTTCTTCATTGAAAACTTTGAAAAGGAACGAAATTAAATTAACAAAAAAAATAATCAATTATTTTTTTCAAGTATTAAAAATAATAAATAATATTGCGCTAAGCATTATCTACTCTAGTAAAAGAACTATTGTAAAACTCTAGTTCCTTCAATGTTCATATAAATGATGAAGAAGCTACAACATTAAAAAAAAAATTATATCTTCTATTTTTTATCTTTCAATTGATTTTTTTCATTTTTTTTTCTTAATTACACCATTCAATATTTTGTTAATTTTAAATTGATCTTTATATCTTATTTCGACTTACTTCTATGAGGTTTTCTCTGTTTCAAGCAAGTATCATAACATTTGGTTAATATTTAATTTTATGAGCGCTTCTTTTGATTGAATGTTTTTAGCTTTTTTTCTTTTAATTTTATCCTCCAATATTTTGTTGATTTTGAACTGATCTTCATAATTTATTTTAGTTTACTTATTATGAGGTTTTCACAGTCTCAAAACAAATATTCTGATATTTAATTAGTGATCAACTTTGCAAACTTCTGGTTTTGTTGACTTGGTAGGTACAAGGGTAACTTAGATAATTGGTAAAAAAACATAGTTTGACTTTAAAAAAAGTTTTCAAGATGACATCTTGGTTTTAAAAAATATTAAGACAACAACATATTATATTAACTCGGGCATCGTGATTTAATATGTCAAACGTATGATCTAAGTTATGGACTCCAATGAGTTTAATAACATTATTTTTAAAAATATATTTTACTTAATTATATAATAACAATCTCTTCTTTTTTTTAAGTTAAAAGATAAAATTAAAAGGAAAAAAAGTTGAAGGACAAAAAATACCATTTGCGCGAGCCTGACTTGGGTAGCTCAAAGCACCTGGACCTTTAAAAATAAGCTCATTCGCAGGGCTTCCTAATTTAGGTCCACATATTTGGATGTTGTTTTTTTTTTTTTTAAGGGGTAGAAGATGCAGCATCTATCTTTGCCTAAAATCTGGCTACTGTTATAGTAGATGGAAAATTGGGGCTATGGTTTTTTTCCCTATAAAACTTGATTTTTTCACCTATTTTGATAAAAAAATATCTAATAAACACCCTTAGAACCCAAGAAAAAACAATTAAGCAACCATAAATACAAAAAATGGCCTACATTACAAAAAAAAAAATTTCTCTCCACCTCGATATGTTTCTAGGCAAGATAGAGACTCAAAACAACCACATCAAATTTCCCTCATTGAATGGAGCCCATGAACACCAATTCCCCCGACTTTCATGACCAAATCATAAAAAAACAGACATCTTTCTATCTTCTTGTTATTTTCAGTGAGTTTCTCTCTTATTTTCTTAAATTAGAGACAGAAAAATAAATAAATAAAAAATTTGGAATCAAAATGAAAATTATAATAAATTTGAATTGAGTAGCCTATTTTTTCTGTATTTTAGTTTTTAGTTCATTATCTCTTAACCAAGGTTGTCAAAAACACTCTTTTGACACAACATGAAAAATACAATATAAACTCGGATCGTAAATTCAGATCATAAAATCATAAAAATGTAAGTAATTATTTTTTAACTAATTATATATTGACAATTCTAGTCAAGAAATTAAATTATATTAAAATATGATAAAGTGAGTCAACAATATTATAATTAATGAGTGATCTAAATAAAATGAGAGAGAGAGAGAGAGAGAGAGAGAGAGAGAGAGAGAGAGAGAGAGAGATAGATAGATAATATGAATCAATAAATTAATGATATAGAGAAATAAAAAGTCTCAGAACAAAACTTCTCAATACAGGGAAATCACTGAATGGTAGGAAGTACACATGAACTTGTGACAACTTAGTTGTTCTATCACAATAAATCCTAATGGACCCCTTTTGGGTTCCAAGCTAATGATCCTACTAGTAATTAACTAATATAAATTCAATAATAAAATAAATTCTTAAACAATCTCTAATGCACTAGAAAAAATTCAAATTAAAAATAATTATTCAAAAATAAATAAATAAATAAAATAAAATAATAGAAAAGTCTTCGTGTTAAAATTTCTTCATATAGCCCGAATCTTTAATTTTCACATGTTTTTAGCAGATTTGAGTCCTCATTTAAAACATGTCGTTCTTTCTCATCTGGATACATTAATGGGCCTACGATATATGGTTGGAAAGCTTCAGATGTCCAAGTTTCTAGCTCAATTTTAATCTCAACAAAATTCGACCGGTAGCTCCAGATATATCACAAATAGTACACGAAGGTCTAGTTTTACACATTTGACAAGATTCGTCGACTAACTTTGATCATCTGAAATATTATGTTCCCGAACTTCATTTGACCTAAAAATGTACCACAATATATTTTCACGTATTTAATATTTTCTTATAAAATTTCAGCTTTATCCAACGTATGGTTTGAAAAGATATGTTTAATTTTGCAAAACTGGTCAGCGGACATTTTAAGGTCAAATTTGAATCTGACTTTGTTCATATCACAAATTTAGTAAACTCGTAAAATCAGACCGAGTTTATAAATTTTATCGATTTTGCATGAGTTAAGTCCGATTTGACTGATTTTCGAGTTTTTAATCCGATTTTTCATATTAAATACATATTGACTCGTAAAATCATATAATTTTACATGTTAACTCGTGATTTTAATAATAATGCTCTTAATTTGACATCATCTCCATAATTCCAAGCCTAATTCTATTTAATTAGGCTATAGAAAGTTTGACTTAGAAGAGAAAAAAAGTTTGAAAATGAAAATTCTTTTTTTAGCAAGTTCAGTGTTCATATGAACGTAAACCGATCCCATGTTTTTTTTATAGTATTTTGTTTTTAATTTTTTATGGATTTCTTAATATATATGGGCTCATTTGAAGAAAAGAAAAACCCAATAAAAGGGGCCCAATAACTTTCTAGGAGAAGGCGAGTATACAAAACAAATAAGCCCTTCTTCCTCTCCTCGGCACTTCATGTATGCTGTGCACTACAGTTAAAATCTCTCAAGGCAAAACAAAATCATGGAAAGTCTCGAATCTTGATCTCTCACACCCTTCAATTCTGAATCTAATACTAATATTTTTCTTATGTCTTATAAAATCTGATGATGATGTTTGGTTTATTCAATTCAGGTTCTTTTACAACTCGATCCGTTTCTCAATGAACTAACAACCTTGTATCAAAACAGCACCGACAAGGGCTCAATTTGGGTTACTCTTAAACGTTGTAAGTTTCGATTTTTTACCTTAATCTATTGACCTTTTTGTCTTTTTAGTATCTTTCTGTGATTAATCTATCTGGGTCCTCAATTTTTTATTGGTTAGAGCTTTTATTGTCTGATTTTGATAATTGTTTTTGGTAGCTTCGATGAAATCTAAGGTGCAAAGGAATAAGATGACAACTAGTGGTGAACCCATTGAGTATAGATGTCTTATACGTGCAACCGATGGCAAAAAGACTATTTCTACTTCTGTGAGTATCTTCTTTACCTTCAAAAGCTTCCTTGCTCTCTGGCTATAGAATTGTTTTAAGTTAGAAACATGTGCATTTTTATGATTGGTTGTTTAAGCATTGTTTTGTACTGGATTTTGATTCAGATTGTTCCTGAAGGAAAGGGTATGAAGTGGTTGTGTGAAATATGAATCTGAGACTATATGCAAATTTACTACTTCTGACGAAGAAGGGTTTGCCTTAAAAAAAACAAGGCATTCTTGGAAAACTTGAGATTTGGTGGTAATTTAAGGAAGTCTTGCACGACCCCAAGAAAATTGCTAGATTGATGTGAATATGACGAGGTGTTATTGATACTTGCTTAGTTGTTTGCTATATTAACTCTGACACGGGCCTTTTTGTGTTTGGTCTCTTCCTTTTTTTTTTAAATTGCAATTCAACATCAACCCATTAATAAAAAAAAAAGAAGTGATCAACCTATTGCCTCCCAACATACCTGTTTTCTGCTTGAGCTGATGACATTTTGTGATGATCCTAAAGGTAAGATCTGCTGAGTGAGTTTTGCATTCAAACAAAATTTAATATACTCGAACATCTGAAACTTTTTTTGGATTGATGTGACTGTTTAAATTGGGAAAAACAGAGTTTCATAATGCTATTTACTTTACGAGAAGGATCCTGTTCTTGACTTCTATATTTTGGATTAAATGAGAATTAGATATGCGACGCTAAAAATCATTTGATTTTGTAGTATTGTTGTTTCTACAAATGGTAAAGAAACATCAATCTGTGTTGTCATAAAGTTTTGTAATCTTAATTGGGTGTTCATGCTGTGATGTGGACATTTGAATCAGAAGAGTCCTTTCTGTCTGCTGAAAACACACTGAAATTGCATTTAAACTGGGTGTTGGAAAGTCATTTGTGTTTAGCAAAGCCTGCTTAAGATTTGCAGCCACATAGGCTTCATTCCAGGATTGTTTGGCCAGTTATTGTAATTTCAAATTCTAGGTTAATGTGTGGTCAAGGGTGGGGAAGGTTTTGAATGTGGCATCGGCAGCATTTCAATAGTTGTACCTGTTAAAAAATATGACCTTGTTTTTTCGCATTTTTATGTGAGGACTTCATGTTATGTTGTGTTGAAAATTGCTTTTAACTTTAGGCCTTCAAATGATAAGACATTAGAAAGGTCTTTTGGAGGTAGTTCAATGGAAAAGGAATTGTGCCTGTATGCTTGTAGGGGCATGTGTATTGAAGGCCTGTTTTAGCCTTTCAACTGGTGAGCTTTTTCACCTCTACAAATGATGGTTGTGAGGTAGTCATGATAGAATAAGGAATCTGTATTGGGCACTGTGATGGATTATAAAATTCATATTGTATTGGTTACCTTGGCCATGAACTACATATGCAGGGATGCAAACTATAGCAATTACTAGACTTGCTTCTTAACATGTCACTATTTTCCGTATAACTGCTATTGAAGGAAGGAATGTATTTTTTCTCTTTATTGTTGCTCCAGTGGGTTGGGTTGGGTTGGGTTGGGTTGGGTTGGGTTGGGTGGGTGGGGGAGAGGGATGAGGTTCAACTCGATACTTGGCACTTCTTGCCCAGTGCTAGAGGTATCTCCCCACTGTGCTGCTAGGCCCATTGGTGTCAAAAAGAGATCGAAGACCTTGGCTTATGCTTAGATGTGTTAATTCGGAATTGTTTTTCCATCATGGTCCTTATCTTTTGTAACAACATAGTAGGGCTTGATATGTATTCACCATTCTTCAGTGCTTTCTTTAATCATGTCGTATATTCATATATCTGTTCAGCCTGGCTAACAGTATCTCTTTGCTTTTTGTCTGGGAAGGTTGGGGCAAGGGATCACCAGCGCTTCCAAGCTTCTTATGCAACTATTCTCAAGGCTCACATGACAGCTCTAAAGAAGAGGGAAAGGAAGGATAAGAAAAAGGCAGCAGAAGGTGATAAGAAAGAAGGGGACGTAAAGAAGAAACCAAAGAGAGTCTGAAAGCCTTCGGCTACTAAACTTCCCATGAAAGGATATTTTTCACTCCCTCCGAACTTCCTATTCACCACAAGCGTGCTCAGGCTGTTTTCTGGAAAGTATTCTTTGAGCGATTATAGATTGATTGATGGGTTTTTGTTGACTGCCCTTCTTGTTGCAGTTTCAGAAAATATTTAGTGTTCTGCTTGTCATTGATATGAAAGATTTTGTGGATATCTTGTAGCATGTATCTTTATATTGAAAATTGAGTGCCTTTTTTAAGACGAGAAATTTCATGATCCTGCATAAAAGCAAGTAGTGCCTCTAGTTAAAAAATGACTTAAAAAGACAAGTGTGATCCCCTGTTCAGAGGTCTCTGCCCATCCTCGTCCTAATAAATGAATGAAAATTTGAGAAATTCAATAGACAGCTCCATTTATTCAATCTTGTCGGAGAAGGTAATCAAATCCCAACTCCTGCTAATTACTTACAAATTATTTGCTTTTCTCAAACACTGACCAGCTTTACATTTGCTAGTTGGCTAAAATTGTTTAATGTCTGAAGCAAGCACCTTAGAACAGGTAACTATCTTTTAATTAGCTTTTTACTTGCAGAATGCATGCAGCCTTGTCATTATTGAAAAGAAAAGGCGTGATTTCTCTGTTTTGAAAACAGGATTCAAAAAACAGCCGGGTTTGGTTTATGATTGCGCGGAATGGCATAAACTAGATTGAGAGTATTGCTTTATTGTTGTTATTGATGATGATGTAACAGACACTGCACTGCTTCCATTTTTGCTATTTAGTTGGCTTTGATGATGTGCTAACAAAGTTTGATCGTTTGGTGTTGCTGTCTTTATTTGTTTAAAATACTGTAAAGATATGGGAAGAACATTGAGGTCGCGAAAGGTCATTTCGTCCATGTTCTTTATTCTGAATCATTCTGCTAAACTTAAATAAAGAGCTTCCATGCATTGCACTGTGCTATTGTTTTTGTACGTTTAACAATCTCAAAAGTTTGGTGTTCTTGTTTCTTCTTTAGCGTGGTCAGAGATGAAAGGAAGATTATGCTATCGAAATTGCCATTGCAGGAGGCTTGGAAAACCTACCTAATCTAAAATTTTTCTTAACATAACATATATCATTGACACTGAGATGTTTCTTCACAATCATCATTACGGTCATGTCATTGACTACTACAAGCATGGGTTTGTAAAATGGGTTAAGAAGGTCTTGAGACAAATACTGATGGGACAACACTGCGCACAAAAAGTGGATTGGGATAAAATTTTACTAGGAGATTTTAGAAGTCCAATGCTATAGGGTGGATAAGTTATACTTTGTTTAGCAGTGTGGTTGCGGTTACTTTTTAAATAGTTTTTTGTGCTGAAATACATGTCAATAATATTTTTTTATTTTTTTAAAATTATTTTTGACATCAGCACATCAAAACGATCCAAAAAGTACAAATCGCACTCAATTTTAGCAAAAAAAAAAATTCAAAATTTGATGAAATACAGTTACAAATGCAATGCCAAACAGATCCTTATTGTAACGAATTGCAATTCGAAAGATCTTTAAATTAAGTCTAAAAAGTATTGCTTTAGCTAGTTTTATTATTTATTTTTGGATTTTATAGTTGATTTATGTTAGATTTTAGGTTTATTTAAAGAGCCTATTAAAGAGGTAGACTATTCGAAAAAAAATATTCAATAATTAATTTTAAATTAAGATTTTTATGTGATAGCCTTGTTGAGTAAAATTTTATGTTGTTTTGTTACCTTACCTCTCTTTTTTATGTTTTTTCTACAAATGTTGCTCATGAAGCTTGAATTTGGGACCTCTAAATTGAAAACCTAAACACTCACCACTTCATTATTATTATTATTTTTATATATTTCATATGTTATAAAATATATTTATATTATAATATAGCTGACTTAACAATCTAATCAATAACCTAATAAACCTAATAGTTTAATAATATTAACTACATTATTTATTCTTGCTATGCTATGGGTTGAATAATTTTTTTAAACAAAAAAAAAAACTAGAAATCACTAATGTTTTTCTAATAAAAAAAAGTTAAATAATACAGAAATTGACTTGAAATAATCCGATTATCTAAACATATCCAAAGATTTTTATCTAAAAATAATTAAAATAACATTATTTTTATTTAAATATTAAGACATAAATATTCTAGCTTCAAAAACATGAAATTGTCAAACTAATGAGTTGCCGTCCTTGCTCTAGCGGGGAGGAAAGGATTTTATCCATCTAATACAGTAGATACCAAGTCAAAATAAGTTGCTTCATGGGATGATTTAATAATTAATTAGCTATCAGACACAACACTACCTGTCTTTACATTGAAATGTTCAGTCAAGATGATCATAGTCTGGTCTCGGCTAATTAAAATATTTTAAAAAAAAAAAAAAAAAAAAACGTCATTGATTAAAATTTTTAAAAAATATATATTCTAAAACAAAAACAAATCAAAATGTTTTGCTATCTTTAATTACTACTTGATACTGTGCAAGTTTAGGCAGGCCTGGATCTTTAACACGTAAAGATACAGATATCTCATGCATTTTGTGCCTCTATAAATGGCCATTAACCCTCAGACCTTATTTGCACATCACAAACGATACTGTTCTCTCCTTTGCATATGATCAATATCAAAATGAGAAGTAATCTACTGGCCATTATCTTAGCCATAATCCTTGCAGGAGCCGTGCCCGAAAAAGGGGTCGAGGCTCAAAGTTGTGGCTGTGCAGCAAACCTCTGTTGTAGCCAATATGGCTACTGTGGCACTGGCAATGCCTACTGTGGCCAAGGATGTAAACAGGGGCCCTGTTATGCCTCACCTAGCACACCGAGTGGCGGTGGTGCTTCTGTAGCTGACATTGTTACACCTAGTTTCTTCAATGGCATGATCAGTCAAGCTGGTGCAGGTTGTGCTGGGAAGAACTTCTATACAAGAAAAACATTTCTTGATGCCCTCAATTCATACTCGCAATTCGGTCAACTTGGTTCAGATGATGCTTCTAAGCCAGAGATTGCAGCTTTCTTCGCTCATGTCACACATGAGACTGGACGTAAGTTCCTTTTCCACCCCATTTGATTTACATCTCTTGCAATGTTTCATATGTGAATGGTAAGTGTTATATCATAATTAACATTTCTTCTTTAGCATGATAATTAATTTGTTATTCTTGCAGACTTCTGCTATATAGAAGAAATAAATGGTTCATCTCGTGACTACTGCGATGGAAAGAACAAACAATACCCTTGTGTTCCTGGCAAGAAATACCATGGCCGTGGGCCACTTCAAATATCATGGAACTTCAACTACGGGCCAGCCGGACAGAGCAACGACTTTGATGGACTGAACAATCCTGACATAGTCGCAAAGGATCCCGTCGTGGCATTCAAGACAGCCCTGTGGTTTTGGATGAACAATGTCCGTCCTGTCTTAAACCAAGGTTTTGGAGCAACAATCCGAGCCATTAATGGTGCTCTTGAGTGTAATGGAGGGAATCCTGGAACCGTACAGACTCGTATTGGGTATTATAGAGATTATTGCAATCAACTTGGTGTTGCTCCTGGCAATAACCTCAGCTGTTAGGTTATTCTTAAACAATTAATGTGATTCTAAATAACCTCATGTACTTGTCGTGGAATAATCAACTTGGCTAGCTCCGAGCTTAATTTGATGTTGTCAGGACTACTCTTTCAAATAACAAGTTTTAATTTACATTATTTTGTACTCTTTTTTTTTTTGAGTATTGATGAAATTACTATTAAATTGTTTTTCCCCCTTCTGATATTAGTTTTAATTGATTCTTGAGTAATAATTTGATTGTAATTAATTTTTTCAATTCTTGAATTTAAGTTTTCAATTTAATTTATGAATTTCTTAATTATAAACGTAAGTTAGAAATTTATAAGTTAAAGTAGAAATTAAATTTTTATTAATTTTACTAATTTTTATTCCAAAATAATAAAATCACACACATATAATTAAAGAATAGAAAATCTAAAACTCTTTTTTAACGACGTGTAGTTCAGCTTAATTATTTTCTTAACATCTATTTAACTTGCAAATTAGTAGCTGAAGAAGGCATGAGGCTATTCAGAAACAAAATAATATAGTAATTTTAAAAAATATATCTTAAGGCTCTTTATAGTTTTTTATATAATAATTCACTATTTTTTAAATGTAAAAAAATTAACGAATAATAATATAAAATATGGTTATTAGGGTGGAAATTACAAAATGAGGCATGTGAAATGAACGTTTAGAGAGCAGTTAATGCAATATATATGGTTAAGGGTCCACGTCACCTATGATTCATGTTATAGTCACGTTAATAAGAGTAGTTGTGCAGCGAGGTTAAGGCCTGTGTAGATAAACGTTACAAAAAAAAAAACAAAAAAAACAAAAAAACAAAGATACAATATATTTGACTCGGCCGGGGTGTGGTTTGACCGATTCTGTAGATCGAATTTGGATTCAGTTGATCGAAAACCTAAACCGATCCAAATTGAATAAAAAATTAGTTAAGATGTTGATCTGATTTGAGTCTGTTAAAAATCTAGGTTGACTCGTTCCCCAGTGAATCTGAGGTAAAACTCAGTCAAAACTTGATGCTCAACTTATTGATTTTGTTTTAAAAAAAACAATTATGATCAAAATGATGTTATTTGTATCCTTAATTTATTTTATTCAATCCAGGTTGACCTTCTCTTTTTATGACCCCTGAACTTGCTCCAAGTTGGGCTTTATAATCATTTCTAGACGCGGAGCTTAACTAATCATCTTAAAGGCATAGTTGTAAAACCAACTTGAGATAAGGCTTTGGTAATGAATCCAGAGGGTTGACTCCCAAAAATATATATTTTTAAAGTATATTTGGAAATGTGTTCAAATAACTTTTCATGTTGAAATGCATGTTAATGATATTTTTTTATTTTTAAAAAATTATTTTTAACATCAGCACATCAAAACGATTCAAAACATACAAAACATATTAAATTTTAACAAAAAAATAAATTTTTTCAGAACGTAATTTGCACCGCGTTCCCAAATGATTTCTAAAAAGAATCAAAACAATAAAAAAGATATTTTTTAGGGTGAGAGTTTGGTTTTGATCGGGTTAAACTTGGGTCAACTTGGTTAGTAAATCAATCTAGATTTTGATTAGGTCAGCAAAATTTTATTTTATTTTTTTATTAATTTTTCTTCAACTAGGATCGATCTTGTAGCCGGGTGTTCTACAACAGTGGTTAAATGAGAGAATTTTATTATTTTCAAACTGGAAAGAGAATTTCTTTAAATCGTGGAAGTTAAAAAATTCAGCAATTTAATTTGCAGGATTTTGACGCACGGAAGGGATAAATATTAGGGCTGCAGCAACAACTACTCTAATGAAAAAACCACACAATTACGCTTGAGGGTACTGCTCTAGCTGTGTGTGGGGGATTGTTTTCTTTTGCTGTTTTAAGTTCGACACTATACCTGTCATTCCTGTGATATCTTATCTATTTACTGGATTATTTATTAAGATTATAGGATGTTCAGTAAACTATGAAAAATAATTATGGTACGCACAAGTTGTGTGAAGGCTTGTTTTTTTTTGCTGTTTCAAGTTCGACTCTACATATATATACCTGTCATCCCTACAGTATCTTATTTGTTCACTGAGCTTGCAAGATGTTCAGTGGACCGTGGGGAATAGTCGTGGTGCGCACAAGCTGGCCCTAACACCCCACGTTAATCAAAAAAAAAAAAAAACTACACAATTGCTGTGATGATCAGGACAAGAAATTGCTGTGATGATCGTGATGTGATCATCCCACTCAACTAACTTGGAATTATAATTGTGGGGTTGCCGGAAAGAGCATCAACTACCACCCGTTAAAATCTCATGAAATTGCAGCAACAGATCTCATTGTATCGTCTAATACTTTTTATTTTATTTTTAATCTGAGATGAACTTTTAAAATATTAATATAAATTATATTTTAAAATCTTAATAAAAAATTATTTGGATTGAATTAATTTTTTAACATGATATTAGAGCTTTGATGGCTAAGTGGTTATGAGTTTGAATCTTATCATCCCCACTTATTTGATAAAAATTCAACATAGAGTAACGTGGATCTAAGTAAATTTTAAATCCAAAAAACTTTAATTTGAGAATATATGTTAGATAATAATATAAATTTTATTTAAAGTTTTATTTAAAATACTTAATTTTTTGAGTTAAATTAGTTATTTGGTAATATTAATCCTATTTTACTAATTCAAGGATTTGAGGGCAGGGGTGGTCGTCGGGTTGGTTTAAAAATATTTAATGGAATAATTTTTTTTTAATTTGTTTAACTAAAATTATCTAGAATATTTCAAAAGCCCATCAGTTTGGCTAATTTTGGATCAATTTTCACAAATATTCAACTAGTTTACTCGCAACCATTATAGAAGTTGATGGTGCATATATATATATATATATATTATAACGTGGATATCCGGGTCAGCTTACATGTATTTTAACTAATTTCATGAGCCCTAAAATTAATGACGATGTAAACTTTCAATAACCATTATATTTTTAAAATACAAAAACAAACCATTAATTAGTTTATTTGGTTTTAGAAAATATTAAATCAATATTTTTTAATATTTTTTGATAATTTTAATTTATTAATATAAGAAAACAAAGATATAATTATTTTGATAAATTTTTAAGTGAATAATATTTAATCACAGTAATAAACATAATTAATTAGTTTGATATAGTAAATATCATTAAGGTTTTGGAAGACTGTAAGCGGACACCCAATTTATCCAAAATATTTAAAAGTTAGTGTTGAATGAAGCGGTAAATTTTTTTTTTTTTGGGTAGTATTGTTTTAATTAAAAATATATTAAAATATTATTTTTTTTATTTGTAACAAACCAACACATTAAAATTATTCAAAAAAAACTAAAAAAATAATTTTAAAAACATTTTAAAAAACATAAAAGCAAAAGGCTAAAGTAGTAATTGAAAGTTCTAGATATTTGTTTTTCTTTGAGTTGAAAATAATTCGTATTGAAAAGTCAAAAGGGAGGTATTAATTAATTAATTGGAAGAAGCGGCGTCAACTCAACGTTACAGTCAAATGTGAAGGTGGGAAAGTCTACGTACCTAGAGTTTTCAACACATTTAATTTTAATTGATTGATTGACTTCAAGACCTTTCACATTTACATCCCGTTTATTTTTAAGAAATTAAAATTTTTTATTTTTTCTTTTAAATTAATTTTTTTTTATATTTTTAGATCATTTTAATGGTTAAAAATAATTTTTAAAAAAAAATATTATTTTAATATATCTCTGAGTGAAAAATATTTTAAAAAATAACTATAACCACACTTTCAAACATATATTTAGTATCTGAGTTTACGTTGAATGAAAATTTTATAATTTTAAGAGTAAGAGGAAATATGAGTTCTTATTTTCTATATATATAATAAATCCAAAAACTATCAAAAACATATAAAAATATTTTCAATTAAATAAAGAAATATATATATTTTTTATTTCTTTCTTGTTTCACTCTTTTATTTTTGTCAATTCTTTTTTTTTTCAGAAGTAAATATAAGTATTTATTCTTTAAATAATATATTTTTTTTGTTGATATTGATATTAACTAATTTCTATTTAATATAATCTTTATCTTTGATAAAAAAAAATGTTATGTCCTTAAGATCCATGATAAAATTTACTTAGATAATAATTTTTTTTATTCATATTTTATATTATTTTCTTACAAATTTTATCAAGTAAAAGCCTTTTAATTTTAAAATTTGTATAGATTGACATTATCTTATACTATTAATTAATTTTAATGATAAGATATAGTGGAGATGGTAAAATTTAAACTCATAACTGTTTAATTAATAAAACTTTCATATTATATTAAAAAACTATTTTATTTAAAAATTTAAATTATTAAATTAAATCTTATAATATAATTTATATTATTTTATAATTTATATTATTTTTTATCAACAAATAACAATAGTGCTGATGAAAGACCTCAATGGGAAATGATGGCCAGTACCATCATCACATGCCACTAATAATCAAACAATTGCACAACCCAGAGTTGGAATAATGACTAGGAAATTGTGCTTCAACCCTTTTTTTAATTCCCTTTCCTTTCCTTATCTATACCTATCAACCACTATTTATTTAGTTGCAGTTTGTTGTTTTTTTTTAAAAAAAAACATTTTTTAAAAAATTATTTTTAAATTTTTTTAAATATAACCAAGCTTTTTGTGAAAAGAAGATTTAACATTATTTTACATAATTAATTACACGAACAGCAGTGCTTGTCCAATGTCCATATCATCTTCTCGGTGGTAGTGGAATTCTCACTGCTTCCCAATACTTTTTAGTCGAACCAATAAAGAACACGTAACGTGGAAGCCCCTTCATTTTCTTTAACACCAGTGCTAAAATCTGCAGCAGCAAATTTTTTTTCAAGAAGACAGGGCAATTTCAAAACTCGAAAGCTTTTTCTTTGCCGTGCCGTTGTTCGCCAGAAATTGATGTATTATAAGGAGATTTATCATGATTGGAGATTCTTTTAATTATTTTTATCATGATAATCATGTAAATTTTTACTGAGATTAATTGTTACCACCATGCAAGGAGGGTTACCCTAACATTAATTAAGCAGACTTTTCAATGCCGTCCAAAGTCAACCACTATACGCGCCTGGATTCATCTTCTAGATAAAGCACTGCGTGTTCAAATTGAATTTTCAAAGCAGTTGACACAGCTTAATTGTACAGCTATAAATATCAAGTTCTGAGCTTTACATGCACCACACAATACTTTCTTTCATCTGAAATGGCACCCTCTACAAGGAAAAGCCAGTTAGTAATTGTCTTGCTAGGAATTCTAATTGCAGGATCAGCTGTGCCGAGCCATGTTGTAGCTCAGAATTGTGGCTGTGCTGCAGACGAATGTTGCAGCCGATGGGGTTACTGTGGCACCGGCAATGACTATTGCGGCACTGGGTGTCAAGAGGGTCAGTGTTTCCCGGCAGCTCCCACCAACGATGTTTCAGTGCCTGATATCGTGACCCCAGAGTTTTTTGGTGGGATCCTTGATCAAGCTGATTCAAGCTGTGCTGGGAAGAACTTCTATTCACGAGACGCGTTCCTTGAGGCTCTCAATTCATACTCTCGGTTTGGTAGGATTGGTTCGGTTGACGATTCCAGGCGTGAGATCGCAGCTTTCTTCGCCCATGTCACCCATGAAACTGGACGTAAGATTTCTCATCATCCATCTCCCAAGCTTTCTTTGACTTTATATAACAAATTAAATGTGTAGCAATGGAAACAGTTCTTGAATCAGATACAACTGGCAACTGATAAACAAACATCCATGCAGATTTTTGCTACATAGAAGAGATCAATGGACCATCAAGGGACTACTGCGACGAGGGCAATACGCAATATCCATGCAATCCTGATAAAGGTTACTACGGCCGAGGACCAATCCAGCTATCATGGAATTTCAATTATGGACCCGCCGGGGAAAGCATCGGTTTTGATGGATTAAACTCTCCCGAAACTGTGGCCAATGACCCTGTAATTTCATTCAAGACAGCTCTGTGGTATTGGACTAACTCTGTCCAACCTGTAATTAGCCAAGGGTTTGGGGCGACGATTAGAGCCATTAATGGCGCCCTTGAATGTGACGGAGGAAATCCTGCTACTGTTCAAGCTCGTGTAGGGTATTATACCGATTACTGTAATCAACTGGGTGTGGCTCCTGGAGATAACCTTACTTGTTAGGAGAAAATCCCAGTTTTTTTTTCAAATAATAAACAATATATAAGAACATGTATAGAACATAAGGAGCTACGCTTTTCTTGTTCCATTTATAAATATCTATTAATCTTTTTTCATGTGTAACTTTTTTCGTGCTCGTTTTCTTATGCATGGCTTTAAGAGGAAATGTACTGGAAAGTTGCCAACACCTTTCCGATTTTATTACTGGTGTGAGACTTTCCGGCACCGAGCGTCGTGATGCTCGGTTCCAAGCCACACACATATGTACATGGAAAAAATACGAAAAATTTATAACAAAATTAAATTAAAAATTAAAAATAAATTCCAACACAAATGAAATGATTGAAATAATGTCCACACACATGTTCGATCCAACGTTTCTTTATAGATAAAATACTTGTTCGATAATATTTTTTTGCATCCATGTAAAATTAAGTTAATACTGACTTACCTCATAGATTTTACTGAATTTAATAACAATTTATTTTTTTTATTTATTTGAATAATTAAAAATATAAAAAAAATATAAGAGAGGGTCCTAAACAAAATTTAAATTAAAAAAATAAAGCAAAAATAATGAAATGAATAAAAAAAAGGATGGTTTGACTTAAAAACTTAAAAGAAAAATACAAAAAAAAATAAAATAAAAAAAGAGAAGCCAAGCATGTTTAATTAGGGATTGCAAGAGACCAAAGCCAAAGTGCCTGGCTGATGGCCATGGAACAAAAAAAAAAACCTTTGTTATGTAAATTTTAGATATATATATTTTGCATGGTTCTATATCTTTTAATTGTTCTATATTTTAATTTATTTTTGATATCAGCATATTAAAATGATTTAAAATTAATAAAAAAATTTAAAGTTAAAAAAATTAAATTTTAATAAAAAATAATTCAATCTCAATGCCAAACACCACCTAAATAGCTTGTTGCTTTCGTAAGATTACCATTAAATCAACAAAATATCGGACAGGTCTAAAATACCAACACTGGCACGAAAGAGGTATTTATGTAATACACCAAATATTTATCTTAATTGTGTAATTTAAATATGAATTTTCATGTGATTATGTTTTAGTAAAATTATTTTAAGGACTAATTTCATTTTACTCCATGAGATTTGAGCTAGTTTCTCTATGTAAATTTTTAATTGTATCAATGTGATGGGTCCAAAAATCTAAAATGCTTAAAAATAAAGTTGATGTCAAGGTGTTTGATAGTTTCTAATTTCTCAGTCCAAGTAATCTAATTCATTTTTTTTAGTCAAGGTGTTTGATAACTTGATATAAAAAGCATAAATGATTGATAATAGTAGGTGATATCTAGTAAGCCAAGGTAACTGGTAGCTATGATAGTAATAAGTGGTGTCTAGTAAATCAAGATAGCCGTTACTTATAAAATACTCTGAAAATATACATGTTGAAAATATTAAGAATAAAGAGATTGTGAATTTGGTGTTTAAAAGATTCATGATATATTTGTAACTTATAAATCTTGTATTTTTTATGGAGATGAGGGGCTGAAATGTAATTTCATCATTGTAATATTTTGAATAATATTTTGAATCATATTTTATTCAAAATAATATATATCTATAGCAAGTATTAAACTCGAGTAAGATGTTTTAACCTATTAGAGATGAAAAAAAAAATCTAAAGACGCTGCTTTCACCAAGTATGTTATGCTTGGGGTGCGCACCCAAACCCAAGCACCTTGCATGCTGGCAAAGCTACGACAAGCCCAGTGGATAAAAGTTGGCCAATGCATTGGTATACACCCAAAGTGAATGCATAGGCTCAGGATCTTGCTCGAGTCCATGTCCAATGGAGATGGGCTCGGATACCACGCCCGAGCCCATACTCCTTTTGTTTATTAAGTTTCTTCCTGGGTTTCAGGGCCCCTTCCATTCCACCTTGAAGCAGGGTGAGCTTCAGACCTTCAGTGCTATTGGTTTGCTGATTTTACTACTGCACGCACATACTATAATTATAATGCCATTAAGTAATTAATCATGTATATTGTTATAGATTTTTTTTTTAACAAAAAGAAGGATTGAGTAATTATAATATCTTAGTATATTTTCTATTATAAAATAATACATTTATGCTAGCTAATAACCCTAATTCTATATAAGAACTGGTCCATATATTTATCAAAATCTAGAATTTATCAGCTTTACAAGAAAAATAATGGAAGCAAATTATCGAATATAGCACGAAAAATAATGCAAAGCAAATTGGATGATGAGTTTATTTCCTTCCTAAATTAAAAGATAGGTGTTGGATTTATTTCCTTTTTTTAATTCAAAGATTAGATATGTTTTAAGTAAATTATCCAAAATAGTTGCTTAATCTATCTTGCTTTTGAGAATTTTGTAGTTTATGTATAGTAATGGCGTCTTATTAATTAATTTTTTGGATCCATTTAAAAAAAAAACAGATATAATGAAAAGAAAGAGAAAATAAAATGGAAAATACACAAAAAATAATAAAAATATATGTGTCGATGATTTTAATATTTATTAACTAATTACTAATTTCACCACGTATTTATTAGTTAATAAATTAATTTCTATATTTCAGCTGCCCTATATATGCCCCAAAAGAATTGAATAGATGAATAATATTTGTAATGCTTGCTACATTCAAAGGATGGGCTACCTCGTCTAGTCAACAACTACAACATATAAAGGAAGAAGAAGAAGAAGATACATTATAACTTGTAAAAGCTACAAGATAGAATATATAGTTTGTGGCTAATATACCACAACGTCGACATCAAAAGCAATGGCCAGACGATGCCTTCCTTTTCTTTTGTTATTGCAGGTTTGGTTACAGCTTGCTTCCGCCCGCTCCGTTGTTAAGTTTCTTCCTGGGTTTCAGGGGCCCCTTCCCTTCCACCTTGAAACAGGGTGAGTTTCAGACCTTCACTTTTACTGGTTTACTGATTTTATTACCGCACACGCATGCCTAAGATACACGTAAATCTTGATCTAAATTACATGCATGCAATGGTGGGTGTTCGTGTGGAGTTATCAGGTATGTTGGAGTGGATGAAGCGGAGGATGTGCAGCTCTTCTATTACTTCATCGAGTCCCAGAGGAATCCTAAAGACGACCCTCTCTTGCTTTGGCTAACTGGTGGCCCTGGCTGCTCTGCCTTCTCTGGTCTTGCTTTTGAAATCGGTAAGAGAAGCGACAGCAGCTCACTCAATTACATATAAAATACTGCAATTGAAATGGACAGTCATAACTATATATATTGAGTTTATCCAGAACCATTGAAATTTCATGAATTTCTGATGTTTTATGTGCGCAGGTCCAATAAGATTTGAGGAAAAGGAATACAATGGAAGCTTACCTACATTGGTTTTCAATCCATACTCATGGACACAGGTGATATTGCCCTTTGTATCAAGCTGGGATTGCTAGGTTTGAAAGTGCATTTCTGTACAGCATTCTTATAGATGGCTGCGCTGTTGATTAATTTTCAGGTCTCCAGCATAATATTCTTAGATTTGCCTGTTAGCACTGGATTCTCCTATGCAAGAACCCCACTTGCTCTTCAGAGAAGCGACTTCAAACAAGTTTCGCAAGCTGAGCAATTTCTTCGCAAGGTGCAACTTTCTGGTCCGTTTTGCAGTTGATAGGCAGAATATGTGGATTTATTTTTATTGTTTTTTTTCTTGATTGCATTATATAGTGGCTAATGGATCACCAAGAATTCCTCTCAAATCCAGTTTACATTTCTGGTGACTCCTACTCAGGCATCATCGTTCCAGCTGTTGTTCACAAGATTTCCAATGGTATGATACAAAATTGGCCATTATGGTATCGAAATGATAGGGTCTGTTTTCATTTTTTTTAATTGCCAGTTTTTCTTTAATCCCGCTCGAGGTTATCATGAAGCAAGCTGTTCAATGATTGCAGGGAACAATGATGGTATCAAACCACTAATAAATCTCAAGGTTCATATTATATATTCCATTATTTTCTTTCTTATTCATCCTGCAATTTTTTTTAAAAGAAGTGCCTATTTGTAGAAAAATAACTGGACTATATGTATTAAAAAACTTGATGAAATAAAAAACAGAAAGAAAACAAGAATTTACTTTCATGCTTGCATCTAAGATTTTCTGATGGAAGTGATGTTTTAATTTGTATGGTTGCAGGGATATACACTTGGGAACCCTTTTACTGATCCTACTTTTGATTTGAACTCAAGGATTCCATTTTCTCATGGAATGGGACTTATTTCTGATGAACTCTATGAGGTGATCCACTTGGTATTGTAATGTCTGTCTTACTAGCTCAGAGCTATGTCTAACTAATGCCACAAATTGCTTCGATCAGTCACTGAAGAAAAGTTGCGGAGGAGAATATCAAACGATCGACCCGAAAAATTCAGAGTGTTTGAAAAACCTAGAGGCTCGTGATAAGGTATTATGTGAATCCCCTTCGATGCTTTTCCTCGGAACTCATTGTTAATGCAGATACAGTCATTTGCTTTTTCAGTGCATTTCAGAAATTGAGGAGTCGCATATTTTGTTACGCAAGTGTCCTAGTGATGCCCCACGTCCGATAGAGATGATGGGCAAAAGAAAATATCTCCGTGAGAACCCTCAAGAATTCCTCCATTTCAAACCTGATCTTCCTACCATCGGATGTTGGGTAATTCCCCTTCCTCTTCCTCTGATATGCAATATGCATGCATACATACTGCTGCAGGCGGAAGCTGAAGACAGCAAAACAAAGAAAGAAATTGTTAAGACAGGACAGAATCATCTTTAAAGTTCCACTCATGGAGCCAGTTTTGTCACAACATCACAAGATTATGAAATACGAAGTTGACAGAAGAACATCTAGGAAACAGATAATTAGCACAGCATTCTTTTTATGAATTTATGCAAGTTAATTTGTTTCCTGGTCCTTTCCTTATTTTGAGAATCGTCCTTCATGCCTACAGAATTATGGATTTCTTCTTGGTTCATACTGGGCCAATGACGATAAAGTCCGCAAAGCACTCCATGTGCGAGAGGTATGGGATTGAGAGGAGAGTAGCAAGAATTTTCAGTAGCAAGAAATCATTAAGAGAATAATGCAACCCTGTTCTGATGCAGGGAAGTGTAGGGGAGTGGAAACGATGCTATTATAATTATACTTATGAAATTAACAGCTGCATTAAGTATCATATAGACCTTGGCATAAAAGGTTACCGCAGATTAATCTACAGGTTTTTTTTTTTTTTCAGATCTCACATGTTAATTAATTATAGCTTTTTCCCTTAATCCTTTGGTTGATATCGTCTCTCCTTGTGCTGAACAGTGGCGATCATGACATGGAGGCACCATTCTTGGGAACTCAAGCATGGATAAGATCTTTAAATTACTCTATTGTAAATGACTGGCATCCATGGCACTTTCAAGGTCAAGTTGCAGGGTATGTTCTTCGAATGAATATTACTTTTGATCAATTTGCTGGTATTCTGTAACTCTTCTCTAGCTCTTGATTTGCCTGTTGAAAGAGCATATTAAATGAATAAAAAAGATTGATTTAGATGTTTGACTTGAGCATGTGCCTGCAGATACACGAGGACTTACTCCAGTCAATTGACATTTGCAACTGTGAGGGTAAGGGATTTGGAAATTCTCCATTTCTGCTGCACAGGGAATTCTTATAGTATTAATCTCTTGCAAACTTCTCTGTATTTCATTTATTTATTTATTTTTGGCTAATTTGTAGGGCGGAGGGCACACTGCTCCAGCGGACAGACCCGCAGAATGCTTCGCCATGTTTAAAAGGTGGATAAACCAAGAACCTCTGTAACTATGCTGCGACCAAAATCGCTGTCATGGGAATGGCGATCTTATAAATAATAATTTTTTAGTTTAAATTGCATGTTATTTTACACATTAAAATAAAATATTTAAATTTACAATAAAGTTAAAACAAAATTCTATTATCCATCTTAAGGATGCAGTAGAATATCATAGTTATATTTGAATCAGACAAGATCCTAGAATGCATTTACAAAGACATTCATTAACCTTAAACTAAAACTAACGTATATATATATTAATTACTTGTTAAAGATATATGCACAAAAAAAAAGATATTATTGCCAAGAATTAAACACTTTATCCTTAAAATTAAAATACTCATCATTTGATGCTAATGATCTTCTTGGATTTTATTAACTTCACTTTTAAAAGATGTATGGAATAAAGAGATTCAAAATCTCTATGTGAAATATCATAACCTAAGCTCTTGAATAGAGTAAAAACTAAGCAAGATCAAGGAAAAGGAAGTTGGAAAAACTAAGCAAGAAGGCAAAAAAACTATTGTAAGTTACGCAAAACTAATTGATTATTGCGTGGTGTGCTCTGTACATTCATCCCTAAAAACATCCCATCATTTAGCTGGATTTTTATTTTATTTCTTGTTGCCTTCACAGCGTCAATGTTAAATAACCCTTTTGTATCCTTAAATGATTCAAATTGTGAATCAATTTTACATATTTTACTTACATTAAGCATTAATCTTTCTAAGCATTGATATAATCTAGTTTGAATATTGACATTAATCTTATTAGGATTATAATGATAGTACAAAATTCAAATAATAAGTTATTGCATGTAAAAGTATATTTCATACAGGTATATAACTATAAAATTCCATATAGTTATATAATAATAGAAATGAAGTTCCCATCTTGCATCAATAATATTCCATATAGGTATATAACTACAAAATGATAATAAGAATTTTAATAATAAGTTATGAAATCATTATCATTTGTTAACTAATTATAACATAATTAAGACAATTGTGAAATAAATATATTGAATCAACTTGTAATAGTAAACTATTTACAATATAGATAATTAGTAGTTTAGTGTTTTTTTTTCACAAAACCATAATTAATGATTTTTTTTTACTTGATCCACTGCTTCATCTATAAAATTCATAATTGATTTCTCATCTGAATCAACTAATCAAAGAACTTTAACTAGAGAATATATTGTCTTGATACATATAATGACATAATACCAAAACCTGATGTCTAGAACACAGTTTTGAATTCGCTTCCCTTCTTTTATTCTTGAAAACCTACCTGACCTCCACTGTTTAGAAGTAAACATAGTGTTCAAGTGCATTTTATAATCATTCAAACATCTTAGAGTCAAGTATGTAGTAGCAAACTGAGTGATAGTAAGCCTAATCAAATCATTTTCTTTTGTAAATTGTCTTAACATGGAAATAAAAATAGTTCTTAAATAAATATACGAGGTAATCTTTCTCTCATAACAATAGTTACTTAATGGACCTCAAGATTTTTCTCAAAATCTTTCAATATCAAGTCGACTCAATGAACAACACATGGTATACAAAACAACCTTTTTCTCTTTCTCATCAATAATTGTCTTGTTACCTTATAATTTCCAGTATTATTAGTGATTACTTGCAGAACACTTTCCTCCCCAATCCTCTCCATAATAACATCCAACATCTCAAATACTTTATCAAAATTCTTGGACATATTATAGGTATTCACTGATGACAAAAATATATCCCTTTAGGACTATTAATCAAAAAGTTGCAAATAAAACGTCTTTTCTTATCTCTTCAACCATTAGACATCATTGAACAACCAATTTTTTTTTTTTCATTCTAGCTTGTACTTCCCAAGCAAGTTCATTGTTTGATCTACTTCTTATTTCAAATACTTCTTTCTAATACCATGGTAAGATAAAGGCTAGAAATTTAACTCGTACTATGCAACCAATTCAAGTGCCTTGAAAAACTTGGAGTTTTTAACATAGTTAAATTGAATCGCACTAGTGTAGAAAAAACTTATAATTTGTTGATATGCTTTTTCTCTAGGATTTTTTTTAGCAATTGATTGATGGTAGTTTGTGTATTTTCACTCCTAATAACTGCTCTCCTTCCTTTGTCTTTTGAGTTATTTTTTTCCCTTCATCTTTATCATCTTTTCGAATGTATTGAAGAGTCATGCTTCTTCTATTTTTAGTTGCTTCTTGATCTTTCACCTAAACATCCAAAATCATCTTCTTTATATTTTCTAGTTCTTGCTGGTATGGCTCAACATCCTTATAAGTGGAAGTCAAATGATGTTTGAAATAGAAAATGCCTCTATTAAAAAAAAATAACAATACTTGCACTTAATTTTTCTTGAATTCTTATCCATAACCATATCATGTTGCCATCTCACATTAAACCTATTGTCGAATGTAATTTTTTAAAATATCACGCGTTTAACAGTTTAAGAATATTTAACAGTTTAATAACCAGTTTAAATCAGCATTGTAATAAATTCAAACAAGATTAATAGAACCTAACTGTAATCAATTCAAGCAAGATTGTGGGGACAAAATTTGCAAGCAAGCAAACAAGGTTATATGAAATAGAGCATTCCAAAACAAGCATATGTGACATAGGACAATTTAAGTTTCTAGCATACAGATAAAGTATTAAACTATTACTCCAGGCTCCCAGCGATGATGTATGAACTCTGAATTGGCCATAAGTGGAAGAAGGGTTGAGATGAACAGTAAAACACTTAGTAGAGAAGAAGAGATTTGAGAACTTAGAAGAAGTTTTTTTGTGAAACACACTTATTTTTGTAATGAAATAGGAAAGTTCCAATGAAAACATAACAAAATGTTTTAAGTTATTTAAAGTTATTTCATTTATTTTATATGTAAAATATGGACAAAACCTTAAGAAAATAACAAAATGGCTTGATTTAAATTTAAAAAAGTTTAAACTAAAATGGAGAGTGAAGGAAGTAACTTTAAGTTTAGAAAGGACTCGTCCATTGGCCCTTGGCGGGTTGGAACAATATTTTTATCAATGTAAGAAAAATATTAAGAGCACGAAAATTAATTAATTTTATGAGTTTAAATGCAACATTGATGATCGGTAAAAATATAATTTATTAAAAAAAATATTAAAATTGCAAATTTTTTAATAATATTGAGATAATGACAGATTTGATCGACCTCGACCCTCGTGACCTATTAGGTTTAATAAAAAAATTAATATAAATTATTTTTATTTAATTATATAATAAAAATAGATACTCACAAAAGTGAACACCAACATAAAAATAGACACTTATTTGAGACAATTATCGCTATAGAAAACAAATAAAAATAAATTATGTAGTTTATTTCTCAACCAATCCAAAATTAAATGATAAAATCGAAATAAATAAATTAAAAGACCAAAAAAATATTTTTGGTTGGTGGGTAAACTCATTAAACCTGTGAATTTGGTAACTTAGGCTAGCACGTCAAACCTGTAAACCGGGTTATTGATTACACTAGGATTATAATTTATTTTTTGAAAACTATTTTTTATTTAACTATATGATAACAAAAATAGACGATTGCAAAATCGAACATCAACCCAGTACCGAGACATTGTTTTGAGACTGCAATAACCTCATAAAAAGCAAAATAAAATAAATTATAAAATTAAATTCTCAATTAACATAATATACAAGGATAAAATTAAAAAAAAAACTATTTAAAAAAATATTTAAACTTGTCAGACCTACGAATCAACAATCAACCAAACCTGGGAACAGGTGCATGAACTTTATAAAGTTTAATAATATGATTTTTATCTTAAACTATTTTTTTAATTATATGAGAAAAAAAGTAGAATAAAAAAAATTAAGTTGAATTGAAAAAATAAAAAGATATGTCATTAAACCTGTAAACCAAGGCAATCTAAGTTACCCTAACAAACCGGCAAACTATGCTAACTTTATAAAAATACAAAATAAAAATAAAAAAATTATGAAACTAAATTCTCAACTATTCTAATATTAAAAAAATAAAATTAATAAAACAAATTAAAAAAATATAACAAAAAAATAAAAAAAAGTAAAACATCTTGGTTTACTATTGTAATTCATATTTCTATAAGTATTAGTTACTAGTGGTTTACTCGCATCTCAAATATTAAAAAAAAGAATCCTAAAAAAAAATCATAAAAAATAAAAAAAAAATTATATGTTAAAAATTAAAAAAAAAAACTGCGTGTTTTAACTTTTTATTAATTGCCAAAACTAATTATGAAGAAAGTTACCGCGCTTTCCCACGTGCTTTAGATTTTGTTAATAATTTAAGCAGTTTAGACATAGTCAACTGTCTCAAGAATATTAATATAATAAACAAGTTTCGCAGCGACCATATCAGACCTTCTCATCTGGGAAAACTGAACTTTTAAGCAGTTGTCGGCTACTAGTACACCTCGAGAAAACTACATCGACACCAAAACAAATGGCGAAACAATGCCTTCCTTTTCTTTTGTTATTACAGGTTTGGTTACATCTAGCTGACGCCCGCTCCACCGTCAAATTTCTTCCTGGGTTTAAGGGGCCCCTTCCCTTCCACCTTGATGCCTACAGACTTATGGACATCTTCTTGCTACTTACTGGGCAAATGACGACAATGTCCGCAAAGCACTCCATGTGCGAGAGGTATGAGATTGAGAATAGTCGTCAGAATTTTAACTAGCAAGAAATGATTAGGTGAAGAATACGATCCTGTTTTGATGCAGGAAGCATCGGGGAATGGCAACGATGCAATTATAAATCACCTTATACTCATGAAATTAAGAGCAGCGTCAAGAATCATATAGACCTTGGAGTACAAGGTTACCGCAGATTGATCTACAGGTGGTTTTTTTTTTTAATTCATATCACATACTATGACACTATATAGTTTGGTTGATATAGTCGGTCCTTTTATTGATTGAGCAGTGGCGATCATGACATGGAGGTACCATTCTTGGGAACTCAAGCATGGATAAGATCTTTAAACTACTCTATTGTTGATGACTGGCATCCATGGCACTTTCAAGGTCAAGTTGCAGGGTATGTTCTTCAAATGAATATTAGTTTTGATCAATCTGCTGGTATTCTGTAACTATTCTCTAGCCCTTAATATTCCTGTAGGAAGAGCCTCTTAAATGAAGAAAATGAGTGATTTGGATGTTTGTGCGTGCAGATACACGAGGACTTACTCTAGTCAATTGACATTTGCGACTGTAAAGGTAAGGGATTCAGAATTTCTCCATTTTTGTTGCACTGATGATTATTTATTATTGGACTCAATTTCAAGCTCTTACTTTGTACTTCTTTGTTTGGCTAATCTGTAGGGTGGAGGGCACACTGCCCCTGGATACAGGCCTGCAGAATGTTTTGCCATGTTTAAAAGGTGGATAGTTAAAGAACCTTTGTAACTAGGCTGCGAGCAAAAGCGCTGCGCCATTGCATTGGCCAAGCTGAATTTTATAAACACAAGTCATGCTCTGGGTTCTGAAAAGAGGAGATAGTGTTGAGCCACCAAAAGTGGAGAAAAACTGAGTACAGTAGAGAGCTGAATCTCTTGTGTACTGTGAGCTGTGTGCACTTCCTGTTTGTGAAATTCTTCTAACATCTTTACCCATGTTATTATCGAACTGTTGAAAATATTAAGTGTGTTAAAAACATAGTTTTCAAAAGATTTAAGATTTTTTCGCTTTGAATATTTTATTGATTTTTTTTATTGTTTGGATGTATTTTTGATATATTAATATTAAAAATAAATTAAAAAAATTATTTAACATATTTTCAAGTAAAAAATATTTTAAAAAATACCCATTATCATAATTTAAAACAAATATATTATTTCTTCGTCGTATTTATTTTCTTACGAGGAAAATGAGTTGAGGACAACAAATTACGCAACCTCCAAGGATTGCAATTGATATCGCCAGAGGACTTACCAATGCATGTACCTAGGCAGTGTTATTCCATCTAATTTTTCAACAAAGGAGTTTGTACAGGAGTGTCATAAAAAATATTTTTTAAAAAGTTTTTTTTATTTAAAAATATATCAAATGATCTAAAAATATTAATTAAAAAAAAATTGAATCGGTATCACAGTCACCACCACCGGTACTCAGAAGATAGAACACCTCCAAACATAAACACAGCACTTCAACTCCTGAGATTTGTTCTAACTCAACTGTTTTAAAAAATAAGTTGCAAATATGGATAACAAAACATAGAAGGGCCTGGACTCTGGATTGAAACACTTGAAGGTTATATACATTCAGACAGGATAGCAAAACATTCAGCACAAAAGAGGTCCCATTTTGCAGAGATCCACGTACTTACCCATATCACCTGGCAGAGTTCACCGTCGAGCTCTCTAATTATACATTCATGGTAGCTTATAGCTAGTTAGCAAACCTAAAGCACATACTAGATAACAAACACCTTAATAGAACAGATTTACTAACTAAAAGAAACAAGAAAAGCATTAGAAGTAACATTTTCTGCTAAGCCCTAATCACCCGCAGTAGCAATTTCGTCCATGATATTTGCCATCACCTCTTGAGACTCCCTCAGCAACTTGATACTTGTGTTCAGCTTCTCACGCTTGCTAGCCACAGATGGGGATTCCACAAACAGTTTTTCTATTGCAACACCACCACCAGTGCCCAACACCTCATTAACAATCTCCTTCTCCATCTCCTTGTTCACCAAGTTTCGGATGCTGAGCTGGAGATGCAGAGCCATATTGTCAACCAACCTCATCAAGACAATCTTCCAGTAAGCAATCAGCCTCATCTTCAAGTCAAAAGCTTGAAGAAGAACATGTTTATAACGCCTAAGATCTCCCACTACAACCTCTCTCGAGCCATCAATCACCACCTTGGAAGATGCAAATTTCGTAAAGTTGTCAATGACTGTATGCTGCTGTGCCATGAGCTTGTTCCATTCCTTCAAATATTCTGGATTACATGTGTAATCCGTTTCCTTCTCCATCTGGACAATCTCTGTTACCCAATTAATGGACTGCTCTTTCATTTTAGCTACAAGGTTATGGCCTGCTCGTCGGGTAGATAACTGAATTTGGTGATAGCTCTCTGAGTGATGATTCAAAACCGAAATGACCACCTCTTCAATGTAAGTCCACACTTTTTCGACAAACTCTACTGGTAGTTTTGACATTCCTTCAACCTGCCGCTGCATGATGGTTCGGAAGGCAGTTTGAGGAAGGAAATTGGGCAACTCGATCCCTTTTGTTTCCTCCAAAACCTCAATCTCATTTATCATAAAGTTCTTTGTATGGTCAGAGCAGTTATTAAGTTCAGTTGAGAATTGATTGAGCATTTCAACCAATCTAGCAGCGCAGTGCATATTTTTTTCATTTGGGTATCCATCAGTTTCCCCTCTTACAAGGATTTTCCTCAAAGACTCCTTGGAAGATCCAATAATGCCCATGAAAGCTGCCATGACCTCAGCAACTGTCAACAACCTCCTAGGTATCCTATTCAGCTATAAAATACTCGCTTTCAACTTCTCATTAATCTTTCTGACGATATCAGGCAAACACTTGGCAATAATATTAGCCTGAATTCGCACCAGTTTTTTAGCCAAAACTTGAATACCCACTGTAAATTTTTCAATCTTGGACAAAAGTTGATGTGTCGCAAACAGTGCAGCTTCTTCCTTCCTTGCATCCTCATAAGACTCATTACCAATACGGTTTCTAACACACACATAACCAAGGCCTATATTCACATCATTTCTAGTGACCTTCTCAAGTAACCCTTCAGGTGTTTTATCAACCTTTGTAACCACAGCAATAGTCCTCTCGCCGTTCTTGTCGACTTTCTGTGACATCATTATGGATTCACATGTGGAAAAATCAACGTTCGCAGACAAAACATTAAGGATAACACTCTCATCAGGACTAATATACTTTATTATAATATTTGCAATCTGCTCATAGATATTTTCAGGTTGACCATGAACAAGAACTCTTGTGATTCCAGGGAGATCAACAAGTGTAAGATCAAGAACGCCATTCTTTTTCACTACAAGAGTTAATTCAGTGTTAGATATGCCCTTACCGTTGCTTGCAATCTCATCAGTGGCGCGTTTGATAGCATCCGCAACGTGGGCCTCATCAGTCGGCACTGTTTGGTCATTGAACTGCAAGAAAATCTCTGATACAAGAGATGGGTGATGTTTAAGCCTCACAATGAGAGGCACTCTAGTGCAAATGCCATCGCCACGGGGAAGATTGATACAAGCCAGAGATTCATGAACACTGGATTTTCCTGAAGATTGATCGCCAACAACAACAATGGTTGGGAGCTGTATGCCTTCTTTCATGACATTGAGTTGCCTCAACCTGTCAACTGCATCAAGGAGAGGTCTGATACGATCGTTTGAAGATGACACAATAGGTAAATGATCATTAAAAACAGCCTCATCAGCATGAACTTCTTCTTTTGCATTAGCTTCACGTTCATCAAATCCTTGGCGTGTTGCAGCAGGCTTACTTCCACTACCCATTATCTCTGGTATAGATGAAGCAGAGATTTAATTCTTCAAGGGAAAAAGATTGAATATTAGGGAAGCTAAATTTTATAGCATGCAGGAGTGGGGTGGCGCATTTGACTGAAAAATCTCATATTAGTCTCTCAATTATAAACAAACAAATTCTCCTGCTATTTGTTTTTTTACTGGATTGTACTGTGGAAGGGAGAGTTACCTTCTGGTCAAAGAGGTAGGTGTGTCAGGCTGGCATGGCGTCTCCCTTTATTGCTTGACAGTTGAAAGAAAAATAGAGTGAGGCGGCGTTCTTTGTTGCTTGAACAGGAGAGGGGCTGTTGCCATTATTTGTCTTGGTCTGCTTTCACGGGGAGTGGTGAGAGGACAAATCAACAGAAGAGTACAACAGTGGACAGAGGAAGGCAATCAAACGTCAATTGATACTTGGAGAGCAAGCAAAAGATTGGACTGGTCAGAAGGATCCTTGTATTTTATACGCCATTCAATTTGACACGTTTCCTCATTACACTTTGCAATCCCATCCCTGTCCCACGGATTGGTTCTCATTCAATTAATTTTGGATCCCTCAATAGGTAATGGGCTTTTAAGACATTGATTTGGACCCGGGCTTGGTAACAAGGTCCAATCTTCATTGGAATGGGCTTAGGACCTGAGAAGATGGTTACGTTTTATTGAGCTTTGGCCCAATGTCTCGTTTTATGTCCTAAGTTTACTTGAAAATCCCGCCATTTACACACATCGGGCCCATATGGCCCTTTCCTTAGATTTATGCTCTCTCTTTTTAGACAATTAATTTTTTAGGACTTTAGTTTATGGTGATTGCTTTAAATCTAAAGCATACCGTTGATTGTTCATGGAGGGAGGGAAATCTAGCTATTTGTTTTCTGATTGAAGAATCTTGGTGTGCTTGTTTGTTAAAGAAGGGATCCATGTTATTTAATAAAAATCTTGTGGATCTCAGTAGGGATAATCAATGTCTATAATGGACTTGTTCTTCGGCTGATTGAACGGAATGATAAACGGAATCATGATGCAGAGATCATGAAAGGCAGTCTGTGGAACCAAATTGGATTCATGCTCTCCTCAGCATTCATAACAGTATTTTTATTAAACGGTAAAAACTTTCTCAAGCCAAAACACTGCCTGTATAGAGTTTCTGACTTGGATATTTGTTTCACATACTTGCAGGTGGTAAATTGCGTAGCAATTTGTCTTGGATCGTGATGGTTGTGTAGCATTTTCTTGAATTAGTTCTCACTCAAAGCTTCACCGCTAGTTTAACATCCATCTTTGCTGCTCGAAGGATTGGTCCGGCAACTGTTGATTTGAAACACTGAGGAAGACGGGAGCAAAGATTGGGTGTGATGGAGACTCCTTTGTGGTGGCAGATTTGAGAGATGTATTAAAGATTCACCCTGACAATATTGTAAGGATTTATTCAGGAAATTAATGCATGGTTATGCTCAAGCTCTTGTTAGTGAAGAGATAGCAGCAGCATATCTTGAGGTTCCTTGCATCAAAGTTTTCCTAGCTAAACATTGCAAGGGATTCACTACTTCAGGACCAACATACAGAGTTGGCGGTTTTGGATTTGTGAGTATCGTTTCACCATTAATGTCTCATTGTTTCCATGTGTTTTCAATTCTTCAGCGTTTTCAGTATTGTTATAAGATTATTTGATCTTATGTTTACGGGTTTTTCCAAGCAGTTCCCCGTATCTTCTAGACATTTCAGAAGCAGTTGTGGAGGAAGCAGAAAGTGGGGCATTAATTAAAAGACCTTGATAATTCTTTGACCTCCTCGTACAAGTGCTTGGCCTCAGAATCCGATGACCATACTGACAGACTACGACTTTCCAGCTTCCGGGGGCTCTTTGGAATTACCGTTGGAACACCCACAATTGTTCTTCTGCTCTTTTGTACTTGTCCCCGCGAGAAAATAAGAATAGCCCCAGAAGAAGCAGCAGCAGACGAACCACCAGGACCAGCAGCATCAGCCACAGGTAGAGCAGCCACAGCAGCAGCAACCTGATCCAGCTGCAACAGAATGATTGATCTGGACAACATTAAGGAAACGCAGCAAGATCCAGCCACACATGAACAAGGGTCCTCCGTTTAGAAAATGGAAAATGCAGGCAAAAGAAAAGCCAAGGTTTTGGTTTATAAATTGAGATAAATTGCATCCATATTTCATCATCAACAGAAAAAAGAAATGCCTCACACTTGTATGTATACCCTAATGTCCTAAATGAAAAGGGCATGCCACCAACGTCTCTTTTAACATGTAAACTGAAGACTTCTTTAAAATACACAGGTCATAAGTTTCCAAGAAGGATTCATCTCAAGCCATTTTGTGATACACTTAAATCTGAATCATCTATCTTCTGTCCAAACACTCTAATTCTCAGCTCCAAAGCAAGGGAAGGGGTAGCAGCAGGACCCAGATTCAAGATCTCGACTTCTTTCTCATAGGGTTTGAGGGAAAATTAATGGCAAAGCCAGCAAAAACTGGAACTACTATTCCTATTGTCAGAAAATTATTTCCAAGCATTTATGGTTCAAGTGCTCTCGTACATGGAAATCCGACAATGCTGATAATTACTTTTCATGTCTGATAAATGTTGATGTGAACTTCAGAATGTATCCACGATAAAACCATCCATCAGTACACGTACAATATTACACAACTTTTTACAAATTTTACTATATACAATTGGGAATATATATATATATATATATATATATATATATATTCAGTTTTTTAGTAATAATTTGAAAAATAAAATTATTACAACAAAGATGACATAGAAAAAGAAAAAAAATTCTGACATCAAAGTAAGTATCAAAAAACACTTCCCTGACAGCCCACCCTTCTCTCTTTCAGACCCATAAACCATCGTACTTTGCCTTCCAACATGACTTATAAAAAGAATAAACAACATTTAATATGCAAAAGAATCATCATCGCCGGCCATAGGAACCCTCCTCCTAAGCAGTTAAAGCAAGAAAAATAATAATATTTTTTTTCTTTTTTTCTGATCAGCTACTTCTTCTTTTTTCTTTTTGTTTTTTGGGCTCTTTTAAATCACAGATGCACATGATTTTCTCTGCTAGCCATCCAATCATGCAAATCTTGAGTGGTCCCTGCAAGATGTGAACACTGCACGTGAATGCACAGCTTAGTTGGCAGCAGCACAGGGAGAGATCCAAATCTTAGCCCCAGCTCTTCAAAATGTTCGTGACTATCTTTTCCCAGTAAATTTTCCGAGCATGGTCAAGTGAGTAATGAACTCTACCTACCTTTGCTTTCAAACACCAAAATATTCCTATCCCACTTAATTAAGCATCCAAGAAAAAATTTTGGATGCTTAAGATGCTCCAAAATTTTCTTCATTGTTTTGTAGGGACTAGTCAGATAATGAAATCATGTCACTTTGTACCATTTTCCTGTTGTCCCATGATAAAGAGGATTTACTTTTCACTATTAACATTCTTGAAACAATCACTTGAGAGGAGCTAAACTCGAAGAAGCTGCCGTTCTTTTTCGGTAGTAGGAGTTGTGGGGTCATTTGTTCTGGTTGATGCTGCTGTTCGTTTTATCCATCTTGAGGTTTTGTTGCTGATAAACTTGCCTCAGTCTCTCTATTTCCTTCCTCAATGCTTCTTGATGAGCTGCATTTGTTCCAGATCAATTAGCTAGTCAGGCCAATCCAGTATTAAACATATATTGCGACCATCAAGCTTGAGCACTCCAAATTTAAAGCATTCAATGCATTTGAGCATGGCAAGCAAGAAACATTATTGCATATACAAGGTTAGTGTAGACCAAACCAGACTACATTATAGAAAATCACCGCGAAAACTCATGATTGTAGCCGGATCTATTACAATTTGGGTGCACTTAAATGGAATTTTTTATTTCCTTTCTGAAAATGTACTACCTTAGTAACCCATGTGGGATTAACACCTGTGGATTAAGAAATTTATATATAGCAGTTACGGACTTAAAATTGGCTTGGCTGTCCCTTGTGAATTAAGTCTCTCCACCCTCCAGAACAGCCATTCAACCAAACATTTATCTTGTAAAATAAAAGAAATGGGCAACCTACCATGAGATGCATTTAATTTATTCAAGGCTAGCTAGCTATATACTTGTGCGCAGATTAACTATCAGTGGATCAAGTACTGGGAGAATTTCTATATATATAGTATAAGAATTTGTCTTGTCTATAATAACATGATGATGATGAAAATAACATCTTATTTAATGTGTAGCTGTTGCATTTAGTTCCCATTTCAATTTTGGTACCCCTAGAGAAAATTGAGCAAGACTTATTAAAAAACTATAAATCCCACTTTTGAAATCTTAAGAATTGATCATATATTATAATTTGATTCCTTAATACTATATAGAACAAAAGGGGATCGATTCACATGCTATGTATTAAATAATGGAGTTGTATAATATTTGTGAACATGCATTAACAGTTGCTTTAATTATGAAATGGATTATAGGTCACTCGAGATATATAGCTAGCTGATCACTATAATTAACCTGTGCACGTAGGACTGAGACTATTGTTAAAGTATTTTGTATCCTGATCAAGATGAGATTAAGGATAAGTAAGAGATTGATTACCATCTTTGAAAATCTTATCCTGAGACAGTGCAGCGATTCTTTGCTTAAGAGCACTGTTGTCAATATTTAGAAGCAACCTTTGATGGTCTAGATATGCAACCCTTGGTGATAACACAGAAACTTCAGCCTTCATTAAGCACAGAATTCAAACCATACAGAATAATTAGCTAAATAATTATGAAGAGATGTAAGAGACAATTCAAGGGATAATTGAAAACTACATACTTGCAATGATGTTACACTATGTTCAAGCTCAGATATGTACTGCAGTTTCCTCACTCGTGATCTTTGAGCAGATTGTCTGTTTGCCAAGATTCTGATAAAGCGAAAAAAATAATAATTAAATTGTGTAATCACTCAAATTAAGTTAATTACTAGAGCATGATTTCTCATAAGGGCTCTAAATTAACAATATTATTACTGTCTAGTGTATACACACACACACACACACACACGTATATAACTCTAGGAGCACTGATTTTTTGTTTTCTCTAAAACTATCTAGTGGTCGAAAATAATTTCTTCTCAAGCTAATCCTTGAGTCCTTCCTATCCTAATTAAGAACTTTAGAGATGACCTTTTCTTTTCATGTTAAAGATACCTAAATTAACTGACACAGACATGAATGCAACAAGATTGCATATTAGTAGTAATATTTATGGCTTGGGATTCTTTCAGTGGATCAACCAACTAAAAAGTAAACTTAAAATACACAAAATTATCATAGAAATGCATTAAATTGCAGATCAGAAGGAGGGTTTGAACAATTCACGTTTGCTAACTTAATTAATTAAAAAAAATTACAGAATATCGTTGTGTTCCGAAAATGAAAAAAATCACGTTTTGTTATTATGTGTATGCTTACCTCTTAACTCTCTTGGGATCAATTTTCTTTTCATTAGAAGTAGTAGCAGGATTGGTTGCGCTTGGGACGGTACTTGGTGTCTCCCATTCAGATAGACTTTGCCCTTCATCATTCTCATTCCTCACTTTCTGCTGTTGCTGTTGCTCAGACAGTGTAGCTTCTTTCTCGTCATTAATGCTGTTATGATCAGACGGCGAAGAAGGTGTGGAGCTTGAATTAGGAGCTGCCACAGCATTTGAGATACCATCGTTAAACATGGACATAAACTGTTCATCATCAAATCTGTCAAAGTCACTGCTACTGTAATGCCGTGACCCTAATCCCGGTGCACCCGTGGAACGACATTCCTCTAGCATTGTCGGTGCTTCTTCTAGGAATGCAATGGAGTCACTCACCGACCTCCGGTGCGTCCCACGTCTCGTCAACGAGAAGTCGAGGAATTCATCAACCCACGAAGGGTTTTGCGATGCGACAGTAGCGGTGGTGTTAGCGGTAACGGTAGGAATGACCGCATTAGCATCGTGGGGTGGCGATGGCCCCATAATACAAATGGAAGGTGACTTCTTATAAGAGAAATCAGGCCAACTCGGTGTCATATTGTTTGGTATTTTCGGAGGTAATTGTGCCATTTGGTATTGTAATATGTAATCACAACAGCAATATGACGAACAATCCCAAATGACACAATTCAGAGAAGAAGAAGAAGAAGAAGAAAACCAGATGATCAAAGAAAGATCAAGAGAAACTTCAAAAACAATCTCTTGCAAACTGACATATACATACACGTGTATATATATATATGTTTATATAAAAACCATCCGCCAGCAATGTTCAACAAGTTGTTGCTGTGATGATGATTAACAAGACTATAAAATTAAACAGAACAATGTGACGCTGGAGAGAGGGCAAGGAAAAGGGGGGGAAGAAAGGCACAACAACAAGAAGAAGAAGAACACCATCATTAAAAGGCCAATCTTTTGATCTCGTGTCTTCCCATGAAAGTATATATTATTAGAAAGAAAACTTATTTCTCTCTGCGGGAGGGGGGCATGCAGTGGGGTCACATGGGGGAGAAGATTGGACAACTATCAACAGCTGTGAGGAGGTTGTGTTTGCGTTGTGTCTCAACGGTATTACTTAAAAGTCGCTAGTTGTTTAATAAGGAGCGGAATCAGTGACCACGTGCCCTTAGCAACCCTCCCTCAGAAGGGTACCTTACCCTTACAATAATAGTCTCATTATTTTAACATCATAAAAAAAAGAAAAAAGAAAATTACCATTTACCCCTTGAAGATAAACAACTCCAATCAATGGCTCATTCATTTTCTAGGTATCTTTTCTTGACAAATGACAAAAAAACGCAACCCAGGCATTGCCTGGAAGTTCAAAGCCAATGTAAATAATATGTAAAATTATATTTTGATTTAAAAATAATTTTAGATGATTTTTTTAAAAAAATAAAAATATATTAGATTAACTAGTGAAACTTGTAATTCGAATTATGAGGATTCAATAACATTTTTTTTATTTAATTACTTAAAAATAAAATAAGGGTCAATTCAAAATCAACTACATATTGAAATATAAAATTAAAAATTAAAAACTAAAAAAAAATTCAACAAAAACTTAATATTAAAAAAATTAAAGCTAAAAAAAAAAACTCAATCTAGTCATGCAAGCATGGGTGGCCTAGCAAGCTTATGACTCAAAACAAAAAAGTCAAGGCATGAGGCTATATTTTTTTTTCATTTTTTTTTAAATAGACAACGCATCGTTTGTTAGCCATCAGCATAAAATTCAGCTATTATTATGGTGGTTGAAAATTTAAGGTGAGGCTTTTTGGATTGAAAATTCATTTTCAATTATTTTCACCCAAAAAACATAGTAAACATCATAAAAACTTCCTTAAACCATATATTAACCTTAAAACAACCCAAAATCATCAAAAAAAAATGAATCGAATAAAAAAAATCAAAGCAGAACATGATTTACTTTTCAAACATATTTATAGAACAACTCCCCACGTAAAAAATGATAAGTTTCATCCATGAAAAGTGATCAAATTGGAAACTCTCTCCCTCCTCACTATTACTAAGCGATTTTCTCTCTTCTTTCTCTAACTCAAGGACTTATATAAATGTTAAGAAAATAAGTTTTGGATCAAAATTAAAATTACAAAAACTATAAAGACTATGAAGAAAGAAAAAAGAAAGTATGAAGATGATAAAAACTCTCCTGAATTTTAGTTTGGCCATGGGTTTTCTCTTTATTTTACATTTTGATCCTCTCTATTGTTGATTTTGTTTTTCTTTTCTTAAATTTTTTGACAAATTTGTCATGAAATTAGGCACATAAAGCTGGAATTAAATAATAAAAATTAAGGAAAAAAAATATTGTGGATTGATACTAGTTTATTTTATATTTGCAATTTTAAAATAAAATAATTATAAGAATAATAATTTTAATTAATAATCAAAGGCTTACTTTCAAAAATCAAATTACCAATACCGCTGTTCTTGGGCTCGTCTTCTCTCCTCTGTTAAGATGGGAGCTTCGACGATTCTTTGATGTTCGTATGGATCATTCCTTGTTCAATTTAAAGGATCATTCTATTTATGTCATGAATTTTATTTTTTATTTTTCTTGCTACATAGGATTTTAGAATCAATAGGGTGTTGGGTTTTTATGAAATAAACTTGAATACCAGGGAGGATTTTTTAAATATTATTAATTTTGTAGAACTAGAATATATATAAACATCCATGTGACGGGAATATTATTAAACCTGATTGAATTTAATAAATTAATATCTAATTAGAAATGAGTTTTATATTAAATTAAATGAGAATTGATTTTATCAAATTTGATAAGATAAGTTAATTCAATGTCAACTCAATTAAAATTTAAATAAAACTTAATTTTATTTTTTAAAAAAATAATATTATAAAGAAAGAAAAATAAAAAAAGACCATCAAGATCCGTACGAATTTATTGTGCTTCAGGAAGATGGGAGGGACTTTCGTGTGAATCGCCTGTAATTTATATGGATGATAAATGTGGGAGCAAATCCCTTGTAAAGTTCTATATGTGTATGGCAGCATTTTTCAAGTGGCTTTGCAATGTTTTTTAAAGATAAAGTATTTATATTCATGTGAGAAATTTAATAATTTTTTTAAAAAATACTAGCTTAATATTTAAATTTAGAAAATCCAAAAAGTAAGTAAATATTTATTAACCATTATATCAACCACTTAAAATTAATGAAATTAATGTTTTTTTAATATTTTTTACCATATAGTTTTCTTTCAAACATCACTGGTATTATATATTATGTAGCTTTTTTTGTTTCTACTAATGTGTACAAGGAAAAAAAAAATTACTAAACTCCATTTCTTATTGATCCATCTCTCAATTGTTTTAACAAAAACATATTTTTAAAATTATAAGCACTATTTTGTAAACAAAAATCCATCATGGTATTAAAAATAAAATAAAATAATATTTTTTTTTTGTAATTTTTATATGATTGAAGACAAAACATAAATGATAAATGTGATAAATTACAACAAAAATATATTTAAAAAATTGAAAATATAATTTTTATTTTAATTGAATATTCATGCATTTCTTTTCATATATTAGGTACATAATAATTGAAAAGAAAAATAAATTCCCATAAAAATCAATTATATTATTTTAGAACCATGGAAAGACTGAATGATAATTAAAATATAATGTTAAGTTTTTTATAATGTGTTTAAATGTAAATCCAAAAACAAAGAAAAAAAACTAGAAATGAAAAAAATACAAAGGGTAGCAGTAGACAATGTGTCATCTGCGGTTCATTTACTATTAGCTCAGTTGGCTGGAAAATCAGGTTTCTAACTTCTTGGACTAAAAAAACTCAGTTTTCAATGAATGTTTTGCCTTAAAACACCTTAAATACGTCAATAATAATCAATGAAGATATGTTTTGTTTATGAGTGAAAAAAGGATTGGTTGTGAAATATGTTGTATAGATATTGTCACACCAAAAAGTTGAAATTTGAGGCTGCTTGAGACTAAGTTCACTTGGGAGTGACTAGATCAGAATTTAATCAGCAGTGGTGTTGGTAATGACCTTGTATTCTGCTTTAGTGCTTGAATGAGAGAAAGTCTTTTACTTACGAGAGTTTTATGAAATAAGATTTGATTAAAAAAATAGCAGCTGACGATGAAATTGTGATCATCAAGACAATCGGCCCGGTAGAAATCTAAGAAAGTTTGAAGATGACAAGACGTATACCATTGAAGAAGAAAGCTATGATGAGGAGTGAGTTGAAGATACCTAAGAATTCTCTTGACAACACTCTATTGAGAATTAGTCGGTACATGAATTGACATACTTTGTTTATTGCAAAAGAAAAATATAGCTTGCTAAAGCTTAAGTAATGGAGGGAACCAACTATGCTTTTGTATATGGAAGAATCAGAAAATGGATCACTATGATTTTAGGAGAGATCAGTGGTAAATACCACGGAAGATGAGATGGGCTTTGCATTTGCTTTGTAAACAAGTTCCTGCATATAACTTTGTTGGGATAGATATAACCCATTTGAGGTGAAGCAAGCTTTTACTCCAAGAAAATAATGCAATGGCCCAAGGTCCTTTGGCGCGAAGACGGGTTGACGATTATTGATAAGTTGGGTAATGAATATTTGATTTGTCTGGTTATAATAATATCATCAACGTATATAAGGATATAAACTTGAATCGACCAATGTTTATAAATAAATAATGAAGTATCATATTTAGAGCCTATGAAACCTAATTCAAAAAGTTTAGAGCTAAATTAAGAGTATTATGCTTGTGGGGATTACTTCAAGCCATAGAAGGATTTCTTCAAGTGATAAACATGGTTAGGGAAACATAATTATTAGAAGCGACTAACTGATGTGTGGAGAGAACTTGATGAACAATGTGTAATGTAAGATGTCTTGGACAATGATGTCACTGGTCAACAGAGACTCAATTACTTAGATGGACTGCAGGGGGAATGGTAAGCCTTGGAAAGGTATTGTAATTGGTAAAATCTATGATTACTCTTGCCTTTAAGAAGGGTGACTCTTGATAATTAATACTTTACATATAAAAAATAAATTGTGAAATTCAAAATGAACATAATTATCCTTGGAGAATTGATAATCAGAAAAAATGTTTTTTTTTATATAAGGAACATTGAGAACATTATTGAGAGAAAAATAATTTGAAAGAGGAGAAAAGGATAAGTAGAACTATCCTTTTCAAGAGTTGATCTTGTCTAGTGCAGTGTTTAGTGTGAAGGTTGAGATTTGTCAAGTTAGAGGTGACATGATGAGGAGAACTAGTGTCCGGATGCCAAGATTGATCTGAAGATACTTGAGTTTTATTATATGCTTATGGAGTCGAAGGAGCTTGGCAATCATGATCAAACCTATACTAGCATTTGGGTGCAATATGACTCACCTTGAGGAAAATTTAACAAAATGGTCACGATAAGTTTGTTAAAGTTGCAGATGAGTTAGGTCTACCATGTTTTTTCCATGACCACGTCCTTGAAATGATTGGTTATTTGTGTAGGGTTCATGGCCATGAGATTTAGAATTTCATACAATTATATTAATAGAAAAGATGTTGATGCATGTCAGATGAAATAACAACCTTTTCCAAACATAAGTCATCTATGATCAAATGACCATAGAGCTTATCAAAGGTATAGAGCTCTAAATTGTCAAAGAACCAATTCAATCTAAAAAATTAAATTGTTAGGCAACGTATCAAGATATGATTTATATAGTTCTCTAACATATTCCCGAATGAAGGTGGTGAGATTCGAACCCGTCACCAAGACTCTGATACCATGTTAAAAAATCAATTCAACTCAAAAACTTAAACGGTTAGATGAGACTCCAAGATATAATTTATATAATTCTCTAACACAAACATGTATTAACTAAGGTAATAAAAAATCATTTTCAGTGGATAATCTATAAAAAACATAAGATTTGATTTTAGAATCACCAAGAGAATGTCCAATAGAGACATCAGTAATCTAGAATGAAGATACCTCCCGTTTTCAAACGTACTCGATTGATATAGCTAGAGTGTTCATTTGACGGGCACGAGACGTCATAGAAAATATTTTCTACAGAGTGATATCTAAACATCACAAGAGGTCTCAGGACCAACAATTAATTTGTTGAAGAACAGGTGCAGATAAAGAAGAGATAAGGGTGTTCAAAATCAACTTATCCTGTTCAAACCAAAAATCATAGACAATATTTGGTGGGGCATTAATAAATTTGGTGGAGCGGGAGAGCTACCATCGACGAAGCCATAGAGTTTTTGGCCATACAGGCAGGGAACAAGTTGAGCTTTCTATGGCAAATAATTGTCATGGTTACTTCTGAGAGTAATCTAGCGAGTAGAGATGGAGACAGACGACATGGTTGGAAAAAAAAAAGAAAATTAACAAGCTATAATACCATATATATAGAAATTTTGGATTTTGCTTCTCGTTATCGTTTTGGGAACATGAGATTTTATTTTATAATAAATAAAGAAGTTAGCAGTGGCTATTAATAATTAGACGAGGGCAATGGTGTGAAGGAAAAGGGAAGGAGGAGGGAAAGCAAGGGGATGATGTCAGTCCCAGACCATGTGAATTGCTTTGCAGGCTCTAAGTTTTCTTTGCTTTGTCCCCAAACCATACCCACATGTAGGGCACTGTGTCCTCTTTATTTTCTATAATAACTTGGCTTAGCTACCACATCTACAAACAGCTCCTAGCTCGGCACCTTCCATGGAGCCTCGAATTTATGTTGGTTTTTATTAATTCAACTTTATGGGATGCACTAATCATTATCAGACAGAGATGTTTAGGGAATTCTCTTTTCTTTTTTTATTTTATTTTATTTCTGAAGCCTTTTACCTCAAGAAATTAAGTGCCTTGCAATCAGGCAATCTTCATGCAGGCATCCACTAATAATAAAAATGGCATGTGATCATGTCCCCTCCCCCTCCCTCCCTCTCTCTCATCTGTGAACAAGAAACTTTGATTAGAAAATGGAGTCATGATAATAATAATAATTAGCATTATATTGTATCACATGATTAGGGAAGTTCTTAGCAAATAATCAACTGATTAGAATATAACAAGAAAGCATGAATGTAGCCTGTCAAGCAGTCATAGAATAAGAGGCAGGGAGTTGCTTATAGAACCAAGATTCGTGTTTTGGAGGTTTAAACCGGTTGGTAATGAGTGGGTTAGGTTTACTCCCATGTGATCTTTTAGGTTTGATCTGGACATTGATGATCTTTCGTTGAAAAAAAATCAAAAAAATCGATGTTAATGTTTAAAAACTGGTCTGAAAATACCCTTAACCTGCTCACTATCCCTCAAAGGGACAGTCCAAATCCAGCAACGAAAATTAGAGTTTGTGACTTGGAGGTTTCGTGTATAAACAATGGCGTCGTCGCATACAACTCTAACGCCGAGTCTCGTGAGCGTTGCGAGTTGCAATGAAACCAGAAGCTAATAATACCCTTCACGTCTCGCAGATGCATGCGCCATGAGACCACAAGTTCCGCACCAGTTATACAACAGATATGGAAACCACAATCCTTTACAGTATAAAATATACTCCAACCAGTACTTTGAACTCTTGAGATGTTAATTTGGCTCCTCTGCTCGGTGGGTTTTTGCTCTAGGCGTGATCAAATCGTGAAAAAGAAACTCCCTAGTAAGTGAACTAACATTGTCTCCATACAATGAGTATTGAACCTGCTCGGATTAGCTAGTTGACCCAGCACGATTTGAAACCTTACTTTGACTTCGTTTTAATTTCAAAACCAAAACACATTAACCTGGCTAATTATGGTTTACCTACTAATTAACTTTATCAAACTTAATCTATATTTAATCGGGTTAACAATGAGTTAAAAAATAAAATAATATTATTTTAATTAAAAAGATAATTAATTTAGATTGACATAATAATTTGGTGATTCAAGCCTTTTTTTTTTTATATAAGATGTCAAGTCAAGTCTTGCAATTATAATCAAGTGACTCTAGAGTACATTAGAATAATGTTATGACTATTTTATCTTTTGGTTATCTTATCTTTTTCCTTAGCTTCAAGGGTAGGATGATCTTTTTATTATAATATAAATGTTTTTTTGATGATTATACAGGATTATTTTGGTAATTAAATTTTTAAATACATGGTAAAATTACTAATACAATCCTTTAAAATAATTCAATGCCTTATGCACAAGGGTGTTTTTTGTATTTTCAAAATTTATAGAACAGTAAAATTACTACATTACCTTTACAATTCAAAATTTTTTAGTCTTGGATTCAGAAGCTTGTTTGTAATTTTATCATAGTTTGTTTGTTAATATTGTTTAGTTCTGAAAGCATTTTCAATTTTTGCACAAAAAAAAATGAAAAAGTTGCTAACGCGTACCTCGCACGTGTTAGCGCGTCATCCGCTAAGCCGCCTTCTGGTGGGGCGTGCGACTGGCTCTAGCAGTTATAACTGTGATTCTCCCACATCATTTAATACATCTCAGCATTCTCTTCCTCTATGGGTGGCGCGTGTAAGGTAGTTCGGCGTGTTTTAGCTTGAAATTGCTTTTTTTTTCTTTTCCTTCTCTTTCTTCCTTGGATTGTGTGTTAGCCATGCAAAAATTCATATAAGCTCTTCAATTTATTTTTTCTTTTGATTCAATTCCTCTTCTCTTATTTGCAATTATTTTATTTACATTGATTGTTTCTGATTGGAATTTATTTTCGATTTTATCCTTGATCATTTGATTTTTTTTTTAAATTTAGTCTTGATTCTTTTATTTTTTATTTGTTTTGAATTATTTTCTTGATTGATTTGTTTTTTTTTTTTTAATTCCATCCTGGACATTTATTTTCATTTAATTTTTATGTTAATTTAGTCCTAGTTCTTTTAAATGCTATTTTTTTTTAATTATTTTCATAATGAATTAGTTTTATACAATTTTCCCTAAACATTTAATCTCATTTGATTTTTTCCTAAATATTTAATTTTTATATCAAATTTAATCTTAATTCTATTAATTGATTTTTCTTTTTTCTTTTTTATCTCAATTTCATTCCTCAAGCTTTACTCTTTCACTTCAACCGAAGCACTCCAATTATAATGGAAGCCGCATATAAAGAAGAGGCTAAAGATTTGGGGACAAAATTTCTTTGGCCACATCCTCCATTTCCTTTAGTTGATGATTCCATGATTTTTCATGCTTCTCCTTTTTTCATGGGCAATTTTCAGGAGTATCTTCCGTATGATTATCACACTATCTGAGCAATCCACATCCTATGCACCTAAAAAACAAGTTAGATGAACAATTGATGCATACAACTACCCAATTACAGAGTCAGGTTCTTATCATGTGGCTGGCTCAATAGAGTGATGTCTCAGAGAAATTGATACAATAACAGTGACTGCTCAATGCAACCATGAACCTACATGTAGTTAAATGAAACTGAGAGATGGCTGTAACTTGTTTCACCATCAAAATGGGGAGTTAATTACAGAAGTTGGGAAACAAAAACCCTCACATATTCATACGACATTCAACACCATCTGTCAAACATCCTCATCTCCATTCTCCACAGCAATAACAAGATCAAACTCCATCAATAGACACGGAAGTAGAGCAAGAACTATGAATTCTACAGTCATTAAACTTCTGTCTTTTTGTTTACAAACCATTCCTCAATGAAAAGCTAAAACTGGCAATTTTCCAACCTTCCAATAATAGCGGGTGTAGATTTGAGTTGTAACTCTATAATGTTTGAATTCAGGCAAAAGTAGTACTAAAAGGTTAGACATTTGTCGCTAAATTATCCCTCCAAGACCCTAAAACCACAAGACATTGACTAGATAATAACTTTCAAAACCTTTTTCTTAGTTTTCTAAGGTTTCTTTTAAATAATGCCAGATCTGGTCCTATCTGCACTACCGAAACCAGCTCAAGCAAGTTCAGGTGCATAAAGATACAATGAAGAGGCTAGACCTGAGCAAACAATAGTCTACCCTGCACGCTATGTAACCAGTGGGGCAACGAAACTAAAAAGACTTTTCCAAAAAAAATAAACGGGAAGTACAAAAGGCATGATTGGAATTCAGAATAGAAACGCAACTGAAATACTTTGAACAAAGGTATGAACTAGCATAAATTATTGACTTCATTGCGTTACCAATCTGAACAATAATAATAACATACATGTCCCAGTCTACATCTTCATTTATAAGCCCCTATACTCTACCAACATCTTAAGCTAGCCATGAGGGCACCAATATCGTTGAGGAGCTGTGGCTTGATTCTAATGGTTTTGTGCATTCTATGGATACCTTCAAAGGTATCATCGTCTGAAAACAAGGTGACCCCAATTTATGACCCAAGGGATATAGAGCAGAGGTTTGAAGACTGGCTGGCCCGATATGGCAGAGAATATGAGACGAATGGTCACTGTGTTTTGGAATATACCAATCTAATGTTCAGTTCATTGACTACATCAATTCTCAATCAATTCTCAAAACTTATCCTTCAGGCTCACTGACAACAAATTTGCAGCCCTAACAAATGAAGAGTTCAAATTTACCTGCCTGGGTTTTCAGAGTAATAGACAGACAGCTAAAAAGATAAACAACAGGTGCAGGGTGCGAAAATAGCACAGAGTTGCCAGCTGCAGTAGATTGGAGGAAGAAAGGTGCTGTGACTCCTATCAAGGATCAAGGTCAATGTGGTATGAGTTTTTCCTATCAAGGATCAAGGTCAATGTGGTATGAGTTTTTCTCATTCAAGTTCATTTAATTGCTAGTTGTCAGTTCTTATCTCAAATCATTTTCAATAAGAACAGCTGATGCTAGTTTCTTTCCAACACAAGAAGTTGTTGGGCTTTCTCTGCAGTGGCAGCTGTGGAAGGCATCAACAAAATCAAGACAGGAAAATTAGTATCTCTGTCAGAACAAGAGCTCATGGAATGTGACGTTAGCAGTGATACCCAGGGCTGTGAAGGCGGAGACATGAAGATAACATTTCAATACATCAAAAAGATTGGTGGAATCACAACCAAAAATGACTACCCTTACAAAGGAAAAGACGGCACCTGTCAGAAAAAGAAAACTAGGGACCATGCAGTGAAAATAAGCGGTTATGAAGCAGTACCTGCCAATAATTAGAATAGAGTACAAGCTGCAGTTGCCCAGCAACCTGTCTCTGTTGCAATTGACGCTGGTAATTTTGAATTTCAACTCTATTCCAGTGGTATCTTCAGTGGCTCCTGTGCGGATCAACTCAACCATGGAGTAGCAGCAGCTGGTTGTGGTGAATCTAGGGGTAGAGAATATTGGCTTGTGAAAAACTCTTGGGGCAGAGACTGGGGTGAATCAGCTACATTAGGATGAGACGTGGTTCTGGAAATAAGAAAGGTATCTGTGGCATTGCCATGGAGCCCAGCTATCCAGTCAAGTAGTAGGCAGTCCTTTAAGTGTATCAACCAGATCCAAATTGTAACATGATGGATGTTAGATTAACAAGATGCTTCATGATGCTGTTTACATATGTAATTCAAAGAAAGATGTTATTGGAAAGCTGAACTTATTAATAATTGAGATTCACTGGAAGCATGCTACTGCAAATGTGTGGCAAAAGCATAAGTGGGCGACAACTGCGCCATATATGGAATAGAGATGACAAAATGGTCCTTGAGGGAGAATTAGTTTTCGATGCACAGTCATTGTTTCTAACTCGACGTCCCCAGCTTTTGTTCTGTATTCCCTAGTAATCTAAACATACTATTGTCTTCTTTGTCTGTGATTTAAAGAGAGAAAAAAAGGATTTACATTTTGGAAAATTGAGACAGTATGCCTTGTTTATGTGCTGGATGTTTGTCAATATAAAAATAAACAAAAACAAATTGAGTGCAGCGGTTAAAAAAAAAAAGAAACATGCTTTTTTGGAGAGAGAAATAGTTTTGGGAATTGCATTGCATATTTAATTAAAAATTAAATGATAGATCAATTATTATTTCATTTTTTAATATTTTAATATTAATTAGATTTTTATCTTGAAATAAATCGAGGTTTATATATTTCATTAAAGCAACTATATTCTACAGTAACGTCCAAACATTGCTCTCAAAAGTTGTCTTTGCAACAAATTTTATGAATATCTTCCTTTATATCAGCAAATCTTAGATTTTCTTCCTCGTCTTTTTTCTTTTCTGTGAAATTGAGAAACTAAGATTGATTACGTCCCATCTCCTGCCCATACAGCTTAAACAAATGCACAAGAGCAAAATTTGGAATTAAAATTGAAGGTGAATCAACAAAAGCTTCATGACAATTCAGATTTCAAACAGAGTATGACATCAAGCTGAAGAAAGATAGGAACCCAGTCAACTAATTAAGTCACATTAATCTCACTTGGGTGCCCTTCAAAAACAGAGTGGAAAAGATGCAGGATGGGGAAACTACAAACTGATGCATAGATTCATTTCATTTTATTTTATTTTAGAGAATATTGGTTCTGATTTGCATTTAATCAAACAAAAAAAAAGGATAATTAAACTATTTGCCTTGAGCTACAGCTTGGAGCTATATATTGCAGGAAATGAGGCTAAATAATAGCCCACTGATAGAAGGTTGGGGGCACTATTCCTCCAGAAATAATCTCAACTAATAACCAATGGATACTTGTGGTATATAGAATCACACCTAAGCAATGAAATGAACAATATCAACAACGTGGATTCTGTAAGAGAAAGGAACATGAACGAACTCCAATACCTACCACTAGTGATTTGGGACAGGGAAGAAGTGAAATAAAGGGGAAAACCATAGAATTTCTAAATTCAAATTTATCTACAAATAGAGAAACTAATTATGTGAGTTTAGCATTATTCAGTCAGCAGAATTTTGAATTGCAACAAATAGAAAACTTGCATTGAACACTTCTTAACTACCAAAATCCAACCCCGATATCCAGATGATCATGCAATTGGCATGATTCATCAAGAAATAAGAAATAATGCTTCAGTCTATATATAGGAACTTTAAGTAAATACAAAATTATGCATTGGTAACAACACGCACCAGTAAGTTTCAACTCCATCACCCTCTTGTCCATTTTGTGAGAGAATGACCGAATGGCCGCCATGGATTAGCTGTCTCGAGGTGATAAAATGTTGGTGCTGCTAACAAAAAGAAAATCTGAAGTCTATATGAGCCATCACAGAAGATGCACGAGTTCAGTTCTCTAAGAAGCCTCAGTATCAAACACCAAAAAAGAAACTATGAACTTAATGCTGCAAATCTTTCTCTCACATTACAAGCAAGCTTCCATTCACCAGCATCAATCAATCCCTCAACCACCTTTTGCCTCACCTTGATATAAGGTATAAACCCTTTCTCTGTCATTCCCATCACAACTTTCGCGGCCAAAAAAAAATCTTTACACTCCAAACATCCCTCAACTACCAACTCATAACTCTCAAACCCAACACCGTACCCTTCCTTCTCCAGGAACTCAATCATCTCACCAGCTTTCCTCATCTCTCTATTCGCCCTCAACGCTGCCAATACTTTCACCACTACTCCCTGCCTAGGACACAATCTCATTCTCACCACCATTTCCTTCATCATCTCAATTGCATCGTCACATTTTCTAACTCTACACATTGCACCAATAGCAATCCCATAACTTTCCCAATCAGGAAAACAACCCACTTGTTTCATACCCTTCAAGACTTTCACTGCCTCGATCAACTGATCAACATTACATAAAGACAACACAATATAATTACACAAACCACAATCAGGATTATACCCAATAGACTTCATTTCCATTAGAATGTCACCAACTGACTGACCTTCACGCCGGCGATCAAGCCAAGCAGAAGAGAGAGAAACATGTGTTTGAGGCACAGGTAAGCACCCAGAACGAAGAGTGCATTGGATTATAGCAAGAGAAAGAGAGAAAAGATTGGAATTTTGAAGGGTATATGAGAGAAGAGAGCTATAAACTATAGAGTTTCGAAAGCGGGGTCTAATGGGGATCAAAGATTGGATGATTTCATCAATGACTTGAGTCCTGAGATTAAAAGGGAAGGTAGAGAGGAAAGAAAAAGGACTTGGGTTGTTGTTAGATTGTTTAAAGGAGTCGAAAAGGTCAGGGAATTTTGAGTAGGATTTGCATTCAACTGCTGCTTTGAGGGTTTCTTCAAGTGGTGTATGTGAGGTAGAGAGTGTACGAAACTGAAGGAGGATTTTACTGTAAGGAAGAAGAGATTTACTCAGCTTTGTTGCTAGATTTGTCATCTGTAAATGAATCAAAATAATGATTCAAACTGAACTAAAATTAAATCTCGACATGGGAATATTATCAAGCAGGTTGTGGCCGTGGGCATGAAAAACAAGCAGTGGACCCGCTAAGGGTTTTTAGCCGGCGAAACATTGCCACAAGACACTCTATTATAGACATTATGTCAAATCAGTCCCTGCAGAAATAATTCGGTTAAATCAACTCTTGCACTTCCAATGTTGCACTTGTCAATACATTATGTTCAACTATCTATGGTAATGTTTGGCTTCATGGTAACTATTTTTTAAAATAATTTTTATTTAGAAATATATTATAATAATATTTTTTTTTTTTTTTAATATAAATACATCAAAAGATTAAAAAAATAATAAAAAAATAAATTAAATTTTTTAAAAAACATGGTTAAATCGCAAAAACAAATATTATTTAACTCTCTAGTAGTAACTTCCCATTAGGTTGACAACACATATTAATTGGAAACTTTTTATAAGAAAAAACTTAAATCAAACACAAAATAATAAAGATTTATTATTGATAAATACCTTATATTTTTCTCAAATTTATTTTTGGTATTTAGTTTTGGAATTAGAATCCTTATCATTAATATTTGTTTGTGTTCATTTTTTGGAAGAAAGTAGAAGTTAAATATCAAAATTAAATCCAATAGTTATTCCCCAATACTACAAAATATTAATTCATATTATTCCAATATCATTATAAATAAATAAAAATTAATGAAATATTTACTCGTGTCAACATTAATGTCATTTTTTTTTTGTGCTGACAACAAGTTTTATTACAAATGTTACAAAAAAAAATCTATATTCAAGTAATTTAGTAAATAGTTTAATGCATGATTTTATATATTAACAAAAAAAAAACATGTGTATTCAAGCAATTTTGCAAAGAATCACTTGCTAAGATGATATAAATATTTAAGTATGCATGATTTTATTTACCAACTTGAAATTGAAATTAGAATTTAATAATGTAAAAGTAGACATACTAAAAAGAAAATATATATAAAATAACTTATTCTTTTAATTTTTGTTGTCATAATATTACTAAAATTCTAACAATGGGTATGAAATTGATTAATTTCCAAATTTAAGCACTTAAACGAAATCATATTTATAGTTTCAGGACTGATTTGTAGTTTTCCTTAAATTAACACCCCTCATGGGACAAACAAAACCCAAGAAAAATCTAGGCTAAAATGCAGAAGCAAGCCCAACCTAGCTAGTAGAGACAGCAGAACTGCCAAAGACAACAGTAGAGACAGCGGAGTAGCCATGGCCACAGAGCTTGAAGAACTAGTGGGCTTTCTGTCTTCTCCTTCCCCGCCTGTAAGAGTCTCTCTGCTCTTTCCTTTTCTTTCTTTCGTGGCTTTTTTTTCTTTGATGAATATTAATTAGTGGAATAAAAATATTTATAGGTGAAGAAGGCAGCTGTTGAAATTGTTCGAGACTTAACTGGGTCCGAAGATGGGTTACTGTCTCTTTCCAAGTATGCCAGTACTGTGCTTCCTTCATTATCTCAGCTACTTAAGGAAAAAAAGGTCGCTAATATCAATTATCATTTACAAATTACAAAAGTTACATGATTTGATAATTTTCTTGAATGTAACATTGCTGTTAATAATCCCGTCGGATTGGCCTAGTGGTTATTGGGCAAGGACTTACTTGAGTTGTCCGGTTTAAGCATATGTTTTGAGTTTCATTCATAGTGCTGTTACGTGCGTGCATTTCCATGTTGGAAGATTCTAAGTGCAGTTGTGAAAGTGGGACTGCATTTACCCCCGCATTCTCAAGAGCAGCTGGCCTCAAATGTGCGGGGATTGCAAAGATGATGGCATGATGCACTTAGCAAAGTCTTCCATTAGTAGGGTTATCATAGGTTTGTGTTTATATATTGGCCTGAGAAAAGAATAAACTTTGGATTAATGGAATTTTATCTAATATGTTTCAGGAGGTTTCTGAACCAGCAGCAGAAGCTCTTATAAATCTTTCACTCAACTCGAATTTAGCTGCGAAGATGGTTGAAATGGGAATGATTAAAACAGCAATGGATGTATTGTATAAACCAGATAGTAGCATAACTCGGTTGTTGGTGATGCTACTAGTTAACCTCACTCAATTGGATTCTGGAATTGTGGCCTTGCTTCAGGTACTTTTCAGCAAAAAAAATTAAATTGTATTTCTTGATTTTGGGAATTAATGGCTCCCATAATGTTTCTTCATTACACTTTCTGGAGAGATGAGTGTTTTGTTTCCCATGATCACCATATAAAAAATAGTAACAAGAAATGGTTGTAACTTCACTTGCTTATTAGATTGAGGATGAGAAAATGCAAGGACTATTCGTTATGAAGCTGGTGAGATCATTTGGTAGATCCTCTGATGAAACTAGAGGTTTGTTTTACTTCTTATCAACTTGAGTTTATTATATGAGTCAGATAATGTATCCAAATTTAAATTCATATATTCACATGTTACTTATCAAATTGAGTTCTAGCAATACACTTAATTGGTGTATAGCATACTTAAAAAATGGATAGCAAAGTTGTTTTTCTTTAGCTTATCCATCTACTCTGTGTCTTCATATCTTTTATATTATGCATACTTTTTGTATGCTGCAATGTTTTTTTGGCACTTAATGCCATGTGTATGGCAGATGATCCATTTGATCATGTTGGTTCAATTCTTGTGAACATTTCAAAGAAAGAAGCTGGAAGGAAGATGTTACTAGACTCTAAGAGAGGGTTGCTGAAGCAGATTCTCCGCCAATTTGATTCAACAAGTCCATTACGGAAGAAAGGGGTATGCATAAATTATTAATTCTAACTGCCAAGGTTTCTTCTAGAGTTCTCTTCAACATTTTAGGTATCTGTTTATGCAAGAAAAATGTAGGGGATGAATTTTGCAAGCAATTTCTGATATGTGGATGTATTTTGGTCCAAGTCCTCCATTTCTTTGTTCTTCTAATAATAATGAATTACTCTAAATTTGAATTCTATCTGGCCAATTCTACATATTTGTTCAAGTGACCTGGTATTATATGTGTCTGAATTTTTGTGCTCTTTGGGACCCATTTTTAGGAGAAATGCTACAATATAGCCCTTTATTTTCTTTAGATATTTATCAACCTTTTCTTCTTTTGGCATATTTAAATATTTCTTTTTGTTCAAGAACTTCTGCATCTAGATGTATTAGCCAATGACAGCAAATTGTTCCATCCTTCTAGTGCTGATCCTCTTTTAATTGTTGTTCTCTGTTGCTGCTGCTGCCCCTATTGATGAGTTTAGGATGTAAGAAAAAAATTTCGAATACCTTAGGACGGGTTTGAGATTGGTAATACTTGAAGTGCTTAAATTCAATTTCCAATAGAAGTATTTTTGTAGGTACCCTATCTGTTGCCTTCTTAGTTCAGGGTGACCTTGAATGGCTGACCGCAACCAAGATAAATAGAGTCAAACTTCATTGCTTGGTGGGATTGTTTTTTCTTACAGGTCTCTGGAACACTCCGCAACTGTTGTTTTGAAGCTGAGAATCAACTTCAGAATTTTCTTTTGATATCTGAGTTTCTTTGGCCAGCTCTACTTCTTCCTGTTGCTGGTAAAAAGGTACCTATGTTACCTCTGTCTTGATCTTATGGAGTTTGTCACTCATTTTAAGTGCTATGCTTCAATAAAACACTAGTGTAGAGTGATGCATGCTTTTTCATAAGTAATTAAGTTTTCTTTCATGTTTCAACCATAGAATAGAATAGGGAGGAAAACCAGAAAAGAATGTAATTAAATTTTATTTCATGTTTCAACCATAGTGTTGGGAGAGAGTGCGAGGGAACCAAAAAATAGTTGTTAGTTGAAGCACATAACCTACAAGATGTTTCAATTTCTAAGCACATCACCCATGAAATAGTTTTATGCTATTATCCATTCAGTTTGAAAATATAAGTTTGTGCTCATAATTACATGGCTAAAGGCAGCATTATAGCAGTTGACAACTAATGATCTATATCCTCTACAGCAAATCTACACATGCAAAACTAGTTGACAGTTTTGAGTTCCCTTGTGATATGGATTTTCTATGAGCTATCCATCATAAAACACCTCTCTTTGGGATGCTAATGTGCCAAATATTTTCATAGTGTAGAAAGAGATTTAACATCAAACTTGCCACACCCTTGAGGTCTAACACATGTCCTTGTCACTGGATTCTCAAGAATAGGAACCATTGAAATACTAAAAAAAAGCTCCCACTGTCTCTAATTTGCAATCTTGTGTCCAACAAATAAGTTGAGAGATGCATGATAGCAAATTGTTAATAATAGTCATCATGCATGTAAATATGTTTATGTATATAGTTCTCTGCCTATATTGATTGCAATTTTTCTGTCTGCCTTGTTTCTTGTTTTAGTATATTGAAAAAGCTCATGAACTCTTTTTTTTTATTAATCTGGTTTGTCTTCCCAGATATATAGTGAACAAGACACATCAAAAATGCCTCTTGAGCTTGGCAGTGCACTCTCAATTGAGCGCGAACCATGGGATGATCCTGAAATTCGTGTTGAAGCATTGGAATCTATTTACTTGATCATAGTACAGGTAAAATTACAGGCATTCTGTTTTTCCTTTTCTGACAGGAAGTGTGTAGGTCAAATTTTGTTTTGGCGTTACCATTCAATGAGCAAGAAGACTTTGAATAGCTCAAAAATTTCAAAAACAAACTATGGAGCCTTACATTAGACCCTATTGAACGGCTGGCTTTAGATTTAAACAACTTTTCAATTAGTTGTCTGGTCACACAGTTGTAGACAAATCTGGCATGACTTAGTTATTTCCTTGCTTTTAAGTCGATATGTTTTAGGTAAATTAGCAAGACTGCTCCTGAGGTATAGTAACTTATAATCTCCACCATCCAATTTATGTAAAAACTCGTGTTCAGTTAAAATTAATACAGTTTCCTTTTCCTTGTATTTTCTTTTTCTTTTTTTCCTTTTGGTTTTTAATCAGAGAAATCAGTTTTTGGTGTTTTATTATGCTCTTATCAGCTTAGTTCTTGCGCATCCTTCCATAACATTGCAGGAGGCAGGTCTAAGAGCCTTATGGTCTGTGAATGGACCACGTATATTACAAGTTGGATACGAAGATGAGGAAGATCCTAAAGTAATGGAAGCATATGAACGAGTTGGGTCGTTGGTATGTTAATCCCCGTTTGTGCTTTTACTGCAGTGTTTTCTTCTACTTGTTTTTTTGCGTCTTATTCCGACTATTCAATTTGCAGCTGGTTCATGGCTGTGGGACAGAGGAACCCTCCACTGAGACATCAAAATGATAGTCGGTTTGTGTAAGATCTGAACCAAATTGGTATCAGGCTGATTTTTGCTGTCATCTGCCAGCGGACTGGAAAATGTTACCTAAAGTGTTCATTGAACTCGAGCTATTTTTGGTGATGGAGGTGTCCAGGATAATATGCTTGTAGTCTGTTAGAGAACAGTTCCTATAAAATTAAAAAAAAAAAAAAAGAAGCTAGAAAAGCAGGTATCTGGTGGTCTATATTAGAAACTGCGGTACCCGTGGTTTGCTTCTTTTAAGTGAATAAAGGAATCCTTTTGTTAAAGTTAAAATTCCAGAAAAAAGAAAGTTATGTAAACGTCTTATTTTAACCAATATATAACATTGTTTTGCATCACAATATTATATCAATTTATTTTGAGAGTTCAGAGGGAAAGAATGATATATTTAGCTCATATTTTGTTCACTCAGAGGGAAAGAATGATATATTTAGCTTATATTTGTTTGTTTTTAAATTTAAATAATTTTTTTAAAAAAAAAAATTTTAGATTATTTTAATATAATGTATTTTAAATATGAATTTTAAAATATTTTAATTAATGATGTAAATTAATATATTTCTAAATAAAAAATATTTTAAAAAACAATTGCTATTATTATTTTTAAACACCCTACATCATAGTGGCATTAGTGCACATGTTTGTTATGGGATCGTTCTTGCCGAGGAAAAACTCCAGCGAACCAGCATTCCATGTCTCATCTAGGCCTTAGAAACTAGTGAAAAATCACTAGTTTCATGGCAGCGATGCTATTTCAGGGGCAATTCATGGCGGATAAAAGCAAAAAAATAAAAAATAAAAAAAAAAGAGGAAAAGGTGGAGCAAAAAATGTTGGAGTGCAACTCCATCTACTAACAAGAGCCAAAGATAAGCCTAAATCCAGCATGCCTCTGCGTTCTCATTCAGAGGTGTATGCTACAAAATATGAAAAATCTTGAAGAGCATTCATGCTCAAGTCATTTCATTAACCAAAGCCTTTTAAACTTAACCCATGTTAAGTATATACAATGCATTAGATTGCTTGACATAACCTGTTATTTCCTCAATAACATATGCTCTTGTATATTTAGTGTAACTTATACATCAACCTCCATATCAAGTTCAAATCCTGTCAAGCTCGGTTGATGAATGTCTTGTATAAAGAAAAAATGCCCCTAGGCAAAGGCTGGTCTTGCAATAACAACTGGAACAAATCTATGGAACCTGCAATTGGTGATATGGGAACAAGGATAAATGCATAAACCATGATGTGGGAATTTAGAATTTTGAGATGCCAAGCAGAACTAAAAGTGCAGAAGGGCGAGCTTTACCAGAGACATTGGGGGGATGCTGCTGTTTTCTTCAATGGTAACGCCTTTTTTTGGACTTGATCCGCCGGTTGAATATTCTGTCAATCACTACACAGCCAAGGATAACCACCTGTAGGATGATTATCACCTTCAATCCTGGTAAGAATAAGTGCAAGCTCATTTATTATATTATTCTCCCTACACTTTAATATAATATGTATATCATCACTGCTTATACCTCTAGCCTTCTGTAATAATTCCTCCGAAATAAGTCCCTTTTTCGGTTCTTTCAGATCAATACGGGAGATATAATTTCCAGCCCTGTACTCCAAATTTCCTCCCATGACGCAGGTGCGGGGGCAATTGATGCCACTATCATATTCATCACTTCCATCACAGCAATCTACAGTTAATAATTTGATATTCACAGACATGAGAGCAAATCTAAGTTCCATTTAACCAGATGAAAAGGTAAACTTCAGATTAAAAGGTAAACTTTATATAGATACATCAATGAGTATAAATGACTTGAACGCCAACCAGACCATTTGAGCCAAAATCAGTTATTAGCAAGACGAAAAAGAAAAAAAGGCATTGAGGAGCAGTTACAATACCCTGAGAGTCGTACCATTACTATTCCATAACTCTAGTTGATCCTTTGATAGACCATGAAAAAATCGATGAGGTTCTAGGTAACAAGTCATCCAATTGCAGAAACCAGCACAGCAATCATGTTAAGTGCATTAATGAGGCAAGTAGACCATCAAAACAAATGATTCACTAGAATGCCTCCCAAAGTCGTAACTAGACAATCAAAAATCAATGCAAGATGCTTAATCATTAACATGGGGTGAAAATATCTCGTATAGAAGCCGCAGGCAAATATCTGGATCGAGAATGGAAGGGAAAGAAAGCAGTTCCTCTCCTTTTCTTACCGCAAATTTGATCATTTACACGGGATGAAAAAATAAAATTAGGTGTACTTCCCGCATTCTTGCAATAAAATTTTCCTCTTGGGCAGGCTGAAGTTCCTGCATACAAATCAAAATCACAGCCAACATGACTGAGTGAGAAGGCATGGAATGCTAAGAGAATATAACCCATAATCAATAAACAAAAGGCTCATGCATAGTAAGGATGGAAAGAGAGGGATGGAAGAGTCACACATTCAATTTGTACAATCTGTATATTCATCCATGAAGTTGAGACAACAAGATATTGCTCTGAACAAAGTGCCAAACTTCTTGAATTCCCAGTGCAAATATGCAATATCAACACAAAGCAAAGATTTTAGACCCATCAACTAAAGGATCAAACTTTACCATTGTACAAGCATATGCAAATCAAATCATATTTCCAAAGCTTCACATTTCAATTATGAGTCAGTAAGTCAAACCCCCATGGCAAATCCACTCTTCTCAATCAAAATAGTGCAAATGGAAAATAAATTACTAACTTAATACCAGGCTCATCGGTCCCATCAAGACAATCACAGAAATTATCATTAAGACGGTCTCTGCTGAATGACTTTGATCCATCCTTGCACTTTATGACCTGTGGACCAAAGTACTTCTCATCTGCACAAGTCATCAAACTTAGCATAAAAACAAAAAAAATCAAAACTTTACATGAAATTGACAATAATAAGAAAACTGAAGATCTGGGTTTTGAAGAGAAAAACAAAAAGGATATTTATATACAGAGATAGAGGTACCTAAAGGGTGGATGCCCAGAAGAGGTGAAAAAGAGTGAACAGAGGGTACAAGGAAATACAAGGAGATGATAAAAGGAATCAAGTTGTTGGCATTAGTACAAAGGGGAGTTGCCTCCATGATTCTTGGAAGATTTTGAAGTTCAATTGGGGTTGCATTACAACATCATGGGCTGTGGCTTCTCTTGTCTAACCCTAACTTTTGAGGGAGTGGAAGTGAGTTTTGAACTTGCGACTTCTTCAAGTCAAGCTTTTCGTCTTTTGCATTTGGAGTGTTGTTTTTTTTATTTTTTTAATATATTTCATTTGTATTTAATTATTTATTTATGTAAGGATTTATTGAGATTTTTATAATGTTTTTCCATCCCTCGATTTGCTCCTATGTTTACGTCAAAAAAGAACAAAAGAAAATATTTTCTATTTATTTTCCATTACTTAATAAAATATTCTGTAGAATTCAGTTTATGCTTCCACAACATGCAACAAATTCTGAGAAATTGCTTACATTGCTACTCAAAATCAAATATACTGTGATTTAATTGTTTGATTTCATTAGGATTTAAAGATAAGAGAAAAAAAAAATTAAAGACAAATTCCTTCAAAAAAAAACATTTGAACCTACTAAAACTAATGATAAAAAAAAATCTTCATTATGGGCAAGAAGAGAATATTAGTCTTGAAACTGTGGGTAGAGATAAGCTAATTTCGTTAATTAGTTGCTAATCAAAATCACTTGATATATGCTTATCAGTTATATAATATCTCATCAACTGTTCTTGGATGGATATATATATATATATATATATATATATATATATATATATATATATATATATATATATTGTAGAGTATATTAATATATCAATTAATACATATGGTTTAATTAAGATCAAACAATAGATTCTGACTCCTGGGAATTTCTATATTCTCAAAGACTTAATTAGCAAAAAAAAAAAAAGTGCATAAATTAATGTGGTTTGATTTAAATCTCTCATTAATTAATGTTGTTTACATGAAAATATATAATCCATGTTTTTAACATTAAAATATTTATAAAAAAACAGCACTGTTCTGAATTTCTATTTTATACATATATGTTTTTTTTTTACTAAATAAATTAAAGATTAGAGAGGACGCAGGGAACAATGAGGAAATCTCTGCCTTCAGACAAGGTAGGAAAAGAAACGAATTAAACTCTGCTGTCTTGGCCGGTTCAAGGTGGTTAGCTATGAATATATATCCTCCTGTGTTCTCTTCTGCATGCCCAAGCTTAGCAAGAAGGATCTATGGTCCATCTTCTTCTCCGATGAAGAGTGTGTTGTCCATTGGTTTGCCATTCAATGAACCAAATTGTCCTAAACACAAAACACAGATGATATTATATCCCATTTTGAATTCAGGGAAAAAAAAAATATCATAATGCAATGATAGAATCCTTTTGTGATTTGTGAACAGCCCATTCTAAGTAAAAGCATGCATGTGCTTAGATATGTATTATGATATTTTGGGAGTGCGGTAAGGTTGTTTTTTAAAGTATTTTTCACTTAAAAATACATTAAAATAATGTTTTTTTAACTTATTTTTTACATCAGTTTATCAAAACGATCCAAAATCACTAAAAAAAATAATTTAAAGCAAAAAAAATCAAATTTTAATAAAAAAACAGGTTCAACCTCAATTCCAAACAGAGTCTAACTAAAAATATATCAAAATAGTTTTATTTTTTATTTTTAACATCAGCATATCAAAACCATCAAAAAATACTAGAAAAACATTAAATTGATGTTTTTTCAAGTAAAACAACATTTAAAAACAAAAGTTACCAAACTATCACACACTTCTCAATATATTAAATTAATTAAAAGCGACTAAAAAGGAGGATAGAATTGTAGAGTGGGAACTTTGAAAAGTGAGGAATTGGAAATTAACAAGGATTCAGTAATGTAACATATATAATCTCTTGTTAATTACTTTCAAGTTTCAATTACAAAACAAGTGTTCAGATTCATGGGTTACAAGTATTTGAACTATGTTTTTGTTCTAGTGGTGCTTTTGATGAAGTTTTATCTTGAAAGCTTGCTTACAATTGCAAGCGGTAAGAATCAAAATGTGATCCAATATTTGTTTTTTCTCGAAGAATTAATAACATAAAAGGTAAAGAAGTTCACAAACGCTTCAGGACTGCTTCACGAGGGATCACTCGCGCGCATGCATATCTCATCACTATGAAATTAATTAGTGAAACCCTAATGATTCAGAGAGTAATACGAGGATAAACCACAAATGCATATTTCCTGATCAAGAAAATACTTGCTGACAGTAATTACACCAAATACCTGTGTGTGAGCACGCTTGCATGCGTCCTCACTCGTGCTTACACGCATGTGTGTAGATAGATAATTACCTGGATGGTAATATTGTTGTTGATTAAATCCATTGACCGAAAAGGGATGCGGCGGCGGCGAAGGCTGGATTGGAAGAAGAAGAGAGGTAGCATCTCTTTCTGGGTTTGATTTGTCTTGGCCGCGCACAAACTGCCAGGGATAACTATGCGGGACTGAATCAACAATCAAACTCGAATTGTCATGGCCATAATTTGCCATGTTGTTGTTAGCCAATCCTCCTCCAATGCCGTTCCCCCTATTATTTATCCCATGAGTAGCATTCCATGCAAGTAGCAGAGGCTGTTTGTTATACGCTGCGCCGCCTTGTCGCTGCCTTAATATGTTTTGGTTTGGCATTGGAGTTTGCATTTTGTACAGCTCAAGTTCTTCCTGTATTTTCTTAAACTTTCCATAACAACCTAAAACGGGATCATCTTGTCTGCAAGATGCCTCCCACACCAGCGAGTCCGCCGTCTCCTTCTGTCTCTCTTTATCGACATCTTTCACTAATTTAATCACATTGCTAACACCAAAAACCTTATGGACAGCTTGGAACTCCTGCATTCTCTCCGCCGGAAAATATGGTGCCAATACGCAATCCTCCGCGCACCTCTTTCGCTGATGCTTGCACGATGAGCATGCCTGATGCATCGCGACACGGTTGCTGCTGTCTCTACCTCTTTGCATCCTTAAAAACCAAACACTATATCAAGAAACCACACAAAAACAATAGCAGAGACGAACAATTCTTTTTCATGAAATTAACATGCGCATAGCATCAAAGAACGAAGAAATCAAACCAATCAACACATACCCTATTCACCAAAAGAACCAATACATGCCCTAGCACACTAACGAATAGAAATAAGGAAGGAAATCAAGCCTTACATGTAAAGAATTCTTTTCTTTTCTTGTGTGTGCGCGTGGGCTAAGTGAAACCGAGATGTTTGTATAAATATATAATACTATATGTTACACAAGAAGATGAAGAACAAATTGTAGTCTAATCTGTCTAGGGCACACATGAAAAGATGGCAGGCCACCGTAAAAGAGACAAAGGGATGTAGTTTAGAGTGGTTGATTAGGGTTTAGGTAGCTCATATGAAGATTAAGAAGTATAAGTAATTAATACTAAACCTGTCGCAAAGGTAGTTTTATAATAGGTAATTCAAATCTAATTAAGCCTGTATTAATCATAATGTGGCTATTTAAGAAATAATCTAGACATTCAAGGAAAGTGCATTATTCTTCAATGAGCCAACATGGGCTTATATTAAATAAATAGCTCTTTACAGGAAAAAAAAAATTATGTACAAATTTGTTTTTAATTTCCAGTATTGCTTAATAGTACCACGTGGCAAGACCCTATTTGTCGATTATCATCATAATCATGAATCCGTAGTTATAAAATCTGATTGGTTAATTTGATGGGTTCACTCCGAACCAATCTCTAATTGGCACAGAAATATGAGACTAAAAGAATTAAAAATAAAAAAAAAATCTAAATTTTTAATTGGCAACTACATCTAGTTAATTACCTAATTACTTTGCTTTGCGAGCCGTAAAAAGAATTAAGAGAGAATTTTACCACAAAAGTGTCAGACAAAAAATTTGTGTTACCCTAGAGATATATATAGAGATTAGAGACCGAGAAGCAATTAAATTTTGATGGTATAGTTAGATTATTAAAAATAAATTTTAAATGTTCATATTGTTATTCATAAAAGAAAATCTCCACTGGCACTAGTAGAATTCTTAGATTTATAAGTGGAATTTTCTGTTAGTATTTATATTATTATTTCATCGACAATGAATTTATTAATGGGCTCACAAATGAAAATACTCTGTTAGTAAAACTCTAATCGATAATTTTTGGGTCGGTGAGTCCCTCGGTAATTTTATTACCAATGGATTTACTAATGAGAAAGTGTGTCAAATTTATTTTTTTACCCGTTTTATTTTGTTGGTATTTTTCCTAGAAAGTTTGCCATATAATAGACATAAATACCACATGCAATTCTTTTAGTGATTAAACAGTGACAATAATATTTATAGTAATTTTTTTCCAACTCTTTAAAATATACCGACAAACTTAATATGTCGGTAATACTGTCAGTAATTATTTAAAAATATTTTAAAAATATCTATTTAACAGAAGTAGAAAATTAAATAGTACTTCTCAATAATACTAAAAAATAAACAATAAAAAAAATAAATAAATCAACTAAAAAATATTTTCACCTAACCTAGAAAACCTGTTCTATATATAACCCATAATCCAGCAACAAATAAATTAATTTAATTGAAATTGAACAAAAGAATTGAAAAATAAATCCAACAAAATTGATCTCATATAAAAACAAATTATACAACAACATTCATACAATTATTAAAAATAAGAAAATTTTAAAATAAAATAAAAAACAAATATAATGCAAAAAAAAAACACAAAAAAAGAAGAAAAAATAAAAATCTTACCTTAGTTTAATTGCGAGTGAAGTTGAGAAGAGAAAAGAAAAAAACAACAAATTCATAAAGTATATTAATTTAAAATAATTGAGAAGAGAAAAGAAAAGGAGAGGAGAAAATACATGCGCGTGGAGGAGAAGAGAAGAGAAAAAAAGAAAAGGACATTGGTGTTTTTTAAAGAAAGAAAAGAAGAAGAAGAAGAAGAAGAAGAAGAGGCGCGTCTATTATAAAACGAGAGATTCTTGTTTTTTTATAGGAGCATTTTACCAATGGTTTTACTGATGGATAATTAAATATTAATATTTTTAATCATTTTATTGATGATTCTATTGATATTATTTAATTTAAATTTAAATTTTAATCGAAAATTTTCAGAAACCCTTCAAATATCACCAACGACTTTTCAATTCGTCGGTGATTTAGTCTGTAATATTTAATTTAAATTTTTAATTTAATCAAAAATTTTCAGAAACCCCCCAAATATCACCAACGACTTTTCAACCAATCGGTGATTTCGTCTGTAATATTTAATTTAAATTTTCAGAAACCCTCCAATATCGCCAATAACTTTTCAATTCGTTAGTGATTATGTCTTTAAAGAACAATAATTAACAATTCAATTGAGAAGCGAACAATTTTAGAGCTCTGTGGAAAATACCTACAGAATTAATCTGTCGGTTATCTCATATGTAATTGACAACATGAATAGTGCAATTAAGAAGTGAACAGTTTCAGAGCTCTTTGTAATATACTAGCGAAATTAATCTGTCGGTGATACCTTCTGTAATTAACATAGGGAATAGTGTCAGGGAGAAGGGAACAATTTACCGACGGGTTCACGGACGGATTTTAGCAACAATATTAATACCATCAGTAATGACGTTGTATAAATAACATGTCATCATACCGAAAGAATAGTTTCGTCTGTGTTTATCGATGGATATAACGAGGAAGTATTCTATTAGTAAAATTTACTGCAATTTACTGACAGAAACATTTTATCGATGTTTCTGTTTGTATTTACTAATTTTTTGGTTGTGTGGGAACATATTATTTACGATAAAATAAAATATATAGTTTGCTTAAAATAAAATTTAATACTAGGAGCTTTTAGATTATATTGCGATATCTATTAAGACAAATATACATTAAAAAAAATCAGGATTATTTTTACTTTTACTTTTACTTTTTTAATCTTTTGCAAAGAGTACCAAGTTTTCCATCTGAAAAAGGCATGTCTCCATATTTTTTAAAATAGAATTTAATATACCTTACATGGGGAAAAATCACTTCAATTTTCTAAAATTAATTAAGCAATATAACAACAATTTGCTTACCCAACATTTATCTGAAACTTTTAAGTATCTTACATAAGAAAAAATAGGCTGAAATCTCGAACTAGTGTTGGATAATTAAATTTTTTAAATCAAGACTAGTCTTGTTACCTGAGTAACACATCAAATTAATATATTTGTATTTGAAAATATAGTAATTGTTTTTAAAAGGTTTTTTATTTGAAAATATATTAAAATAATATATTTTTTTATTATTTAAAAATTATTTTTTATACTAAAACATCAAAATAATCTGAAAATATGAAAAAATAATTTCAAAGCTAATTTTTAAAAAAAATTTACCCAAATAGAAAGCACAGTGCTAAAAATAGCTATGGAAAACTTGTCACCTGCTATGTATTAAACAACATCAAACATTACATACTCCCCCAGTTCAAAATTCAATCCCCACATACGCATGAAATTAGGTATTTTTTTTTTAGTTTCTTTGAATAGTTCATCCATAATATTCAAATCAGATACATGCAAATCCGTGGAAGAAGAGACCAAGATTTTACCATTTAAATCTTGGATCATAAGGGACAAAGTCACTTGCCATCCAGTTCAAATTAAAACAATCACTGGATAATTGGGCAAGCATTTCTCATGTGATAAATCTCTCCATAATTAGTTGATGCTTGTATCACAATTTTCTTAATTATGCCATGGAAAATGTTATTTGTTTATCAAAAGTAAGCTTTAGAGTGCAAATGCATGCTAGTGACCAGCCCATTGTCACACTTGGTTATAAATTTGTCCACTAATAATGGTGACACCCACAAAAAGGTGGCTCTCTCCTCTGCTGTCTGCTCTGTTACCCTGCTGTGCATTGATTTCTCCATACAATCGAGCTGAAGCTCTCACACGTAAGAGTCATGGACGAATCATTCAATCAAGAGACGAAGTGTCTAAAGATCGACTTGGTGGCATGGAGGCCCCGTGCCTCCATAGGCCAATGACTCCATAGGACTTGCTTTTTCACTTGGGGTTTTGTATCTTACTCTAATTCCTACATTCATGATAATAATTTGTCTAGCTAAGCAATGTGTGTATATTTTTCCATAGTATTCATGATTCAATATAACTCCCTTGTCCAACACTTAACCAACTAACACTAGCACCAAACACTCCCTTTGTTAGTGTCTTTAGCCCTCGGCCTTCCCCTTAAAGAAACAGAAAGCCATTTGTGCAATCATGGTGAAAGCAAAGAAAGTCCAGCTAAAGTTGGGTAGTGCTGCTTAGTTGCTCAACCTTATTAAAAGCCTACCTCACCTTACCCTCCCCTCCATTCCTATTCAAATTTCAAACCCAACACAGCATATCCGCTCTCTCTCATTCTTTCGAGTCTTTTTGGATCTTTGTGAAAGGTAGGTAAAAGATACATACTCCTTGATTATACCCTTTACCTTCCTGTATGAATGGAATAAGTGGGTGAAGAAAACAAGGAGATCAGGTAGCTAGTCCCAGAAAATGAGCACAGCTAGGTTCATCAAGTGTGTCACTGTTGGGGATGGAGCTGTTGGCAAGACATGCATGCTCATCTCTTACACTAGCAACACCTTCCCTACTGTAAGGATTAAACATTATTATTATGTCTCGTGCTTCTCCTTCTTCTTCTTCTTCTTCTTCTTCTTCCTATCATGAATGGACTTCACACTTGTAATTATGATGTTTGAATTTCCATGTTTCGTGTTGTGATTATACCCTTTTTGGTGTTGTTTTGATAGGATTATGTGCCTACAGTGTTTGACAACTTCAGTGCTAATGTGGTGGTTGATGGCAGCACAGTTAACCTTGGATTATGGGACACTGCAGGTTAGTTTGCTTTGTTTTCTGGGGTTTAATTCTTGTAGCTGCCATTAACTTTTCAAGCAGAGAACAAGAGATTACTAAACTATTCTGAAGATCTCTGAAAACAGGTGGTACTAAAGTCTATTCAATTTGTGTATTCAGGACAGGAGGATTATAACAGGTTGAGGCCTCTGAGTTATAGAGGTGCTGATGTGTTCTTATTGGCGTTCTCTCTAATCAGCAAAGCTAGCTATGAGAACATTGCCAAGAAGGTTTGATTTACCATTGTCAATTCTGTTTTGCACGTTTGGATGATTGAGTTTGATTCTTTAAAAAAAATCAATTTTTTAATTTGGTTTTTCTCTCTTTATCATTTTTTTGGTCCCAGTGGATTTCTGAACTAAGGCACTATGCCCCAACTGTGCCAGTCGTGCTTGTGGGAACCAAACTTGGTAAGATCAATTTTAGTACCTTTTATGTTTTTTTCTTTTCTCATGTTGGATTTAATGTCAGAAAGATGTAATGGACTGCAGATTTACGAAACGATAAGCAATATTTGATAGATCATCCCGGCGCTACACCAATCACAACTGCTCAGGCAAGTTGCATACAAACTGGTTTTCTTTCTTGCAACCAATTGAATAAAAATAACTGTTTTTTCCCCACTTTATGAATCAACTCGACAATTTTCACTTTGAGCAGGGGGAGGAACTAAAGAAGATGATTGGTGCTGCTGTCTACATAGAGTGCAGCTCCAAGACTCAGCAGGTTAGCCCACCTACTACGATTTCTAGATAACTGTTGTGTTAGCCTTTTCTAGATATAGTACAAAGAGAAGAAATGTCTCTAGCTAACATTTCTATACGAATTATGAATAGAGCCATACTCTAACTACATCAAATTGATGAAAAGTCAGAGAATAAGTCTATTATCCAACAACTCAAGATTTCCGTATCACTTGTCTTTAATTTTCCTCTCACTTCTCAGCCATCAATCTGGCCTTAATTAAAATTCAGTTAGAAGTCATTTTCCTTGCACTCACAGCCCAACGGACTCAGTAAGTTATAATTAATGCCAACTATTTGCTTTTCGGTCTAGGAAGAACAACTTTACACTGCTTCATAGGCCAATGTTTCCAGATTTTAGCAGGTAGCCGCTTGTAGGACTACTAATAATTGATAGCTTTAACTGTAGCTTAACTTAATGTTGTATGTCTGATTCCCAGAATGTGAAGGCTGTCTTTGATGCTGCAATCAAGGTTGTTTTGCAGCCTCCGAGGCCAAAGAAAAGGAGACAGAAGCGTAGGCCACCATGTGTGTTTCTCTAAATCAAATTTCAGCTATCAGTTTCTTCCATGTGAAATGAAATCTTCATGACTCTGCCAAGTCATGAGCCTGTATGACTTGGTAGAGTCATGATAGAATTTCTGTTTGCCAGTTCTCTCTGGGCCTTTATTGCTTTCTTGTAATGCAACATGTTCCTATCAAGTATTACTATTTCTGCTTTCATGTATTGGATGGTAAAATTTGTGCATCAAAACACTATATAAGATTATGATCTCTAAAATGTTATTACCAATCTACACGAAAATGCCCTAGTGGATGTGAAGCTGTCCCGTCAAACTCACCAAAGCATGAATTATGCACAGCAGAAGAAGGCTGTGTTGATAGTGGTGGACAATACAGCAAATATTGCACTCCAGAAATCTTACTGAAGTGCTAAGCATTACTGCAAATATCTTGCTCTCTTTGAATGGATTAGCAGAAGGTTTTTTCTTCAGAGAGGGCAAGAACATGGGAGAAATCTATATTTTGTTTTTTGTTATAAAGGAGAAGATCGAATTCGAGATCTAGGGAGACCCTAATGTTTATCAAGTGTATTTGTTTTTTCGTTTAAAAACTTTTTTTTGATTTTTTTATCATATTAACTGAAATTAAAAATAAATTTAAAAAAATAAAAAAAAATTATTTTAATATATTTTTAAATATAAATTATTTTTAAAAATAAAGAATATCAAGACTAAAAAAAAAAAAACTCAGTTTCCTAAGCTTCCTCTTCTTTAGTTAAAAATGCATTTTTTCCTCTACCTTAAAAAAAATGCAATATGCATTTTAAATGAAAGAAAATGCTATGTAATGTATTTAAATATATTCATCAATGTCTTTTTTTTTTTTTTTTTAATTTTAAACTAGTTTGATCCTGCGCTTCATTGTGGGAAGAAACTTTTTTTTTCTCAATGCAAAAAAACTAAAAGGGAATAATTTTTTTATCATTAAAAAATATTTTAATTAAAAATTAAAAATTTTAGTGTGTTTAATAAAATAAATTGAAAGTTATATATGTCAATAAATGATAATAAATATGTTGATTCCAATAAAAAAAATAGTTAAGAAGTTGAGATGAAAATATTATTTCTTAGATGAAAGTTAAATGTTTGTTTCAGTTTAGATTTTTAAAATTTTAACTATTTTGAGTTAATAAAATTTTATTTTATTTTATTAAATTAAATATTAATTTAATATTAAAACTTATTATTAATATTACAAGAACCTTGTATAAAATTAACCGAAACAAAACATCCATCTCAATTAAAATATCAACTTCAAAGTATTAAATTGAGAACAAACAAATCAAGTGATAAAAAAAATTAAAAAAAAATTATGGGTAATTATTGCATCCCATGGTAGATTATATATTTCTTTTATATTGTATTTTTATTGTTTTTTTATTCCTCCGTGTATTTATAATTATAAACATTATTTTATAATTTACAAAACATTAATTTTATAAAATCACACTATAATTATTAAATTGAAAGTAAAAATACCCAATAAAAAAAAGATAAAAATGAAAAAAAATAAGACTTGAATGAAAAAAAAAAAAGTTGAGGTGGTTAAAAAAAATAATAATAACCGTACTCCAAAACCCTTTCTGCCTTTCATGTCTCAAAATCCTGGGAAAAAAAAAATCCCAAGTAACTCTTAAACCCTACATAGAACCACATCTCAAGCACCGAAGACATCACCAAAACCTCGGTGTCTGTTTTACCATTTTTTTCTCGCTTTACTACTCAAACAAATGGTAGCTCCACTCCTCCGTTCTCTCTGGTCCACCACCAGAAAACCCTTTTCCCCGCGCGCCACCCTTTTCCCCCGCTTCCTCTCCACCGCCTCCGCAACCTCTGCCACTACAGCACCAAATCCATCCTTGGATCCAAGTAGACTAAGAAACGTTGCTGTCATAGCTCATGTCGATCATGGGAAGACAACATTAATGGATCGGTTGCTGAGGCAGTGTGGAGCTGATATACCCCATGAGAGAGCCATGGATTCTATAAGCCTCGAACGTGAGAGAGGAATCACTATAGCCTCAAAGGTCACTCATTTTTTTGTTTTTAATTGTTACCCAATTCAGTATTTTCGTTCAGTAACATTTTTATTTTCAGAAAAATCCTTTTTTTGAAGATATTTTTCTTCAGTATTGTTGTCTATGTAATAAGATTTATGCAATTTGTTTAGTTTTATGCTTGTTAGGTACCTCTAGTTTTGAACTGTCAGTGAAGTGGAAGTCTTTCGTATTTGATGTTTGTTTCTGATGAAGGAATTGTTGTTTGCAGGTTACAGCAATTTCATGGAAGGAGAATGAGCTAAACATGGTCGATACACCGGGACATGCTGATTTTGGTGGAGAGGTATGCCTTCTTTTGGTTTTATTTTTAGGACTATTGTTGGGTTCTCAGGAGTTAAATACAATAGAATTAGTGTTGTTATAGAAGGATTGATTTTATTTTAGAAGTCAATTATGCTATTTTTCATGTGTATTGTATCTTACTTATTCATAAGTTCTGATGATAATAGGTTGAGCGGGTTGTTGGGATGGTTGAAGGAGCAATTTTAGTTGTAGATGCGGGTGAAGGTCCACTTGCACAGACAAAATTTGTTCTTGCTAAAGCGTTGAAGTACGGTCTACGTCCTATTCTACTTTTGAACAAAGTAGATCGACCTGCAGGTTAGATTGAATTCTTTTTAAGATTTCATTTTATGAAAAGTTGATTGTTTTGCTGTTACATGATCTTTCCATCATGTAATGGGAGTTTTTAAATAGGGAATCAGAAGCAAACTTAAAGTTTCAAGCTGCTTATCTATTGCTTACACACAGTGTTGATCCTTTTGTGTATTTTTATACAAAACCTTCTAACTAGCAAATGGATTCTCATGTTATTGGTCCTCATTTGTGCAGTTTCTGAGGAGAGGTGCAATGAAGTTGAGAGCTTAGTATTCGATCTGTTTGCAAATCTTGGAGCTACAGGTGAAAGAAAAATGGGAAACTGAAAACTTAAATGATTTTTTCACCATCTTGATTGATACAGTGGAATGAACTCTCAATTTAATAACTTCCTTTTGCTTTAGAGGAGCAGTTGGATTTTCCTGTTCTTTATGCTTCTGCTAAAGAAGGATGGGCATCCTCCTCCTTCACCAAAGATCCTCCCGCTGATGTGAAGAATATGTCACAATTGCTTGATGCCATCATAAGACATGTTCCTCCACCAACAGCTAACCTTGATGCCCCTTTTCAGATGCTGGTTGGTGTTCATCACTAATAGATGCATTAAATTGAACACCTGAATGTGGCATGTATGCTTGTGTGCATTTGTGCATTTCTTCTTTCGGCCTTGAACTGCATGTATGTATCTTATATGCACACTCGTGTTTGTGTGCATATTGTATCATAGGAATTTAGTTTTATTTTCATATTTCTTTTCTTCTCTTGTTCAAATATCCAAACCTGCATCCTGTCCCACCCATCGTACACTATTTAGCATAAGCAAGAGACATAGTTGATGGTATTTCTCTGTATGTATTATGTGAAACTAAGAGCAGATTTAGGATAGCCCTGATGCTGGAATCTATGTTAGAATTTGGATGGCCTAGGTGAAATCATACAGCATTGCCACTTGTTAATAAGTGAATAGAAGTGATTAGGATGATAGTTGTACACAAAATAACTATTAAGCATAAGCAAGAGACATAGTTGATGGTATTTCTCCGTACGTATTATGTGAAACTAAGAGCAGATTTAGGATAGCCCTGATGCTGGAATCTATGTTAGAATTTGGATGGCCTAGGTGAAATCATACAACATTGCAACTTGTTAATAAGTGAATAGAAGTGATTAGGATGATAGCTGTACACAATATAACTAGCTGAAGCTGCAAGAAAAATGAAGAACGAGGAAAAAAGGAAATAGATAGATAAACCTAGCATGAATCTGGAGTCTTAGGATTATTCAACATCTTTCAAAGGGAATGATGCACTATAGATATTTCAAAATTGTTTAGATTACTAGGAAGTAAAGCCTGTCAGATAAGAATCCAGGTCCGTACATTTGAAAAGAAAAAGATCTTGTTGCCATTTTCCCCAAACTCATTATAGTGTTGTTCCCCCCCTTAAATATTTAGGTTCTTTTCATGTTCTCAATTAATAAACTAGATTTGCGTTTCAGGTTTCCATGATGGAAAAAGATTTTTATCTTGGAAGAATCTTAACTGGGCGTGTTTTTTCTGGAGCTGTTCGTGTTGGAGACAGAATTCATGGACTACGGAGCACAGATTCTGGGGTTACAAAAATTGAAGAAGGAAAGGTTTATATCTAATTTTAAATGCTTTTGAAGAAATGCCTTGTTCTTAAATAATTAAAAGTTAACTACATAGATAGTTCGTGAAGCTTCATGCAGCAGCTATTTATTTCTTCAGTTCAGCCTGTCATTGGATCTGAACAAAAAGTTTCATTTCCTTTTAACCCAAATAAAAGTTTCACTTTTTGGGTGGTTGCAGAAAAGCTTCAATGCTCAATATTCGGACTCATTTTTTATAAATTCTAGTAAAGATTTTCTTGTCTATCCATTTCTGATTCCATTCCAACTGTTATTAAGTTTCAGCAACCCCAAGTACTTGCATCTCTTTTTTTCTTACCACTCAGTGACAAACGCCACTAGCATCATTAAGAACTTTTATTCAACTCCATTGAAATCATGAAATCTGGTAAACTAGTTATGCTGAAAAATGCATGGCTGGCATTGGTTCTGAACATAACATTACTTAAATAGCTCAGGTTGGATACTTAATTCTTCAGAATTGTATTTTAAGATGTTACCAGTTCTATGTAATATGCCATAACTTACTGTAGCAATGCTATGATTGCGCTGTTTAGCGGTTGTGATAATTTGTAACTTTCATCTTCTATCTTGTAGGTTACAAAGCTAATGAAAAAGAAGGGTACAAGCATGGCTCTGATTGATAGCGCTGGAGCTGGTGATATAATATCAATGGCTGGGATGGCTAGTCCAGTAATAGGCCACACAGTAGCTAATGTGGAGGTATACTGCTAGTTTGTTTGCACAGTGTCAGTGGGGTGTTTTGCCATTTATGCATAACATTTTTGTTGTTTGGAAAAATAACTGAATATATACCACTTTGTTTTAGCACAGAATTCTTGATTACATACCTGCTCATGGCTGCATGTTAGCAGATTATTGTTTACTTCTTTTCTTTCAAATAGCATAAGCAACTACCTTATGTATGACAAATTGAAATGATTGCCAAGGCTTTCTTTCATTCATGCTTTAGTTACAGTATTATGTACATCATCGTGAGCACCTTTTGTGTAAAACCACCAATAAGATCACCAAAACAAAGAGAACTGATTCTCTCAAAGAAACTCAAGTTTATTTTATTCAATGTTCAACAATCAAACTGAATGTCTGGTTGGGTGTTTATTTATAGGCACCCAAACAAAAAAAAGAAGAAGAGGAAAACCTAATAGAATTACTAAGTAGATATGGAAACTAAATCCCTAACTACCTACTAAATATAAATGCTAATACTTATCTGATCATCCATCATATAGGCTTATGTATGCCTTTTAATCTTTATGGTCTTTGCCCCTGAATTTAAGTGATTTCTTGTACTTTTCTTGAATTCAGCATGATCTGATTTTTTCTTTACATGAAACAATGATGATATTTTATAAGTACCATGCCAATTAAAAGGCTAACAGCTGGGTTTAATCTAAATTAGTCATGATGGTATCTGCTAGGTTATGACTGCATTGCCAACTGTTGAGCTAGATCCTCCGACCATCTCTATGACTTTTGGTGTCAATGACTCCCCTCTTGCTGGTCGAGATGGAACCCATGTAAGTGTTTCACTTTTCTTTTCTGTCATAATGTGTAATGTCTGTAAATCAATATATATATATATATATATATATATATATTCTGTCATAATGTGTGTGTGTGTGTGTGTGTATATCACGTATAAGGTGGAGAATCACACTTGAAAATGACTTTTATATATATTTTAATTAATTGTGGATTGTCTTCTTTGGATTTTTCTTATATGAACTTCGCGGGATTTTAAAGCCACTTTGGGAAGTAGATTGACAAATCAATTTCCTGTTTGCGAAGCATGCTTATTTGCTTCTCTTCTGACAAATAGGCAGATAAAGATCTCTTTGTTTTGGATTTTTTTTTTCTGATAGGAGACTTGATTTCTTGATAGGTATAAAGGATTAGCATCTCATGTACTTCTAACAATGAAGACTTGTTGCATTCATGTATCTTCTTCAATGTAACAGAGCTTTTTTCCCCATTGTCCCACTAAAGAAAAAAATGCACATAAATTAGAACATGTTGTCAAATTATGGAGTGATGCTCAGAAGAGTATCCAAGATGTTATCCCTTGCTCTTTCCCATCCTCAAGCCTTTTCTATCTCTTTAGATTTTTCTTTGGAAGATATTAGAAGGAATTTCATAATGTTACTGGTCATGGCACTACGAGAGTGTCATCAATAATGCCATCATAGTTTTCCCTGTTGAATTATTTTAACACCTTACAAGATGTCATGTTGATTCCATATTGTTTTGCTTGACATCAATTTAGGGCAACCATTATATTTATTTATGTTTCAATGTTATCCACTGCACAAGAAGTAATTGTGTACTTCTTTACTTCTGTGTTTCTTATATGTTTTTAGCTGACTGGAGGGAAAATCGGTGATCGGTTAATGGCTGAAGCTGAAACTAATCTTGCCATCAATGTGCTTCCTGGCATTGGAGAGTCATATGAGGTTCAGGGAAGAGGAGAACTTCAACTTGGTTTGTTCTTCTTGACGCTAAATTGTGTGGTGCTATTTTATTTCATATTAAGCATAAAAAATTCACAGTACTAAGGTTTACAATGACATCAGTTTCATTTTCATGCGTCTCAAATTTCTGATAGCATGAATTGTAATATCTGTTGAACGTGGTTCTGACTTCAGATGTTTATGCTTTACAGGGATCTTGATTGAGAATATGAGACGTGAAGGATTTGAGCTGTCCGTCTCACCTCCTAGAGTCATGTGAGTTTGATTGTTAAATGAGGCACCAACTATTGCAATCTAATTTCCATTGCTATAGGGGGGACCATAACCAGGTGATGTCCCTTTTCTTATATATTTTGGACAATTTACTTTGTTGAATCAGGTATAAAACTGAGAATAAGGAGAAGCTTGAACCAATTGAAGAAGTGACCATTGAGGTAAGAATTCAAAATTATATGTGTAATGGTTTCCTTTCACAAGATTTGTGAGATTTTCACATATGATTTTATTTCAGATAAATGAAGAGCATGTTGGGTTAATAATGGAAGCTTTATCTCATAGACGAGCTGAGGTTCTTGATATGGGTCCTGTTCCTGGGCATGTTGGCAGGACTAGATTGTCCTTGACTTGTCCATCAAGGTCGGTGTATAACCTGTCTGCATGAGAGCATTTATTTTTTGGACACATTATGAATAATGGTTTTTTTTTTGTTGTTATACTTTCCTTCTGCACATTATGCATTTCATTGTAGGTATATATGCATATGTACAAATATGAGTAACTTAGCTTCTAGCGCCCCTTGGAACTTGGATACATTTTTTTCTGAAGTTTATTAATTTTTATCCAATTAATTCATATTTTGCTAAATTTATTGATTTTATCCAATAAGTTCATATTTTATGCTTTCAGTTTGAAATACCCCATGCTTGAGTTTTTATGTTGTGTGCTATAACATTCTCACATAAGTACAATCATTGGTTGCTTGAGCACATGGCATGATTCAATTATGTTGCAACTTAATCCTTTGATATCATGGGCCTAGTGACTTGTAATATAAGCTACTATTTGGAGTTATTGAGGGCCTTTTTTAACAGAAGGAGTTGCTGAATACTTGATTCAACTATGAACTATATCAAGCCACTAATTGTACAACATCCGTGTTTTTCTTTCATTGTGTTCTGCAGAGGCCTGGTTGGTTACAGAAGTGTGTTCAGCAGTGACACACGTGGAACTGGATTTATGCATCGTGCTTTCCTGAGTATGCTCTACTTGAGATTCTGTTTCCTTGTCTTTTTTCTTGGAAATTGTTTTATCCCTAGTGTGATGTAATTGGATCCCTAATTGATGTGGCAATTTTTTTTCTTACCTGACTCTGGTCCTAGTTTATCTGTGCTGGCCTCCCATATATAGTCCACAAATTCTAGTTTGGGAGGTTTCACTTGTAATCATTGTCTATGCTCATGGCTGTCCATTGTCCAGCTATACAAATGTGGGGGAAATTTTCAAGTCTTTCTAGAGTTAGGTTGGCTTGTTTTGGCAACAGGCTGTTGCCAGGGATCTCACAAATTTCATTCAATGCCAACTCAGAGCAAGTATGTTAACTTATTGAATTGTTTTTGATCCAAGAGAAATGCTAATGATTTCATGTGTAATACATCCATAATGTGGGTGCTACCGTACATCTATTACACGCCCTGATGTGATTCAGAAATGGCAGAACTTGCAACTTTCAACTTTCAACAGCCTTCCTATTCATACAAAATGTGCAAGATCTGACTCAAACACAGTTCAAAAGTTTTTCCCCATCTAGCATTAATCTCTATCTAAATTGTGAGCACTGGAAGAAAATTCCTGAGAACTAAATGCTTAATTTGCCTGCAGTGTTTTAAATTTCCCCCATATCCCAATATTTTGCTTAAGCTTTTTTTATTTACTCTTTCTATTGTACGGTGCTCATGTGGTTTATTTTGCAAACTGCAGCCTATGCAAAACATCGGGGCCCACTTGGAAATGTTAGAAAGGGAGTATTGGTATGTCTTCCTCATTCCTTTTTGTTTGAAATTGTATAATAGCCTAACTGTTATCATAATTGAGTGGAGATCGTCTTATGATTCAATCGAGGTTCTCCTCATTACTAATACATGGGGCATTATATATTTATGTGAACACTCTTACAGTATTGGGAAACTTTGCTAGCTAGGTGGCAATCAATCACCTTGTTGAGTGAGCATTAGCAACCTCCTTGTTGAGAGAGCATTAGCAACCTCCTTGTTTGTGCATACTCCATGTTTATGCATATAAATTGGTGTTATTCAGCATTAGTGGCTTTATTTGTACTTGTTACTCTTTCTCTTATAAATAACCCTTGACATTGATTTTTCCTGTAGACCCTATTGGTCCGGCTTGTTTATGAAGATGGGATTATTGGCTCATTGACACACCCCTCCCTAGTGTTTTTTTTTTTTTAACATCCACTCCCTAGATCCTGGTGACTTAGCGGAGTAATTAATTTCATTGAATGGTCTTACGTGACATGCTTATATCCTGTTTCTTGTGCCCTGTACTGGAATGAGCTTTTCAATACCCATTTAAGAATCTCATCTAAGGGGTATGGAGAAATTTTAAAACACTGCTGGCAGAGTCCTAATTTATATGCTGGAACATGTTTAATTGTCTGAGTATTCCATAAGTCTTTTTTTCCCTAGGAATCATGTGTTGGTAATAGAGACCTAATTTTTGTATGTTTTGCTCTTGTCATTGAAGTAAGAAGTTGTGTGTTTTTCTTACTACTATTTTTCTGTTCTGGACCTGATTTAATTTTGGTTGCTTGATTGAACAGGTATCGATGGGTTATGGTGCTATTACAGCCTATGCATTAACGAGTCTAGAACCTCGTGGAATACTCTTTGTTAGTCCTGGGATGGAGGTTGTTTTCTTACAAAAATGAAAACACTTACCTGTTTGTTTATCTTTCTGACTGTTGAATCTGTGTTTTTCTGAAACTAGTGAAGAAATGTTTTTTCATTTTCCCCGTGCTTCCTCATGTTAGACATGCATAGAGAAATTTAATTTCTGTTAAGATTACTCTTTTTTTAAGTCCTAATTCATAATAACTACGCGGTACTCCTTTGAAAATAGGTGCTCTCAAAAGATTCTGTTAATAATATAGATAGGATATCTCTCTCATGAACCATTTTTCATGCTATCAAGGCTTTACCATCTTGTCATTGCTCCAGGCACAAATGGGACTGACATGGAATGCACACGAGTCATGAAAAAGTTGATTATATCATAATTCATTCACTGTGCAGTTTTGGGCTGGTTGGTTATCCTAGGACAACGGCCATTTACTGGCAAAAAGTTGTTTTCAAAGGCATAAGGGTATCTGCTTACTTTTATATCCTTTATTTTGCAGACATATGATGGCATGATTGTGGGCGAACATTCAAGGGATACAGATCTTGATGTAAGAAGGATTTATGCCTCCCATGTTATCCATTTTCATTTACTGTTCAATGATACTAATTTTTTTTTCCTTAAACAGGTCAACCCAGTTAGGGCAAAGGAACTTAGTAACATGCGTGCTGCTGGCAAGGATGAGAATGTGAAACTCTCTCCACCTCGCTTGGTATGCAATTGGAAACTAATTCTTCTTCTTCTTCTTCTTCTTCTTCTTCTTCTTCTTCATGGTTAGGAAGTGAACAATTAGAAATCACTGAAGGAATAATCCAGGTATCCAGGTTGTGCACAAGTGTCACACCCAAGTAAACAAACAAAATGAGAAAAGACGAAGGATTGTTGGAAAATTTAAAAAATAAGAAACAAAACCTGGAAAAGAAAGCATGAAGAGTTACTGTTCAAGTGATTCTTAACTCTTTTTCCTCATACATGTACTGACTGTAAATGCATCTGGACAGGAGCAAAAGGGTTTTACAAGAACTTTACACAGATAGTATATCAGTTCTAGAGAACTTGTCTTGGGATTTTAGGACCATATGTATGAAGACCTGCTTTAATTTTTTAACTTTTACAGGTTTTAGAGATAACAGTAAAGTTTTCAAGCACAAATTGAAAGTACATCTGGATGGGAGTGAAGGATCATACTAGGACACCACAAATAGGACATCATTTTTATGGAACCTGTTCTAGAATACAAGTATCATACGTGTGAAAACCTACTTTGATGCTTTTCTGTTGAGTTTAACAGTTACAATTTTAACTCTGACAACACTTTGAAAGCAGTCTTGACACTTTCTATTAAGCTCTTGAACAAGAAATGTCCATTAAAAGTGAAGGGCTGTAGACAGCTTAGGCAGCTTTTTGCATGCTATGAATTAAAACTTCCCAGATCTACACGTGATTATTAACATCACAAAACAATTTTGTGCAGATGACGCTTGAAGAAGCCATTGGTTATGTAGCTTCCGATGAGCTTATTGAGGTACATTTCTCTTATTATTCTCTTTTCCTTTCTTGGTTGACATGGTCACAGGGGTAACTTTTTGCTCTGATTGTTTCTGGTATCAAATATCAGACCCCAGACTTACACTTAGTTTGCATATAACTCATGGTTCTTAAGAACTGGTTCAGAACTTCGTATCCATTTTCCTTTCGAATTCTGCTACCGCGAGCTCCTTCACATGCTGCTTAGCTGCATATTTTAGGTCCTGTATATTTTCATATGGCAGTGAACCTTTTTCCATAACGTGTCTGATACAATCTTTGCCCATGCAGGTCACACCTAAGACCATCCGGTTGAGAAAAAGATACCTGGAAGTTAACAAGCGTAAAACCATGAGTAAACGGCTGAAGGAGTGAAATCTATCGAGTGCACCAGAAGCTGTTAACCTGTTGTACTCGTTTTTTTGTCTGCCTCTATATAGGTAATGCTTGAAAATACCAAACTGACAAATAATACAGGAGATCTTGTGTTTTTGGTTTTGAAACAATAATGTCTGATAAATTCATCATATTGGTATGTACTGAAGAATCCTGCTGCTACTGCTGTTTCCAAGCTAAAGGTTAATCTAAAGGGGGAGCAATTTTCGAAGTTTCCAAGAATTTTCTATTGTACAAGGACCAATCTTTGAAATCATCTTCTTGATATATAATATGCCTTGTAGAAATGGAAAAACTTGAACGTTACATGTTCTTGTACCTTGTTGAATGAAAAGGAAAACGACAACGACAAACAATGTTGTCAACATCCCACTTTGGTGTTCACATCAGATTTTCATCTGGAAGTGTGATCCCCAAAGAAAAGTTGAAAATTGAACCGTTGAACATGATTAAGAAATTTAAAATTCATGATGGAGAACACGATTGGAAATCAATTTAGTAATGGGATTTTCAATTAATGGAAAACTAACGACCTTTCTGTGTACACCTCTTTTATTTTTTTGATGGGATTAAATAAATCCATGTTCATACTCTATGTTGATTGATTCCGCCATTTTGTGCTACACCTTTTCAAATATCTAGAAGGCTCGAAGCCAGGTGGTTAGCTTAAGGTGAATTGTAAATTTTCTCAAGAACTTTCAAAAATTGACCAGAAAAGAAAAATAATTATAAATAAACAAATAAAATTAATGAATGCATAGAAATCAGAAACAATGTTCAAAAAAAAAAAAACTATTTTTTTTTCTATTTTACTGTTCATCTCACGACGCCGTCTCTTTTGAATCAACTTTTAGGAGAAAATATTATATGCCCTCAGATTTTCTTTCTATTTTTTTTTATTATTAATTTGATGATTTTTATATATATATTTTTTAATTTTAAAAATATTTTATCAGGAAGGCATGACTCTGATGGACACGGGTTGCTTGTGAGATATTAAATATAATGTGAATAAATTTACACTTTATTTTTATTTTTTGAAAATCATTATAATTTCAAGACTCTTTTATTTTGGAGTTATTTTATTTCAAAACTCTAGTATATATAGTTACAGTAACTAGTTATTAGTTAATGAAACTTTTTTCCATTTTAATGTTAACTATATTGTTATATTGTAATGTAAATTTGTAATTAGAGTCGACTTATTTTTGTATTTTAGATTAATTTTTATATATTTTTAAATTATTTTAATATGTTAAATTTAAAAATTAAAAAAATATTATTTTAATATATTTTAAAATAAAAAATCACTAGTATCATGATTACAAATATATTCTAAAATCATTCTATAATAAAAAAATAAATTATTATAATTATAATAAATAAAAAAGAAGGAGGAGGAGGAAAATTCAACCTTAATATTTTATTGTTAAAGCTTGAGTCTCTCTCTTTCTCTCTCAAATCTGACATCATTTTTCTATACAAAACACACAAGAAGCTCCCTCCCTCGCTCCCTCCCTCCCTGGGATCTCTCAAAGAAAAAGCAAAGAATGGTCAACATTTTAAAATTCAAAAACTCTACAACACAGATCCACATATAACCCCACAACACAACAAGGCCAAAACTTTATTACTCTCCATTTCATTTCCTTTCCCGTATAACAAAAACAAGAAATTTAGCGAAGCAGATGGGTGCTTACAGGGCTGATGATGACTATGATTATCTATTCAAGGTAGTGTTAATAGGTGATTCTGGTGTTGGAAAATCCAATCTTTTGTCAAGATTTACGAAAAATGAATTCAGTTTGGAATCCAAATCCACTATTGGTGTTGAATTTGCCACTCGTAGTATCCATGTTGATGATAAAGTTGTCAAGGCTCAGATTTGGGACACTGCTGGCCAAGAAAGGTCTAATCTTTTTTTCTTAATCTCAAATCATGGATCTTTCTAGTTTTCTAACACGGGTTTTGTCTTGTTTTGTGAAATCTGCATTTGAGTTTATCAGATCTGTATGCCTTTAAGCGGTTTATGCTATAAAGTTTTGTTTTTTCTTTCTTTTCTGATTTGGGTTTTTGATACCTTAGTGTTTTTGCATATTGAAGATGGTAAAGGGTGTTAGTAGATTGCCATAATGTGCATTTTATTGGTAACTTGAGATCAAGTTCGTTATGATATGCTCTGGTTGTAGTTGTAGAGTAGTTAATGGCCTTCTTAATCTGCAATTTTTTTTTTGTTTTTGCATGAATGTAAAATGTACGTTATGGAAAATAAGATCAAAATGGGATTCCCATGCCAAAAATGTTAGGAGCTGAAATGACCTGAATTGGTCTATTTGGAGATTTAGAAGGTATGAAAAATAAATCTGATGTGTCTGAAACATCAAGAGATTCCACGAGATTTATTTTTCAGAAAGTAAACTCATACCTTCATGTTGAAATCATTAATGAAAGTCACATAATACCAAGAACCTCATACCTTCATGTTGAAATCATTAATGAAAGTCACATAATACCAAGAACCTCCAAGAGATTCCACGATGCCACTGAAGAAGGTTCCCATAAATTTGTGTTTACCAGTTCTAGCTTTCTTGGTCTTAAGTCTTGCCAACCTTTATGAAAATGAGCTTCTTCTGTTTTCCAGGAATACAACTTTCACAAATGTCTATATCAACATTTTTTTTAACTTCAACAGCTTTCCCTTCGACTGAAGTATCTTTATCCCCTTTTGACTCATATGACCAAGTCTATAGTGCTATAGTTGTGCCTGATTTTCTGCTTCAATAGAGGCAATGATGTCTACAAATCTTGTGGTCATATACGAGGTGCTGATTTTCTTTCCACGAGCCAAAACCATTGCTCCCTTCGATACTTTCCACATACCTCTAAAAAAAAAAGATTGAATGACCACTATCGTCAAGTTGTTCAATGGAGATCAGTTTCTTCTTTAATCCAGGAACATGTCTTACATTTTGTAAGTTCCATATAGATCCATTCATTGTCTTGATTTGCACATCTCTTATACCCACAATATCTATTGGTTGTCCATCAGCTAGATAGACTACACTGTGATCTCCAGCAACATAGTTTTGCATCATTTCATGGTGTGGTGTACAGTGAAATAAAACACTAGAATCAAGAATCCAATCATCTTGCACCTCATTAGTGGTAGCGTTCGCAGAGTTAGCCTCAGGTTTTTTTAGTTTTATGCAACTCCTTATGTAATGATTAGGTTTGCCACAATTCCAACATTCAACCTGCTTTCTAGGTCCAAACTTGCTTTTACATATCTTGATTTTGATCTGCCTCTGGATAAGCCTCTATCATGTCTTCTCCCTCGAATGTTGATGTTGAGAGCTGAACCTGAATTTTCACTGGAGTCTTTTCGCAAAGCACTTTTTCAGCCAAATTCAAATCTCGGATGTCATCATATTTTAGTTTGGATTTTCCGGCTAAGTTATTCACGGCTGTTCTCATACCTTCTCAACTGCTTGGAAGTGAAGCTAGCAAAATGAGTGCACGAATCTCATCATCAAACTCAATCTCAACAGATAACAATTGATTTGTGATGGTATTAAAGTTGTTGAGGTGTTGTGTAACAAAGGCGCCTTCTGTCATCTTCAAGTCAAACAACTTTTTCATCAATTGCACTTTATTATTTGTTGATGGCTTTTCATACATCCCAGACAAGGCTTTCATTAATCTTGCAGTGGATTTTTCTTTTGTAACGTTGTGAGCAACTCTTCTGGATAAGAATAGCTAGATAATGCCCAAAACTTGTCTATTAAGAATTAGTCACTCTTCATATTGCATATTCTCTGGTTTGCTCCCCAACAAAGGAAGATGAAGTTTCTTCCCATATAGATAGTCTTCAATTTGCATTTTCTAATATCCAAAATTTGTCCCATCAAAATTTTCAATTCCCACAGCCTTTATTTCATCTGTCATTTTTAATAATTTTAGAATTTGAATCTACTGAATCTGATTTCACGGTTGTGTCCGGAATGGCAAAAAACATTAGAAACAACTCTAAAATCACCCAAATCGGACTTTGGATGACTCAGATCTGATCAGTCAACTTTTGGACCAATCGACGGTGTAGATGAGGCCGCGTGTCGGATGAAACTGTATCTGCGCCACACTAGATCAAAACCCAACGGATGACATGGCGTTGATGATGTATCGTCCATGTAAGCAAACCAGACCCACCTTTGATGACGTGGCACAGTCGTGCGTCATTATCACTAACGTGGCATGTGTTGACGTGGATTGCTGGCTGGTCAGGTGATGTGGCGAATGACTGTGTGAAATGGTTGTGCTGGTTGATAACATGTTAGGTCAACCCGGTTCAGTTACGAGTGAAGAAGGAGTGTGGCGCGCGTGGGCAGTCCTGACGGCGGCGCTTGCTGTCGCGTTCAGGCATGCAGCACGTCGGTTCTTCACCGGAGTTTCACCAATGGATTTATCTCGTCTTCCCCTACACGATGATATGTTCAAAAACACGTTTTGAGAACTTTGATTACTGGGTTTGGATCAAACACCCTTCTTTTTCAAGAACAAGCTCTAATACCAGTTGTTAGGAAATTCCAGAAATCAAACACACACAAGTTTATGTGGTTCGGCAACTGGCTTATTCCACGGAGCTACTGATTTGTATTAACTAATCTTTGATACAATACAAATAAGGAGGAGGAGAAAAACTCTTCTCTACTCAACTCACTCTAGCTCTCTCTATCTTCTTCATTCTCAGCTCTTTATTGAGTTTATTTATAGACCAAGCTGGGAGCAAAGGCCATAAATCACGGCAGGATTTATGCCTTAAATTGAGCCTCGACCTTGTGCTAACCGGATATAAGTTATTCCCACTAGTATATAGTGGAAGTGGGCATTATTTGTCTCTATTTTACTAACAATAAGTTAGCAAACGAAGCATATGCTCCAATGCATTTGTATTTGCTAGCTTAGGAAAACGATACGTGTTCTTGGGTTGTGACGTCATCTACAATTTGTAGTGCTTCATGCATTTGACTTGGCTTCTATAAACAAGATTTATGAATGTTGTAATGCTACAACATTCATAACTTAATCAAATCACTAACAAAAAGGATAACGATCGACAGTGATGACGAAGACCATTTAGAGGTGCATTTTGTAATGTAAAGGCTTCAAATCCCTCAAAAATGGTGGTACATCTTCCTCGATCTCATATTGCGTTATGAGAATTGAAGACACTTGTTTGTTACATCTGCCAAAGACCGAGTTTAATTCCCAAGGTAGTTGGGGAATGTTAAGAGGTGTCTCCTAGGCTGTTTAAGTTGTTGTGTAATTAGCATTACATGATCTGGTCTTTCCTAGTAAAACCATAAAAGACTGAAGATCATGCTTCCATAACTTGGTGTGTGCTAAGGATCCCAAAACACCATGCGATGGAAGGAAAAAAATTCGACAAATACTTTTGACATGAACACTTATTTGTCCACTGATGTAAGAATTACAAGACACGGAGTGCCTATCTTCTCTTGGACGTGGTCCTCCAATGAGTAGTATTGTTATACTCTATAGACACTCTCCTAATAAATATTAACAAAAGCTACGGGAAGAAAAACCAATATAATGACTATTTTATTCTTTCTAAAAAAATCGATGAATTGATTATTTAAAGTAATATGGTTTTCTTTCAAAATCTGTCGGTTATTATTAGGTTAATGGAGATAACTTCGGTTTTTTTATATTTTTAAAATACGGTGAAATAATAAAATTATTTTTAAAAATAAAATTTATTTAACTTGTGTTAGTGGTTTTTTTTAATTTCTACTTTTTAAATAATAGTAAAATGACTAAATTACCTTTCAAAACAATTTTTTTTTATTTGGCACTCAAGGGCTTTTTGGTATTTTCATCCTAGTTTTTTAGTTATAATCAAATTGATTGAGGTGAAATTTGATATTTTTTATAAATATAGATATTATTTAAAAACAAAAACTAACTAACGCGTGTATTGCATGTGTCAGTGCGTCTATTGTGTTCTGGCGACACGTACGACAGATTTTGGAGGCCAAAGATGGCCTCCCTTGATATCGTTGGAATCATCTCAATGAACTCTCCATCCTAAAGCCACATTTAGCTTATTGACCTTTAATTTAACGCCGACGACAACCTTTTTTTCTTCTTATCTTTCTTAATCTCAATTTTCACATCTGACTCTCTAAATTCTCAAACAACCTTAATTTATTTTTCTTACATATTTGGTTGTTTTTTTGCATTACTATTTGTTTTATTTGAAATAATTCATAAAATTAAAAATGTTTTTTCAATCTCATCCTCCTTCGGTTTTTTCATCTGTCAAATTTTTCTTTATTCTTTTTATTGTTATTTTTTTAATTTGAGATATTTTTTAAATTGATTTTTCATACGATTTTATTCTCCTTTAGTTTTTGTTCACCCTATAAGACTTGATCATCATTTTTTTTATTGCTATTTTTTACTTTGATAAAAAATTTAAATTGATTTTTTTTTTCTAATTTCATCTTTCAACATTACATTAGTTGGGAATTAAGCTTATTGATTAAGCTCAAGTCTAGGATTTCATGAGTTGCAAGTTTTAGAGATTAACTCAGGTGTAGGTGATTCGCCTATTTTTTTTTCGTTTTTTAAAAATATTTTTTTCAAATTTTATCCTTCATCATTTATTTAATTGGAGGTTGACCTTCGTTATATTTTTTTATTTTCTTTCTATAGGATTTTCTCCTAATTTTGAAAATAATTTAGGTCATCTCAAGTCTTTTTATTTATCATTCTTTGTTAAATTTAGTTTTTTTAAAACATGCTTTTGAATTAAATTAAATTAATTGATTAAATATAAGCTTGAATCTCATTTCATGATATTTTATTTGGTTTGCTTTATGAGTCATTACTCTAGCAAAGACATGTGGTCTGTTTTGATGTCGTTATGCAGCCTTTTGATATGGCTTTAAAATATTTCAGTGAATTTTTCCTAATAGTGAGGAGGTGTCCACGACAAAATGAATGTAAGTTTCTAGTGAACTTTTCTTTCTTCTTTTTACGAGTATAATATTAGCTGCTCATTTTTTATAGTTAATTATTGTCATTTTTTTTGTTTCATTTATCTATTTTCATTGTTTATTTTTTTTATAATATTATTGAATTAACTAAACTTACTAGATTCAATCAAGTCAATGAGTCACGTTTTGGATTTTTCTTATTTCCTTAAAAATACTACCATTATCTAAACATTTTTTTATGTTAGAAAAAAAATGATATGTCCACAACATAGCATGGGACATCATTTTAATTACTAATATTAAAAATACCTCAAAAAAAATCCGAAGTACCTCATGAAACTTGTTTTTAATCTAAAATACCCTTTAATCTGTCAAAAAACCTAACATTAAACCAAATAGAAAAACGTTCTTGAGCAACATGGATTCCATTGATTTAAAAAAATATATAAAGTTATCTAATTATCAGGGGTATTCATGGGTATCGTTAGGTCATTAAGCCCAATCCATACGGTTATTTTTTGGACCTGAGTGTGTGTGTGTGTGTATTGGGTTAGGCTAGATTTTTTATGGATATTATAGATGTTCACAGATTAGGTTTATATTGTTAATTTTCATGGATTCGTATTTAGAGGTAAACCTACAATATGAATTATAAATTGAATTATAAATGGCACCTCCAATGTTAGGTTTGATTTTTATACCTTGTACCACCATTAACTCTCTTCTGTCATTTAGTAAAGAGGCAAGTTATTTTTTTATTACGTTTAAAATATAATAGGAAGCCCACTAACATGAACTTTGAAAATGAAACATCTCTAAATAAAATAAAATAAATCTACAATTTATAAACTATCAAATATAAAGAGAAAAAAATATAAAATATACAGATTGAGTCGGGTTGACTGAGTTTTAAAACTCTCAACCCTCCACTCAACCAACATATTCATTTCTTAGATTTTTTTTAATTCACTATCATCTATAACTTCCACATCATCAAATTTTGATGGATTGTATCTAATTACATGATGTAAACATTATAGATAATATTTTTTAACACCCCTATTGATTATATTAAAATTGTTATAATTTAATTGATTAAGAAAAAACAAAAACAGTATAATTTAATTTAAACAGGTAGAGTATTGGAATTATTTATGGTTGTTTAGGGCATCATGGACACCATCGATTTAACTAAGGGAAAAAAATAAAAGGTATGTGAAAATGGAAGGGAAACATACCCTACACATACCTAACATGAACAGATATTAAATTCTTAGCTGCCATGATTTTATCCTTTCCTAGACAGCCGTCACAGCCGTCACGTATATTCCCTCTCTCCCTGTTTCAAGAAATGACAGGGCCAGAGGAGACCCACCGAGATACACTCGTCAGAATCTGTTATCACATTGCCTTGCAGTTTCGTGCTCCAACCATATCGGGAGCGTCGTCGTTTCGGCCCAGCTCCCTATAGTGAAATTACACCTCTGTATAAGGGTGAAACAAAAATTTGACAAACCAATTAAACCAAGAAAATAAAAAAAAAATATTGAAAAAATCAAACCATAAAAAAAATTTAATTAAATCAATTAAAATATTTTAAAAAAATATTCGGTTCGGTTTGGTTTCAGTTTTATAAATCTAAAACTAAAAAACCTCAACCGAACCAGTTTAATTAAAACAAAATTGAAAATCCAAACAGCAAACAAGCTCACCAAAAGCCTAAAAAAATATAGTTTTTTCTATTTTTAATATAAAATAAATGAACTGAAACCAAACCGAATATAATCGAACCGATTGGTTGAATTTTGGTTTTTAATATAAAATAACTGAACCGAAATAGGTCGGTTGAAACCAGTTTCGATTCAATTTTGGTTTGATTTTTTTATTTTATAAAATTTTAGTTTGGTTATTTTTATCGAAGAAAACCGGACCAATCGAAAATAATTACTCATACCTCTATGTAGTGTTTATGACTGTAACACCTCGTGATAAAGAGAAATATATTAAAATAATATATTTTTTTAATTTTAAAATTTATTTTAGATATTAATCCATCAAAATGGAAAAAAAAATAATTTAAAAAATTTTTTTTTTCAAAATTGTTTTTACATTAAAATACAAATTGTACCTAGAAAAAAAAATAAAAAAGGAATCATTGACTTTTTATTAATAAAGAGAAAAGTTGACTTTAGACATCATAATTTGAAACTAGTTTCCACATTTTTTTAGTTATTATCATTAAGGAAAAAAAACTTTATTGATGGAAAATCTTTTTAGATGAACCGAAGAAAGGCAAAAGAAAGACCTATGTTGAGCTATTTATTTATTACTAGAGGTGAGTAAAAAAATTGAGAAAATTGAAAAAAATAATTGAAAAAACCGAATCTTGGAAAAAAATCTATTAAACAGATTAAAATTTTAAAAAAACCGGCTGGTTTGGTTCCGGTTTTATAAACCTAAAACTGAAAAAACCGAACTGAACTGAACTGAAAAAAACCCGAGGCAAAATGGCAAAAAACCAAGCCAAACCAAAAAAACTGAGCCAAACAGATTTGAACCGGTTTTTATCTTAAAAAACCAACCGAACTGAAACCGGTCAGTTTGAACCGGTTTCGGTTCGGTTCGGTTTTTTTTAAAGAAAAAATTTTCAGTTTGGTTACTTTTTTTTATAAAAACCAAACCGAACCGAAAATAATCACCCCTATTTATCACTCTATTATTAATTAATTTTTAAATCTTTTGATTTAGTTAGTTTTGCCTAAAAAGCTATAAAAACTAGATAGTATCATAATTTCATAAGTTAAAAGTAAATTTTCTTGTTCAATTAACACAGGATTTGCTCGAATTCATTCATAATATACCATAAAATGCAGTTTTATGATAAATAAGGATTTATTTCTGCATTGGATTGAAGCACTTTAAAATTATATATAAATTGGATGAAATCTCTTAGCTGTCACAGATAGCAAATGGATGGAAGAGCGAAAATGTCGATTTTTTAGGCAAAATTAATAAATCAGAAGAGTTTGAAACTTGATTGCGAATTGGATAATACACTAGGGGCTAAATTGAGAATGTCTTAAAATAATAAAATATCTTCCAAATTAATGCAAACTCATCATTAATGTGTCTCCATTACAATCATTGGAAAATTACTTCTATTTTTTTTTTAATGGTAGCATTAATATATTTGTTGACTTCAAGTACATTCCGTTCTCCCAGACACCCCCTTTCCTTTATTCCAATGGTCACGTGTCTAAATATAATTTATGATAATAATAATAATAATAATAACAATAATAATTTATCATCAAATATTAAATTTATTAGAAATTATATTTTATTGTTTTTTATGTATATTTTTTTCGATTTAATGATTTGATTTATTTTTTTATTTAATATTTTTTTAAATAAAAAATTTTATAATTATTTTTAATTTATTTTCTATTGGATTAACTTAATTTCATAACTTGAACCATAGTTTTTGCAAGTCAACACGAGTTGACTTGCCTTTTATTACTCAGTTTATATATTTATCACGCTGCTCAAACCGAAACTTAATTTTTTTTAATTCGATTGCATGCTTTCTAGAGTTTTGTTTTTTTTAATTTTAATTATTTACTGTTGTTGTTGTTTTTTTATTCTCTAATTAAAATAAAACTAATCTATTAAGCTTGATCAAGAATATAATTAGACTATTTTAATTTTAATTATTTACTCTTTCTATTTTTTGGAAGTTGATAAACTCTACACGCTGCAGAATCAGCTGCCAGCCATCGCAATTTTGGGAAACGAGTTTTAAATGCCCTACGAGCTAAACGGCGTCGTATTTTGGGTAAACTACATTTTGAAGAATATTTAGCACTAGAAGTCTAGAACCCAAAGTGAAATATTCGAAAATCTATAGAAAAACTATATTTTTAACATTTTTGTTCCATTTTTCTTATCTTGATAAGACCAAACAACTTTATCTGCCGGTAAGAAAAGACACCGAACAACTTATTTATAACAAAGACTTAATCTGTTTCACATCTTCATCATTCAATCTCCAAAAGTCTTCTGATCTCTGCGAAAAAAGTGGTACTGGACACAGAAACCCCAAAAAACCAGAAAAAGATGGCGCAAGAATCATCAATCAACACAGCTTCACGTAGAACCAGAATGCTAAACAACCATCTTGTTCAATCTCCTTCAAAACCCACTTCTTGTCTTCAATCAAATTCTTGTTTAAGCTACTCCCCACCAGAACTAACAGAAAGTTTCGATTTTGACATCAAAGAAATGAGAAAAATTCTTGATTTCCACAACTTAGAGGATAGGGACTGGTTGTTTGGTGTTATCAAACAAGGGAGAGTGTTTAATGGGAAAGAGAGAGGTGGGAGGTTGTTTGTAAGCCCTGATTATAATCAGACAATGGAGCAGCAAAGAGAGATGACCATGAAAAGGATTGAGTATTTGTTAGAAAGAGGTGCTTTTGATGGATGGTTGACAAAAAAAGGGGTTGAAGCTGAATTGAAAAAGTTGGCTTTGCTTGAAGTTATCGAGATTTTTGATCACTCTCTTGCTATTAAGACTGGTGTTCATTTCTTCTTATGGTACTGTATTGATTTCTGTTTTGGATTAATGGGTTGCTATTAGATTATTAGTTTTCATTTCTATTTTTTTGTGGTTGTATTGTTTCTTTCTGCAATATCTTTTTTCCATTCTGCTATTATTTTTGGGTATTGGGTTAATGGGTTAGTGTTAGTTTTTCTGTTAGTTTCTTATTGATTTACGGGGCTTCAATGGAGTGGTAAATATGGAGCTGTTATGTTGTCTTCTATTTGGTTGCTGAGAAAATCTGAGGGAAAGAGTGAAATTTCTACTTTAAAATCTAAAGAATTTTGTGCTTGACATTCTTTTGGTTGTTTGGAATGAAGAAGTAGAATTTTTTTTTTTCAAATTAATTTTTAGGATGTTTTTAGATTGTTTTGATATATAGATATTAAAAAAAAATGAAAAAAATATTATTTTAATATATTTTCGAGCAAAAAATACATAAAAAACAACCGCTGCACATATAATAATGCTGATCGCAAAGGTATCATGAATCATGAAAACAGAAACTGAGGTTTACTTTATTGCTTTCTAGGACATGTCTTTTTTGGACTGAGTGCAGGTAGTTCAAAATGGAGGAAATGTATTTTGGTATTCTGTGGAAATCCTTTGAAACAAGACTTTTTTTGAAATATACCAGGAATATTGAAGAAAAAATGGTAAAACTGGCTGTTAGTTCTGAAGTCTTGTAATGGATTCAATTCAGCAGGAATATGGAAGAAAAAAAACTGTAGTGTTGAATTTTTGTATCTGTTCAATTTAGCAAGGCTTGTTTCAGGGTTCAGGAGGAAAATTTTGTCAGCTGAATTTGAATATTTTTTTTTGTTAATTAATTTCAGGGGTGGTGCTATCCAATTTATGGGCACAAAACGCCACCATGACAAGTGGTTAAGAGACACTGAGACTTTTGCAATCAAAGGTTGCTTTTCTATGACTGAGTTGGGGCATGGAAGTAATGTATGTGAAGGCTGCCAATTTTTGTGTCTGTCATTACTAAGGTTTCTATGTGGTTACTTGTGCTCTGTTGTGCACATTTGACCTCTTTCCTTGTTTGATGTTTTTAGGTTCGAGGAATTGAAACAGTCACAACTTATGATTCAAAGACGGGAGAGTTTGTAATCAATACCCCATGTGAATCAGCTCAGAAATATTGGATAGGGGGGGCTGCTAATGTAAGGGTTTTTCCTGAACACATTTTTCTGTTAAGGCCATTCTTTGTTTCATTCTTCCATATGCAATTTTGTCTATGTTGACACAATTTTACTGGTATTCAGCATGCAACACACACTATAGTCTTTTCTCAGCTCATCATAAATGGGGTGAATGAAGGGGTCCACGCTCTTATAGCCCAGATCAGGGATGTAAATGGAAACATATGCCCAAACATCCGTATAGCTGATTGTGGCCACAAAATTGGTTTGAATGGTGTTGATAATGGTCGAATCTGGTATTTATTAATCACACTTTTCTTTTCTTGTCAATTACTGTTTTATTAGCACATGATGAACACAATGAGGATTTTGGGGACTTGTTTTCAGGTTTGACAATGTGCGAATCCCCAGAGAGAACTTGTTGAATTCGGTTGCTGATGTTTCACCAGATGGTCAATATCTGAGTGCAATAAAAGACCAAGACCAAGTAATTCTTTTGTGCTTCTTTCATGTTCTTTAATTGTCAAGCAAACAAATAAGTCAATTGTCATGTGTTTTTTTCCAGAGGTTTGCAGCATTCTTGGCCCCTTTGACATCTGGTCGTGTAACTATTGCTACTAGTGCAATTTACTCTGCAAAGGTATTGAATCATGGCAGTTTTCATTATATTTAGAGAATCATTTACTGAAGACTACAAAATTTTCTGTAAGGGTGATTGTTTACTGCTAATGCATATTCCTCTTTAAGGTATAGGATTATGCACCAGCTCTACTAGCCATATTGGATTGGGCTACTTCAAAACAGTTCTGCGGTTCAATATTGGGAACTACATAACTCTTTTGTTTAGATAATTACTTTGAGAAAAGCGGATGATGCACTTTTAATAAGACTATTTGCTCATCAAAGGAATTGGATTAAGGTTGTGAATTAAATCATAAAGATGACATGGAAGATGAGTTCTAAGTAATGCATTAAAAGGATTTAATTATCTGATCAGAAAGAGTAATTTTCATCCTACTCATTAAAGCTTTGCGTTCATGGTGTATTGTATTTAAACCATGCCTTCATAACTGGCTGCTTGATTTTCCATTAATATGGATGTCATTCTTCTCCTGTCAGATTGGTTTGGCAATTGCTATTAGGTATGCCTTGAGTAGGCGGGCATTTTCTATTACTCCTAATGGACCTGAAGTCCTTTTGCTTGATTACCCAAGTCATCAACGCCGACTCTTGCCTCTTCTTGCTAAGTCGTAAGTATCTAAGTAGTCGCAATGCACTCATACTGAAATTTGTAATGTATTTAACTCTTTTGGGTTGTAAAATTGTGCTTCATACATGCAATTTCAAAGTAGTAAGATCCATGGTAATAGTGAAGTTTCAATTGTTCTCAAGTTTATTGCTTGCATCTGAGGAATTTTACAATTTGCTCAAGCCCTAGTTTGACATCAGTCATCTGCCTGTGTAATGTGCAATAATTGTGTTTATTCGTTAGTTTACTCTCATAGAGCCATTGTCATTTATTGCTGAGTCTGGCTTTTTCCTTTTTCTTGAATTCCATAAAAAAGATATTGTTCTGTTTTTATGTGAAATGTTGATATGATGATTGGGATCTTGCAGACTATGGTCTGGGAAAATCAGAAAATGTCATCCGATTGTTGTCTTTTATCAAAACACCATTTTTATTGTGCAAAAAAATCGTATCTTCAAGTCCATCACTAGTTCTGTGAATAGTAGATGCTCCAGTTGTATTGAATCCTCCAATGCCCTTGGCAATGCTAGTTCTGTAAACTGGCCATGCAACTTGGTTTTGGAACTTCTGCGTCGCAGCTGCTTATTGCTTGTAATTTAAATAAATAAAACTCTCATTCTGACTTATTTCTTTTCTCTTCCCCCTGGAATGAACCCTTGTCATGCAGGTATGCTATGAGTTTTGGCGGAAATTACTTGAAAATGATGTACGTGAACAGAACCCCTGAATCAGCCAAAACTCTTCATGTTGTTTCAAGTGCATTCAAGGCTATCTTCACGTGGCATAACATGAGAACCCTCCAGGTGAGGAGATAGAACCGGATATGAAATTTAGGTTTATGGTAAAAGGCCTTGCTGAATTTCGTTGTATTCATGTTCATTAGGAATGCCGTGAAGCTTGTGGAGGACAAGGCTTGAAGACTGAAAATCGAGTTGGTCATCTGAAAGGTGAATTTGATGTCCAGTCAACTTTCGAGGGGGACAACAATGTTCTCATGCAGCAGGTACAGTGTATTGTCTTTATTTGGGTGAATGTCTGAAAAAAAGAACTATTGGATGAAAATCAAGATTTTTATGTTTTTGGTTTTGGGCGGTTCGGGCTGCAAGGTGGGGATGGGGGAGTTGGCACAACTAGGCACGCTTTATGAGCATTCTGTATGTGTCTGTCTATCAGCCATAAAAAAAAGGTGACTAGGACTTAAGATCTATGTGGTGATGCAGGTGCAATCCAAGTAGATTGAACAAGGCTTTGAGTTAAACAATGGTTTTGAGCTTGTCTTTTGTTACGACTTGATTCTTTTGTCACTCATTTTAGAACATCCAAAAACTGATGTGTTACAATTTAAATGGAATTAAGTTTACTAGCACATACTTCTTTAAGATTTTGGTTTGAAGCAGTGGATTTTTGTTTCAGGTCAGCAAGGCACTCCTTTCAGAATATGTAGCTGCAAAGAAGAAAAACAAACCTTTCAAAGGTTTGGGATTAGAACACATGAATGGACCCGTCCCTGTAATTCAATCTAATCTTACAAGCACTACCCTCAGGAACAGCCAATTCCAGGTAATGTCTAAGTTTGTAAGCATATTAACCTTTCTCAACATATGTCATATGCCTAACCGATTGTGTGCATCAGATGAATGCTCACTGCTTGAGGGAACGAGATCTTCTGAACCGTTTTGCTGCAGAAGTTTCACTATATCAATCAAAGGGAGAAAGCAAAGAGCGAGCATTTATTCTGGTAGGGATGCTTTTCTGGTAATAAAGTTGGTGCTTTCCTGTTCCACACCTGTCATTCTGATTGTTGTTGTTGATGAGATTTTGCTTTAACTATTGGCACCAGAGTTATCAACTTGCAGAAGACTTGGGCAGAGCTTTCTCAGACAGAGCTATTCTGCAGACCTTCATTGATGCTGAGGCAAATGTATCTGCTGGTTCCTTGAAGGTAAGAAATATAGAAATTACTCTTGTATTTTTCTATATTTTTCTACACATTAGCCTAATGATATAGTTCGTAAAGCTTTAAACCATTTTGTGATGTCCTAGCATAATAAGAATGCATCATGACTGAAGGAGTCAGCTATAAATGAATTGCTGTCGAAACAAGTTTTTTCTTATGCAAGGAAAAAAAGAATTTGCATCAGAATTAAAAAAAAAAAAACATATATCTGAAGCTTTGAAGGGAATTATACGTGAGTTGAAGTTCTTCTAACCATGCCTTGGTAAAATCTCTCTCTGATTCACCAAAAAAATAAAATAAAATTATGGCAATCTGACGAGTGGTTAGAACTTGGAAGAGTTTAGGGAAGTGGGTTATGGAAGAATTATTTGAGCTAATGAGATATAGTATGTGAATCGAAAGTCAGAAGGGATGTTTAAAATTTCTTAATAACATCAGAAATTCTACTGCAGTCTTCATTGCTTTTTCCAAAATCTTGACCTATAAGGAACATCAGCAAATAGCCTAAAATGTCTGGTAGGGAACAAGTAAGATGTTGGAGAAGGGAGAACCTTGTCTTGTTGCTGAATTTGTGGGTTTGCTTCCTCTGCAGAATGTCCTCGGTTTGTTGAGATCCATGTATGCCTTAATCTGTTTGGAAGAAGACGCCGCATTCCTTCGGTATGGGTACTTATCAACAGACAACGCAGCTGCTGTGAGGAACGAAGTGACAAAGCTCTGCGGAGAATTGCGACCACATGCACTTGCCCTGGTCAGTTCTCTCGGCATTCCTGACGCCTTTTTGAGCCCCATAGCATTTAACTGGATCGACGCCAATTCATGGTCTTCAGTTCAGAAATAGTGCCTTGAATCGCTCTCTTTTCTTAAGCAAGAGTTTGATTGTTTCCCTTGCTTCAAGTCTTAATAAGAAATCGAGATGACAACCCAAATTGCTGTGATGGTGCTCATCTGTACGTAAAACTATCTATTAATAAATAATCATCATTGTTCATGTTTATTAGAACCAAGTCGCATCACATCTGCTCTTAAATTTACATGGACTGTGTTGCTTTTGCATCTTGCTTCTGTCAGAAAGTGGAAGAACAAGGCTTGAACAAGGAAAAAAAGAAGAAGAAAAGAAACGCAAGTGTAAATTTCATTAGGACTAAAGACAACGATTTAAATTTTGAAAAAAAAATATATTTTATTGGGTGGGTTTTTATTTTCTTATTAATGTGTTTTTTTTTTGTTTGTTTTTACTAAATCACATATATTTTTTATTAGTAACATTCATCTCTTTATAAAAATCTAATTCATTTGAATTAAGGAGAAAAAAAGTATCTCTTCAAGCAAAATTTCATTTCCTTGTTCATTTATTGTTTTGATAAAAATATGGTTTTTATATTAGAATTATTGTTTTCTAAATAGAAAGAAAAGCAAATTTTAATTAAAAAAAATATAAAAATCATGACTTGATAATTTATATGTAATAAAAAAAACATAAAACAAAGATTAAAAACAAATTGTGTACAAATTTTATAAAATAAAAAATAAATATCATGAGCATATATTTTTATAAATCTTGCAAATTATAGAAGTTCTTATATAATAATTCATACATTAAACATGAAAATTATTATAAAAAATATAATTTCATCTGAAAATCATGCAATATTTGATTTTACTTATTTTATTCATAATTAATTTTATAAAAAAAAAACACTTTAAAATTTGGAGGGTAAAATAGAAAGAGGCATAGGTGTGCTTGTGCCTCTAATGCACGTCACTATCAAGATAAAACCGTAGTTTTTAATGTCTATTGAACAATAAAAATAAAAGCTCTATTTCCCCTTTCGATTTCGGTCATTTTCTTTCAATTTTTTCCAACAACAAATGAAAATTCTTTTTTAAAATATTGATTTTTAATTCATAGATTTGGGTCAATCGCTGACTTGTCCCATTCATAGCCCACCAAAATGGCCTCCATTGTTGCAGGTTCGCTCCCTGAATATCGTGCCGTCAGAAGCAGTGCTTCTCATCTTTTTAAAGATTTGCCGGACCAGTCCTGGAGGCACAAGGGGGAGAACTGCCCTGGAACTACTTTAATCACCGGAAAAAATCAAACGCTTGCACAAAGTAATTTCTAACTCTTTAGTTTACTAACATTCATAGCCCACCAATATGGCCTCCATTGTTGCAGGTTCCGCTCCCTGAATATCGTGCCGTCAGAAGCAGTGCTTCTCATCTTTTTAAAGATTTGCCGGACCAGTCCTGGAGGCACAAGGGGGAGAACTGCCCTGGAACTACTTTAATCACCGGAAAAAATCAAATGCTTGCACAAAGTAATTTCTAACTCTTTAGTTTACTAACATATGGCTGGGAAAGATGGAAGTGAATAATAGATATCTCTGCAGCTTCCCTGTGATTAATATATCTGTATTTTTCATAGCTTTGGCTGGGAATATGTTCCTTACTGTTGTTGTCCTGGTATGTTCTTGATCTTTCATTGCTTTATATATTTCTTGTTTCTATATAATACCATGACTTCTTTTTGTCCATGTTTCAGGGATCATCTTCAGAACCTAGTCGTGGTTACTTTGTTGATTCTGCTTTCTTCGGAAAGGATTCTCCGCTCTATAACATTCAAAGTCAGCCTGGATCGAACTCTACGATATCTGTTTCTGTTCCGATTCCTCGGTCATCCTTAAAATTCCAGAAAGGTTTGCACTTCTCCATGAATATACTGTTGCAAAGGTGAATCAGTTTCTGTAACTTAATGGAGTAAATAAGAAAACAACAACCAGTCGTAGTAATGTAAGAGACAGAAGAGAAAGGGAGGATTAGAAACTGAATTCACCATCCTGTAAAGAGCCTGACCAACTGCTTATCCTACTTCATCTACGTTCTTCATAGCCTGTTTTATAACTTGTTTGTTTGAGGGAAAATAAATTTATAATAATAATTTTTTAAATTTTTATATGTTTGTTTGTTATTAAAAAATTAATTAATAAAAAATACTTTCCAGTTAAAGAAAAATTTAGCTTAGTTTTTAAAAAAGTGTTTTCCTTTTATTTTGAATGGAAAATACTTTTCAGAAGTTATTAAAAAATTAGAAATATCATATTATTTACTGATTATAATAAATTTGCTATATATTTTGTTTTGAATTTTTTTTTTAATTTTACCCCTTAAAATTTGATTTAATTTGATTTTTATATTAACTTTAGCTCTTGTTATTTTTTTAATTGATTTTTTTATCTATCAAATTTGGTTTTTATTCTTTTGATTATTATTTATTTTATTTGAAATAATTTATAAAATTGTAATTATTATTATTTTAATTTCATCATCTTTTAATTTTTTTATCTGTTAGATTTGATCTCTATTATTTTGATTGTTATTTATTTTATTTGAGATAATCTATGAAATTAGAGTTTTTTTTTTCAATTTCATTCAACTTTTTAATTTGTAAGATTAATTGTTCCTCATTATTTTAATAAACTTAAAAAAAATATTAATAAGTTATTTTCCAGTTTATTTTTCTTGACATAACTAAATATTAGAAAATATTTTCCAACTTATTTTTCATGATATTATCAAATATAAAAAAATAATTTATTTTTCAAATACAATTACCGCAAACAAAACGTCTGAGTCTTTCAGTGGCATGTGCTTCGGTTCTCCCCTCCATTACTTAGAAAAAGTAAGCTGCCGGTTCAGGTGAAAGATACTATCATTAGTGCTTGGAAAATTAGACATCCAACCAATGATCACAATGACATGAATTCCTTCTCTGTTTCGTTTTAAGTTTTTTAAATTGAGCGTTGCTTAAATTTGACTGTGGACTAAAAATAAAACATTTGAAACAAGTTTGTGAAACAACTAATCATTCTTCCCTCCTCTGTGTTACTCGAGTCTATGAGCTACTGTTCTAAATCTTTGTCTACTCGCTTGTATTCTTAAATATAGATGCGGTATGTGTTCGAAGTCTAAATTTGTGGCGTGAATCTTCTCTCGAAATAAATAGCCAGATATACATGGGCAATGAAAAGGGAATGCAGAAGGGAAGTCGAATGAGATTCTTGGAGGTTGGTATTCCTGATTTCAATACAACTCTTCTGTGTGATTACAGTAAATGGTGCTCATTATGTTTGGGAACCCTAACAGTTTCATTTTTCTACAGCATATGATTTCCTATACTCCAATGGTACTAATTTCAATGTGAATGTCTGGTACAACGCCTCCTGTAAGGATGCTCCTGCTCTGCGGTTACCACGAGCAGTGAATCTGGTATATAAAGCACCTCAACTCTTCGATCTTGTGATTTCTTAAGCTGATGTTTATATCTTTGCAGGTAACAAATGCCTACCTTCAGTTGTTTAAAGGGCTTGGTGCAAAAGTGACGTTAGGATTTATCAAGGAAATGCCTAAAACTTCAAACGCTCTAATCAAGTTTGATATCGATCGCTTCTCAAATCGGCACCCTCTTCTTAACATGGGTTATTTTACAACTATTCCCTGTACGCATGTGTGATCCATTGCTTGTCAGGATTTATTTACTGTAAGGCAGAATCTTGTTACAAATTTGTTTCTGTTATTTTCAGCCTGCTATGGATACTCTGACAGGGAGAGAGCACTTACTATTTTACGGAAGACTGAAGAACCTAAAAGGTTCTGCTTTGAAAAGAGTAGGCATTATCATCTTAGCTTTAAGCTTGTCAAAGATCATTTACTTTCTTTAAGAAATAGGTGACTGTTGAAGGTGTTTCAGTTGGAAAATTGTCAGAAGGTCATAGAATATCCTCAGCTAATTAGAACCATCTTAATTGGATAAGCTATAAGTTTCTCTTTTTTACCATTCTGCTGCTCTAGGCAGTGGAAGAATCTCTCTCGAGAGCCTCAAACTATTTGATGGAGGAGTAGCTGACAAACATGCTGGGAAATACAGTGGAGGTATGAAGAGAAGGCTTAGTGTTGCCATATAACTAATTGGAGATCCCAAAGTAAGTCATTATCACTCTCAAGAACGTGTACTTTAATTTCCTGCATGAAATATTCTTGTTTGTCATAATTCTTGGAACTTAATTCTGCAGATGAACCCAGTACTGGATTAGATCCAGCTTCTCGAAGCACTTTATGGAATGTTGTGAAGCGTGCAGAGCAAGACAAAGCAATTATTCTGATCAGTACTACTCCTACTCCTACTCTCTCTGATCTCTCTAACACTGTGTTTCGAATTAATTAAATTTCCTTTAGGCCTTGTAGTTTCGATACCCATCACAATGCTTGACTCGGTGTTTTCAGCACATTCAATGGAAGAGGCAGAGTACCTTTGTGATCGAGTAGGATTTTATGAAGTTAGCATTGCAGATGTATTTCATGCAGTTAAGGTTGCAAGAACCAGGTTCCCTGTTTATGCTCGGGGGCTGTCTCTGATACCACCTTGGAAGACGTCTTCATCAAGGTCACAAGCTCAGCCAAGCAATCCACACGCCTTGAATTGGCAAAAGCTACCATGTGCCCTTAGGCAACCTCTCTGTAGCTCAATTAATATTAGTATTCTTCCATTTCTAGAGATCTCAAACTTTAACCTGTAATTTTTTACAAAAAAAGGGACATTTATTAGTTTTCTTTGTAATCTCTCCTTTGAATGCAACAAATGCTTACAGTTTTAATAAGAGATGTATAAAAAAAGATTTTATTGCACTACGATTACATAACATAATTTCCTGCATTGCCATGCAAAATGCCAGCCCTGGAAAAGCATACACAAGCATGCATGCAAAGCCTAAGGCTGCAGGTGAGGAAGGAATAAAATGTCAACAAAGATGTGTTGCAAAATTGTGAGTCATTGGGAGGCAATGGTAGTCTAAATGTGCAACCATTCTTGGCAATTGATGCAGTGAGAGTAAAGTGAGCAGCGATCAAGGTTGTGGAAAAGCTTAGTATAGGTAAAGAGTTAAGTATTTTGTTTTGTGAGCTCGAGTGAATTGGGTATATTCGAGACTTGGATGAGAAATAAATTTGAGTGATCTTTTGTATTCTCTAGATATTTTTTCATAAGGAAATTCTTTGATCATTCATGTTTATGTAATAAATTTTAAATAACATTTGATTATTATATTGAAAATATAAAATCAAACACGAAAAAAATAAAAAAAAAATTTAAAACTTTATATCTATGTACTAAATTTTAGATAGTGTTTGGTTATCATCTCAGGAAACAAACCCAACAAAAATAAATATAATTTTTTATATTTTCTATTTTGAAAATATAGATATTCATTTTAAAACTATCATAAAACTATATTTATTTTATATTTTTGTTTTTATTTTTTACATTCGTTTATTCCATCCTGCAACACTAACCAACCACAAACGCAGTGTTGAACCACATGAAATATTGCATGCAGTTGTATGGTGGTTGTTTATCAATAATCTAATTATCTTCATAGCCATCTGATATAAATTTGTTAATATGTGTATTTTCTGCAACAAACTGAAATCAGAGCCGCCACGGTAAAGCTTTATCAGCTGGGTTTATGATCTGCAGTGAGCCTTCCATATATATACTCCTGAGGAAAAACTGCTAACGAGCTGATGAAACCCCTGAAAACCAAAAGCCCCTAGACTATCAATCCACCAAGTACTAGTCTTTTATAGTTTTCTTTGGGTTTAAGTCTATTTACTACTGCGTTGTCAGTGCGGTAACTACTGGATATATTATGTCTCCGGCGAAAAGACGAAGTGGAAACAAGTCAACTGGATTCATTGGAAGAAGAGTTACGGGGTTTGGTACTGATGTCATTGTTATGTGAGATACATGGGAATTATGAGCCAAGGTGATGAGCTTAGATTCAGGACATGCCGAGAAATTGAAGGACCTTATGCTGATTATGTTGGAAACAAACCAGTTCGACAAATCTCTATTGCTTTCAGGACCAGTTATACCAGAGCCAAACACCTCAACTTTTTAGATGAGAAGTGGTCTAAGTGGCTTGGAGAAATTCGAGGCCAATTCTGTGATATACTGTGCTTTCGGAAGTGAATGAACTGTGGAGAGGGATCAGTTTGAAGAGTTGCTCTTAGGTTTGGAGCTCACTGGCATGCCATTCGTGGCAGCACTTAAACCATCTGCAGGCTATGAGCCAATTAAACTCCCATTACCTGAGGGAAGTGTGGGGGGGAAAAAAAACCATTCCAGCCCAGCTCACCATGGTGCAAGGTGGTCCGAAGCTGTTTCTAACTGAAGAAGTAGAGGAGACCCAGGAGGCAGGAGGAGGATTTGATTAACCTCCAAGAGCTTTAAGTTGATTTAAAGCGTAAATTAAATTAAAATCTTAAATTTTCCATTCAAGGATTCCAATTTCAAGCTCAAGCCCTTGTCATTCAATTAGGGGGTTGTGATATGGTGCTTGGAGTCCAATGGTTAAAAGGTCTCGGGCCAATCTTGTGAGATTTCTGTATCTGTCAATGGAGTTACAGTATAACGAGTATTCAGTTAGGCTTTCAAGAATTCAGATATTAATTATGGTTCAGATTTTGTACAAGAGCTTAAAAAGAGGATAAATGAACTATTACTGTAAATTTGGAGTTTGAAAGCTGAGCAAGAGGCTACTGGAAAATTGCCAAAATTAGTGCAAGATCTGCTAGAGGAAATTGCTAGGGTTTTTTAGGATCCCAAAGGGCTGCCACCGCCAAAAAAGTTATGATCATTATTTCCTGGTTTAATTAAACGAAGGCGTGATTGTTTAATCTGCAACCTGCGGACATCTGGATTCTGGGCAAGTATTTATTTAGATAGTGTTCGATCTTCTATACTGAATTATTCCTTAGGCCCTGACTTTTGAATGCAGTTATAACTTAGTCCTCTACGTATAAACACCTTCAAGTTAGAACCCTTAAATCTTTGTTAACCATTGTTGGTTTTTCTCAAAACTCGCACCATGTTGTTTTTCTGAGAATTTAAATTGCCGATGGCACATTTGGGATTAAGAAAGCGTTGAAGGACTTAGTTACAGGCTCTCAAACATGAAAGACTAAATTATAATTGCATTCAAAACTCAATGACTGAAATATAAATACTCAATAATTAGACAAGAACATGGAGGATGATAGGATAATTGCTGTATATCTTAAAATATAATTTATATTATTTTTTAAAATATCAACGAAAAAAATTCAAACTCTCAAATAACCATATGTGATTATAAAAAATAATTTATTATAGTACTCATAGCCATTACTTCAGTACAAGAACAAGACAGAAAACGAAGACCGCACCGAAAAGAATACAAGGACTGGACATCAATCAAAAACATTTTTCAAGAGCAAAGTCTGCCTGCATTCAGGCTTCACCACATATTCTAAAGAAGTAAAATGATGCACATCCATCTTGATTTCAAATATGTTTTGTCAGCAGCATAATATATAGACTTAATAGTAGCAGGATACACAAATGCTAAAACTGGTATCATCTACTGTACACTTAGAGAAGTCCTCTTCTGTATTGACCTTTGTCTCCAACTTAACTGTTGAAGGTGTAGTTGTTGATTACTCTGTACGCTTATTATCTGTGCCAGCGATATATAAAGCAAACTAGGATGTCTCTTCAAATCAACAGAGCTGATGAGCGTCTGCCATTTCTAACGGGAAAGAGAAGTAATGCCAAGATGTTACTGAAGCAGTAAACTTCTTCTCTACAAAATCATCAGCCATTACCTGCTAAAGAATCATCAGCAATACCTTGTTATAGAATTCTGTTAGTTTCCACAATCAGGTAATATTCTGAAACTATGTTCCACGTATTACGCCAAAGCTATTTAGAAAATGATTGTACGGAATCATGGCCCGGGGCCCATGCCAGTGCCAGAAGTTTGTGATCGAGAACACAATTAACATCTCCAGAATCAGTTTTCTCTATCAGCCTTTGTCTTTCCCTTAAGAGGGGGGCCATTATCTGCAGTTACAACAGCAGTGAGCCTTCCCATTTTCTTCTGCAAATCAGCGAGTGGATCCTTCGATACTTTTCCTTTCACAGACTTCTTTCCATTAGCAAGCTTGAGTTCTAACCTATATAATGCACATAAATCACAGTTGTTGATCTCATATTCAAATAAATGCCACTCATGACAGCCTGGAGGTTGTGGGTCCATATAATAGGATTTCTTCTGGCCCCCAAGCTCCTTCATCACCTGCTTTCTTGATTCATGCCAACCACGGCCATTGTAGTCTGGCAATGACCTCTGCTTCCTATTTCCGCTGTCAAACGCCCTTCTTGGCTTGTCAAAAAAAAGCCACTCCCTAATTGTTTCACCGTCGAGTAATGAGAGATCAAATAGTTCTACGACATGGAAACAAAATGAATTAGCCAAAATAAGATATGACAACTTTTTCAACCATATTAAGTCACATGAAGAAACATAATTAGCAGACCACATGGAGTTCTGAATCATAGATGAATCTTATACCACATCAAATAATTAGCTTACAACATAGAGACCTTGATCATAGATGAATCTTACATGGTATCAAAATGAATTATTCACCATTACAGAATAAGAGCAAGAATGCTGTAGATCAAATATGCAATGTAACCAGAGATTGTACTTGAAAATTAAGCAAAGGGATAAAGGGGGAGGCACGCATGCGGGCTTACCAGCAGCATTCCATGGGGATTTCATGACAGCAGCCCCTTCACATTGAGGAATACCAACATTCTTACCCTGCATCTTTGCAATAAGGGCGTCAAATAGTAAATTATCCTTCAAATTAATGCCTCTAGGCCGCAAAACTGGGGTCATGCCAGGGGGACCTTCATTTAAGGCCAGGGTAGCGTGAAAGCTGCTACAGTAGTCCTCTAACCATTTGGCTACTTGAGCAGGCCTGGTGCAGTCCCATAATGCACATTTGGGCCCCATAAAAGCAGAAGGTGGAGGGCTGACATACTGCAGATCATTACTCTCAGCATTTTTTCCACACTCTTCAATGTCATTGGTGCCACCAAAGAGCCCAGGGTCAAATTCTTCATCCAAAGTGAACTGTTGACAATCCAATAAAGTAGTTATATCGGGGGCGCTAACCACTACATTTTGCAAACCAGAGGCGGAGCTGTTGGGTTGATGACACCCTTGAAAACCATGCCCCTGACTATGACTATTCATCAAATATTCCTGAAATGTAAGTGTCTTTGCTCATCAGTCATCACCGAGAATATCTTTATGCCATGAAAGAGCAAAACTTAGGGCACTAGGAACTGAATACCATGTGAATGACAGTAAATGAATACTTCAGTTGATCACTGAAATTACACATGGACGTGCAAATGAAACAAAAAGTAAAATGAATCTTGCTAAAAGCTCAAATCATTAACAAAAAACAGCTCAAGTGCTATGGATTAGCATTTAAGAAATGGTTCCCATCTGAATGTTTATTGTTGTCATAGTCTTGGACATGTATCTTTCCAAAATCAAATCAGGGCAGGGCCTTGCAGTTTTCTTAACACTTGGATAGTTGCATCTATTGGTCTTAAAGTTTTATATTAGAGATGTGTTGGGACTTGAACAAACCACAAGGCTAGTAACATCGCGACCTCCCTATGAAGCTTGAAAAACATAAAATCACCTTCTCAGGCTTATAATATGTCCCACATTGGCTTCACTAAATTACCTTCAAGCAATAGGCTTGCTTCTTTTTTCTTTTTCTTTTTTCAAAATAAAAAAGAAGTAATAGTTATAATGTGCAATAACATATAACCTGCAACAAGACAATCTACACCCTCCATGTGAACTATGGCATCAAGCTTCAAAGTAAAATGATAAGAGAATGTATATTCAGTAAGGAAAAAATAATAATAATAATTAAAAGGACCATAATCTTTCTGTATATGACTTGCCTCAGCCAGGAGCTACCATGGTTTTTTCTTTTTCCAATTTCCACGTCGGTAAACCAGAAAAATACAGTGCAAGACTTAAAATTCCATTTCTTCATACTTGTAGGTAATCATGATGTAGCCTTTTAAATAAATGAAAGTGTACTACAAAGAACCAAAATGATATGAACTGTGAAGTATGATGCATTTCTACAACTTACTAGTCAGAAGAACAATATAATAATCCCCAAATAGGATCTTACATGTTGAAATGTTGTTAAATTGCCAGGATTAAGGTTTTGAAAATTGGGCTCGGGCTGCATTTCTGGCTTCAAAACTGACTGCATTGTTAGTGGACTTGTGGCATCATCTTCTTCCTCGTACAATTGTAACAAGCGGCCTATATCATCTGAAAAGGATCCCAGACTGATATCCTACAAAATACCCATCCCAAATTAACTCATCTAAATTCTTTAAAGACAACACCACACTGACAGGCAATACAAATATTTCATTATCCACAATAGCAAATAGGAGACGCTAACAAGCAAAGAATTGGCAGGTGATGGCACATCAAGCTCAGCTTTCCACTCACGAAGACCTTTGTACACGTGCTCCTCCAACACAGCAACATCACTATTCCACCCCTCTTTCCTTGCAGCTTGAAGGTTAGAGAACCTTTCATGAAGATCATTTAGCCGGGTTTTTGCATTGTCCATCAACAGATGGTGCGACACAGATGTGCATTTACTCTTCTTACCTTTCTGCATTGAACCTCTTCCTCAAAATCCTAAAACAAACCAGAATCAAACAATTAACTTTCACACCAAAAATCAAAACTTCTTCGACATTAAGCATCCAAAAAGGGGGGAATAAAAAACTGAAACAGCACAGCATACAGACTTTCCAGGAGACAAAAACCAGGGCACAAAATAAACTAAGAACCCTTTTTGCCACTTGTTTCAATCCTCAAAACCAAATATAACAAAACATCAAAATCAAAACCCACACATCTCACTTATGCATAAAAACAAATATCACCACAAAGCTGAATCTTTCGCCTCTAACAATAATCATAGAAATCGCAAAAAATATTGATGATTTTTTTATCTAAAACATAAAAAACAAAAACCCAAAAGCCAGTATGTGCCAATCATCGCAGAAACACAGTGAAGCAAAAACAATAAACATAAATTAAACTGAAAATAAAATAAAAAAGAAAGAAAGACAAGAAATTTATTACCTCAAAAAAAAAAAGTAGGACAGCAGCAAAGGTCTTATTGATGGGGCTGGAGATTCGAGAAAGAAAGAGGTTTTAGTACTGGCTGTAGTATGTTATGGTTTTGGATTTGGAAGGGAAGAAGGTTTGGTGCCCGCCAAACTGCAGAAGCTAAAAGGCTTGTCTTGTACCGACCTTTTCTTTCCGTCTCCTGAAAAAACAAAAATATTGATTGTATTTTAAACTAATTTGCTGAAATCAAACATCATTCATATTTAAAAATATAAATACAAATATCTTTTAAAAAGAGTAGAATATGCATTAAAATCCGAGTTATATACAAAAAAAAAAAAAAACAAGGGAGCTCATTAAAAAATAAAGAAAAAATCTCAAATTATTTTAGAAATTAATAAAAATCAAATCATTATTTATGAAAGAAAACCAAGACTATTATTTTATTAAAAAATTGCTCATTCTATGATAAATTAACATTATTCAATTAATGTTCTTTTATCTACTTATTTGATGAGATAATATATCCAACATCAAAACAATTTGATGAGAAAAGGAAGAAAGAACATGACATTGATTGGAATGGATAATTCCATGGTTTTCAATACCAAGTTAATAGTGGATTTTTGAAGAAAAAAAATACATTAACAAGTTGTTAAGAGTATAATTCTTTATATAGAAACAAAAAATAATTTGATTAATTAAAGTTTTTTTATCTCATTAAATTGCATAGATCAACTTGGAGGTTACCCTATGTTTTAAATTAGATGATGTAGAAATTGAATTAAAATGACCCAATTAATATGACAGGTCCAACCATCATCTAATCGACATAGTCAAAACTAAGTTTAATTAAAAAAAATTATAAACATTGTTTTTTTTTTAAAAAAATATTAACACCACAATATTCTATGTGGACCCAAGTTTTAAGGTGTGGCTTAACGACTCGATTGACTAGGCCAAAACCTGATTTGCTTATTAAGAAAAATTAAAACGATGTTGATTTAATGTTTTTTAATTAAAAAAATACTAAAATGATGATATTTTAGATAAACTTGGGCTAATTTGCCCAAATTATGATCTTGATCATAATCTTTACCGATTTAATAACTTGTTTTTAAAATATATATTTTTTATTAAACCATTAACAATCTAAAAAATTAAGAGGGAAGATCCAAATTAAAATTCAAATAAAAAAGCTAATGCAAACTAAAAAAATCATAAAAAAAAGATTTGAATTAAAACTTCAAAGAATAAATGAAAACAAATAAAATAAGTTCAAGTACTTCTAGCCCTAGCAAGAAACCCAAAAGCCTTAGTGAGCCAAGGTTTGGAAACTTAGGCACGTGCATCTATGTTGATTTCTTTTTTTTTTTGTTGTTGCAAAGATAGATGATGTGTTGTTTAAAAATTCAATTTCTGATCACCATAGTGGTGATCGAGAAATCAAGGTTCAACTTTTTAGACATCAAAACTCATTTTCGAACCAGTTTTTCACATGAAAACACCTAAAAAGCATTCTAGAGGCTTTAAAAAAACTCATTTGTGGTCTTAAACTTGAAAAAAATTAGTCCAAAAACACAAAATCAACCTAATTTCAAAAAATTCCTAAACCTCGATCTATTTTTTCAGGCAAGATTAAGATGAAATAACACATCAATAGAACTTTTCTAGTCGTAAAGGAACTCATTAACACCAAGAACGAATATTTTATGCTTGAAAGGAGTTAGAGTGAATTCATTAATTCTTTTTAATAATTTAATAGTTTTCCATTAAAAAAAAAGGAGAAAATTGAAATCAACATACATCTAAATAACTTTTTTTAATTTTAAAAAAATTATTTTTAACATCCTCGTATTATCAAAACGATTTAAAAACTTAAAAATATTAATTTTTTTAAAATAATTTTCAAAATTTAATAAAACACCATTATTGCATTCAAAATGCCTATAAAAGTTGCAATGAATAATTAATAATAAAGTTTGACATAAAGGAGATTATTATTTCATGCTTTTCCTTGAAGATTATTTCGAAAATGATCAAAATGCATGGTTAGTCTCACCTTACTCAAGGCCCAGCATATCAATTACTAGTTTAGATTGCAGCACAGGAAGTTCAAAGATTGCAGCACAGGAAGTTCAAAGAAATTTGTTCAATACTTGGTTAAAGCATAATCAGGATAGAATTTCCATTGAAGACCAGACCTATTGGTATGTATATATCTGAATAATTACAACAGAAACTGAATATGCAGATGGTCCAGCATAAACACAAAGCATATGTAATTGATTTTCACCCACAAATGGGACCTAGATCCACTACTATATGATTCTGTCGATTTGAGAATTGGAAACTTCATAAGCACTTGATGTCTGGTCGCATGAGTTAATTGAAGCTTTTGTACAAAGTATTCAGTTCTCGAGTATTGTCGGGGTTCTGTAAAAGCAAACAGAAAACTTGAGGAACAGAGTATAACCTTTTCGCAAAGAAGCTTGGAATATTATATAGAAACGCAATAGATCAAGGAATTGAAGTTCAGCCAACGTAGAAAATATGAAGTGTATTGCAAGGAGAAAAATAATTTCCCTAGCGAGGGGCAAGGGTGCAAAGTAAGTTAGGTCAGTTCTTCCAGTAAACTTCTTGCTCTACTTTGTTTTTGAGTGATCAAGTTGGCTTTCCATTTCCATCTTCAGTAGCATGGCCGTCCTTGAAACGGGAAAACCCAACAGGACCTCGTACTCTAGCAAGTTGTTCCACCTCATCATGCTTCTGTTTGAGAACCTGAATTTCTTTTGCTAATTCTTCATCTCTTTGCATCATCGCCTGTGACAGATAGTAGGAGAAACTTAGTTCTAAAGTCAAATAGACGGGGGATTTAATGTCTGTATATTCCTAAAGTTAATGGCAACAATAAATTGGCACAATTATTAGAAGTCCACCCATGTTTCAGGGCTCTCATTCCCCCGCTTGTGTTCACTGTAATTCTTTGCTTTAGTTTCCTTCTTATACAAAAAAGAAAAAAGAAAAGAAAAAGAAACCAAGATTGCATGTATAAGAAAAATTAAGATGTATTTTAATCACTTCAAAACTTGACAAAACATAAAAGATCTGCAGTTCTGTGCAATGAGCCAACAAGATACTCCACCAGCCACAAAGAAAAACTGCAGATAAAAAAAAATCATAACAAAATCAGCTAGGCCCTATACTTTTGATACGAATACCTCCACCAATATTTCAATGCTTACAAAGGCATCCGTTGCTTTCTACATCCTAGTCTTCATGGTACCAGCAATCCCTTTATCTATACAAGAGATGGTACACCCTATATCCACTATATCCCATCCCTTCTCAACCATCTATCCTCCAAAATGGCAAGAAGCAAAAAAGAATAGAAAACACAACGAGCAATGCATAATAAGAGGAAGCATCTTAAAAGATGCCTAAGAATGTGAATAGTGTAATTTCAAAATACACTAGCAATAAGCTAAATCAAGGTAAGAATGTGAATAGTGTAATTTCAAAATACACTAGCAATAAGCTAAATCAAGGAATAGCTTATTGTATACCTCAATTTCCTGTCTTCGCTTCTCCTCCTTTCGCGCTTCAGATCTGGAACTTCTTTGCACCTCGAAAATAACAGCAGCTCCAGCAACCTGATAATGTTTATATATGTTTAGCCAGCCTATAGAAAAGTAAGTTTGTACAGTTCAGCAGGACCATTCAAAAATCATCATGAAAATAACATAGATGAAGGTCAAATTGACTTCTGGACAGGGGTCAGCTACTATGTTTCTCAGGCTGATAATATTATAGGTACGACAATAGCAAATTTGGTGCAAACCCACAGGTCAGCTTCCAACTTGCCTTTACAAGTAGTCAGGGGCGAATCTACATTATGGACAAGGGGTCAATTGATGCGGGACAGTAAATAATAAAAATTAAAGCAAGAAAAGAAAAAAACTTTTAGAGAAAGCTGAGAAGAGAAAGCAAAGAAAGAAAAGGGATTGGAGATATACAAAATTTACAATATTTTCATTAATCATCAAAACTCCTTAACATTTAGAAAAGTAGGGTATTAATACTAAAACCCTAACTAGAACTAGCGATTGGGCTTATGGCCTACTAAATAAAATACCTAACAATAATTAAATCAAAACCAACAAATAAAGCCAAATTAATAAACCTCAACTAAAAGTTCATATAAATTAAAACCAAAAACATAAGTTAAAGCCCAATCTTTCAATTGTTTGGGCTATCTTCCATCGTCTATGATCATACATGCATACATAATATCCCCCAAGTCCTTTTACATAAATGCAATTAAAAAAGCATCAATTGCCCCACCTTAATTTTTCTAACTTCTCCCATTGGTCCTTCTTTTTTATCTTTTCACATAGTTCCATATAAAAATGCATCAATTTTCTTTTTTCTTGTCAATGAAAAAATATTCCCCCACTTAAAAAATATTTCTAGCTTCGCCACTGCATGTAGTAAACAGGTGTCAATGATTAATTTTATTTGAAACTATACTGGTTTCATTTCTTTGATCCATTCACAGAAAGGTTAGGAAACAAAAAGTCTTCACTGAAATGAGCCCAAAATGAGTATAACAAGCCTCCTGGTGCATTCACACATTATGGCATGGATATCAAATTGCTGTAGCCCTACGATAGTGGAAATACCCACATGGTCAAGTAAATCAAAATGTGCATGTGTTTTTTTAAAAGGAACAATAACATTAAAATTAAAAAACAACTGGCAACTTCTGATAACCCAATAACCAGAAAGGCTATTTTATCACCATAGTGTGTACAACATCATACCAGGCCCATTTGAATGATTGTAACTCGTGACTAGTCCTTACAGGGTAGACACATCACAGGTTGTGACAAGAGGTATTAGAACCAACCAACTAGTATCTCCATAGTCTCAGTACACAAGCATGCAGCTCAGACTCATTCATGTATAGGAAGCATATACAAACACAAAACACACATACAATAAACTTTTCCTACCATGGATATGCTTGATTTTTCAGATCCAAATTACACGAACAATAAAGGCAGGAAATGCCAGTACCGAAAACACAAAGAGTTCCCCAGTAAGATCTGCCGCAGCTTGGACAGCCTTCTCCTCATCCAATGGTCGTATTACAGCATCAACTGAATGGCCATAAATGCGTCTTTGCATTTTTTGTTGTGAATCTATGATTTGCCTGATTCAGTCACAAAATGAACATATTTCTTACATTCTTTATTTCAAACAAGAGAAGAGAAATCATGAATTACAACAAAACAAGTTTCCGGGGACAAAAGACACAATGAAGCGCAGTGCAAAAATAGATGATGATTTTCAGCTTAACATCGCATTTCATTGCAAACATAGACAATCATAATTTCTTCAGCATAACAACAAAAACGTTTCCACCTAATCATGAGACACACGCAAGGTAAACATATTTCATGTGGATTCCCAGCCCGTAAAGTAAGAGAAAAGAATCAACATTGAATGGATAAAAACTTTCCATGCTATAGGAGGCAGGCAGGCAGAGTACACAATGAAAATGGCCATAGCATGTATGTATTACAGTGATTACCTACTGACAGTGATTACCTACTGAATGTAATAAAGGCCACAATTACAAATGATCTGGCATTGATTAGAGTGAATCAAATCTTAACAGAGCAACACTTAACAACATAACCTTCCTTACGCAACAGGGTTGTAGTACCACTAACGAATCTATACACCAAGTTCAAGACCATCACCCTGTATTAATAACAAAACCAAGAAATAAACCAGAAAACAAAAGCTATCCCATTAACAAGAACACATTTTTAGACAAAACCCTCCAATCAATTAATTTGATGAAGTTACATTTACCAAGTTCAAGACCAACCCATTATTTAGAAACACAGTATCAGTGATCAAGCAACCAACCAACACTATTAATGCCAAAAAACAATAAAAATTAGAAAAGAAAAGGTATGACATTAACAAGAACAAATTTTTAGACAAAACCCATAAAGCAAATAACTTAAAAATGTAAAGAAAAGAAAAGAAAAAAGAAAACCTGGGCCATGTTGATGATGAAGTGACGGAACTTAGGGTGCAACCCTGCTTCCTTCTTGAGACGATTAGCAATGGGCTTGCAAAATGTTTTGAGAGCAAGGGTTCCTAGCTTTACGACTGGTAATATCATACTTAATGTACCTTTTTACGTTCTGTAGCGTTTTTTCTTCTTCTTGAGAGAGCAGTCCTTTCCCTCCACAGGACGTTCTGAAATTTTCATTCAGGCATGATGCTAATTAGACATGCTCCCCCTTCTCTAAAAACTTTCCCAAATGCTAAAACCCAAGCTGGTTGGTCCATTGGGCCAGCTCCAGTTCGGTTTGGTTTCATGTAAGTATAGGTTTAGGTTTTATTAGATAGGTAAAAAATTGCTGAGACTAGGAGTGTTCATGGTTCGGTTCGGTTCGGTTTAGACTTAAAAAACCAACAGAACTGAATTATAATATTGTTGTAAAAAATTAACCGAACCGGATCGGAAACCGGTTCAAACCGAACCGGTCTGGTTCAATTAAATCTAGTTTTTTAAGGAAAAAACCGGGAAATCTAATCCCTTGGGTTTTTTTTTTTTTTTTTTAAATTGGCTTACGGTTTGGAAAGATTTAGTCTTTCATTCATTACAAAATATCCTAAAAGGCAGGAATTCATTTCAAAGAAAAAGAATTTTGCAAGACTGATGTTCGGTTTTAAGCATTTATAATGTTAAGCTAATTGACATGGCTAACTTTTAATATGATATGGCTAACTTTAAATATGAATTAAAATCTGGATATGAATTTGGACATTAATTAAAATCCCACAGAGATGCAAATTAACTGACTTTTAATATACTTTCCAAAGTGCTAAATTAATGCAATATACAAGATACATGATCAAATTTTAAAACCTCAAATTAAAAGTCTGTTCGCACTAGAAAAGTTAACATTAACAAGCGAATACATTAGCAACCAACAATAAATTATCATAAATATCCGGCATAACTTGAACTTTGAAGAAAAAAACCCAGCAACACCAGCATCCAAAAATTCCAGCAAGGATAATGCTATAAAAAAACACTAGCAAATTAGCAACATATTAGAGTTCAGCTATTGAAAGAATTAAGTATGCAAAATTTTAAGGGAAATTAACAAGGTAAAGTAAATTAATTATCCAAAACAATTATATTCCAAGATTGCACCAAGCCACCGATATTACTTACAAACAATCAGTTGAGATTTTTAAACTTTCACCAAATTCTACAAAAAAATAATTTAAAATGTTAGATCAAACATATGTAAATAAATAATATTATAAAATAACTATATTTAAATTTGTAAGAAAAATTACCTGACTCAATCATCTTAGAATTTTCAATATAATCCATGAAGGTTCTAATGTTGATTGGAATTGGTGTTAAACTCAACCAATTCTGACAACAAACAAGTGCTTGCACTGTCGATGGAGATAAAGAGTTTCGAAATGGATCTAATATACGACCGCGATCTTGAATCTTGCCTGAAACAACTGTAGATACCGGGATGGCTAACACGTGTTGTGCCACCTTAGAAAAAATCTTGTATTTTGTAGCATTACACCTCCACTAACCCAAAATATCTAATTTAAAATCATTCGGATCCTCACAATCATCACCCAAATACCTCTCAACCTCATTTTTTTTGGACACTACCCTCTTCCTCTAAATGTTTTTTGAATTGAGAAGCAAAGTCATCCAACATATCATCATTTACCATCATTAAATCAACATTAACATTTTCATTTATACTTGTTCTAACACTATGAACAACCTCAACATTCTCATCAACATTCATGTAATGCTCAAACAACCTTAACAAAGTATCTTTAACCTTAATTGTAAAATTTTCAGCCTCTTCAACATCATACAATCTTCCAAAACAAAATCTCACATACTTCAATTTGAAACGTGGATCTAACATAACAGCCACATACAACAAAAAGTTTTGTGCATCTTGATCTCCTCAATATTTTTTATACTTTGCCATCATATTCTTCGCCATTGTACTTACATAAACATCTTCACTTCTACAAAGTTGAGATATGCTTATGAGCATAGAAATCAATTCATGGAAGAAAGAATTAGATGTCACATACAACGAGCCAGAAAATTTTAATGTAACTGTGTAAAATAATTTCAAGAACTTGACAAAAGATCTAGTCTTTTCCAATCTTCTAATGTAGGAGGACCTAAGTTTTTTTGTTTCCCTTGTGAATCAAACTCAAAGTAACTCAGATACCTAGGATCGGTTTCTTCTAACCTCATAAAAACCACATCAAATTTAACAGCCGCATCTAGCATCATATATGTAGAGTTCCATCTAGTTGCAACATCCAAGCAAACAGATTTTTTACTCCCAATTTTCAACCTTTCCGCACATTGATTAAAAACAAGTTGTCTAGAAGAAGAAGATCTAACAAACCTTACTGCATTTCTAATTTTAACCACTGAATCATCAATATCTTTCAACCCCGCACATACAATAAGATTAACAATATGTGCACAACATCTAACATGCATGAAGTCATTTGACAATATATTAGTTGCCCATCCAATTGTTACTCTTTTCAGATATTTTATTGTCAAATTATTTGAACTTGCATTGTCTACAGTAACTGTTAAAATCTTATCAATTCCCCATTCCAATAAACAACTCTCAATCGCTTGGCCAATGGTTTCACCTTTATGATTAGAAACTTGACAAAAGTTTAGAATTCTTTTATTCAAGTTCCAACCTTCATCAATCCAATGAGCAGTCAAACACATATAATTAATATTTTAGATTGATGTCCAAGTATCAGTTGTTAAACATAAACATTGATCCTTAAGAGCTTTCTTTAATTTCTCCTTCTCAACTAAATACATTTTCAAACAATCTCTCAAAATCATCAAACGAGAAGGAACATCAAATCTAAGCTGCATTACTTTACAAAATGATTTAAATCCTTGGTTTTCTATAAAGTTAAAAGGTAGCTCATCAAGTATAACCATTTTTCCAAGGGCTTTCCTACACTCTTCATTATTATAACCCTCTTTGCCTTACGATCACCAAATTTTCCTCTCCATTATCACCCCCCTCTATTTTAGGCTTAGGTTCTAAAACTAGAGTTTTTTGTTTTCGATCAATGACAAAAGGAAATTTTTTGCATACACTTAGATGACTCCACATTTTACTAGTCCCATTAAGTATAGTATGACATGCATAGTCTTTTACACAATACTTACATGCAGCCCTAGGAGTTTTAGCATTACCATCTATTTTTTAAAGTGATCCCAAATTTGGGATGTTTTTCTTTTATTACATCTAGAAGGTGGATTACCTTCTTCAGTGTTGTTGTTTGTGCTGGAGGTAGTAACTGGAACTGGAATAGGCAAAGAATTTGGTTCTGAACTTGAAGGATTTGACTCATTCGATGTAGGATTTTCCCCATTATCCATATGAAATTAAGAAAACAACAACATGAATCAACATCTAACTATAATTGAGAATCAAGCAGAAGTTGAGCATCATGTTAGGTTCATATAATTGTAAAAAGGCATCTATCACCTCTTTATTCTAAAAAACCTGCATACTGTAAATTACACATGCAATGGACCTGAAAGTCTGTAATGGACCAATTTCAATTGCAAAAAGTCTGTAATGGACCAAAAATGAAGGAAAGAGCAAGCAAAACCCTGAATGTCCGTGACATTTACACATGCTGATCCAACATATTTTACTCAATCAAGGCCTCGGTTCCATTAACTTATTCAGATTTTCATTGAATTATTTCACTCTCCTATATGGATTCTCACGCAATCTCTCTCTTATATAATTATTAGCACTTAGCAGGACTAAACATTTAACAGATCATACATGAACATTGAACAGAATGATTTTATTGCCAGAATAAAACAGAATGAAGTCATCAATATATAGAAAATAGAATGAATTTACATACTGCCAGCAACTCAGAATTAATACAACAGAAAATAGATTGATAGCCAAACAAAGCAATATAGATAAATCAACAGAATTAACAGATTGATAGTTAATAATACAGATAAAAAAACCGATAATACATATTAAAGCAATCAAGATAAACCGATACATATTAAAGTTAACAATGCTAAACAAAGCAATCAATAACTCGATATCAACACAAATCAACAAAAATGAGAGAGAGCCGGGGAAAGGGGGGTGAACCTAAATGAACACAAATCAACAGAAAGATGTAAAAACCCTAGCTGCAAGAGGATAGAAAAAGAAGCAGAGGTCAGAGATCTCTAATGGAACAAATGTTACAACTTACAAGTAAAACTTACAAGCACACGAGAATGAACACATGGATAAACAGTAAATTTTACCTCTTTGACTCTTTCTGCTGCAGGTGAAGAGAGATGCCAATGGGTTTTGTTCGGGTTTTTTTTTTTCCATCGCAAGTCTACTAGATGGATGTGGAGATATGGATTATTTACCTATTGATCAGCTAGAGAAGAGAGTCAAGAGATAGACGCAGGGGGCAAGAGGCAGAGAAGATGAAAATTGAAGGGGAAAGGAAGAAGGATGGTTTGGTCACTCTGGTGTGGGCGGCGGCTGCAGAAGTAAATTGCAATGTTTTTAGGTTTAGGTTTACACTTTACTGTAACATTTAGTATTTATACTAGGTTGTTTCTGCCTTTCTGCCTTTTTTTATGGGTAGCTGGTTTGGTTCACCGGTTTTAGTGGTGAAACCAGAACCAAACCGAACCAGAAAGATTTTTGGTTTTAGTAATCAGTTTAATCAGTTTTTTATCTCGGTTCGGTTTTCTCGGTTAATTTTCCATCGGTTTTCTCGGGTTTTTCGGTTATTCAGTTTTTTTGAACACCCCTAGTTGAGACAATGATAACAAACCTGGATAATCTATATTTTCCACATAAAGGAAAGAGGAAAAAATAATAAAGTTTAAGATATAATAATTTAATATTAAATAATAAAATTGAAAAAATAAATAAATTTTAATAATGTAGGTGCTGACGATTAGTGTGCATTGCAGAGAATGGATATCGGTTAATAGGGATGAAGCATGGATAAAGAGCTAAATTTTGTTGGTGCTGAAAATGAGAAAATATAGTGAGCAATTGATTGGTATTCGTGTCTTAGGAATGGTCATGAAAGTAAGTAGTAGATTTATTTTGAGTTTATAGGCTTGTCGGAGATTATAGTGCTTCAAAATAGGAAACAGATCAATCATACAACTTTTCTTACTGGTTTAATTACTTGGTAATGACAGGTTGTTGATATCATTGCTTCTCATCCGGAGCATGATATCGTTATTGGGATTGATACTTTGGGGAAATAAGAGCTTCTAATTCACATTTCACGTGTGCTTAACATAAAAGTACGATCATCGTTGATATTGTTGAAAGATTCTGATCTTCTATATGCGTGGATTATGAAGGATGTGTTTCTGTAAAGCACAAAACCAAGTTCTTAGCTCAGTTACCATGCCTGTTTATTGTTTTTATTATGATTCTAGGGCACCCATATTTTCTCATCGTTTTAAAAGAAAGTAGTTGTTAAATGAAATTTAGTGAGCTACTTGCAAATTACATTTGCGAACTATTTCTGGTTCAGGTTTGTTTTAGCTTTAATTTCCTTTCCTTCTTTGAAGATTTGGGTGTGGCCAGAACGTTTACAAACCATGCATCTTCTTGGATTCCATGACACATTCACAACTAAAACTTCTCTAACAAGAGTCCGAGTAGTTCCTCGTTACAGTTTCAGCATTGAAACTTTAGAGGGATTAAACACAATGCGGCCAACAATAGGAATCATGCCATCTGGTCTTCCATGGGTGCTGAAACCGGTTAAAGGAGATGACAATCTTTTCGGTTCTCTCTTAACTTCTCGTTACAAAAAAAGACAGCCATATGATAAGCTGGACGATAATTTAGGATATGCTGAAAGGTATCACCAGTACATGTTTTCAGTTCCTTACTCTGATCACTCATGCTTTGCAGAGATACAAGAGTTTATTGAACTTGTCCAGCCAACTAACATACAAGGTATTGTGTCTTCATCATCTTGTTATGTTGACCCACTTTATTACTTCAGTCGCCTTTGTGGTGTAAACCAACCACCAAAGAGGTTCGTCTACAAGAATGAAAGGAAAGAGGGAGGCAAAAAAGAAGTTGTTGTATCTTATTTTGAAAGTGGTGATTCTCCCGAGGCAGGAAGGAAAAAAAGCAGGCCAGTAGGAGTAGGTTATAAAAGAGTTGGTGTCAGCAGAGTGAGCGCATCAAGAAGAGTGCGCCGTGGAGCCAAAATTGTGGAAAGTGACTTTAGATTAAAAGTGTTAACTTTTGTAATTGGGTGAGCCAAATACATTGATCTAAATTCTTCAAGTATTTTGTTAATACAAAACTTATGGGATTTTGTATGCTTGTGCACCCCTTATAGATATTTAAACTCTCTCAATTAACATCATCAAGACACACTAACTGAGAGACTTTCAGTGCAGACATTTACCTAGCTTTATAAGTGCTTTGCCTCATCTCATTATGCATGTCGAACTTTACATTATAAGCTGAAAACGTTCATTAGTAGTGTCATGTATTGAAGATCAAGAAATGGGTTGTAGCCTTGTTGGGTCCCCTGTTAAGGTGACTTTGGTTTGACTGCAAAGTCACTACTTTTTACGGTCAATAGTGGGCCAGAACTCAACACATGGTCTACCTTTGAAATGATGCCAAGAAAAATGGCCTCTTAAGTTTGAATTGGTGGTGATTTTGTGGAATTCTACGTAATTTTCTTAGGAAAACTCAGAACTTCTGTTACCTTTTTGGTCATGTTGAGCTGATGGCATCTTAGTTGTTTTCTGTCAATGCTGGCTCTAGCTATTTGAATGTGTGATCCTCTGTTGTTTGCACTTGTTCATGTTGCTGATTCCCTAGCTAGTTTCTTTGCTCAACTTTTGTCCTCTCAGTTGCTGTTTTGGCACCAAAAAACCTTAGATGCTAAAGGATGCAAATGTAACCACATACCCAGGACCACCGTTTTTACTCTTGCACGTCCATGGTAATCCATGTAGCCATGATACTCTGCCTATAAATGGTGTAACATAGTTGGTCTTTACACCATATAATGGTAAAAAATTCCGGAAAAATCATATATTAGGAAATATAATGCCAAAGAAAATAAGAAAACTATACAACTAACCAGGACTTTACCTTCACAATGACCTAAATAAGGGTTTCCTGCAAAGTCTGCCATACTAAAACATTGAAGTATACTCACGTGGAGTGTTCATTGAGCACTATTATATATTATTCATTAGAATTAAAGCGACTGCCTTGTTTGAGACGTGCCGATGCTACTGACTAGCCTCAGTTTCTAGAATCAAGTCATAGTACTTTTCTTTCTTGTTTGTTGTATGTGACTGAGACATCAAGACTACAAACTGTGGTTCAACAGCTTGCATAATTTTCACGTGGATAAACATTTCACACCCATTTTCTGCAGGAGAAATGCCATCAATGAAGCCGAGGAGTATGACAGCAAATTGTGTAACTAACAAAGTTCAGAACAGACTAAGGGAGGAGGTGAGCGTTTAGGATTTTAAGAATCACTTTTCCATACTCCCCTCTTCCTAGCATTTACTTTTGAGCATGTGCTGGTGCGTGCATACACTTTCCAAGCATGCATATAATAATAAGTAGAGTTAGGATATCCAGGTGTTGAATAATTTCTCCAGTGAATTTAGAATCTTCTATTGTCCGTAATTTTTTCATGTCCTGTTCAAGCATCTTGTATCTGTTGTTCAAAAGGAAACAACCATCATGGATATCAGGTTTGGTGTTTCAGTATAATTTTTGCATCTGTGGATAAACATTTTAGATCCATTTTCTGCAAGCATAATGCTATGCATCTAGAGGAAAGAAGAAAAGGAAGGTGAGATATCAGATCATAAGTGGCTTGTTTCACAATGTTAGTTATACCACTTTTATAAGTGGCTTGTTTCAGGCAGGGAGAGTTTTGGAAGCAAAAGAGCTTTTCAAGGATATACATGCCCAAAGCCATTTCCCAGATTTAATGCATGACCTACTCACTTTGCTTGATGGCTTAAGAAAACAACGGTATCTTGATCAAGCGTTGGGACTATTTTGTGACATGCAAAAAAGTTACTTGAAGCCTCATGATTTGGTGATCCATGATATCATAATCATTGTCATGTGCAAATCTAAGAAGCTTAAAGATGCATTGGAGTTGTTTTCGGAACTCAGTCAAAGGGCTGCAGTCTGATGCTCGGGTTTGGACTTGAGTAATCATTGGATTTTGTAGAGAGGGATTGCTAGATGAAGTTTACAAAGCTTTCAGACTAATGGAAAAAGATGACCGCCCACCAGATAATTGTTCTTATAATGTTTTTATCTAAGGATTTCTCCAGCACAAGGATCCAAGGGCAGTGCAACTTACCAGTGAGATGAAAAGCCAAGGATTCTCAGCAGATATGCAAACAACAAAGTTGGTGGTAGATGATGATCAAGCCACCAATCACTTGCTTTTCATTTGCATGGTTCTTAGTTACGTGTTTAGGGACTAGCATTTGATTCTCGTGGGTTATAAATCGATACATGTGGATTTATGAGTCTGTCAACCAAATAAGAATATTGGTAGATTATTATTGAATCATTTCTTCATTCCATGGTTATCTGTAATGGTGCATTTCTGCATGGAATGCTACCCCTTCATCATTTTTCTTCTTGGTTTTTGGATCTTTTGTTCTATTCATTTGGAAGTCAAGATGATATAGTTGTTTGAAAGAAATGTTAACATAATTGCTTGTTATATATATTCTTTTGTTCTGTTTTTTGTATGTTTATGTTTGAAACTTCATAATATTATGGTTTTCAAAACCATGTTCAGTACTAAAGTTTAGCTATGAATTGCTAAAATAGATTGACATTTTGGGTGCCTTTGTATCCTGGAAAATGATTTTCAAGAAATCATTCTTTAAACTTTCCTGTGTTTATTTGCTATTAAAAAAATTGATCAACAAAAAACACTTTCCAGTCAAAGAAAAATTTGATTTGGTTTCCATGAAAGTTTTTCCTTTTATTTTAGACGGAAAACACTTTCCGGAAGTTGTGAAAAATTTAGAAATGTCATATTATTAGCTAATTATATCAAATTTGGTCCTCGAACTTTAGATTGTTATATATATTTTGTTTTGAATATTTATTTTTTAATTTCATCCCTTAGAATTTAATTTTTATATTAACTTTGGTCCTCATTTTTATAACTGTTATTTGCTTTTTTCTTATCATTTTTTTAATTGAAATTTTTTATCTATTAAATTTGATCCTCATTCTTTTGATTGCTACTTATTTTATTTGAAATAATTTATGAAATGATAATAATAATAATTATTATTTTAATTTCTTCATCTTTCAATTTTTTTTAAGATTTGATCTCTATTATTTTGATTATTATTTATTTTATTTGAGATAATTTATGAAATTATATTTTTTTTCAATTTCATTCTCATTCAACCTTTAAATTTATAAGATTTGTTCCTCATTATTTTAATAAACTTGAAAAAAAATAAAACATTAATAAGTTATTTTCTAACTCATTTTTCATGACATAGCCAAACACTAGAAAGCGTTTTTCAACTTATTTTTTATTACACTACCAAATATTGAAAAATAATTCACTTTCTCGGAATTCACTTTCCAAAAGAAAACTACTTTCCAGCAAATAAACGGAGCATTTCTCTTTTATGTAAACAAATTCATTTTATTTAAGAGGATTTATAGCCATCATGTCTTACCAACTGCTCATGACTTGTATGGAGTATTAAAATATGTTCTTAGAAGTAAAAATTGTTGTCCAAAAATTTAGTGAGTAATAAAACCAGTAAGCATTAATTGTTTAGATCATAAGAATATACTAATCAAAAAATTGTTCTAGAAATAACTAGAATTTTTACAAATTTTAAACTATAAACATGCAATTTTATATATCATTGCAAACTTGCAATCAAAACTACAAACCATCATCCATTCTAAGCGTATATTCAAAGTTGCATAAGAGATAGAAATATAATTCTAACTTGTATACTAATCATATAATATATCCATGATTAGATTAAAATATAGAAGGATACTTACTTGTGAAAGCATTTTAAAATAATAAAGTTTTTTTTTGTTGTTGTTGCCAATAATTAATTTTTTGTCCTTAATGCTTCGTTGTTCCTCACTTGGAGCAATTATGATTTTTGCAATATACCTTTTAAGATCCGAACAACACTATATTGTTTAGATGCATTTCTAAACAAAGCATCTAATCAAGGTCTAAGAATCAAAGTCAATAGACTCAATTATATCTTAGTAAAACTAAGTCTAAGCTTTAGATTAGGGGGGAAAAAGTTTGAAAGTGTATATAAAACTTTCAAAACTGAGGTGGGGAAGAATATATAAAATCAGGATAAACAATGAAAAAACTCTTCTTTTACTCTTTTTTTTTGTAACAGACTTGACTGTACGACTTGATCAATGTTAAAAGATCCCAACATATGCTCTTAATTTGAGGGTAATTTTTTTTTTTGAAATCTATCAAAAATTCGACAGAGTTTTGTTTGTATTTAGAACGTCTTAAGTTATCGACTACTATCAATTTACTCAATCAACCCATCATCACAAGGTCCTATAATTCCAGAACTTATTTCAATCATCATAATTGAACATCTCATACAATCCACACAATATATATATATATATATCCTACGAGTAAGTTCAATATGAACATAAAAGAAAAGGGAATACTAACATGCAAAGAGAGCATTTACAACATAATAAGTGTTCTTGAACATTTGAAAAAGGTTTATTATAAGATAATTAAAGTACTACATGCTAAGCTGAACTTTTATAAATACATCAAAGTTTACACAAAAGCATACTACATAAACGCGTTAATTCCATTTTGTTTAAGTTAAATATTTACATAAGCTTGATAAAGTAGAATCCTAAACATAAACGCGTTAATTCCATTTTGTTTAAGTTAAATATTTACATAAGCTTGATAAAGTAGAATCCTAAACTAATGATCTCCCTGGATATTTGATGAACCTGTTACATAAATAAACATACCATTATGTTGATAAAAGAAATATAGATATGCTCATGTAATGTATACGAATGAAGTATAAATTTTCCATCGGATCCATAAGAATTATAACAGACAACTTATATTTTGCTTGTAAATCATTTAAACTCAGTTAACACTCATTTGCATATTCTTAATTTGAATACTCTTATTTAATTGCATGAACCGGGTGACCTTGCAAAGTCCAACCTGGATATTTTTAGGCAATTATATTTATCAATTTTCCCAGGTTATTCAAACACGGATACTCTTTACAAATTGAGTCTTATCAATCGTTCCCAGGCATCCCAACGCGAACATCATTAGCCCAAGTTATCCTTGTAATTCATTTCCCGACAATCCTATCATGGATGCCATTAGCCGTAGCTAATCTTGTAATTCATTTCCCGACAATCCTATCACGGATACCATTAGCTGAAGCTAATCTTGTATATACGCTAGACTTTATTTACATTGAACATGATATTTATTGTAATTGCATTCAACAAAAGAATTTTAAATTATATAAGTGCAAATAGAAGGGAAAATCACGCACTTGCTCCGCCTGTCTCGTGACCTCCCCTAACAGAAGATCCAATCCTGGTTACTCCTCCTGAATCACAAGGAAGTTTTTGGTTATGATTCCTTCAAGCCGATATTATAGAGAATCCATATTCATTCATTACTCATATGTTACTTTCTATGCATGTTCATTTTCTCATAATAACATACATACATATATCATGTATATTTTCAGAGTTAGTATCTCATATGCAAGTATTTGTATGACTCAATTCTTTTATCTTCTTACATATAGTATTCACGTGAAAGTCTAACTGTTACTATCTAACTATGAACTGTTACTGTCCAACTGTTACTGTCTAGACATTGAACTGTTACTGTCCAACTATTACTGTCTAGACATTGAACTGTTACTGTCTAAACACTTTTCAAATTGTTAACTATATCCAGAGTTCTAGAACTCCATTTCAAGTGAGATTGATCTTGTTGGAAAGTTAAGACACGAGGCTACAAGTTCTCTAAAGGAAGGATAACCCAGTTCTGCCTCCAAGATAGTCAAAATTGTTCATCAACTAATCAGTCTTACTGCCCTACAGAATTAGTCACGACTCAGTATTGATTGGTGACCCATAACTGGAGTTCTACAACTCCAAATTGAGCAAGACTAGTTTTCTTAGTTAGCTAACATTCAAAACTACAATTTCTATGAAAGAACCCAATCCTAATTCCCCCATCCTTCTACCTAAAATCTCACCGAAAGTCAGGAGATAAATCTGTCCAGATTCGTCACCCCCATCCCAATACTTTCACAAATTATATTTTCTGGGTAAATTATTTGGGTTTCACGCCCCCCATCACATACCACACATGAATTAACTTAATTTTAACAACAAATACTTTTTCCTCATTTCATATTTAAAAACCCTAACCTATAATTCAATATCAAGGCATCGATTCATTATTGAATTTGAAATGAATTTTAAGATTATGTTTAGAACACCTTACCTGGTACGAATTAAGATTTTGGTCTTCAACCAATTGAAGATGTTCAACTCCCTCCTTTCTTTTCTAATGACTGCCAGCCCTCCTTCTTCTCTTCTTGTTCAATTTTTTCTTGTTAATCCCTTGCTCATAAGTGTTTATTCCATCTATAAACTCTTAATCTTAGATGGGTTCTTGAAATTTTAGTGTTTCTCTCTTGATTTTGCAAGAATTGATACAAAACTCCCTATTTTCTTTCCTTATGGTTCCTACAGATTTTTGGTGAGAAGAAAAGTATTTATACTCTATAATTTTCCTTATTTGCATTTAGACCTCATTTCCTTTAAGTGTATTATTCTCTTAAATTAAATCCAACCCTCAACATTACCTGGTTTATTATAATATCTCGAATTATTTCGCCCAAAAATTTATAGTCAAAAATTTCTGAATTCCTATTTTTATTTAATCATATGCTTGGATTTCTTCACTTTTATTTCTCATGTAGTTAGTTTGCAATTAAGCAATCTTTATTTATTTATTCCCGGGGTTTATATTTTTATAATGGATTATGGAATCAAAACTGATAAAGAATTAATAATGATGATTACTAGAACTGATTTCCACCTTTACCAGCTTTGATTACCAGTCATAAATCCAAAATTAAACCTAAATATTTTGGATGCTTTTGAGTTGAAAATACTAATATGATTTAAAAAAACTCTTCTGGAAGAAAACTTATCAGATTCATGGGTTGAATTGGATAAAACAATAGGCTAGAAAAAAATAATTATTTATTAGCTAAAGAGTTATTTTATAATAAACATAAATTCATGATCAAAATATGTTATAAAAAAATAAACCCAAAACCAAGACTAAAGACCTGAAACTTGGATCAAGGAGCTCGAGCCAAAGCTTAGCTGATCTAATCACACATGTGTGGGTTAAACTCATACTACTTTGCTAAGACTCATTTATGACTCCTTAACTTCCCATTATATAAACCAAAAAAAAAAAATCTTTTTTCTTTTTTATGTAGGATAAAGGGTTTTTGGTTTTACAAAAACATGTCAACCAATAGTTCTTTGAGATCAATTCTCATTCACTCATAACTTATTTTAATCATATTAATATTTCATGTTAATAAATTTTTGTTGGAGAATAATTTTTAACAAAGCTTCGGCCTTCAAAGTGAGTGGACACCACTTTAAATTTGATCTTAGATGTCATAACCCAATTTTGGGTTATTCCCTAAAAATTCATTTTTTTTCTCAAAATAAAATAAAGGCTGGCAACGTGGAGAAAGCAGGCCGGGAAATCAAGATGTAATTTTTGAAGGAAATTCAAGGCCTAATTATACCCCATTATGCCAAAAAATGGAGAAAAAAATGCAAATTCAAGGTTAAATTACATTATTATTGGATGAATTTGCATTAGTATTAAGACCATGGACATAATTAAATTTTTAATAGGCCAATTTGATTTAATCACGGGCCAAATTAAATTTTAATTATGTTTAAGAATTAATTTGGGTCTAATTGAAGGATTTAATTAAGTGCAAGGACTTAATTATACTTTAAATAGGTCAAATTAATTTTATTTGAGGCTTAATTGGTGAAAATTAAGTTTGGGAGCCTAATTTAGGCTTAATTGAGGAGATTGAAATTTTTACCAAGTTAATTGATTGAAATCAGGAGCCAAATTGCAAGAAAATTGAAGTTTTGAGGTCAATTAAGGGCTGGATTGAAGAAATTTACAGCCAAGGACCAATCTGCAAAAGACGCCACAATTGAGGGGCTTAATTGACAAAAACCAGGGGTGAAATTGAAGAAATTGAAAGTTTGATGGTCAATTAGGGGTTAAATTGACAAAATCCGAGACCAAGGACCATATTGCAAAAGGCGTGTAACTTCGGGGTTCCAATTGAAGGTCATCAGGGGCTTAATTGCAAATGTTTAGGGTCAATTAGGGGTTCAATTGAAAGAAATTGAAAGCAGAAGGACTAAAATGAACTTTGGCCAAAATAGAATCCTGAACACTATTCATTATCTTCTTCTTTTTTCCCAAAAAAACTGGTTCAGTCACCTCCTTTGCAGGTGCATTTAATACACCTAACGTCCACCAAATTTGCCAAAACTTACACGAAACTGATCACCAGACATCCCTCTACGTCGGGGTATTGTCTTCACCGGCACACTGGCAAATAAACGAACGTGGCACCACCCCAAAGAAGCCAAATCAGGCAGCCTACAGCTGCAGATTTGACAATTTGACAGTGCACCATGTCTACTTTGAGCCAACGGTTGGGATCCTTCCCATCTTAATCAAGGGTTGCAATTTTTCTCCATTGTAGACAAGATTGCCCTCTTCCACTGCCTATAAATAGAGGTGAATTTTATGGCCTGAGAGAGGAGAAAATCGGGGCCAAAGTCAGCCAAGAAAACCAGCCATTTTCCCTTGTTTCTGTAATTTTCTCTTTTTCCTCTCCCTCTCTCTCCACCGTGGCCTTCAGCCACCATGACCCTCTTCACCGGTCTTCCCACCATCAACTACACCACAGGAAGCCAACACAACCACCAACCAACCACCAAGAGCCACCGTCGGTTTCTCTCTCCTCTCTGCAGCCTCTCCCGCGTGTTTTTCTTCTTCTTTTGCTTCCTCTACCGCCGGCCACCATCTCTGTCACAGCCTCAGCCACCGTTTCTACCACCAACCGGCCACCAAGAAGCCACTGTGACTCTCTCCCTCTTCTCCTTCTAGCGTCTCTCTCTCATCTGCAAACTTCTTCTTCCTGCGCAGTAGCAACTCCGGCGGCCAAGCTCTCCATCAACGCCGCCACCAGCCTCTCCACCAGCACGACCACTGGCCCTCACCGCCTTAGGTGGTTCTCCATCCCTGCCTTGCATCAACCGCCTCTGTTGCTCACTACTGCTGTCGCTGCATGCAGAATTCATTCTGCATGCATCGACCACAATAATTAACTTAGCTTTGGGCCGGGCCAGTTCTAGATCCGGCCCGGCCCCTATTTTTTAAAAAAAATTCAAAGAATTTTAAAAATCATTTTAAAAAAAATGTGATTTCCTTAAATATTTTTCTACCAATTTTGCATAATATCGGGTTGTATATTTACATTGTAAAATACAACTCCGGTATTAAAATACCTGGGTTTCTCTAAAATATTTCAAAAAAAAAAATTTCAAAACATTTTCAAAAAGAAAAAATATTTTATTGCATACGGCCAAATCCTAAAATTTTTTCAAGCTTATCTTCATAAAAACAAAAATTGCATCTTTTTCATATTTAAAAAAATAAAAAATAGATATCGTATCCAGTTTATGATTATCCATTAGAATTTGGCCAACATGTCAAAAATATTTTTCCAATCTTTTTTTAGGATCCAAATGTAGACTTTAATATTTGAGGAGTGTAAAATTACATGATAAAGTACACCCTCAGGTATTAAAGATACAAGGTGTATAAATGCGATGCTAATATTCAGACTTTAGAATGGTTAGGATTGAATCCGATAAGGTAGAGACTCTCTCATGAAGAGAAATCTGCCTTGAGCCTTAGAAAAGACCAACGAATAGAAACCCGACTTAGAAAAACAATCAAACAACAATGCAGCTTACCTTAGGTAGGGTGCACTGGGGGTGATGCGTCTTCCTCTTGCACAACCAGTCTCTTACCCAGACTCTCGCAGACCATAGGTTTCTAGTGACCATAATACTAGGTGGCAACTCCTAAACATTAATCATAATTTTATGATTAAATCCAAAAACCCTTCCCAACACACAACACCTCACACAGGAGGCACGAGAGAGAGCCTCCACGGTCGCCAGACGACGTCGCGTCACCCCGCGACATTAGATATGCCTTTTAATCATGTTTTATTAAAAAAAAATTTCAACAATCCTCCCTATAAATGTAAATTACCCGGCTAGTATAAAAGACTTGAAAATTTATAGACAGATACTAATTTGGTGGATCACTACATCAAGATAGGTTTTTTTTTAACTTTACGCATTTCTTAGTGAAAAACTATCATATTTACTTAATTAAATAGGGAACGCGATATCTTAAACTATTCAACTTTTAGTATAAACCAAGACAATAATATTCACATAGTTTTCTACCTAGATATTGACTTTAATTCTCAATATTATGTTTATTTTAGCCCTAAACAAATCCTAGATTTATGGATGTTTTTATAGAAATCTGCCTTTATCAAAGTTCTCAAAGAAATGACCACATTTCTCACTTACATAAATGATTTTTCATTAAGAATATTCATTTATACTCTACTTGGTATACCAATATATAAAAATAAATAAGACCACAACTCACTATTTTATCACACTACAGCTAGCACCTATTTCATCATAGGAATAAACAAGAAATAATAATTTTTTAATGCTACCAGAAATGTTATATGACTTAGTTTTCTATTTGAATCTGCATTTTAGGATCTCTAATCAACTAGTTGTGGTCACCATCATTATTGTAAATCCCAAGATAATCAAGGCTGGATTAAATTAAAGAAAATAAACTAAACTAAAAAGAAGTGGGGGCAAAACGAATACATTTAAAGAAAATGGGGTCTAAATGCAAATAAGAAAAAACAGATCTGCAACTATTGTGAAGAAAAAAGAAAGGGAGTTTTTGTATCTATTTTTACAGATCAAGAGAGAAACACCAAATTTCAAGAACCCATCCAAGATTTAGGGTTATAGGTAAAAATAAACACTGGTAGGCATAGGATTAACAAGAAAAAAATTGAACAAGAAGAGAAGAGGGGAGGGTCGGCTATCATTAGAAAGAAAATGAGGGATCGAGATCTTGATTCGTATCAGGTAAGATATTCTAAACATTGTCTTATGAGTTGTTTTAAAGTCGATTATGAATTGATGCCTGGATGTTAAATTATAGATTTGAGTTCTATAACTCCAGATATTGTTAAACATCTGAGGAGATGTCAGACAATAACAGTTCAAAAATTGACTGTAACAGTCCAAGTGTTTGTTGATATGAGATTTTAACTATCTTAGAGGCAGAACTGGGTTCTCCTTAAATCATAGAGCTTGTAGCTTCATGTCTTATCTTTCCAACAACACAAATTTTGCTTGAATCGCAGTTCTATAACTCCAGATATAGTTAAAAATCTGAAAAGAAGTCAGACGATAGATTCAAAAAACGGACGATATCCGATCCAAGTGTTTGTTGGTGAGAAATTTTGATTATCTTAAGGGGATCACCATGTATTGACTAGCATGCATTTAGTGTATGTTAGGATCCTGAGTAAAGGGATCACCTTGCATCGATTCCTACAGGATGATGATGATAACAGTGAAATTGGTATCGGTAATGTGTTAAGCGGAAATAATCATGGGTGGTTTTATGAGATCTTGAATGGAGGTTGATAATAGAAGAGGAAATGGTTTTTAGTAGTTGAAGGAGAAAAAGTCTCCAATAAGAGCCAAAAGGGAGAAGTGAATAAAATATGAATGTATGTTGCCTTTTTTAAATTGCCGGATATTTGTATTGCTATATTATTATGATATTCATATTTCAATAATATGTATTTTATTTTCTGAACCATCGCATGCATGATAGGAGTAGATTCTAGCTTAGGTTCTTTTTTTGTAATTTAGGTTCTAGAGAGTATACCCTTGTATTTGGTAATATTACAACTTTTATTTAACTCAATTTGTATAATTGATGTTTAAACTTGAATAGATGAATTTAATTCGGTAGTTTATATAACTATGTTCCATTAAGCATGTTTATATCTTTAACCATCCATAATGCTTGGGCTGAATTGAGTTGGAGATGCGGTATATTAGAAGTGTAAACAGATCGTATGTCGATAACTTGGGACCTCCCGATATAGGGGGGACTCCGTCAAAATTTCGGTAAATTTTAAAATGAAAACCATGAATATATATATATATATATATATATATATATATATATATATATAAGGAAAAAAAATTCCTCTGTTTTCGGTTGACATAAGAGTGTTGTTTTTTTATCTCCAAATATGGGATGTTACATTTTGGTATCAGACCTCAGGTTTCTATTCCAGGGATAGGAATGAGTATAAGGTTTTGAAATGTGGTTTAGGATAGTGAGAACAAGGCAGAGGCGATCCATCCATTCCCGCGTCGGGGAAGTGATCAGAGTCTTCATTATGAAAGTGATCTAGATTGGGATCCCTTGACAAACACTTCCTCTCATATACCTGCAACATCAGCATACTCTGAAAGAGACGAGTCAGTGAGACTTCAAGATGATTTGTTGTCCCGTTACGCTAGGGTAACAATGCCCGATGTATCAGACATAGCGGGAGAAAATATACCCCTATCAGTGGCATCGGTAGACGGGACAAACCTATTTTAGGATCCTACTTCTATAGATCATATAGTGAGAGTTGTAGCAGCAGGAATGACAGCGGGAGCCTCCAGTGCATCTTCTAGATTAGGGGGAGTAGTCACCATAGTGTAGTGGGTAGGGTGTATAAGAGGGATAGGTTGTATGATTTACCATGGTGAAGAGGATGCTGAGGTTGCTGGGCTTAGGCTATAAAAAAAAAGAGGAAGGATGGCACACTTTGTTTGTGCATTGATTATTGTTAATTGAATAAAGTGATGGTGAAGAACAAGTACCTATTCCCCTGAATAGATAATTTGTTTGATCAGTGGAATGGTGCTAAGGTATTCTCTAAGATAGAGTTGAGATCTGGATATCGCCAGTTGAGAATCAAGGAACAAGACAGACAAATGACTGCATTTCGAACCAGTTATAGACATTACGAGTTTTAGTGATGCCTTTCGGGTTAACCAATGCTCCAGCCATGCTTATGGACTTGATGAATTTGGTGTTTCGGCCTTACCTAGACCAATATGCGGGGGTATTTATTGACAATATCTTGGTGTATTCAAGCTCTTACTTGGAGTATGAAAATGAGGGAAAAACGAATACATTTAAAGAAAATGGGTTCTAAATGCAAATAAGAATAATTATAGAGCATAAATACTACTCTTTTTACCAAAAACAAATCTGCAACTATTGTGAAGAAATAAAAGAGGGAGTTTTGGTATCTATTTTAACAGATCAAGAGAGAAACACCAAATTTCAAGAACCCATCCAAGATTTAGGGTTATAGGTAAAAATAAACACTGGTAGGCAAGGGATTAACAAGAAAAAAATTAAACAAAAAGAGAAGAGGGGAGGTCGGCTGTCATTAGAAAGAAAAGGAGGGATCGAGATCTTGGTTCGTATCGGGTAAAATATTCTAAACATAGTCTTATGAGTTGTTTTAAAGTCGATTATGAATTGATGCCTAGATGTTAAATTATAGATTTGAGTTCTATAAATCCAGATATAGTTAAAAATCTGAGGAGAGGTCAGACAATAACAGTTCAAAAAGGGACGATATGATTGGACGAGAATACCAAGTGTTTGTTAATGAGCGATTTTAACTATCTTAGAGGTAGAACTGGGTTCTCCTCAAATCATAGAACTTATAGTCTCATGTCTTATCTTTCTAATGACACAAATATCGCTTGAATCGGAATTCTATAACTCCAGATATAATTAAAAATCTAAGGAGAGGTCAGACAAGAATTCAAAAAAACGAATGAATGACCAAGTGTTTGTTGATGAGTGATTTTGACTATCTTAAAGGCAGAACTGGGTTCTCCTTAAATCATAGAACTTGTAGCCTCATGTCTTGTCTTTCCAACGACAAAACTTTCACTTAATTGGAGTTCTATAACTCTAGATATAGTTAAAAATCTAAGAAGAGGTCAGACAGTAACAGTTCAAAAAACGGATAGTAACAGTCCAAGTGTTTGTTGATGAGCGATTTTGACTATCTTGGAGGCAGAACTGAGTTCTCCTTAATTATAAAACTTGTAGCCTTATGTCGTATCTTTCTATTGACATAAGTTTTGCTTGAATCAGAGTTCTATAACTCTAGATATAGTTAAAAATCTGAGGAGAGGTAAGACAGTAACAATCCAAAAAACGGACATTAACGGTCTAAATGTTTGTTGATGAGTAATTTTGACTATCTTAGAGGCAGAACTGGGTTCTCCTTAAATCATAGAACTTGTAGCCTCATGTCTTAGCTTTCCAACGACATAAATTTCACTTGAATCGGAGTTCTATAACTCCAGATATGGTTAAAATTCTGAGGAGAGGTCAGACAGTAACAGTTCAAAAAACGGACAGTAACAGTCCAATTGTTTGTTGATGAGCGATTTGGACTATCTTAGAGACAGAACTGGGTTCTCCTTAAATCATAGAACTTGTAGCCCCATGTCTTAGCTTTCCAACGACATAAATTTTGCTTGAATTGGAGTTTTATAACTCCAGATATAGTTAAAAATATGAGGAGAGGTCAGACAGTAACAGTTCAAAAAAGAGGCAGTAATAGTTGGACAGTGACAGTCCAAATATAATGAAAGGAATGATAACTAGGATTGGACAAAAAATGACAATAATAATGAGTGAAATGAGAAAAACATAAAGTACTAAGAAATGACTGAAAGAAAGACTTATTGGTTGTTGATATGGTTATTATAAAACATATCCTTGAGTGAGGAAAATTTATGAGATAAACCTGTGATTTGCAGGAGGGACCACAGGCGTGGTGCAACAGCAGCAGCAGGGGAGCACGAGTAGAGTTTCTATTGCAAGTAGGTGATTCGCACCTATACTTTCTAGTTTAATTCTATGATTTAATAAGTTATTGATGTGAGATGTGAATTACCGAATGATGGATATTAGGAGAAAGGAGGAAAGTTTGCGTAATGATGCCGATATTTGGATAGTATTCTTAAAGTATGTGTATTCAAGCTGAACAGTTGTTCTGTGAATTGCCAAGTGATGAAATTATAGTTGATAAAGAAAATATGAGAAGAGTGATTTGGGGCGTGAACTAGCATACATTTAGTGTATGTTAGGATCCCGAGTAAGGGGATCAAGATGTATTGACTAGCATACATTTAGTGTATGTTAGGATCCCAGGTAAGGGGATCACCATGTATTGGCTAGCATACATTTAGTGTATGTTAGGATCCCAGGTAAGGGGATCACCATGTATTGGCTAGCATACATTTACTGTATGTTAGGATCCCAGGTAAGGGGATTGAGATGTATTGAGTAGCATACATTTAGTGTATGTTAGGATCCCGGGTAAGGGGATCACCATGTATTGACTAGCATACATTTAGTATATGTTAGGATCCCAGGTAAGGGGATTGAGATGTATTGACTAGCATACATTTAGTGTATGTTAGGATCCCGGGTAAAGGGATCACTTTGCATCGACTCCTACACGATGATGATGATAACAGTGAAATTGGTATCGGTAATGTGTTAAGCGGAAATAATCATGGGTGGTTTTATGAGATCTTGAATGGAGGTTGATAATAAAAGAGGAAATGGTTTTTAGTAGTTGAAGGAGAAAAAGTCTCCAATAAGAACCAAAAGGGAGAAGTGAATAAAATATGAATGTATGTTGCCTTTTTTAAATTGCCGGATATTTGTATTGCTATATTATTATGATATTCATATTTCAATAATATGTATTTTATTTTCAGGATCATCGCATGCATGACAGGAGTAGATTCTAGCTTAGGTTCTTTTTTTGTAATTTAGGTTTTAGGGAGTATACCCTTGTATTTGGTAATATTACAACTTTTATTTAACTCAATTTGTATAATTGATGTTTAAACTTGAATAGATGAATTTAATTTGGTAGTTTATATAACTATGTTCCATTAAGCATGTTTATATCTTTAACCATCCATAATGATAATTGTTGTACAATGTATATCATCAACATTGTGGTTGATATGGATGGTGATGTTTGTGGGATTTAGACCCAGGATGATTGGGCTGAATTGAGTTGGAGATGCGGTATATTAGAAGTGTAAACAGATCGTATGTCGATAACTTGGGACCTCCCGATATAGGGGGGACTTCGTCGAAATTTTGGTAAATTTTAATATGAAAACCATGAATATATATATATAAGGAAAAAAAATTTCCTCTGTTTTCGGTTGACATAAGAGTGTTGTTTTTTTATCTCCAAGTAGGGGATGTTACAATTATACTCTTTTATCTTTAAAGTTTTTAAACCTTTTAACTTTGATGAATTATACATAAGATCTATGAATAAATCTTTGGTTAATGGATTTGCAATATTTTACTTTGGATTTCCATAGTCAATGAAAATAATTTCATTTGAGAATGAGTATTTAATGATATTATATCTATGATGTATATGTGTAGATTGAGCATTATATATTGCTTTCAACTTAAGACTAATTATCGCAATGGACATAAATTATTGGCACTGATTCTAACCAACATAAAATATCCTCCAAGCAATTTCAAAGCCTCTCGACTATCTCTCCACCTTTATCAATTGCAATAAAATCTGATTTCATCATGTATCCTATGATACAATTTTACTTAGAGGATTTTTATGACACAATTACTCCACTATGTGTGAAGACATATCCGCTAATGGATTTTGAATTCTTAGTGTTAGATATCTAATATGCATCACTAATTAGCATAAAATATTTTTGAGTACCTTTTCTAATACTGTTGTGTAACCAGCATAATATCTTTCATAATCCAATGTGTACCTGAAATATTTGAGTACCTTTTCTATTGCTTTCAAATGATCCATAATTAGATTATTGGTAAATTTTCTTAAAAAATAGTCATCAATTGGTTGCTCGTTGCTGTGTTATATGTGTCATTGGTGAAAATATCGATAATTAAATACCATAAAATAACCATTAGCTAGAAAAGTGGTGTTCAGACTAGATAGATGTTGTTACCTATTTTTAAGTCCCCACACAAAAAGGAGAAAGAAGAAAAAATGAATAAAAATTATCGAAAGAAAACCAAAAAAATATATAGTAGTTAGAGGAAGACACAAGGGCATCTAGAAAATAGCCAAAGATTGGTTGACAAAGTTCAAAAATACAAAGATTGAAATTTGACAGTATATTTTTTACCAATAAAGGCCTTATTGAAAAAGAAAATTTAATTTGAGAAAGAAAAGTCTAAAATTAGATGTTTAAGGACTCAATTAGATTTGAATGAAAGATTAATTGAGTTTATGAATGGTTTGATTGCAAGAAAAATTGATTTTTAAGTCTATTTAGGCTTTAATTGGAAGAAATTAAAGTTTAAGGGTTGAATTAAAATTTTTAGGAGTTAATTTGGTCAAATCAGGGGTTTAATTGCATAAATATTGAAGTTTGATAGGCAATTAAGGACTTGACTGAAGAAATTCAAAACCAAGGACCAAACTGGAAAAAGACACGGGAATATAAGGGCTGAAATTGACTAAATTAAGAGCCAAATTGAAAAAATTAAAAGTTTGTTGATCAATTGAGGATCAAAACCAATTATCAAAGTGAAAAAGACGGCCAACTTCAAGGTTGACATTTGAATTTGACAAGGAAGCATTTAAATTGATTCTTAAAATTAAAATCTCAATTGAGGGTGTTGCAATGTCGTAGTCACACAAATTAATTACCTTAACTTAAATAAACAAAGCAGTATAGAGCAAGCAAAGGGTCGATCCCATAAGGAAGGTTTAGTTCAGATTTTTATGCTAGACGATATGCAATTTGGGGGGAGTTTGGAGATTATCTAGGCTACAATAGAATAAAATATTCAAGCTAAATTAAATAAATCAGAAAACAATCAAGAGAACAAACATTGGTTTCAAGTAGACATCCACCTACGAAAATCAAAACCAATTATTGAAATGATACATCATTTTATATTCTGAATATTTATCTTTTCTTTAATGTTAGTTAGTTAACCGATCCGCAGTAACTAACCCTAACCATCAAATAACCATAGTGTCCACACTAGTAATTTAATTGAATGACAACCTTAAGAACTAGATAAGTTGATTAATCTATGCATATAACTGTCTGCAGTACATGTTTGATTTGATCGAATGTTTTTCATAAGATTAATAACATATATCCAATACGATTATTAAACTTAGTTGTTTCACAAGTTTATATACCACAACTACAATTTTGATAGCAAACTTAACAATACATTGTTTATAATAATAAATTAGAGTTCACTCTAGCAATTAAAATAAACAATCACAGGAAATAAGTATAGGAAAATAAACATATTCATCATATAAACTGAAAAGAAAAGGTAAAATAAATCTCACAGTTCTTGAAATCCAAAGGTTTCTATGTCCTTGCAACCAAGAAAAAGAGCTTAACCTTGTATCTCTATTGAATAACTAATCAAAAGGAAAGAAGAATGCATGATTTCAGGTTTTTGGAATAAAGGGTGCATTTTCTCTTCTCTTTCTGGTCGACCCTCTCTTTCCTTTCTCTCTTTCTTTTTATTTGATAGGAAACCCTAATTTCCTTTTTCTACAAAATAGTATTTTCTTAAGTATACAATTTATATTTAAGTAGTGCAATAACTATTTTTCTAAAAAAAAAAAATAACCTTGCATAAAATCTCCAACCTTTGACTTTGGACTTAGAGGAGTTAAATTGCTGAAATAAAGACTTGGATGTCGGTTTGGATGCTTTTGAAAGTATTTTGGAGTTGTTTCTTCATAAAACGTGTCTGCTTGTAGAATTAATATGTCATCTAGAAAACTTATATCTCTCTCATATGAGATCTCTTTCTGGTGAAATTTAGTAAGCGAATAGGTCTTCGAGTTAGAAATCCAACAAAATTGAGTTTCCATCAAATGAACTTCTCTAGCTCGAGATATTCAAGTCGGAATGGCCAAAGGTCAACATTGGCAGAATGCGAGATTTGTCTTTGAAGTCTACGATTTCCATTCTCTTTCTCTTTTTATTTTTCTTTCAATATACTTATAGAAAGGTATGGATGTTATCTTTCTAATGCCACTAGAATCACTTTATTTTGACCACTAGAGCTCAAGTTCTGCACAAAACATCAATTGGAGGTCAAATTTGTCAATTATCTCCAATTTACTTCTTTTTTAGTCTTACATCCAAAAATACCTTCAAAACATAAAACAAAGAATATCAATGCATTTTATATATAAAACATAGGAAAAATAATAGGTAAATATGGGTAAAACTATCGAATAATATAGTTGCATTAGAGGGCGTGATTGAACAAATCAAAAATTAAAGACTGATTTGGAAACAAAAACTTTTTGACATCATTTTTTTTAAAAATAAAACAACATGTTTTGTTCAAAACGACGCTTTGACAGACTTACATTACTTGGGTCTGTTGGTGCCAAACCCAAATTTCTTGGTATGACATCCCTTGCCTAACCCAATTAACATGGCTCTGGTGCCCCTGTCAGACCCATGACGTTCCAAATCCAAGGCGCTAGGATCTGACAGTCATGCCTGACTCGAGCATCTATGGTGTGGTTGCTTTATCAAACCCGAGAGCCTAGGGTATGGCAAACATGCCTAACCCCAATGTCAGGTGTCTGGCAGCCATACCATGTGCCTGAGGTTTGACAACCATGTTTATTTTTCTTGAAAAGGCAAAAGAAGCCCCTAACCCAAATGTTGAAATTTTATGCCCCGAATGGCAAATCAATATCTATATTACACAAAAAAAAAACTTGAACGAACCATTCTTTTAATGCCAAATGTATTCAATAGAAAAGACAATCTCACAACTGCATGCTTAGTAAGTTTCTATGGCAAGGACAATTATATCATTACATTGCTCCAATCCATAATAATTTATATCTTTATGAACAGTAAAATGATAAACAACGAAACAATTCTATTATATAATAATGTGATTCATAGTAAAAACACAATTTTATTATACTTTCTAATTCCTCGCTCTAAAATTTTGCCTTTGCAGTCTCTTTTATCTGCAAAGAATTTTGATGAAAAGAATGAGATACTGTGGAAAATCACACAATAATTGTTGTTATCTATTTTTGGGTTCCCACAAAAAAAAGAGAAAGTGTACATATATATATATCAAAAAAAATATTCAGAAGAAATCCAAAAATAGTAGGAGTGAGAAAAAGACGCTGGAATGCCCATAAAATGGCGAGAAATGGGTTGAGGAGGTTTAAAATGCAAGAATTGAAATTTTAACAGTATATTTTTTTACTGATGAGAGCCCTAGGGAAAAAGAAAAATTCAATTTGAGAAAGAAAAGTCCAAAATCAGATGTTTGTGGACTCAATTAAATTTTATCCAAGGTTTAATTGAATTTATGGAAGTTTTTTATTGCAAGAAAATTGATTTTAAGTCAATTTAGGCTTTTATTGGAAAAAATTAAAGTTCTGGGGTCCAATTATAATTTTAAAGAGTTGTTTTGGTCAAATCAGGAGCTTAATTGCATAATTATTGAAGTTTGATGACCAATTAGGGACTTGATTGAAACAATCCGAAACAAAGGACCAAACCGAAAAAGGCGCTAAAATCAAGGGATCCAATTATAATTTATCCGGGGGCTTGATTACAAAATTGCAAAAACATCCAAGGATCAAATCAGAAATATACATTTTGAATTAGCAAACGGCGTCGTTTCCTTGACAACTGTTGATCACCTTCTTCATCCGCAACGGTTTCGATAGTGAATGAGCGCTATCAATGGAGCCATTTCAGAAACAAATACAGCAGATTGCTTCGGTTATGGGGAATGTTTCACGGCTACTATTTCTCTAGATGTCGTTACCAAGTTGGACGTTGCACCGCAGGCCATTCTTTGGCTTATAAAAGCCAGAGAAAGACGATGAAAAGAGTGGAACGAAAGAGACACAGGAAACAGAGGGGGAGAAGGAGAGAAAAAAGAAAAAGAAAAAGAACGAGACAGTGAGGAGATCGAGAGAGGAGAAAGAAGAAGAGTAAGGGAGAGCGGGGGCAGAAACACTGGAGGGAGAAAGAGACATTGAGGAGAGAACGGGGGGGAAAACAGAAACGGAGAGGGGAAAGACAGCGAAAAAACATGCAGAGAAGAGGAAGAATAATCGTCGACCAGCCAGAATCAGCTCCCCAGGGCGCCACCACCAGCACCTCCACGAAGCCGCTACAGAGAGGAAAGAACATTGTTGACAGAGGGAACAGAAGAAACAAAGAGAAGAAGCAATGCAGAAACAGCAGAGAAGAGGAAGAGCGACTGCAGCAACACCACCGCCCAACCGGTCACCAGCATCACCGTCAGCTCATCTATCCAAGCTCATCATCCTAGCAGCAGCACCACCGCCTACCTTCCTCTTTGAACCACCGCTTGAAAGAAGAAGCAGAGAAGGAAGGTGACAGAAAAAGAAGCAACGCAGAAATAGAAGAGAAAATGAAGAGCGACCGCAGCAACACCACCGCCCAACCGCTCACTAGCATCACCGTCAGCTCATCTATCCAAGCTCATCATCCCTGGTAAAGCCCTTATCTTTGTTTACTGTTCATCTTCGTGCATGCAGAACGTGCACTGTGCACGTTCTGCAAGCAAGAAAATAATTAACCAGTTACTGTGCATGTGCACAGTAACCGGACCAACAACTAGAAAACACAACAAGACTTTAAATTTTATCAAACAATAAAACAATGCAACTTACCTTAGGTAGGGCATATTTGGGGTGTTAATACCTTTCCTTTACACAACAAGTCCTCGTACCCGATCTCTGAGACAAGTTAGGGTTTCTAATGACCAAAATACTAGGTGGCGACTCTCATTCTATTTTTCCACTAATAAAAGACAAGAATTCCTATCTCCCCATATTTGCCACAATAGATATAGATTTTAAGGGTGGATGTATTCACCACGACGCCGCACACGTGCGACAATAATCTGGATCAATACATCCCCTTTTGTGTTTATTTGTCAAGCTATGGTTAAAAATACCATTTTAGTATAAAATATATATATAAAAAGAAATCTTCTGGCCAAATACCGTAGGTGGGTGAACAAAAGTTGTCGATCATGTGATTTATTGCATTTCATGGCCAAGTTGGGATATAGTGGCATTTTTACCTTGTTAGGATTGTGATACATTGAAACACGGCAATACCCTATTTGTTATTACAGTAATAATTATATTTTAAAATATATAAAAATAATTTTTTTATATTTTTAAATTCATTCTTAACGCATATTCAAACTATACAAAAATACTATAAAAAATTTTAAGTGAAAAAGATTAAATTAAAAACTTGACAAACAACATTTGACCACAATATATACCAAACACATTCTAAAACATCAACTATCAATTTGATAAATAATCAATCTTGTACTTGAACTATCATGTTTTTAACAAAAACTAACTGTTGGTTTGATTTGATTATTAGTATTCACCAAAAACTAATTGTAAAGTTTATAGGAGGTTTTGGAATTTTTGACGGAAACACCGATGGTATAGTCCATTGAAATATTATGCATCGGAATTTACGTATTTATACACCTTCAAAACTAACATTGACAAGAGCAAATATCAAGATAAATAGTAATTTTGGTTTTTTTTTTTTTCATCATACAAGTTCGGTTTGTTTATTTTAAAGATATATCTCGATCTCACATTGATCTAGTATATTTAGAAAAATATAATAAGAGAACAAGATCACTGGATTTTTCTTTTGTGAGTTCACGTGTAAAAGAAAGGAAGACAGACCATTTGTAGATATATAGTTGAATTCTTCGACAGAAAACCATGCCTTTCAAGTGTCTGAATCTTGTGAAACTGCAGGGCGTTGTGACTCATGAACATGGGGTGTCCTGAAAGAAAAAAGAACTTGTCTGTGTGGGGTAAGGCTTTGATTTTTCTGTGAAGCAAGCGGATTTTTTCCCTCCCTCTGATTATTAGACATGGAATCTACCTTCGCTTTAAAAAAAAAAAAAAGCAAGAAAGAAAATGATGTCTCTAGGCTGGTCTACCGTTTTTCTTTTTCTTTTTTTTTTTTTTTAAAATATTTTTTTAGAAAATAATTTTTTATTGTTATTATTTATTTCAAATAATTTTTTTTGTGTTTTTATGTTATTTTAATGTAGTAGTACTGTTAAAAAATGAATTCTAAAAATTTTAAAAATATATTATTTTAATATATTTTCATACAATTATTTTAGTATATTAGGATTGTGATAAATTAAGAGTGTGTTGGTATTATAATAATGATTATTTTTAAAAATATTTTTTATTTAAAAATATTATAATTAATGTTGTCGATCGGGTACCAGTGATAAGTCAACAACACAAACTGTTTGTTGTGGATTTTCAGGATTTTTTATTTATTTTTGTTTTTGTTTTTTACGAGATTGTTCAAGATATATTCCTTCTTCCAGTTGATAAGTCAACACCCGATCGACAACATTAATTATAATGTCTTCTCAACTCAACATTAGTTAAAATGAATTCTCAAATTATATATATATATATAGGTCTAAGAAGATCATATGAATTTAAATATATAATTTTTAGTGCGGTTCTGAAAATATTTGCAAATGTTATTCCCAAATAAAGATGACAAACCTCCATTATTCTCAAATTTCTAACTAGCAAACCATGGACCACAAATGACTGAACACGATAGGAATATGGTTTTTGTGTGATAGGAACCTTATCCAACCACACCTAAAGTTTATCCCACTAAGGAAATGGGTCTTGAGTTGACATATATCAACTTGAAAAAATTATTTTTTTTAAGTTTTAATATTTATATAAAATATTAAGAAATAATTTATGTAAATATAAACTATACATATTGTAAATAGTAAAATTTAAAAGATTGTTTCAAAATATTTTTTATTCCATATTGAAAAGATATTATATCACCAGCCTCTCCCACCAGCACGACCACAGGCCCTCACCGCCTCAGGTGGTTCTCCATCCCTGCCTTGCAGCAACCACCCCTGTTGCTCCATCGCTATTGTCCCTTGCATGCAGAATTCATTCTACATGCATCGCCTCAAATATTTTTCTACAAATTTTGCATAATATCGGGTTGTATATTTACATTGTAAAATACAACTCCGGTATTAAAATACCTGGGTTTTTCCGAAATATTTCAAAAAAAATTATAATTTCAAAACATTTTCAAAAAGAAAAAAAATATTTTATTGCATACGGCCAAATCCTAAAATTTTTTCAAGCTTATCTTCATAAAAACAAAAATTGCATCTTTTTCATGATTTAAAAAATAAAAAATGGATATCGTATCCAGTTTATGATTATCCATTAGAATTTGGCCAACATGTCAAAAAAAAATTTCCAATCTTTTTTTATGATCCAAATGTAGACTTTAATATTTGATGAGTGTAAAATTACATGATAAAGTACACCCTCAGGTATTAAAGATACAAGGTGTATAAATGCGATGCTAATATTCAGACTTTAGAATGGTTAGGACTGAACTGATAAGGTAGAGACTCTCTCATGAAGAAAAATCTGCCTTGAGCCTTAGAAAAGACCAACGAATAGAAACCCGACTTAGAAAAACAATCAAACAACAATGCAGCTTACCTTAGGTAGGGTGCACTGGGGGTGATGCGTCTTCCTCTTGCACAACCAGTCTCTTACCCAGACTCTCGGACCATAAGTTTCTGGTGACCATAATACTAGGTGGCGCCTCCTAAACATTAATCATAATTTTATGATTAAATCCAAAAACCCTTCCCAACACACAACACCTCACACAGGAGGCACGAGAGAGAGCCTCCACCGTCGCCAGACGACGTCGCGTCACCCCGCGACATTAGATATGCCTTTTAATCATGTTTTATTAAAAAAAAATTTCAACAATCCTCCCTATAAATGAAAATTACCCAGCTAGTATAAAAGACTTGAAAATTTATAGACAGATACTAATTTGGTGGATCACTACATCAAGATAGGTTTTTTTTTAACTTTATGCATTTCTTAGAGAAAAACTATCATATTTACTTGATTAAATAGGGAACGCGATATCTTAAACTATTCAACTTTTAGTATAAACCAAGACAATAATATTCACATAGTTTTCTACCTAGATATTGACTTTAATTCTCAATATTATGTTTATTTTAACCCTAAACAAATCTTAGATTTATGGATGTTTTTATAGAAATCACTTTTATCAAAGTTCTCAAAGAAATGACCACATTTCTTACTTACATAAATGATTTTTCATTAAGAGTATTCATTTATACTCTACTTGGTATACCAATATATAAAAATAAATAAGACCACAACTCACTATTTTATCACACTACAGCTAGCACCTATTTCATCATAGGAATAAACAAGAAATAATAATTTTTTAATGCTACCAGAAATGTTATATGACTTAGTTTTTTATTTGAATCTGCATTTTGGGATCTCTAATCAACTAGTTGTGGTCACCATCATTATTGTAAATCCCAAGATAATCAAGGCGGGATTAAATTAAAGAAAATAAACTAAACTAAAAAGAAGTGGGGGCAAAACGAATACATTTAAAGAAAATGAGGTCTAAATGCAAATAAGAATAATTATAGAGCATAAATACTACTCTTCTTATCAAAAACAAATCTGCAACTATTGTGAAGAAAGAAGAGAGGGAGTTTTGGTATCTATTTTTAAAGATAAAGAGAGAAACACCAAATTTCAAGAACCCATCCAAGATTTAGGGTTATAGGTAAAAATAAACATTGGTAGGCAAAGGATTAACAAGAAAAAAATTGAACAAGAAGAGAAGATGGGAGGGTCGGCTATCATTAGAAAGAAAATGAGGGATCGAGATCTTGATTCGTATCGGGTAAGATATTCTAAACATTGTCTTATGAGTTGTTTTAAAGTCGATTATGAATTGATGCCTAGATGTTAAATTATAGATTTGAGTTCTATAACTCCAGATATAGTTAAAAATCTGAGGAGAGGTCAGACAATAACAGTTCAAAAACGGACAGTAACAGTCCAAGTGTTTGTTGATAAGCGATTTTGACTATCTTAGAGGCAGAACTAGGTTCTCCTCAAATCATAGAACTTGTAGCTTCATGTCTTATCTTTCCAACGACACAAATTTTCCTTGAATCGCAGTTCTATAACTCCAGATATAGTTAAAAATCTAAGGAGAATTCAGACAGTAACAGTTCAAAAAACGGACAGTAACAGTCCAAGTGTTTGTTGATGAGCGATTTTGAATATCTTAGAGGCAGAACTGGGTTCTCCTTAATTATAGAACTTGTAGCCTCATGTCTTATCTTTTCAATGACATAAATTTTGCTTGAATCGGAGTTCTATAACTCCAGATATAGTTAAAAATCTGAGGAGAGGTCGATACTTAGATTCAAAAAACGGATAGTAACAGTCCAAGTGTTTGTTGGTGAGAAATTTTGATTATCTTAAGGGGATCCCCATGTATTAACTAGCATGCATTTAGTGTATATTAGGATCCCGGGTAAGGGGATCACCTTGCATTGACTCCTACAGGATGATGATGATAACAGTGAAATTGGTATCGGTAATGTGTTAAGCGGAAATAATCATGGGTGTTTTAATGAGATCTTGAATGGAGGTTGATAATAGAAGAGGAAATGGTTTTTAGTATTTGAAGGAGAAAACGTCTCCAATAAGAACCAAAAGGGAGAAGTGAATAAAATATGAATGTATGTTGCCTTTTTTAAATTGCCAGATATTTGTATTGCTATATTATTATGATATTCATATTTCAATAATATGTATTTTATTTTCAGAACCATCACATGCATGACAGGAGTAGATTCTAGCTTAGGTTCTTTTTTTATAATTTAGGTTTTAGGGAGTATACCCTTGTATTTGGTAATATTACAACTTTTATTTAACTCAATTTGTATAATTGATGTTTAAACTTGAATAGATGAATTTAATTCGGTAGTTTATATAACTATGTTCCATTAAGCATGTTTATATCTTTAACCATCCATAATGATAATTGTTGTACAATGTATATCATCAACATTGTGGTTGATATGGATGGTGATGTTTGTGGGATTGAGACCCAGGATGATTGGGCTGAATTGAGTTGGAGATGCGGTATATTAGAAGTGTAAACAGATCGTATGTCGATAACTTGGGACCTCCCATCGTGGGGGACTCTATCGAAATTTCGGTAAATTTTAATATGAAAACCATGAATATATATATATATAAGGAAAAAAAAATTCCTCTGTTTTCGGTTGACATAAGAGTGTTGTTTTTTTTTTATCTCCAAGTAGGGGATGTTACATTTTGGTATCAGAGCTCAGGTTGCTATTCCAGGGATAGGAATGAGTATAAGGTTTTGAAATGTGGTTTAAGATAGTGAGAACAAGGCAAGGAGCCAGGACTGATCCATTCCCAGTTCGGGGAAGTGATCAGAGTGTTCATTATGAAAGTGATCTAGATTGGGATCCCTTGACAAACACTTCCTCTCATATACCTGCAACATCAGCATACTCTGAAAGAGACGAGTCAGTGAGACTTCAAGATGATTTGTTGTCCCGTTAGGCTAGGGTAACAATGCCCGATGTATCAGACATAGCGGGAGAAAATATACCCCTATCAGTGGCATCGGTAGACAGGACAAACCTATTTTAGGATCCTACTTCTATGGATCATATAGTGAGAGTTGTAGCAGCAGGAATAGAAGCGGGAGCCTCTAGTGCAGCTTCTAGATCAGGGGGAGTAGTCACCATAGTGCAGTGGGTGGGGTGTATGAGAGGGATGGGTTGTATGATTTACCATGGTGAAGAGGATGCTGAGGTTGCTGGGCTTAGGCTATAAAAAAAAAAAAGGAAGGATGGCACACTTTGTTTGTGCATTGATTATTGTTAATTGAATAAAGTGATGGTGAAGAACAAGTACCTATTCCCCTGAATAGATAATTTGTTTGATCAGTGGAAGGGTGTTAAGGTATTCTCTAAGATAGAGTTGAGATCTGGATATCGCCAGTTGAGAATCAAGGAACAAGACAGACAAATGACTGCATTTCGAACTAGTTATAGACATTACGAGTTTTAGTGATGCCTTTCGGGTTAACCAATGCTCCCGCCATGCTTATGGACTTGATGAATTTGGTGTTTCAGCCTTACTTGGACCAATATGCGGGGGTATTTATTGACAATATCTTGGTGTATTCAAGCTCTTACTTGGAGTATGAAAATGTTTATATCTTTAACAATCCCACAACTGCATGCTTAGTAAGTTTCTATGGCAAGGACAATTATATCATTACATTGCTCCAATCCATAATAATTTATATCTTTATGAACAGTAAAATGATAAACAACGAAACAATTCTATTATATAATAATGTGATTCATAGTAAAAACACAATTCTATTATACTCTCTAATTCCTCGCTCTAAAATTCCACCTTTGCAGTCTCTTTTATCCGCGGAAGAATTTTGATGAAAGGAATGAGGTAATCGTGGAAAATCACATAATAATTGTTGTTAACTATTTTTGGGTTCCCACAAAAAAAAAAGAGAGAAAGTATACACATATATATATATATATCAAAAAAAATATTCAGAAGAAATCCAAAAATAGTAAGAGTGAGAAAAAGACGCTGGAATGCCCATAAAATGGCGAGAAATGGGTTGAGGAGGTTTAAAATGCAAGAAGTGAAATTTTAACAGTATATTTTTTTACTGATGAGAGCCCTAGGGAAAAAGAAAAATTCAATTTGAGAAAGAAAAGTCCAAAATCAGATGTTTGTGGACTCAATTAAATTTTATCCAAGGTTTAATTGAATTTATGGAGGTTTTGATTGCAAGAAAATTGATTTTAAGTCAATTTAGGCTTTTATTGGAAAAAATTAAAGTTCTGGGGTCCAATTATAATTTTAAAGAGTTGTTTTGGTCAAATCAGGGGCTTAATTGCATAATTATTGAAGTTTGATGGCCAATTAGGGACTTGATTAAAACAATCCAAACAAAGGACCAAACCGAAAAGGCGCTAAAATCAAGGGATCCAATTATAATTTATCCGGGGCTTGATTACAAAATTGCAAAAACATCCAAGGACCAAATCAGAAATATACATTTTGAATTAGCAAACGCGCGCCGTTTCCTTGACAACTGTTGATCACCTTCTTCATCCGCAACGGTTTCGACGATGGAATGAGCGCTTATCAATGGAGCCATTTCAAAGAACAAAACAAAGCAGATTGCTTGAGTTATGGGGAATGTTTCACGGCTACTATTTCTCTACATGTCGTTACCAAGTTGGACATTGCACAGCAAGCCATTCTTTTTGGCTTATAAAAGCCAGAGAAAGACAATGAAAAGAGTGGAACGAAAGAGACACAGAAACAGAGGGGGAGAAGGAGAGAAAAAAGAAAAAGAAAAAGAACGAGACAAAGTGAGGAGATCGAGAGAGGAGAAAGAAGAAGAGTAAGGGAGAGTGGGGGCGAAACACCGGAGGGAGAACTAGACATTGAGGAGAGAACGGGGGGAAACAGAAACGGAGAGGGGAAAGACAACGAGAAAAACATGCAGAGAAGAGGAAGAATAACCGTCGACCGGCCAGAATCGGCTCCCAGAGGCTCACCAGAAGACCTCCACGAAGCCGCTGCAGAGGAAAGAACATTGTTGACAGAGGGAACAGAAGAAACAAAGAGAAGAAGCAACGCAGAAAAAAGCAGAGAAGAGGAAGAGCGACTGCAGAAACACCACCGCCCAACCGGTCCACTAGCATCACCGTCAACTCATCTATCCAAACTCATCATCCCAAAGAAGAAGACCACCGCCTACCTTCCTCTTTGAACCACCGCTTGGAAGAAGAAGCATAGAAGCAAGGTGACGAAAAAGAAGCAACGCAGAAATAGAAGAGAAAAGGAAGAGCGACCGCAAGAACACCACCGCCCAACCGCTCACCAAAGATCACCGGTCAGCTCATCTATCCAAGCTCATCATCCCGGTAAAGCCCTTATCTTCGTTTCTTGTTCATCTTCTTGCATGCGAACGTGCACCGCGACGCTCAAGCAAAAAATATTAACCGTTACTATGCATGTGCACAGTAACCGGACCAACAACTAGAAAACACAACAAGACTTTAAATTTTATCAAATAATAAAACAATGCAACTTACCTTAGGTAGGGCATATTTGGGGTGCTAATACCTTCCCTTTACACAACAAGTCCTCGTACCCGATCTCTGAGACAAGTTAGGGTTTCTAGTGACCAAAATACCAGGTGGCGANTCGCATTCCATTTTCCCACTAATAAAAGACAAGAATTCCTTATCTCCCCATATTTGCCACAATAGATACAGATTTTAAGGGTGGATGTATTCACCACGACGCCGCACACGTGCGACAATAATCTGGATCAATACATCCCCTTTTGTGTTTATTTGTCAAGCTATGGTTAAAAATACCATTTTAGTATAAAATATATATATAAACAGAAATCTTATGGCAACATACCGTAGGTGGGTGAACAAAAGTTGTCGATCATGTGATTTATTGCATTTCATGGCCAAGTTGGGATATAGTGGCATTTTTACCTTGTTAGGATTGTGATACATTCAGAACACGGCAATACCCTATTTGTTATTACAGTAATAATTATATTTTAAAATATATAAAAATAATTTTTTTATATTTTTAAATTCATTCTTAACGATATTCAAACTATACAAAAATACTATAAAAAATTTTAAGTGAAAAAGATTAAATTAAAAACTTGACAAACAACATTTGACCACAATATATACCAAACACATTCTAAAACATCAACTATCAATTTGATAAATAATCAATCTTGTACTTGAACTATCATGTTTTTAACAAAAACTAACTGTTGGTTTGATTTGATTATTAGTATTCACCAAAAACTAATTGTAAAGTTTATAGGAGGTTTTGGAATTTTTGACGGAAACACCGATGGTATAGTCCATTGAAATATTATGCATCGGAATTTACGTATTTATACACCTTCAAAACTAACATTGACAAGAGCAAATATCAAGATAAATAGTAATTTTGGTTTTTTTTTTTTTCATCATACAAGTTCGGTTTGTTTATTTTAAAGATATATCTCGATCTCACATTGATCTAGTATATTTAGAAAAATATAATAAGAGAACAAGATCACTGGATTTTTCTTTTGTGAGTTCACGTGTAAAAGAAAGGAAGACAGACCATTTGTAGATATATAGTTGAATTCTTCGACAGAAAACCATGCCTTTCAAGTGTCTGAATCTTGTGAAACTGCAGGGCGTTGTGACTCATGAACATGGGGTGTCCTGAAAGAAAAAAGAACTTGTCTGTGTGGGGTAAGGCTTTGATTTTTCTGTGAAGCAAGCGGATTTTTTCCCTCCCTCTGATTATTAGACATGGAATCTACCTTCGCTTTAAAAAAAAAAAAAAGCAAGAAAGAAAATGATGTCTCTAGGCTGGTCTACCGTTTTTCTTTTTCTTTTTTTTTTTTGTTTTTAAAATATTTTTTTAGAAAATAATTTTTTATTGTTATTATTTATTTCAAATAATTTTTTTGTGTTTTTATGTTATTTTAATGTAGTAGTACTGTTAAAAAATGAATTCTAAAAATTTTAAAAATATATTATTTTAATATATTTTCATACAATTATTTTAGTATATTAGGATTGTGATAAATTAAGAGTGTGTTGGTATTATAATAATGATTATTTTTAAAAATATTTTTTATTTAAAAATATTATAATTAATGTTGTCGATCGGGTACCAGCTGATAAGTCAACAACACAAACTGTTTGTTGTGGATTTTCAGGATTTTTTATTTATTTTTGTTTTGTTTTTTTACGAGATTGTTCAAGATATATTCCTTCTTCCAGTTGATAAGTCAACACCCGATCGACAACATTAATTATAATGTCTTCTCAACTCAACATTAATTAAAATGAATTCTCAAATTATATATATATATATAGGTCTAAGAAGATCATATGAATTTAAATATATAATTTTTAGTGCGGCTCTGAAAATATTTGCAAATGTTATTCCCAAATAAAGATGACAAACCTCCATTATTCTCAAATTTCTAACTAGCAAACCATGGACCACAAATGACTGAACACGATAGGAATATGGTTTTTGTGTGATAGGAACCTTATCCAACCACACCTAAAGTTTATCCCACTAAGGAAATGGGTCTTGAGTTGACATATATCAACTTGAAAAAATTATTTTTTTAAGTTTTAATATTTATATAAAATATTAAGAAACAATTTATGTAAATATAAACTATACATATTGTAAATAGTAAAATTTAAAAGTTTGTTTCAAAATATTTTTTATTCCATATTGAAAAGATATTATATCCCCAGCCTCTCCCACCAGCACGACCACAGGCCCTCACCGCCTCAGGTGGTTCTCCATCCCTGCCTTGCAGCAACCACCCCTGTTGCTCCTTCTTTGTTGTCAGCATGCAGAATTCATTCTACATGCATCGCCTCAAATATTTTTCTACAAATTTTGCATAATATCGGGTTGTATATTTACATTGTAAAATACAACTCCGTGATAAAATACCCGGGTTTTTCCGAAATATTTCAAAAAAATTATAATTTCAAAACATTTTCAAAAAGAAAAAAATATTTTATTGCATACGGCCAAATCCTAAAATTTTTTCAAGCTTATCTTCATAAAAACAAAAATTGCATCTTTTTCATGTTTTAAAAAATAAAAAATGGATATCGTATCCAGTTTATGATTATCCATTAGAATTTGGCCAACATGTCAAAAAAAAATTTCCAATCTTTTTTTATGATCCAAATGTAGACTTTAATATTTGATGAGTGTAAAATTACATGATAAAGTACACCCTCAGGTATTAAAGATACAAGGTGTATAAATGCGATGCTAATATTCAGACTTTAGAATGGTTAGGAATTGAATCGATAAGGTAGAGACTCTCTCATGAAGAAAAATCTGCCTTGAGCCTTAGAAAAGACCAACGAATAGAAACCCGACTTAGAAAAACAATCAAACAACAATGCAGCTTACCTTAGGTAGGGTGCACTGGGGGTGATGCGTCTTCCTCTTGCACAACCAGTCTCTTACCCAGACTCTCGCAGACCATAAGTTTCTGGTGACCATAATACTAGGTGGCGCCTCCTAAACATTAATCATAATTTTATGATTAAATCCAAAAAACCCTTCCCAACACACAACACCTCACACGGGAGGCACGAGAGAGAGCCTCCACCGTGCCGCAGACGACGTCGCGTCACCCCGCGACATTAGATATGCCTTTTAATCATGTTTTATTAAAAAAAAATTTCAACAATCCTCCCTATAAATGAAAATTACCCAGCTAGTATAAAAGACTTGAAAATTTATAGACAGATACTAATTTGGTGGATCACTACATCAAGATAGGTTTTTTTTTAACTTTATGCATTTCTTAGAGAAAAACTATCATATTTACTTGATTAAATAGGGAACGCGATATCTTAAACTATTCAACTTTTAGTATAAACCAAGACAATAATATTCACATAGTTTTCTACCTAGATATTGACTTTAATTCTCAATATTATGTTTATTTTAACCCTAAACAAATCTTAGATTTATGGATGTTTTTATAGAAATCTGCCTTTATCAAAGTTCTCAAAGAAATGACCACATTTCTTACTTACATAAATGATTTTTCATTAAGAGTATTCATTTATACTCTACTTGGTATACCAATATATAAAAATAAATAAGACCACAACTCACTATTTTATCACACTACAGCTAGCACCTATTTCATCATAGGAATAAACAAGAAATAATAATTTTTTAATGCTACCAGAAATGTTATATGACTTAGTTTTTTATTTGAATCGCATTTTGGGATCTCTAATCAACTAGTTGTGGTCACCATCATTATTGTAAATCCCAAGATAATCAAGGCGGGATTAAATTAAAGAAAATAAACTAAACTAAAAAGAAGTGGGGGCAAAACGAATACATTTAAAGAAAATGAGGTCTAAATGCAAATAAGAATAATTATAGAGCATAAATACTACTCTTCTTATCAAAAACAAATCTGCAACTATTGTGAAGAAAGAAGAGAGGGAGTTTTGGTATCTATTTTTACAGATCAAGAGAGAAACACCAAATTTCAAGAACCCATCCAAGATTTAGGGTTATAGGTAAAAATAAACATTGGTAGGCAAAGGATTAACAAGAAAAAAATTGAACAAGAAGAGAAGATGGGAGGGTCGGCTATCATTAGAAAGAAAATGAGGGATCGAGATCTTGATTCGTATCGGGTAAGATATTCTAAACATTGTCTTATGAGTTGTTTTAAAGTCGATTATGAATTGATGCCTAGATGTTAAATTATAGATTTGAGTTCTATAACTCCAGATATAGTTAAAAATCTGAGGAGAGGTCAGACAATAACAGTTCAAAAACGGACAGTAACAGTCCAAGTGTTTGTTGATAAGCGATTTTGACTATCTTAGAGGCAGAACTAGGTTCTCCTCAAATCATAGAACTTGTAGCTTCATGTCTTATCTTTCCAACGACACAAATTTTCCTTGAATCGCAGTTCTATAACTCCAGATATAGTTAAAAATCTAAGGAGAATTGAGGCGAGAATAGCTTCAAAAAACGGACAGTAACAGTCCAAGTGTTTGTTGATGAGCGATTTTGAATATCTTAGAGGCAGAACTGGGTTCTCCTTAATTATAGAACTTGTAGCCTCATGTCTTATCTTTTCAATGACATAAATTTTGCTTGAATCGGAGTTCTATAACTCCAGATATAGTTAAAAATCCGAGGAGAGGTCGATAAAGATTCAAAAAACGGATAGTAACAATCAAGTGTTTGTTGGTGAGAAATTTTGATTATCTTAAGGGGATCCCCATGTATTAACTAGCATGCATTTAGTGTATATTAGGATCCCGGGTAAGGGGATCACCTTGCATTGACTCCTACAGGATGATGATGATAATGCATGAAATTGGTATCGGTAATGTGTTAAGCGGAAATAATCATGGGTGTTTTAATGAGATCTTGAATGGAGGTTGATAATAGAAGAGGAAATGGTTTTTAGTATTTGAAGGAGAAAACGTCTCCAATAAGAACCAAAAGGGAGAAGTGAATAAAATATGAATGTATGTTGCCTTTTTTAAATTGCCAGATATTTGTATTGCTATATTATTATGATATTCATATTTCAATAATATGTATTTTATTTTCAGAACCATCACATGCATGACAGGAGTAGATTCTAGCTTAGGTTCTTTTTTTATAATTTAGGTTTTAGGGAGTATACCCTTGTATTTGGTAATATTACAACTTTTATTTAACTCAATTTGTATAATTGATGTTTAAACTTGAATAGATGAATTTAATTCGGTAGTTTATATAACTATGTTCCATTAAGCATGTTTATATCTTTAACCATCCATAATGATAATTGTTGTACAATGTATATCATCAACATTGTGGTTGATATGGATGGTGATGTTTGTGGGATTGAGACCCAGGATGATTGGGCTGAATTGAGTTGGAGATGCGGTATATTAGAAGTGTAAACAGATCGTATGTCGATAACTTGGGACCTCCCGATACAGGGGGGACTCTATCGAAATTTCGGTAAATTTTAATATGAAAACCATGAATATATATATATATAAGGAAAAAAAAATTCCTCTGTTTTCGGTTGACATAAGAGTGTTGTTTTTTTTTTATCTCCAAGTAGGGGATGTTACATTTTGGTATCAGAGCTCAGGTTGCTATTCCAGGGATAGGAATGAGTATAAGGTTTTGAAATGTGGTTTAAGATAGTGAGAACAAGGCAAGGAGCCAGGACTGATCCATTCCCAGTTCGGGGAAGTGATCAGAGTGTTCATTATGAAAGTGATCTAGATTGGGATCCCTTGACAAACACTTCCTCTCATATACCTGCAACATCAAGATACTCAAAAGAGACGAGTCAGTGAGACTTCAAGATGATTTGTTGTCCCGTTAGGCTAGGGTAACAATGCCCGATGTATCAGACATAGCGGGAGAAAATATACCCCTATCAGTGGCATCGGTAGACGGGACAAACCTATTTTAGGATCCTACTTCTATGGATCATATAGTGAGAGTTGTAGCAGCAGGAATAGAAGCGGGAGCCTCTAGTGCAGCTTCTAGATCGGGGGAGTAGTCACCATAGTGCAGAGGTGGGGTGTATGAGAGGGATGGGTTGTATGATTTACCATGGTGAAGAGGATGCTGAGGTTGCTGGGCTTAGGCTATAAAAAAAAAAAAGGAAGGATGGCACACTTTGTTTGTGCATTGATTATTGTTAATTGAATAAAGTGATGGTGAAGAACAAGTACCTATTCCCCTGAATAGATAATTTGTTTGATCAGTGGAAGGGTGTTAAGGTATTCTCTAAGATAGAGTTGAGATCTGGATATCGCCATTGAGAATCAAGGAACAAGACAGACAAATGACTGCATTTCGAACTAGTTATAGACATTACGAGTTTTAGTGATGCCTTTCGGGTTAACCAATGCTCCCGCCATGCTTATGGACTTGATGAATTTGGTGTTTCAGCCTTACTTGGACCAATATGCGGGGGTATTTATTGACAATATCTTGGTGTATTCAAGCTCTTACTTGGAGTATGAAAATGTTTATATCTTTAACAATCCCACTAACCGCATGCTTAGTAAGTTTCTATGGCAAGGACAATTATATCATTACATTGCTCCAATCCATAATAATTTATATCTTTATGAACAGTAAAATGATAAACAACGAAACAATTCTATTATATAATAATGTGATTCATAGTAAAAACACAATTCTATTATACTCTCTAATTCCTCGCTCTAAAATTCCACCTTTGCGTCTCTTTTATCTGCAAAGAATTTTGATGAAAGGAATGAGGTAATCTTGGAAAATCACATAATAATTGTTGTTAACTATTTTTGGGTTCCCACAAAAAAAAAAGAGAGAAAGTATACACATATATATATATATATATATCAAAAAAAATATTCAGAAGAAATCCAAAAATAGTAAGAGTGAGAAAAAGATTTGGAATGCCCATAAAATGGCGAGAAATGGGTTGAGGAGGTTTAAAATGCAAGAAGTGAAATTTTAACAGTATATTTTTTTACTGATGAGAGCCCTAGGGAAAAAGAAAAATTCAATTTGAGAAAGAAAAGTCCAAAATCAGATGTTTGTGGACTCAATTAAATTTTATCCAAGGTTTAATTGAATTTATGGAGGTTTTGATTGCAAGAAAATTGATTTTAAGTCAATTTAGGCTTTTATTGGAAAAAATTAAAGTTCTGGGGTCCAATTATAATTTTAAAGAGTTGTTTTGGTCAAATCAGGGGCTTAATTGCATAATTATTGAAGTTTGATGGCCAATTAGGGACTTGATTAAAACAATCCGAAACAAAGGACCAAACCGAAAAAGGCGCTAAAATCAAGGGATCCAATTATAATTTATCCGGGGGCTTGATTACAAAATTGCAAAAACATCCAAGGACCAAATCAGAAATATACATTTTGAATTAGCAAACGGCGTCGTTTCCTTGACAACTGTTGATCACCTTCTTCATCCGCAACGGTTTCGACAGGTGAATGAGCGCTATCAATGGAGCCATTTCAAGAACAAAACAGCAGATTGCTTGATTATGGGGAATGTTTCACGGCTACTATTTCTCTACATGTCGTTACCAAGTTGGACATTGCACCGCAAGCCATTCTTTGGCTTATAAAAGCCAGAGAAAGACAATGAAAAGAGTGGAACGAAAGAGACACGGAGGAAACGGATGGGGAGAAGGAGAGAAAAAAGAAAAAAAAAAGAACGAGACAAAGTGAGGAGATCGAGAGAGGAGAAAGAAGAAGAGTAAGGGAGAGTGGGGCGAAACAAACCCGGAGGGAGAACTAGACATTGAGGAGAGAACGGGGGGAAACAGAAACCGGAGGGGAAAGACAACAGAAAAACATGCAGAGAAGAGGAAGAATAACCGGTCCGACCGGCCAGTAATCAGCTCCCCAGGGCGCCACCAAGCAGCACCTCCACGGCCGCTGCAGAGGAAAGAACATTGTTGACAGAGGGAACGGAAGAAACAAAGAGAAGAAGCAACGCAGTAAACAAAGAGAGAAGAGAAAGAGCGATCGCAAAGAACACCACCGCCCAACCGGTCACTAGCATCACCGTCAACTCATCTATCCAAACTCATCATCCCAAAGAAGAAGACCACCGCCTACCTTCCTCTTTGAACCACCGCTTGGAAGAAGAAGCATAGAAGCAAGGTGACGAAAAGGGAAGCAACGCAGAAATAGAAGAGAAAAGGAAGAGCGACCGCAAAGAACACCACCTGCCCAACCGCCACCAAAGATCACCGTCGACTCATCTATCCAAGCTCATCATCCCGGGTAAAGCCCTTATCTTCGTTTCTTGTTCATCTTCTTGCATGCGAACGTGCACCGTGCACGCTCGCAAGCAAGAAAATAATTAACCGGTTACTATGCATGTGCACAGTAACCGGACCAACAACTAGAAAACACAACAAGACTTTAAATTTTATCAAATAATAAAACAATGCAACTTACCTTAGGTAGGGCATATTTGGGGTGCTAATACCTTCCCTTTACACAACAAGTCCTCGTACCCGATCTCTGAGACAAGTTAGGGTTTCTAGTGACCAAAATACCAGGTGGCGACTCGCATTCCATTTTTCCACTAATAAAAGACAAGAATTCCTTATCTCCCCATATTTGCCACAATAGATACAGATTTTAAGGGTGGATGTATTCACCACGACGCCGCACACGTGCGACAATAATCTGGATCAATACATCCCCTTTTGTGTTTATTTGTCAAGCTATGGTTAAAAATACCATTTTAGTATAAAATATATATATATAAAAAGAAATCTCCCGCCAAATACCGTAGGTGGGTGAACAAAAGTTGTCGATCCTGTGATTTATTGTATTTCATGGCCAAGTTGGGATATAATGGCATTTTTACCTTGTTAGGATTGTGATACATTCAGAACACGACAATACCCTTGTTTTAAAATATTTTTTATTTTAAAATATATAAAAATAATTTTTTTATATTTTTAAATTTATTCTTAACGCATATTCAAACTATACAAAAATACTATAAAAAAATTTTAAGTAAGAAAAAAATTAAATTAAAAACTTGACAAACAACATTTAACCGCAATATATACCAAACGCATTCTAAAACATCAACTATCAATTTGATAAATGATCAATCTTGTACTTGAACTATCATGTTTTTAACAAAAACTAACTGTTGGTTTGATTTGATTATTAGTATTCACCAAAAATCTCTTTTAAAAATTTGAAATATAGTATTTTTAACTGAAATTCTTCATAGATGCCAATGGAAATTTAATTCACTTTTGCAAATAGTTATAAAAATTTTTGAAGTAAAAATGTAGGTTTTTTTTTCTTAAGAATACAAATTCAATAAATTATATATATAAAAAATAAGTTGAAATTATCTCAATTTTTTTTTTGAAGATCTAAGATTATAATCCTAAATGCATTTTGGGGATTATACCAACAAAAAAACGCAAAACAAATGTGACATTCTTATAAAAATATCAATAGAATTGACTATTACGTTGGCATTTCCATCAGCAATGTTAGGTCAAACTTCGTCGTAAAGTTTATAGGAGGTTTTGGAATTTTTGACGGAAACACCGATGGTATAGTCCATTGAAATATTATGCATCGGAATTTACGTATTTATACACCTTCAAAACTAACATTGACAAGAGCAAATATCAAGATAAATAGTAATTTTGGTTTTTTTTTTTTCATCATACAAGTTCGGTTTGTTTATTTTAAAGATATATCTCGATCTCACATTGATCTAGTATATTTAGAAAAATATAATAAGAGAACAAGATCACTGGATTTTTCTTTTGTGAGTTCACGTGTAAAAGAAAGGAAGACAGACCATTTGTAGATATATAGTTGAATTCTTCGACAGAAAACCATGCCTTTCAAGTGTCTGAATCTTGTGAAACTGCAGGGCGTTGTGACTCATGAACATGGGGTGTCCTGAAAGAAAAAAGAACTTGTCTGTGTGGGGTAAGGCTTTGATTTTTCTGTGAAGCAAGCGGATTTTTCCCTCCCTCTGATTATTAGACATGGAATCTACCTTCGCTTTAAAAAAAAAAAAAAGCAAGAAAGAAAATGATGTCTCTAGGCTGGTCTACCGTTTTTCTTTTTTTTTTTTTTTGTTTTTAAAGTATTTTTTTAGAAAATAATTTTTTATTGTTATTATTTATTTCAAATAATTTTTTTTGTGTTTTTATGTTATTTTAATGTAGTAGTACTGTTAAAAAATGAATTCTAAAAATTTTAAAAATATATTATTTTAATATATTTTCATACAATTATTTTAGTATATTAGGATTGTGATAAATTAAGAGTGTGTTGGTATTATAATAATGATTATTTTTAAAAATATTTTTTATTTAAAAATATTATAATTAATGTTGTCGATCGGGTACCAGCTGATAAGTCAACAACACAAACTGTTTGTTGTGGATTTTCAGGATTTTTTATTTATTTTTGTTTTTGTTTTTTACGAGATTGTTCAAGATATATTCCTTCTTCCAGTTGATAAGTCAACACCCGATCGACAACATTAATTATAATGTCTTCTCAACTCAACATTAATTAAAATGAATTCTCAAATTATATATATATATATATATAGGTCTAAGAAGATCATATGAATTTAAATATATAATTTTTAGTGCGGTTCTGAAAATATTTGCAAATGTTATTCCCAAATAAAGATGACAAACCTCCATTATTCTCAAATTTCTAACTAGCAAACCATGGACCACAAATGACTGAACACGATAGGAATATGGTTTTTGTGTGATAGGAACCTTATCCAACCACACCTAAAGTTTATCCCACTAAGGAAATGGGTCTTGAGTTGACATATATCAACTTGAAAAAATTATTTTTTTTAAGTTTTAATATTTATATAAAATATTAAGAAATAATTTATGTAAATATAAACTATACATATTGTAAATAGTAAAATTTAAAAGATTGTTTCAAAATATTTTTTATTCCATATTGAAAAGATATTATATCACCAGCCTCTCCCACCAGCACGACCACAGGCCCTCACCGCCTCAGGTGGTTCTCCATCCCTGCCTTGCAGCAACCACCCCTGTTGCTCACTGCTGTTGTCGCTGCATGCAGAATTCATTCTACATGCATCGCCTCAAATATTTTTCTACAAATTTTGCATAATATCGGGTTGTATATTTACATTGTAAAATACAACTCCGGTATTAAAATACCTGGGTTTTTCCGAAATATTTCAAAAAAAATTATAATTTCAAAACATTTTCAAAAAGAAAAAAAATATTTTATTGCATACGGCCAAATCCTAAAATTTTTTCAAGCTTATCTTCATAAAAACAAAAATTGCATCTTTTTCATGTTTTAAAAAATAAAAAATGGATATCGTATCCAGTTTATGATTATCCATTAGAATTTGGCCAACATGTCAAAAAAAAATTTCCAATCTTTTTTTATGATCCAAATGTAGACTTTAATATTTGATGAGTGTAAAATTACATGATAAAGTACACCCTCAGGTATTAAAGATACAAGGTGTATAAATGCGATGCTAATATTCAGACTTTAGAATGGTTAGGACTGAACTGATAAGGTAGAGACTCTCTCATGAAGAAAAATCTGCCTTGAGCCTTAGAAAAGACCAACGAATAGAAACCCGACTTAGAAAAACAATCAAACAACAATGCAGCTTACCTTAGGTAGGGTGCACTGGGGGTGATGCGTCTTCCTCTTGCACAACCAGTCTCTTACCCAGACTCTCGCAGACCATAAGTTTCTGGTGACCATAATACTAGGTGGCGCCCCTTAAACATTAATCATAATTTTATGATTAAATCCAAAAACCCTTCCCAACACACAACACCTCACACAGGAGGCACGAGAGAGAGCCTCCACGGTCGCCAGACGACGACGTCGCGTCACCCCGCGACATTAGATATGCCTTTTAATCATGTTTTATTAAAAAAAAATTTCAACAATCCTCCCTATAAATGAAAATTACCCAGCTAGTATAAAAGACTTGAAAATTTATAGACGGATACTAATTTGGTGGATCACTACATCAAGATAGGTTTTTTTTAACTTTATGCATTTCTTAGAGAAAAACTATCATATTTACTTGATTAAATAGGGAACGCGATATCTTAAACTATTCAACTTTTAGTATAAACCAAGACAATAATATTCACATAGTTTTCTACCTAGATATTGACTTTAATTCTCAATATTATGTTTATTTTAACCCTAAACAAATCTTAGATTTATGGATGTTTTTATAGAAATCTGCCTTTATCAAAGTTCTCAAAGAAATGACCACATTTCTTACTTACATAAATGATTTTTCATTAAGAGTATTCATTTATACTCTACTTGGTATACCAATATATAAAAATAAATAAGACCACAACTCACTATTTTATCACACTACGGCTAGCACCTATTTCATCATAGGAATAAACAAGAAATAATAATTTTTTAATGCTACCAGAAATGTTATATGACTTAGTTTTTTATTTGAATCTGCATTTTGGGATCTCTAATCAACTAGTTGTGGTCACCATCATTATTGTAAATCCCAAGATAATCAAGGCGGGATTAAATTAAAGAAAATAAACTAAACTAAAAAGAAGTGGGGGCAAAACGAATACATTTAAAGAAAATGAGGTCTAAATGCAAATAAGAATAATTATAGAGCATAAATACTACTCTTCTTATCAAAAACAAATCTGCAACTATTGTGAAGAAAGAAGAGAGGGAGTTTTGGTATCTATTTTTACAGATCAAGAGAGAAACACCAAATTTCAAGAACCCATCCAAGATTTAGGGTTATAGGTAAAAATAAACATTGGTAGGCAAAGGATTAACAAGAAAAAAATTGAACAAGAAGAGAAGATGGGAGGGTCGGCTATCATTAGAAAGAAAATGAGGGATCGAGATCTTGATTCGGTATCGGGTAAGATATTCTAAACATTGTCTTATGAGTTGTTTTAAAGTCGATTATGAATTGATGCCTAGATGTTAAATTATAGATTTGAGTTCTATAACTCCAGATATAGTTAAAAATCTGAGGAGAGGTCAGACAGTAACAGTTCAAAACGGACAAGAATATCCCAAGTGTTTGTTGATAAGCGATTTTGACTATCTTAGAGGCAGAACTAGGTTCTCCTCAAATCATAGAACTTGTAGCTTCATGTCTTATCTTTCCAACGACACAAATTTTCCTTGAATCGCAGTTCTATAACTCCAGATATAGTTAAAAATCTAAGGAGAATTGACAAGAATAGATTCAAAAAACGGGCGATACTTGATCCAAGTGTTTGTTGATGAGCGATTTTGAATATCTTAGAGGCAGAACTGGGTTCTCCTTAATTATAGAACTTGTAGCCTCATGTCTTATCTTTTCAATGACATAAATTTTGCTTGAATCGGAGTTCTATAACTCCAGATATAGTTAAAAATCTGAGGAGAGGTCAGACAGTAACAGTTCAAAAAACGGATAGTAACAGTCCAAGTGTTTGTTGGTGAGAAATTTTGATTATCTTAAGGGGATCCCCATGTATTAACTAGCATGCATTTAGTGTATATTAGGATCCCGGTAAGGGGATCACCTTGCATTGACTCCTACAGGATGATGATGATAACAATGGAAATTGGTATCGTAATGTGTTAAGCGGAAATAATCATGGGTGTTTTAATGAGATCTTGAATGGAGGTTGATAATAGAAGAGGAAATGGTTTTTAGTATTTGAAGGAGAAAACGTCTCCAATAAGAACCAAAAGGGAGAAGTGAATAAAATATGAATGTATGTTGCCTTTTTTAAATTGCCGATATTTGTATTGCTATATTATTATGATATTCATATTTCAATAATATGTATTTTATTTTCAGAACCATCACATGCATGACAGGAGTAGATTCTAGCTTAGGTTCTTTTTTTATAATTTAGGTTTTAGGGAGTATACCCTTGTATTTGGTAATATTACAACTTTTATTTAACTCAATTTGTATAATTGATGTTTAAACTTGAATAGATGAATTTAATTCGGTAGTTTATATAACTATGTTCCATTAAGCATGTTTATATCTTTAACCATCCATAATGATAATTGTTGTACAATGTATATCATCAACATTGTGGTTGATATGGATGGTGATGTTTGTGGGATTGAGACCCAGGATGATTGGGCTGAATTGAGTTGGAGATGCGGTATATTAGAAGTGTAAACGGATCGTATGTCGATAACTTGGGACCTCCCGATACAGGGGGGACTCTATCGAAATTTCGGTAAATTTTAATATGAAAACCATGAATATATATATATATAAGGAAAAAAAAATTCCTCTGTTTTCGGTTGACATAAGAGTGTTGTTTTTTTTTATCTCCAAGTAGGGGATGTTACATTTTGGTATCGAGCTCGGGTTGCTATTCCGGGATAGGAATGAGTATAAGGTTTTGAAATGTGGTTTAAGATAGTGAGAACAAGGCAAGGAGCCGGGGCGATCCATTCCCGGTTCGGGAAGTGATCGAGTGTTCATTATGAAAGTGATCTAGATTGGGATCCCTTGACAAACACTTCCTCTCATATACCCGCAACATCAAGATACTCGAAAGAGAGACGAGTCGATGAGACTTCAAGATGATTTGTTGTCCCGTTAGGCTAGGGTAACAATGCCCGATGTATCGACATATAGCGGGAGAAAATATACCCCTATCGGTGGCATCGGTAGAGGCAGGACAAACCTATTTTAGGATCCTACTTCTATGGATCATATAGTGAGAGTTGTGGAAGCGGGAATAGAAGCGGGAGCCTCTAGTGCAGCTTCTAGATCAGGGGGAGTAGTCACCATAGTGCAGTGGGTGGGGTGTATGAGAGGGATGGGTTGTATGATTTACCATGGTGAAGAGGATGCTTTGAGGTTCTTTGGGCTTAGGCTATAAAAAAAAAGAGGAAGGATGGCACACTTTGTTTGTGCATTGATTATTGTTAATTGAATAAAGTGATGGTGAAGAACAAGTACCTATTCCCCTGAATAGATAATTTGTTTGATCGATTGGAAGGGTGTTAAGGTATTCTCTAAGATAGAGTTGAGATCCGGATATCGCCAGGTTGAGAATCAAGGAACAAGACAAACAAATGACGCATTTCGAACTAGTTATAGACATTACGAGTTTTAGTGATGCCTTTCGGGTTAACCAATGCTCCCGCCATGCTTATGGACTTGATGAATTTGGTGTTTCAGCCTTACTTGGACCAATATGCGGGGGTATTTATTGACAATATCTTGGTGTATTCAAGCTCTTACTTGGAGTATGAAAATGTTTATATCTTTAACAATCCCACAACTGCATGCTTAGTAAGTTTCTATGGCAAGGACAATTATATCATTACATTGCTCCAATCCATAATAATTTATATCTTTATGAACAGTAAAATGATAAACAACGAAACAATTCTATTATATAATAATGTGATTCATAGTAAAAACACAATTCTATTATACTCTCTAATTCCTCGCTCTAAAATTCCACCTTTGCAGTCTCTTTTATCTGCAAAGAATTTTGATGAAAGGAATGAGGTACTGTGGAAAATCACATAATAATTGTTGTTAACTATTTTTGGGTTCCCACAAAAAAAAAAGAGAGAAAGTATACACATATATATATATATATCAAAAAAAATATTCAGAAGAAATCCAAAAATAGTAAGAGTGAGAAAAAGACGCTGGAATGCCCATAAAATGGCGAGAAATGGGTTGAGGAGGTTTAAAATGCAAGAAGTGAAATTTTAACAGTATATTTTTTTACTGATGAGAGCCCTAGGGAAAAAGAAAAATTCAATTTGAGAAAGAAAAGTCCAAAATCAGATGTTTGTGGACTCAATTAAATTTTATCCAAGGTTTAATTGAATTTATGGAAGGTTTTGATTGCAAGAAAATTGATTTTAAGTCAATTTATGCTTTTATTGGAAAAAATTAAAGTTCTGGGGTTCAATTATAATTTTAAAGAGTTGTTTTGGTCAAATCAGGGGCTTAATTGCATAATTATTGAAGTTTGATGGCCAATTAGGGACTTGATTAAAACAATCCGAAACAAAGGACCAAACCGAAAAAGGCGCTAAAATCAAGGGATCCAATTATAATTTATCCGGGGGCTTGATTACAAAATTGCAAAAACATCCAAGGACCAAATCAGAAATATACATTTTGAATTAGCAAACGGCGTCGTTTCCTTGACAACTGTTGATCACCTTCTTCATCCGCAACGGTTTCGACAGTGAATGAGCGCTATCAATGGAGCCATTTCAGCAACAAAAACAGCAGATTGCTTCAGTTATGGGGAATGTTTCACGGCTACTATTTCTCTACATGTCGTTACCAAGTTGGACATTGCACCGCAAGCCATTCTTTGGCTTATAAAAGCCAGAGAAAGACAATGAAAAGAGTGGAACGAAAGAGACACAGGAAACAGAGGGGGAGAAGGAGAGAAAAAAGAAAAAGAAAAAGAACGAGACAGTGAGGAGATCGAGAGAGGAGAAAGAAGAAGAGTAAGGGAGAGTGGGGGCAGAAACACTGGAGGGAGAACTAGACATTGAGGAGAGAACGGGGGGGGGAAACAGAAACGGAGAGGGGAAAGACAACAGAAAAACATGCAGAGAAGAGGAAGAATAACCGTCGACCGGCCAGAATCAGCTCCCCAGGGCGCCACCAGCAGCACCTCCACGAAGCCGCTGCAGAGAGGAAAGAACATTGTTGACAGAGGGAACAGAAGAAACAAAGAGAAGAAGCAACGCAGAAACAGCAGAGAAGAGGAAGAGCGACTGCAGCAACACCACCGCCCAACCGGTCACTAGCATCACCGTCAACTCATCTATCCAAACTCATCATCCCAGCAGCAGCACCACCGCCTACCTTCCTCTTTGAACCACCGCTTGGAAGAAGAAGCATAGAAGCAAGGTGACAGAAAAAGAAGCAACGCAGAAATAGAAGAGAAAAGGAAGAGCGACCGCAGCAACACCACCGCCCAACCGCTCACCAGCATCACCGTCAGCTCATCTATCCAAGCTCATCATCCCAGGTAAAGCCCTTATCTTCGTTTACTGTTCATCTTCTTGCATGCAGAACGTGCACTGTGCACGTTCTGCAAGCAAGAAAATAATTAACCGGTTACTATGCATGTGCACAGTAACCGGACCAACAACTAGAAAACACAACAAGACTTTAAATTTTATCAAATAATAAAACAATGCAACTTACCTTAGGTAGGGCATATTTGGGGTGCTAATACCTTCCCTTTACACAACAAGTCCTCGTACCCGATCTCTGAGACAAGTTAGGGTTTCTAGTGACCAAAATACCAGGTGGCGACTCGCATTCCATTTTTCCACTAATAAAAGACAAGAATTCCTTATCTCCCCATATTTGCCACAATAGATACAGATTTTAAGGGTGGATGTATTCACCACGACGCCCCGACACGCGACAATAACTGGATCAATACATCCCCTTTTGTGTTTATTTGTCAAGCTATGGTTAAAAATACCATTTTAGTATAAAATATATATATATAAAAAGAAATCTCCTGGCCAAATACCGTAGGTGGGTGAACAAAAGTTGTCGATCCTGTGATTTATTGTATTTCATGGCCAAGTTGGGATATAATGGCATTTTTACCTTGTTAGGATTGTGATACATTCGGAACACGACAATACCCTTGTTTTAAAATATTTTTTTATTTTAAAATATATAAAAATAATTTTTTTATATTTTTAAATTTATTCTTAACGCATATTCAAACTATACAAAAATACTATAAAAAATTTTAAGTAAGAAAAAAATTAAATTAAAAACTTGACAAACAACATTTAACCGCAATATATACCAAACGCATTCTAAAACATCAACTATCAATTTGATAAATGATCAATCTTGTACTTGAACTATCATGTTTTTAACAAAAACTAACTGTTGGTTTGATTTGATTATTAGTATTCACCAAAAATCTCTTTTAAAAATTTGAAATATAGTATTTTTAACTGAAATTCTTCATAGATGCCAATGGAAATTTAATTCACTTTTGCAAATAGTTATAAAAATTTTTGAAGTAAAAATGTAGGTTTTTTTTTCTTAAGAATACAAATTCAATAAATTATATATATAAAAAATAAGTTGAAATTATCTCAATTTTTTTTTTTGAAGATCTAAGATTATAATCCTAAATGCATTTTGGGGATTATACCAACAAAAAAACGCAAAACAAATGTGACATTCTTATAAAAATATCAATAGAATTGACTATTACGTTGGCATTTCCATCAGCAATGTTAGGTCAAACTTCGTCGTAAAGTTTATAGGAGGTTTTGGAATTTTTGACGGAAACACCGATGGTATAGTCCATTGAAATATTATGCATCGGAATTTACGTATTTATACACCTTCAAAACTAACATTGACAAGAGCAAATATCAAGATAAATAGTAATTTTGGTTTTTTTTTTTTTTTCATCATACAAGTTCGGTTTGTTTATTTTAAAGATATATCTCGATCTCACATTGATCTAGTATATTTAGAAAAATATAATAAGAGAACAAGATCACTGGATTTTTCTTTTGTGAGTTCACGTGTAAAAGAAAGGAAGACAGACCATTTGTAGATATATAGTTGAATTCTTCGACAGAAAACCATGCCTTTCAAGTGTCTGAATCTTGTGAAACTGCAGGGCGTTGTGACTCATGAACATGGGGTGTCCTGAAAGAAAAAAGAACTTGTCTGTGTGGGGTAAGGCTTTGATTTTTCTGTGAAGCAAGCGGATTTTTTCCCTCCCTCTGATTATTAGACATGGAATCTACCTTCGCTTTAAAAAAAAAAAAAAAAAGAAAGAAAATGATGTCTCTAGGCTGGTCTACCGTTTTTCTTTTTTTTTTTTTTTTTGTTTTTAAAGTATTTTTTTAGAAAATAATTTTTTATTGTTATTATTTATTTCAAATAATTTTTTTTGTGTTTTTATGTTATTTTAATGTAGTAGTACTGTTAAAAAATGAATTCTAAAATTTTAAAAATATATTATTTTAATATATTTTCATACAATTATTTTAGTATATTAGGATTGTGATAAATTAAGAGTGTGTTGGTATTATAATAATGATTATTTTTAAAAATATTTTTTATTTAAAAATATTATAATTAATGTTGTCGATCGGGTACCACCGATAAGTCAACAACACAAACTGTTTGTTGTGGATTTTCAGGATTTTTTATTTATTTTTGTTTTTGTTTTTTACGAGATTGTTCAAGATATATTCCTTCTTCCAGTTGATAAGTCAACACCCGATCGACAACATTAATTATAATGTCTTCTCAACTCAACATTAATTAAAATGAATTCTCAAATTATATATATATAGATATATATAGGTCTAAGAAGATCATATGAATTTAAATATATAATTTTTAGTGCGGTTCTGAAAATATTTGCAAATGTTATTCCCAAATAAAGATGACAAACCTCCATTATTCTCAAATTTCTAACTAGCAAACCATGGACCACAAATGACTGAACACGATAGGAATATGGTTTTTGTGTGATAGGAACCTTATCCAACCACACCTAAAGTTTATCCCACTAAGGAAATGGGTCTTGAGTTGACATATATCAACTTGAAAAAATTATTTTTTTTAAGTTTTAATATTTATATAAAATATTAAGAAATAATTTATGTAAATATAAACTATACATATTGTAAATAGTAAAATTTAAAAGATTGTTTCAAAATATTTTTTATTCCATATTGAAAAGATATTATATCACCAGCCTCTCCCACCAGCACGACCACAGGCCCTCACCGCCTCGGTGGTTCTCCATCCCGCCTTGCAAGAACCACCCCCTTGATCATCGCTTGTTGTCGCCGATGCATGCACTGATTCATTCTACATGCATCGCCTCAAATATTTTTCTACAAATTTTGCATAATATCGGGTTGTATATTTACATTGTAAAATACAACTCCGGTATTAAAATACCTGGGTTTTTCCGAAATATTTCAAAAAAAATTATAATTTCAAAACATTTTCAAAAAGAAAAAAATATTTTATTGCATACGGCCAAATCCTAAAATTTTTTCAAGCTTATCTTCATAAAAACAAAAATTGCATCTTTTTCATGTTTTAAAAAATAAAAAATGGATATCGTATCCAGTTTATGATTATCCATTAGAATTTGGCCAACATGTCAAAAAAAAATTTCCAATCTTTTTTTATGATCCAAATGTAGACTTTAATATTTGATGAGTGTAAAATTACATGATAAAGTACACCCTCAGGTATTAAAGATACAAGGTGTATAAATGCGATGCTAATATTCAGACTTTAGAATGGTTAGGACTGAACTGATAAGGTAGAGACTCTCTCATGAAGAAAAATCTGCCTTGAGCCTTAGAAAAGACCAACGAATAGAAACCCGACTTAGAAAAACAATCAAACAACAATGCAGCTTACCTTAGGTAGGGTGCACTGGGGGTGATGCGTCTTCCTCTTGCACAACCAGTCTCTTACCCAGACTCTCGCAGACCATAAGTTTCTGGTGACCATAATACTAGGTGGCGCCTCCTAAACATTAATCATAATTTTATGATTAAATCCAAAAACCCTTCCCAACACACAACACCTCACACAGGAGGCACGAGAGAGCCTCCACCGTCGCCAGACGACGTCGCGTCACCCCGCGACATTAGATATGCCTTTTAATCATGTTTTATTAAAAAAAAATTTCAACAATCCTCCCTATAAATGAAAATTACCCAGCTAGTATAAAAGACTTGAAAATTTATAGACAGATACTAATTTGGTGGATCACTACATCAAGATAGGTTTTTTTTTAACTTTATGCATTTCTTAGAGAAAAACTATCATATTTACTTGATTAAATAGGGAACGCGATATCTTAAACTATTCAACTTTTAGTATAAACCAAGACAATAATATTCACATAGTTTTCTACCTAGATATTGACTTTAATTCTCAATATTATGTTTATTTTAACCCTAAACAAATCTTAGATTTATGGATGTTTTTATAGAAATCTGCCTTTATCAAAGTTCTCAAAGAAATGACCACATTTCTTACTTACATAAATGATTTTTCATTAAGAGTATTCATTTATACTCTACTTGGTATACCAATATATAAAAATAAATAAGACCACAACTCACTATTTTATCACACTACGCCTAGCACCTATTTCATCATAGGAATAAACAAGAAATAATAATTTTTTAATGCTACCGAAATGTTATATGACTTAGTTTTTTATTTGAATCTGCATTTTGGGATCTCTAATCAACTAGTTGTGGTCACCATCATTATTGTAAATCCCAAGATAATCAAGGCGGGATTAAATTAAAGAAAATAAACTAAACTAAAAAGAAGTGGGGGCAAAACGAATACATTTAAAGAAAATGAGGTCTAAATGCAAATAAGAATAATTATAGAGCATAAATACTACTCTTCTTATCAAAAACAAATCTGCAACTATTGTGAAGAAAGAAGAGAGGGAGTTTTGGTATCTATTTTTACAGATCAAGAGAGAAACACCAAATTTCAAGAACCCATCCAAGATTTAGGGTTATAGGTAAAAATAAACATTGGTAGGCAAAGGATTAACAAGAAAAAAATTGAACAAGAAGAGAAGATGGGAGGGTCGGCTATCATTAGAAAGAAAATGAGGGATCGAGATCTTGATTCGGTATCGGGTAAGATATTCTAAACATTGTCTTATGAGTTGTTTTAAAGTCGATTATGAATTGATGCCTAGATGTTAAATTATAGATTTGAGTTCTATAACTCCAGATATAGTTAAAAATCTGAGGAGAGGTCAGACAATAACAGTTCAAAAACGGACGATAATCCAAGTGTTTGTTGATAAGCTTATTTTGACTATCTTAGAGGCGAAACTAGGTTCTCCTCAAATCATAGAACTTGTAGCTTCATGTCTTATCTTTCCAACGACACAAATTTTCCTTGAATCGCAGTTCTATAACTCCAGATATAGTTAAAAATCTAAGGAGAATTCAGACAGTAACAGTTCAAAAAACGGACAGTAACAGTCCAAGTGTTTGTTGATGAGCGATTTTGAATATCTTAGAGGCAGAACTGGGTTCTCCTTAATTATAGAACTTGTAGCCTCATGTCTTATCTTTTCAATGACATAAATTTTGCTTGAATCGGAGTTCTATAACTCCAGATATAGTTAAAAATCTGAGGAGAGGTCAGACAGTAACAGTTCAAAAAACGGATAGTAACAGTCCAAGTGTTTGTTGGTGAGAAATTTTGATTATCTTAAGGGGATCCCCATGTATTAACTAGCATGCATTTAGTGTATATTAGGATCCCGGGTAAGGGGATCACCTTGCATTGACTCCTACAGGATGATGATGATAACAGTGAAATTGGTATCGGTAATGTGTTAAGCGGAAATAATCATGGGTGTTTTAATGAGATCTTGAATGGAGGTTGATAATAGAAGAGGAAATGGTTTTTAGTATTTGAAGGAGAAAACGTCTCCAATAAGAACCAAAAGGGAGAAGTGAATAAAATATGAATGTATGTTGCCTTTTTTAAATTGCCAGATATTTGTATTGCTATATTATTATGATATTCATATTTCAATAATATGTATTTTATTTTCAGAACCATCACATGCATGACAGGAGTAGATTCTAGCTTAGGTTCTTTTTTTATAATTTAGGTTTTAGGGAGTATACCCTTGTATTTGGTAATATTACAACTTTTATTTAACTCAATTTGTATAATTGATGTTTAAACTTGAATAGATGAATTTAATTCGGTAGTTTATATAACTATGTTCCATTAAGCATGTTTATATCTTTAACCATCCATAATGATAATTGTTGTACAATGTATATCATCAACATTGTGGTTGATATGGATGGTGATGTTTGTGGGATTGAGACCCAGGATGATTGGGCTGAATTGAGTTGGAGATGCGGTATATTAAAAGTGTAAACAGATCGTATGTCGATAACTTGGGACCTCCCGATACAGGGGGGACTCTATCGAAATTTTGGTAAATTTTAATATGAAAACCATGAATATATATATATATAAGGAAAAAAAAATTCCTCTCTTTTTTGGTTGACATAAGAGTGTTGTTTTTTTTTATCTCCAAGTAGGGGATGTTACATTTTGGTATCAGAGCTCAGGTTGCTATTCCAGGGATAGGAATGAGTATAAGGTTTTGAAATGTGGTTTAAGATAGTGAGAACAAGGCAAGGAGCCAGGATCATCCATTCCCGCCGGGGAAGTGATCAGAGTGTTCATTATGAAAGTGATCTAGATTGGGATCCCTTGACAAACACTTCCTCTCATATACCTGCAACATCAGCATACTCTGAAAGAGACGAGTCAGTGAGACTTCAAGATGATTTGTTGTCCCGTTAGGCTAGGGTAACAATGCCCGATGTATCAGACATAGCGGGAGAAAATATACCCCTATCAGTGGCATCGGTAGACAGGACAAACCTATTTTAGGATCCTACTTCTATGGATCATATAGTGAGAGTTGTAGCAGCAGGAATAGAAGCGGGAGCCTCTAGTGCAGCTTCTAGATCAGGGGGAGTAGTCACCATAGTGCAGTGGGTGGGGTGTATGAGAGGGATGGGTTGTATGATTTACCATGGTGAAGAGGATGCTGAGGTTGCTGGGCTTAGGCTATAAAAAAAAAAAAGGAAGGATGGCACACTTTGTTTGTGCATTGATTATTGTTAATTGAATAAAGTGATGGTGAAGAACAAGTACCTATTCCCCTGAATAGATAATTTGTTTGATCAGTGGCAGGGTGTTAAGGTATTCTCTAAGATAGAGTTGAGATCTGGATATCGCCAGTTGAGAATCAAGGAACAAGACAGACAAATGACTGCATTTCGAACTAGTTATAGACATTACGAGTTTTAGTGATGCCTTTCGGGTTAACCAATGCTCCCGCCATGCTTATGGACTTGATGAATTTGGTGTTTCAGCCTTACTTGGACCAATATGCGGGGGTATTTATTGACAATATCTTGGTGTATTCAAGCTCTTACTTGGAGTATGAAAATGTTTATATCTTTAACAATCCCACAACTGCATGCTTAGTAAGTTTCTATGGCAAGGACAATTATATCATTACATTGCTCCAATCCATAATAATTTATATCTTTATGAACAGTAAAATGATAAACAACGAAACAATTCTATTATATAATAATGTGATTCATAGTAAAAACACAATTCTATTATACACGATTTAATTCATGTTCCAAAACACTATAAAAAAGAACCTAATGCTTTCGCAAGGAGGAAAGAAGGGTCAAGAAAATATTAAAAAAAAATAAAACCTCTTCAGAAAGTATAATAGTTGCAGATCTATAGTTCTTTTTCACTTAAATAATATAATAATGTTTTTGTCCTGCCATCCAAAAACTCAAAATTGACTTTGAAGAGCATTGAAGTTTTTTGATATGGCTTATTTGTTATTATCAAATAAAATAAGGATAAATAAATATTTTTTTATTTTAATTATATAGTAAAACGATTTAAATATTATTAGAAGCAAAAACATTAAACCTGGTGTTAACGGGTGTTTTTGTATTTTCATAATAGTTTTTTGACTATTATCATTTAAGCTGAGGGGCAACTTTGATTTTTGCACAAATATAAAAATAATAAACAATTAAAAAGCAAAGTGAAACTACAAAAATACCCTTAAAATAAAAAAAAAATAGAGGTTGAGGTCAAATGGCGTTTTTGGTTTTTTACAATGGTTATTTTGTAATTATAAAGTTGGCTTAGGGGCAATTCTATATTTGGCAAAAAAAAAAAAGATAAACGTGTAGAAGGCACCCATGCCTTTCAAGCGACGCGTGCGGCACCTTTTGACATCCCAAAAAACTTTTCCACCATGTTGTTGAAAGCTCCACTAAGTCCTTCTTTTATTGGTGTGACACATGTTTTTATTGGTGGTCCAGTTTGGCACTTATGGACATTTGTTTTTCATTATCTCTCTTTCCTTTAAAATCACAGTTTAACCTTTTTGGTTGATGACGTTTTAATTTCAATACTTATTTTTTTTTATTTCAAATTTTTAGATTTAGTCTTTTTATCAAAATTTTGTTTATTTTTAATTTTATCATTCAATCTTAATTTATTAAATATTATATTCTCCAATATGGTCTATATCCCTTGGGTTTCTAATTTTTATCCTTAGTTTTTTTGTAAAAATTTTAGTAGTTTTCAATTTTATTCATTTCAAAATGATAGAATTATGTTTTTCAATTTGATTTTTATTATTTTTATCTTTTTATAAAAGTTATCATTCTTTTAATTTTATCATTTAATTACAATTTTGTTTTTATTTTTTATGTATCAATTTTTTTTATTAATTTTACTCTTCAATTAAATATAATCTCAACTTGATTATTAAAATTACAAAGTTTGTTATGAATTATTTTTTTTATAAAATAAATAATTTAGCCGATCATGCGCAGTGGTGACTAGTTTGCCTTTATTAGTGTCCCACTTTCCATATCCATGACAATGTCAAACGATGGGACTGTAACACGTGGTTTTATTAATATTGACTCGAGAGTAGTGGATTGATCGCAGGTGCAGAGTATATTTATTATTGTGATAGTTATTATTTTAAAAAAATTAAAATTATATATTTTTTATTTTTAAAAATTTATGTTTTATATCAATCTATAAAATTAATCTAAAATTATTTTAAAAAAATTAACTTAATTTTTTTTAATATTTTTAAAAATTGTTTTTAAACAAAATATAGGATAAGGTGGTTGAATTTTCCAAGCCATGAACAGGTATTTTACACTCTGGGCCTGTCATTTCGCTGTCTTATCTTATGGGTGGTGCTGCCGTGGAGGTGTGGCATTCAAGCTGTATTTCTAAAAACGTGGTTCGCGTGGATTAATTTTAATTTTTTTTTATAAGAGATATAAAAAAAAAAAATTTAAGTATTAACACTATACCGGTCAACAACATTTAATCTAAAAATAATATTAATATTAATATTAAATTTACATGACTCAAGTTTAAGTGAGTTTGACTACAATGTCAAACCCGGAGTCTTGAATATGAATCTGATTGTAAATTCGTGTCATAAAAGTATGATAATTAAGAATAAAAAAATTTAATATTATAGAATAAAATTTAAAAAATTAATTAAAAATAATAATAAAAAAGCAAAGCATTATTTAAATAAATAGTATTTTATAAATAGAGGTATGATAAAATTCCCTCATAAGATCACAATATTATCAATGTTTTACTTGAATTATCATGTTTTTAACAAAAAAAAAAAAAATATGACTGTTTGTTTGATTATTAGTATTCATCAAAAATCTCTTTTAAAAACTTGAAATGTAGTATTTTAACTGAAATTCTTCATAGATGCCACAGGAAGTTTATCAAAAATAAAATTCGTGTCATGAAAATTTAATAACTCAATAAAAAAAATTTTACAAATTAACCTAGAATTAGCTAGTTTCAATAACTATAATAAAACTCCCCTTATACACACACAAATGTTTTAGATTGTTTTTCGATCAAGTTTTTATCATGTTTAATAATATTTATTTAATAAAATAATTATTTTAAAAAAAATCACTATATCTTCGAGATAGCTTGAGATGTTATCCAATTAAATTATTATCTTTATTCTAAAAGCTTGTTTCGATGTTACGGTCAAATACTTTGACAATCATACTAAGTTTAAGCATATAAATTTATTTGAATTTTTTCGAATCCCTCAACAAAACTTGGGATCTTTCTAAATTATTTTCTATATTTTTCAATATCTTAATATTTAATGTTTAAGAAAAATTTTAAAAATGCTTCTAGGCATAATTGTGGGTCTCCTGTTAGCCAAAAACTCTCCTACATCATGTCGTTAGGGTAGCATAAGTGTGTCGTATTCTATGAGAAATTAATAAGATTCTTTTCGAAAGTTTTTGAAATCCGAACCACCTGTAATCATATCCCTTTCATTCAAAAACCCAAATAAAGATGACGAACCTCGTAATTCTCAAATTTCTAACCAGCAAACCATGACCACGAATGACGAAACACGATAAAAATATGGTTTTTGTGTGATGGGAACCTTATCGAACCCGACTTCAAATTGACCTGACGAAGAAGATGGGTCCTGGTTGATATATATCAACCTGAATTAATTTAAAAAATTTAAAAAATAATTTTTGTAAATTAAGAAATAATTTAATAAAATAATTATTTAAAAAAAAATCACTATATCTTCCTGATAGCTTGAGATGTTATTGAATTAAATTATTATCTTTATTCTAAAATCACTATATCAGCGTAACTCTAATTTTAACCATAATAGAGGTCGTTTTCGCAGCAACTAGCGTCCTAATAGCAACCGACATAGTAGCCAACACAAGTCTGACTTTCATGGTTTTCATTCCTTTGCCCTCATAGACTGGAAGCAGGGTAACTGACAGCATACCTGATGACCTGTTGGTTCTGGGCAGTGGTCTCTTCACCAGTTTTTTGAGCAGAACATAAAGTGTTAGTTGGGGATGCATTTTTAGGGATTATAATCCTAAATGTCAGTTGGGGATGTCAGAACGTAAATTATCTCTATTCTTCATTAGATTATAATCCTAAATATATTTTTGGGGATTATACCAACAAAAAAACACAAATTTTGTCATATAAAAGCTATGATAAAACACAAATCCACGATGAGCATAGTACTGATGATATTTTTCAAGTATTGCTGCCTTGAACAACCAAATCTCCTTAACCATCTTATCAACTTTTTATAATTATATAAGAAAATTTAGCCATTTTGTGTTTGGATTTTAAAAATCAACGCATCTAAATTCTAGATAAATCTATCAATTATAGAATTTAAGATATAACAAAGAGATAATGTGAGTGGATTTCATAAAAAGGATGGCCCCTCCATTTATAAAACTTGTTTTTTCCGTTTTTGGTTGCGTGCATATTTCCTTGACGATTGCAAACATTAACTTAGACTAATTAACATATTATATATATATATATATATATATATATATATATTGTTTGAGAGTGTGGTAATAATTGTGGTTGAAAGAGTTTTTTGCTTGGAAATATATTAAAATAATTTTTGACATTAGTACATTAAAACAAACTGAAAACATTAAAAAAATAATTTTAAATAATTTTTTTTTAATTTTTTCTTAAAAAACACGATTTAATTCATGTTCCAAAACACTATAAAAAGAACCTAATGCTTTTGCAAGGAGGAAAGAAGGGTCAAGAAAATATTAAAAAAAAAATAAAACCTCTTGAGAAAGTATAATAGTTGCAGATCTATAGTTCTTTTTCACTTAAATAATATAATAATGTTTTTGAAATTAATAAGATTCTTTTCCAAAGTTTTTGAAATCCGAACCTCATCATTCTCAAATAGCAAACCATGACCACCAATAACTAAACACGATAAAAATATGGTTGTTGTGTGATGGGAGGGGAACCTTATCCAGCCCCGTGTTTGGAAATGTGGTTATGGGTACTTTTTAAATAATTTTTTGTATCAAAATATATGTCAATGATATTTTTTTATTTTTTAAAAATTATTTTTGACATCAGCACATCAAAACGATTCAAAACATACAAATCATATTAAATTTTAGTAAAAAAAAAAATTTCAAAATTTTTAAGAACATAGCCGCAGCCGCATTCCCAAACGTAGCCTTAGAATTGAACCGACGAAAAATATGGGTTTTGGGTTGATATATGTCACCTGAAAAAATTATATTTTTTTAAGTTTTAATATTTATATATAAAAAATTAAGTAATAATTTTTGTAAATATAAGTTATATATATTATGAGTAATAAAATTTAAAAAATTATTTTATTTTACATTGAAAACATATTATATTATCTTTTTAAGTTTAAGTATTTAAATTAATTTTTTTTTATCCTGTGTTGAGAAAATATAAAAAGATAATAATTAGGAATAAATAACAGCCACAAATCTAATATAATTTTTTAGAAGTAGCTAGTGCATGCAACGTGTTCGAGCAGCATATATGGGGCCTCTGGTAACCAAGACCATTTTATTATCATGTCTTTAGAACTGTAGCACCATCATCTTCCTATTGTGGCGGCACGTTGTGGCTTTGGTGTCGCAATACAACGCCGATGACATTTTATTTTTCCTTTTTCTTTTCTC